>CM017766.1:23701906-24901906 GCA_008009225.1 Acer yangbiense | reverse complement strand
GGAGTCATCTTCACTTGAGTCATCTCCTCCACTCTCCTTCTCACTAATGGAGTCATTTCCCTCATTAAGACCTTCACCTTGGTCTCTTGAGTCAATGAGAGCCATATCCCAATGAGTAGCTTCGCCTATCACCTCTAGAGCTACTTCTTCATCTTTTTCTTCTATGGGATCATTGGTCAAGTCATTCTTACCAACAACTTTATCTTCTACACAAGTGGCCTCAAATGTCGTGTAGTCGATGGTAAGCTCATCATCATTTGATGACTTGTCTCCCTTTCCGGAGTCATCACTTTCACTCCACGTGGCGGCCATCACTTTTGCCATCTTGTTCTTCAAATTCCCACAATCGGGTGAGATGTGTCCTATACCGCTACACTCATAGCATTGGACCCCTTTCTTTTCACTCTTCTCTTGCCTAGGCTCAAAACTCTTGAAGGGAGCCTTTTTCTTCAAGTCTTGGCCTTTGGATCCAAAGCCCTTCTTCTCGAATTTCACAAATTTCTTGAATTTTCTAAGCATCAAAGCCATGTCTTCATCCGAGTCACCTTTTTTTCCTTCTCAACCTTTGAAGTTTTCAAAGCAATCCCTTTTTGCTTTTTAGGAGGTGAAATACTAGGAACCTTCCTAGATTCATAGGAGAGGAGTCTTCCAAAAACCTCGCTCGGCTTCATATCCTTATAAGTGTTATTCTCCTCTAAAGCCGTCACTTTTGCTTCAAACCTAGCGAGGAGAGACCTCATAATTTTTTGCTTGACTCTCCTATCCGTATAAGGATCATCGAGTTGATGGCTTTGATTTACAATATCTATCAACTTGACTTCAAAGTCATTGAAGCATTCGTCCTCCTCCATCTTGAGCAACTCAAATTGCGTTTGAAGGACTTGAAGCTTGGAATCCTTGACAACATAGCTTGGAATCCTTGACAACATCGGTTCCTTCATGTTCAACCTCTAGAATATCCCATGCCTCCTTGGCTATCCTAGTGTTCTGAATCAGTTTGTACTGATTTTCATCCAATGCACATAGAAGAGCATGCCAAGCCTTCCTATTCCATTTTGAAGTCTCAAACTCTTCACTGGACCACTGAGCCTTAGGCTTGAGTACTTCTTCTCCACCACCCGTGGGAGTCATCTTAAGAGCCACATACCCATCTTCAATTGCCATCCATGCCCTATCATGGATTTGACACAAGTATGCCTCCATCTTGCCTTTCCATGAGGCATAATTCACACCGATGAGGAGAGGAGGTCGTGTACTTGACGCACCCTCATGGTTGCCACCGTATCCACTCATTGTAAATGATGAATGAATTCAAATGAATGCAAAATGTATGAATGAGCAAAAATCACACAAATGCAAAACACACCTAAAATGAGCTAGGATCACCTAAGTATATCTAGGAACCCGCTCTGATACCAATTGAAACAAATTAACGGTGTGTATGATAGATATATCTATAGGGGGGGTGAATAGATTTTAACTATTATTACCAAATTTTCGCATGCAAGTCAATTTTACAAAAATGCCCCTACTAGTAAAAAATACAAGCAAGTGTAATGAAGTGCGGAATTTAAATAACACTTGATGTATACGTGGAAACCCAACCACTGGGAAAAACCATGGGCTGTTTAGTGCGCCACACTCGGACCTCGAAATCCACTAATTGAAATGGAGTTTAGAACCTATGTAGACCTCGTCTAAAACTCTAACCGGGCGTCGTTGTACCCGGTAGAAAAGATATTTCTATTCTAATCACCTCACAAATGCAACGAGTCAAAGGACTAGTATAGCATGTAAGCAAGGGTCTCGTTCCACAGGGAGCGGAATTCGTTAACTGTATTTAGCTCTAGTGTTTATTAAAGCGTGTAAAAGGAAATGCGGTGTTGTGTGTGTGTGTGTAAATGTAAACTAATTAACTAAGGTAGAAATGTAGCCGGGTGTCTTGGCTATCTAATTAATCTACTCCTAACTAAGTTAATCTACTCCTAAAGGCAAGACACCATAACTACGAAAATAATGGTGGCTGGGAGAATAGCAAGATATATAACACATATGGGAAATCGGTTCACCAAACACATTATGCAATTTATGTCGATTGTTTACATGTTAATACCAATTAATTCTGTAAAGGGTTCGTTCTCTTAATTAGGGAATTCCCGAAATCATATCATCACTTTCCAATCGGAAGAGTGATTGTGTCTAGGGTTTAGACCCATTAAGCACAAGAACATATGAACCAAAGCTAAAGTGGCATGATTATGCACACCTAAGCTATTTCCATTCCCAAGAGCTAACAGTCAAGATTATACCCGGAATGGAAATCTGAGCACAAACTCAACTCTCAATCTCTCTAATCACTCTAAACACATACATAGTAAATCATACATCAACATACATAAACAAATGAGATATTTAATTACAACTACTCCTAATCATTTAGTTAATCTACTCCTAATCTCATCCATACATACATATCAACACATAATCATCCATACATATGAATATCATAAAAAGAGCTTAATCAATATACATCTAAGGAATGAATCAATACCAAATCAAAGCAAATGAACAATACATACATATATTGACATTAGTGTAGGTTACAAATAATCCCAAATGGGTTATACATCAATAGAAATACAAGAGATGAGCAAATGAAGAAATAACCCTTGAAGACAAGCCTCCAATAGCTCTTCCTTGCCAATGAACATCTATGGCTCGGTTTTGACACCCAAGCCTCTCCTATCTCTGCATCTCTACTCTCCATGGAAGGCTTTCCATGCAGGAAGATCCCTCATGGAAAGCTTGGAGTTGCTCTCTCTCTTTTGTAATGATCAATCCAAGAAAATGGATTTCTTAGAGCAAAGTTGGTTGGTGCACCCCTTAGAAAGAGAGGCAAGTGATGTATATATAGTGAGAAGTGTATAGGGAACGAATGGGGATCAAAATATCCCAAAATATCTAAAAATCCTCTTGAGTCGGCCAGCTAGGCGGGTTCAGACACCCTGGATGGCGAGTTTATGCCCGCTGTCGAAAGTCGCGGTGGAGAAAATGGAGGTTGACGGAGAGTTCTGACCTACTGGACCGCTGGCTTCTTCCCGCTGCATGAAACCACCGTCTTCCGACGAGTTTGGACGTTCTGGAACACGGGGAAAAAGCCGCTGAACCAAGCTTGTGAGCTTGCATGGCCATGGAGTTTGGAGGATTTGGTGGAGAGTGGAACCTTTGTATGGGAGGCTCAAAGTGGGTCCATCGTGACCGGAAGGAGACCGGCTACCGATCTGGGCGGAGAACGGAGGGAAAAACCATTGGAAATGGGTCGAAAAAGGCTGGGTGATCGTTGGGTCTGAACCGGGTCGAACACGGGTCGGGTAGGGTCGTCGTGGGTCGAGGTGACCCGGAACAAGCTTGAAGACGACCTGACGTCAACGTGATGTCAGGCTGACTCGGACCCTCCCAAAACGACGCCGTTTAGCGCGTGACGTGGCAGGCTGGTCTGTGCTTTGCACGGTCAATTACAATATGCACCCCTGCTCTTCACCTTATTCACAGAATATTCAATACTTTCCCGAATATTTCACTTTGACCCCTGATTCTCCACAATGACATATTTGCCCCTGAATTTCCCTGTTTTCTTCCATTTAGGTTAAAACACCCACTCTGAGGGATATTTACCTACACATAGCTAAAAAACATATTATATACACAAAAGTGCTCGGAAACGAACACAAAAGATAGGAATAGGGAGCGCTAAATGTGAACATTTGGAGCGCGATCACACTACGGTCAATAACCCCCCACTTCTACCACTCGGGCCTTTAAAAATGGCTCTAGTCCAATTGCTTGAGGCCTAAGCAATCTTAGCCTCAAGACTTAATTCTCTATGAAGAGATTATGCAACCTATGTGAATATGTATAAATATTCAAATAACAAACAAGGCTAGGTAACCTTAGATGCTTATCTAGGATGATGATATAATCAATTTAAATCAACCCTAGACATCAATTGCTAAATGACATGTCAAATAGCTTAGCTAATCAAGATTAATCAAAAACCTAATTAGCTATCACAAAACAACACTCAATCAATTCATCACAATTAATTCTCTATTCTTGTATTTATCATATGATCAAAAACATACAAGTAAATTAAAAGAGAATATGCTTGATAGTAAAATACTAAAATAAGATGAAATTAATCAAAATCTTACCAAGCATGTTGTGATGATGCAAACCCATTCATGGATGAATACAAGATGAACTTTGATGCACAAAGGAATGTATTTGAGTGTTTAAATGAGCAAACTTGGTTGCTTTTTCTCTCAAAATCTCTCTTTAAAATATAGGGTTCTTGATAATCAAAGAGTCATGTTCAGAACAAGAGAAAGTGAGATATTTATAGGAATGAAAAACAGAGCATGTGAAAAGACAAGTTTGCCCCTGAAATCACACGATCGGTGGTTTCATTCGGTGGCCAGGCCGCCGTTTACAACTGCCGAATTAAACCCGAGAAGAACAGGGGAACAACGGCGGTTTCATTCGGCGGTTTCGAAACTGTCGATTACACCGCAGAATCAAACCCAAGAGATGTAAATAGATCAGGTATGAACGGTGGTTTCGAACAGCGGTCGGTGGCCACCGATCGTAACCGCAGAATCACTCTAGACCTTTTTAGACTGAAAGGGTGGTTTCAATTCGGCGGCCAGGCCGCCGATCAAACCGCCGATTCACTAGTAATGGTGAATCTAAATGAGAAGCCAAGATCATTCTCCGTGGGCGGTCTTCGCGCAAAACCAAGCACATTCTAGTGCATGCGCGGACGTTTCCAAACAATATCAAGAAACGAATTGCTAAGCACATATACACACAACAAGATATCAAACAAAGTGCTAGTGTGTAAAGTGACATGTGAAGAGTATGCACACAAGAACAAGTATGCTAAGTGTGTCTGTGCTAACTAAATCTCTTCAAAGCAAATTAAGCATATAAAAGTTTACCTTTGGTGCTTATCAACCTTGAGGACATGAGAGGGTCTTGAGCTTGATTATGAACCACTTAAGCTGCCCTTACATACAATCCCCAACACATGGTTTGTCCACGAAATGAGCCAATCAAGATATGGGAATCCTTACACAAGACCAACTTCATCACGAGGCAAGGCCTTTACTGCTACAAGGTCATGCCATTCGGCCTTAAAAATGATGGAGCCACTTACCAACGTCTGGTGAACAAGTTATTCAAGCAGTAGATAGGAAGGTCTATGGAAGTATACATAGATGATATGATCACAAAGTCTCAAACGGCAGACCAACACCCTGAAGATTTACGCTAGACTTTCCAAGTAATAAGAGAGAACCAGATGAGATTAAATCTGGCTAAGTGTGCTTTCGGGGTAGCGGTGGGAAAATTTCTTGGGTTCATGGTACACGAGAGAGAAATCAAGGCCAATCCTGAGAAAATCAAAGCCATCATTGATCTCGGATCTCCCACTACCCTCCAACAGGCACAAGGATTGACTGGCCGGATAGCAGCACTAAACCGCTTCATATCCCGATCTACGGATAAATGCTTACCTTTCTTTAAAATCTTTAAACAAGGAAAGAAGATGAAGTGGGATCAAGAGAGTGAGCAAGCATTTCAAGCATTGAAGGAGTACCTAGCCAGTCCACCTCTACTGGTAAAACCCCTTCCAGGAGAGGAACTACAACTTTACCTAGTAGTATTAGAAACTGCAACAAGTGGAGCCTTAGTGAAGGAATGTAGTGATGAAGCCCAGAGACCAATATACTATATGAGTCGTGCTCTGACGAAGTCCGAGAAGAATTATACCATCTTAGAAAAGCTCGCCTGTGCATTGGTGACCACTGTAAGGAAAAATACGGTCACGCAGCGGAAGCGAGACTAAAATTAGGTTTAATATAGTTTAAATTTTTTCCATAATTTGAACCTTAACCCTCTAATTAATTAACATATAATACTAAAGATATCATACCTTTGTCGCGTGATCCGATTGACATTGCGTCGATGGTAATCCGCAAGATCTTCCAATCCAATCACGAACGTGAATCACCTAGGAGCGTGGTCTCCCTTCTCTTTGAATTGTGTACCTGAGGATGGATTAACAAAACTTTTTCTTTTTCGTTAGTCACAACAAGTTCCAAGAGACAAAAAAGAATGTTCCGGTCACTTTTGAATTCACAATCTTTAGATCGAAACTCGCGTGAACCTTATTCGAAATTGTGCACAAAACCTTTTGATGTAAAAGTAACTAATGCACTATCGAAATAAGAACAAACTTTTCTCTCTATTCCTCTTGGCCGAAAATCACACTAGTCTAAGAGTTGGATTCTATTTTTCTCTAGCAAAAGAAAAATATTCTCAAGCCAAAGACCTAGGGTTCCTTAATTCTATACAAAGAATATATATATATATTGGCCGCAGAATACTCTTTGCACAAAATACATATATTAGGTCGCCTAAAAAACTATTTTCACAAAATAATATATATATATATATTTCGTGCACCAATTTCTTTAGCCCATATACCTATATTGTTGCATAATCCGACTTGCACATATTATATATCTTGACCGAATTCACTTGCCATATATTATATATATTTATTGAATTCACTGGCCATATATTATATATGTCCGGATCCTTTATAAGTACATATATCTATATATATTCCGGCTAATTGCCATATATATTTTATATATAACTATATATTGAGGCAGAAATCCTTTACCATGTAGGATTTGTGTCTTTTGACTTAAATCCTAACCCTAGGTAGATTTCCTTAGAATTCCAAACCCTAATCCAACTCTTTAGTGTATTTGTGACTATATCAAAAACTTCCTAATTTGACTAGATAAATAAATTCTCTTTATTTATCTACTTACCAAATAAAGTTTTTAATATTTATTATACTACCACAATAATATACTACTATGAAACATATTTCCTAGTCAGAAAAAGATTTTGATTTTTAATTAAATAATTAATCAATCAATTAATTAATTTCTATTTAATCAATTAATAAAAATAAAACAATATAATATTATATATATCTCGGCCATGTGCCATATATATTAATATATCTATATATTATTTTTCTATTTTATTAAATCCATTGGACCTTAATAAAAGGCCCACATGTGAACTAGGCTCATTCTTACTAAAAGAAACAAGTCCACATGCCCTAATACAATTCTAGATGGACCCATAAATAGTCCGGTAGAATATATCAAGTGATTCATGCAAGTCCGTGTGGATTGGGGATCTTGGCGGGCCTATCTAAATTTAAGCTCCAATAGACATAACCCAATCACAATCAACAAATGATTCACTTAGGTTCAATCTATTAATTTTAGTTCATTCCACTAAAGAACTAAAATTGCACTCTTAAATAAAGATGGAATAAGTAAATGATTCTCATTCATACCCTAAACAATCTTATAGGAGATAGTGAATTCTTGTGAAGAATATCAGTAATCGTCAAGAGCTCATAGACCGCTTATAGCTCTCCAAGTTACCATATTTACTCATATGACCACATTTTGAACTTGGCTATTTTGACTTGTCCAGAAGCCATGTTTCAATAGACTCTATCGAAAACTTAACGTTAAGATTCAATATCCAATACCTCAAAACATCCATATGATGATATTCTACTCACATTTAATAAATGGAGTCACGATGTCCATATCTATAAATGAAGTCCTCTATCGATTAACAAATGAATATCACCAAACTATCGAGGATAAACTATGTTATATAATCGTACTCATTGATAACTCAAATGATACCACTTGCAACCATAAGTCCATCATTTATCTCATGATTAAGATAGACTCTCTGATTGTCCTGATAATGAAAAGACTATTATCTATTAACGGTTCTAGATAAAGTATTTCATTGTGATCTAGTTCAATGCACCCAGTGCACTAGATTCTTTTACTCGAAGGCCCTTCGATGATTTCAGACTCATCATAACTCATTTGATCCCACTCAAATGCTAGCAAAAGAATTCTACAACTTTAACAAGATAAAGGTGCCCAACCTTTAACTTAAGTTGTGAACATTATTCAAGACTAACTAAAGAATTGTGTCTACCTCATACATATCTAGATGTACAAACAATTCTTCTTTTCTCATAGTCTTTTGACCTTATGATTATTTACTTTTGACAATTATAATATTCAATCTATAAATGCTATAAGATTTGTTTAAATCAGAAATCACTTTATTAATATGAAAAGATTGTCAAAAACAATATTACACTCTTGCTATTGAGCATAATCCTAACAACAACCAGAAAACTTCGGCCTTATTTCCAAGCTCATATAGTAGTAGTGGTGACAGATCAACCCCTGAGACAGTTCCTCCAGAGGCCAGACGTTTCAGGCAAGTTGGTCTTATGGGCCTTAGAGCTCACTTAGTATGACATAAAATACAAGGCAAGGACAACAATCAAGGCTCAGGCCCTGGCCGATTTCGTAGCAGAATTCAGTGTGACCCCCCCCATCTGGATACCTTTATAACTCCAAGATCGGATCTGGAATCGTCAGTGGCCCACTGATTGCAAGGCTTGGATCCTATATACAAATGGAGCATCAAATCAAGCCGACTGTGGGGTCGGGATCATCCTTACTGATTCTGAAGGAATTAAGTGCAGTCACTGTTTCAGGTTTGAATTTAAAGTTACTAATAACAAAGTAGGGTACGAAGCCCTATTGGCAGGAATGAAAGTTGCTACAAAGTTGGGGGCTGATTGCCTCCTAGTTAGAAGTGATTCCCAGCTGGTAATTAACTAGGTCAACATGATAGCATATCTCAGAAAAGTCCAAAAAGCAACTACAAAATTCAAGGGTATGAAGATGGAACAAATTCCTCGAGAGAAGAATCACTGAGTAGATGTCCTGGCTAAGATAACTGTAAGAAGAGGACGAACATTACATAAGGGGATACCGCTCCAGTTAATACCCTGACCTAGCACGGCCACAAGGTTAGAAGTGAGCCTAGTCGACCGACTACCTTGCTGGATGGATCCCATAGCTGATTACCTCCAAAATGATACTCTCCTAGAGGACCCGAATCTAGCACGCAAGCTCAAAAGGGTTGCTACCCGGTATTGCCTAGTAGAAGGATACCTCTATCGCAAAGGAAAATCACTCCCATTGTTGAGATGTCTACATCCGGATTATGCTCTGTAAGGATTCCCTTTAATTGATTGGCTTATTTCGTGGGCAAACCACATGTTGGGGTTTGGTTGTAAGGGTAGTCTAGGTGATTTGTTGAAGATCAAAGACCCTTTCCAAGACCTCAAGAGGACAAGCACCAAAGGTATATTTAGAGTGCTTTCTTTGCCTTGAAGAGATATAGTTGCACACACACACAACATGCATAACTCTTATTCTTGAATGTTGTGTTTATATTTTGTGTGCATTGTGCTTTATTGTTTATTCAATGTCTCTTCTTGCATTAAATTGATTGCATCTTGTTATATGAAATGCCATAACATGATAGGCATTAGGATGCATTCAATACCCACACTTGCACTTCATGTATGTTAGCTTTTAGTGTGGAATAATTCGTTTCCCGAAGGATGTTCGGAAACGTCCATGTGTGCACGTTGATGTGTTTTGTTTTACGCGATGATCGCCGGTGGAGATGCCTTTGGCTTCTCCTTGGTTTCACCATTTTTGGTGAAACGGCGGTTACGTTCGGCGGCCTGGCTGCCGTTCGAAACCGCCGAATGAGACCTGATTGAAATATATCTCTCGGGTCCAAAACGGCGGTTATGATCGGCGGTTTAGAAACCGACGAACGAAGTCGCCGAAGTTCCCCTGTTCCGCTCGGGAGCCATTCGGCGGTTCAATTCGGCGGCCTGACCGCCGAATGAAACCGCCGATCGTGCGATTTCAGGGGCAAAATTGTCTTTTCACTTGCCCTGTTTTTGATGTCTATAAATATCACACTTTATCATTATCTGAAAAAGTTCTTTGACTTTTAAGAACCCTAAACTTCAAAGATAGATTTTGAGAGAAAATCAAATCAAGAACTCACCTTTAACCACTCAAATCAAACCCCTTTTGAATCAATTTTCATATTGCATCTCCTATGTCTATATAGATTGCATCCATGTATGGGTTTGCATCATCACAACTTGCTTGGTAAGATTTTGATTAATTTCATCTTATTTTAGTATTTTAAATACCATGTATTCTCTTTAATTTACTTGTATGTTTTGATCATATGATAAATACAAGATTAGAGAATTAATTGTGATGAATTGATTGAGTGTTGTTTGTGATAGCTAATTAGGTTTTTAATTAATCTTGATTAGCTAAGCTATTTGACATGTCATTTAGCAATTGATATCTAGGATTGATTTAAATTGATTATCTCATCATCCTAGATAAGCATCTAAGGTTACCTAGCCTTGTTTGTTATTTGAATATTCATATATATTCACATAGGTTGTTTCTCTTCATTGAGAAGTAAGTCTTGAGGCTAAGAGTGCTTAGGCCTCAAGCAAATTGGAATAGGGTTGCTAATAAAGGCCCGCTGGGTAGAAGTGAGGGGTTACAGATCGGAGTGTTAGACGAGGTCTACATAGGTTGTAAACTTCATTTCAATTAGTGATTTCGAGTTTCGAGTGTGGCGCACTATACAGCCCGTGGTTTTTCCCAGTGGTTGGGTTTCCACGTATATATCAAGTGTTATTTAAATTCCGCATCTTATTACACTTGTATGTATTTTTGACTAGTAGGGGCATTTTCGTAATATTGACTTGCATGCGAAAATTGGGTAATAATCGTTAAAATCTATTCACCCCCCCTCTAGATTACATATTTAGAACACACCGTATTCTTTTCAATTGGTATCAGAGCGGGTTCCTAGATATACTTAGGTGATCATTTGCTCATTATTGGTGTGTTTTGCATTTTGTATGTTTGTTTGATTTCTTCATACATTTTGCATTCTTCTCATGTGCATTCATTCAACGCAAACACTATGAGTGAATTTGTGAGAGAAGAAATTGACTCCGTTGAGGAGATGCCTCTCTTACTAGAGAGATTTAGGAGATTTGTGAAATTAACCACCTCACCTCCTAAGAAGAAGTTGACCACCTCACCTCCTAAGAAGAAGAAGAAGACAATTGTTTTGGAAACTTAGAAGCATGACAAGAAGGAGGGTATCTCAATTGAAGACATGGGACTCAATGACAAGCCAAACCAAGGAGTGTCTTCAAGAGAGGGGATTTAGTGCTACGAATGTGGAGGATTCGGGCATTTCTCCCCGGAGTGTGGAAACTTGAAGGATAGAAGAAAAGGGAAGGCGTTGGCCACCTTATGGGATAAATATGAAGATGACGAAAATCCTTCAAGTAATGAAGAACTTGCCATCATCTACACGGAATCTGGAGCCAAGAGTGTAGAAGTTGAAGAAGATGGCAAAGTTGTTTATCCTTGTGATCCCTAAGAAGAACTAGGTATAGAAGTAGTTGGTGTAGCTACTCATAGGGATTTGGCTCTTTCCTCATCAAGAGAAAAATTTGATGATCTTGATGAAAGAGATGACTCCATTGGTGAAATGGAGATTAGAGGAGATGACATAAGTGTTGAATATTTGTCATCTAACTCCACAAATGGAAGTGTGGAGTGTATGGATCTTAATGACTACAAAGTCAAAGTTGAGAGCTCGATGATGAGGAACAAGGAAGAAATTAGAAGATTAAAAGAAGAGAATCTAGAGCTTTCAACATTAGTAGACCACTTGTGTGAAGAAGTGGTGAGATCCATGGCGGATGAAGATAAGCTAAAAGAAGACTTAGCTTTAACTAAGAGGAGAGAAGAAGAGCTGAAAAGAGAGCTTGAAGAAGTTAAGGTCTTAATGGCTAAGATGACTTCAAGCACCAAAATGCTTGACCACATGTTGGGAGTTGGAAGAAAGCCAAGTGACAAAAGAGGTCTTGGTTATATTGATGACACGGATGCCTCCTCCACAAGCAAGACATCCAGTGCCATGGACATGGACTTAAATATGTCCCCTCCTCCTCAACAACCTAGGAAGAAGAGTGACCTAGGAGAGTGTTCAAGAAGTGCCCAAGTGTTTGAGGCACCAAAAGGTCAAGCTCAAGCTCACACCCAAAGGGCTCCTCACATTATCTTCCCTCAAACTCAAAAACAGAATGGGAAGAGTTCAATCATGCAAGCTCAGACAAGCAAGCAACCTCGTCTTGGTTTTCAACAAAAGAGGAGAGATCCTATCCAACAACCGAGACAACCACAACGACAAGGGAAAGCACCTATCCATGCTAAAGGGAATGGTATGATTCCTAACTTTATTCCCACTTGTCATTTTTGTGGTATTGTTGGTCATATTAGACCAAGTTGCTTGCATTATGTAGAGCTAAAAGCATGTTTGACAAGAAAAAGGCTAGAGATAAGATACTTTATAAAAAGGAAGAAAATAATTTACATAATCCTTTTTTATCTTGTTCTCTAGAACCTTCGTCCACTAGAATTGACTTAGTGTCACCTAGGTGGATTAAAAATGATGAACCCGCTTGCTACGAGACTAACAAGTCTCAAATAGGTTCAACTAAGTCCAAAGGACTTGGTAGGTCCATAAGACCTCATGCCCTTCTTTGAAGCGGCATGGAAAATTGACCCCATATGGGGAACTTAAGCAAAGAGAGCTGTAAGGATTCCCGTTTTGTTGATTGGCTTATTTCGTGGTCAAACCACATGTTGGGGTTTTGAATGTAAGGGTAGTCTAAGTGTTTAATGATTGAAGATCAAAGGCCCTTCCATGACCTCAAGATACAAGCACGCCAAAGGTATAATCTCTTGTGCTTGTTTTTTTCTTTGAAGAGATTTAGTAGCACACACACACTTAGCATTCTTGCTATGATTGCATACTTGCTTACTTTTATGTGTATCTCTTCACATGTCACTTTACACACTAGCACTTTGGTTGATATATCTTGTTGTGTGTATATGTGCCTTATAATTCGTTTCCCGACATTGTTCGGAAACGTCCGCGCTTGCACTAATGAGTGTTTGGTTTCGCGCGAAGACCGCCTATGGAGAATGCCCTTGGCTTCTCCTTGGTTTTCACCATTGTTGGTGATCGGCGGTTATTATCGGCGGCCTGGCCGCCGAATGAAACCGCCGTTTCAGTCCAGATTGGTCTGAAGCAATTATGCGGTCAAGATTGGCGGTCACGACCGCCGTTCGAAACCGCCGTTCATACATGATCGATTTTGAAAGTTCATTAAATACTCGAGGTGTGTTTATCAATATAAAGCTAGAGGGGGGGTGAATAGATTTTATCTAATTATTACCCAATTTTCGCATGCATGTCAATTTTACGAAAATACCCCTAGCAAGTCAACAAAACATACAAGTGTAATAAGATGCGGAAATAGTAAATGACACTTGATGTTTACGTGGAAAACCCAACCACTGGGAAAAACCACGGGCTGTTAAGTGCGCCACACTCGGACCTCGAAATCCACTATATGAAAAGACGGTTACACCCTCGAGTGATTCTCGGACCCTCACCCTAGATAACCTCAGGCTATGGACACTACCAATCGCCACTCTTGGTTCAATCCCTAGTGATATCCCCTGATACACTACTCTTGGCGTGAGCACCCTCTAATCTACCACGCGGGCCTTTTATAGCGGCTCTAGTCCAATTTGCTTGAGGCCTAAGCACACTTAGCCCCAAGACTTCAATCTCTCAAAAGAGATGCACAACCCTATGTGAATATGTATGAATATTCAATTAATGCAATAAGAGCTAGGGTACTCTAAATGCTTACCTAGGATTATAAGATGACAATATAATCAATCCTAGATATCACATATAGCTATATGATATGGCATATAACTTTAGCTAAGTAAAGGATCACCAATCCTAGATACAAAGCTATCATATAAAACCCATAAACATTCAAAGGATTAACTAGTTGATTAAAAAACAATCTATCAACCTAGTTATCAATACATCACACAAGAATGTTCATGGCATAGCTTTTAGGCAATAATGACCTAATCAAATAAGCTATGAAAAATAATCTCAATCAATAAATGAGATCAATTAGCTAGATGGCATATGAACATTAAAGCCTAGCTAACAAATAAAAACCCAATCAACACATAATCTCAATCTTATATGTAGAAATTAATCTAAACACATATAAGTAAAATATGAGATAAAATTGATAAGTAGAAACACTAATTATGTAAGATAAAAGTGTTCAACAAATCATACCATGTGTGTTGAAGAAGTCCCATGCATTAGCATATGCTAGATGATCCTAGATGATGCTTAGATGAAGATTTATGCATGTGGGGATGGGTTTAGAGAGATAAAGATATGATCTTTAAGCTTTCTCTCTCAAGTCTCTCTAAATATCTCTCTAGGGTTCTAATGATCAAAGACTTGTGTTCTGAACCAGAGATAAGGATGTATTTATAGAGACCAAAAACAGGGCAGGTGAAAATACAATTTTGCCCTTGAAACGCACCGATCGGCGGTTTCATTCGGCGGCCAGGCCGCCGAAATGAACCGCCGAATGGCTCCCGTGTGGAACAGGGGAACTTCGGCGACTTCATTCGGCGGTATGGAAACCGCCGATCCCAACCGCCGTTTTGGACCCGAGAGATATATTTCAATCAGGTCTCATTCGGCGGTTTCGAACGGCGGCAAGGCCGCCGAACGTAACCGCCGATTCACCAAAAATGGTGAAACCAAGGAGAAGCCAAAGGCATCTCCACCGGCGATCATCGCGCAAATCAAAGCACATTACCGTGCACGCGCGGACGTTTCCGAACATCCTTAGGGAAACGAATTACTCCACACTAAAAGCTAACATACATGAAGTGCAAGTGTGGGTATTGAATGCATCCTAATGCCTAACATGTCATGGCATTATCATATAACAAGATGCAATCAATTCAACATGCAAGAAGAGATATTGAATAAATCAATAAAGCACAATGCACACAAAATATAAACACACCATACAAGAATAAGAGTTATGTATGTTGTGTGTGTGTGTGCAACTATATCTCTTCAAGCCAATGTAAGCACTAGATATATACCTTTGGTGCTTGTCCTCTTGAGGTCTTGGAAAGGGTCTTGATCTTCAACAAACACCTAGACTACCCTTACAACCAAACCCCAACATGTGGTTTGACCACGAAATAAGCCAATCAATAATGGGAATCCTTACAATCTCCCCCTTTGGCTATTTCGTGACAAAACCACCACTCACATTGATTCCTCACAACATAAAAGAAACTACAGGTCTACTTATGATTTTCTACTTTACAAAGAGATAAGATAAATAGTCTTGAAGTCTTCAATCTCAAGTAGAACAATCAATCCCTGAAAGCACAGTTTCTATACTTTCTAATACAAGAAAAGGTGAGATGAATCAAGTGAGATAAAACAAGCATTTGCATTTAAAAATTTAAGTACAACATCATGCAATGTATGAATGTGCAAATGCTCCCCCTCAAAGGGTTACTCCCCCTCAATTAGTATTCTCCCCAACATGCACAATTGCTACTACAATTTGCAACTCCCCTTACCACAACATACTCCCCCTTTTTGTCATGATATAGACAAGGAGTAGTCCCCAACCGGGTCACTCAAGGCAAAGAGAGATAGTAGCATTCTAGTATATGCATAATCAATATAAGTCACTTTATGCAATCTCAATTTATTGGAGAGAAACAAGGAGATTTATTTAAAGAAAATATGTGAATCAAAAAATTGCTTTGCATACAAGACATGTAGCATTTAAGTCCAAAATATCATGGTATTTGGCAAAGCAAATGACAAAGGTTTTCAATATGAATTCAAACCAATTTCACCAATGTCAAGAGAGAAGCAAGGATATAGGTTTTTATTGATTTCAATTTAAGAACAACTATATCCAACTTTATAAGCTAAACATGTCATGAGCGACTTTGCACCCTACTTGATTTTTCCGGATAAGATATCCGTATGATAGTAGACATGTTCAACCAATAAAGAAAGAGAGACATTTGGATTGTAAAATCCTTGAATGGATACAAGATCCTTTTTCATTTGAGTCTCATAAGCTTTTTCACACATTATTTGCAGTTAAGAAATGCAATCATCAAAACATGCTTTTTAAGATTAGCATTTAGCATGTCATTTTAGCAATCATCATGTCATGGAGATCATTATAGGTCATTCAAATTAAATCCAATGTATATATCTCCTAGTCCAAAAATGCATGTTTGAACATAAATATGACATGGATTGCAATACAAGCATTGATCACACTTATTGAATAGAAAATATGTATACATAGTGTAACCAAGCTAACTCAAGCAACAAAAAGAGAAGCATAAGATATTTCAAATTTTTTGCAAGTGACTAGATGCAAAATAGCTCTCTTTGCTTAAGTTCCCCATATGGGGTCAAATTTCCATACCACTTCAAAGAAAGGTATGAGGTCCTATGGACCTACCAAGTCCTTTGGACTTGGATGAACCTATTTGAGACTTGTTAGTCTCGTAGCAAGCGGGTTCATTCTTATTACTCCACTTAGGTGACACTAAATCAATCCTAGTGGACAAAGGTTCTAGAGTACAAGATGAAAAAGGATCATGCACATGATTTTCTTCCTTTTTATGAAGCATCTTAGCTCTAGCCTTTTTCTTGTCAATCATGCTTTTAGCTCTACACATTTCAATGTAATGCAAGCAACTTGGTCTAATGTGACCAACAATACCACAAAAATGACAAGTGGGAATAAAGTTAGGAATCATACCATTCCCTTTAGCATGGATAGGAGCTTTCCCTTGTCGTTGTGGTTGTCTTGGTTGTTGGATCGGATCTCTCCTCTTTTGTTGAAAACCAAGACGAGGTTGCTTGCTTGTCTGAGCTTGCATGATTGAACTCTTCCCATTGTGTTTTTGAGTTTGAGGGAAGATAGTGTGAGGAGCCCTTTGGGTGTGAGCTTGAGCTTGACCTTTTGGTGCCTCAACCACTTGGGCACTTCTTGAACACTCTCCTAGGTCACTCTTCTTCCTAGGTTGTTGAGGAGGAGGGGACATATTGAAGTCCATGTTCATGGCACAGGATGTCTTGCTTGTGGAGGAGGCATCCATGTCATCAATGTAGCCAAGACCTCTCTTGTCACTTGGCTTTCTTCCAACTCCCAACATGTGGTCAAGCTTCTTGGTGCTTGAAGTCATCTTAGCCAATAAGACCTTAACTTCTTCAAGCTCTCTTTCTAGCTCTTCTTCTCTCCTCTTAGATAATGCTAAGTCTTCTTTTAGCTTATCTTCATCCGCCATGGATCTCACCACTTCTTCACACAAGTGGTTTACTAGTGTTGAAAGCTCTAGATTCTCTTCTTTTAATCTTCTAATTTCTTCCTTGTTCCTCATCATCGAGCTCTCAACTTTGACTTTGTAGTCATTAAGATCCATACACTCCACATTTCCATTTGTGGAGTTAGATGACAAATATTCAACACTTGTGTCATCTCCTCTAATCTCCATTTCACCAATGGAGTCATCTCCTTCATCAAGATCATCAAATTTTTCTCTTGATGAGGAAAGAGCCAAATCCCTATGAGTAGCTACACCAACTACTTCTATACCTTGTTCTTCTTGGGGATCACAAGGAAAAGCAACTTTGCCATCTTCTTCAACTTCTACACTCTTGGCTCCAAATTCCGTGTAGATGATGGCAAGTTCTTCATCACTTGAAGGATTTTCGTCATCTTCATATTTATCCCATAAGGTGGCCTTCGCCTTCCCTTTTCTTCTATCCTTCAAGTTTCCACACTCCGGGGAGAAATGCCCGAATCCTCCACATTCGTAGCACTGAATCCCCTCTCTTGAAGACACTCCTTGGTTTGGCTTGTTAATGAGTCCCATGTCTTCAATTGAGATACCCTCCTTCTTGTCATGCTTCGAAGTCTCCAAAGCAATTTTCTTCTTCTTCTTCTTAGGAGGTGCGGTGGTCAACTTCTTCTTAGGAGGTGAGGTGGTTAAATTCACAAATCTCCTAAATCTCTCTAGTAAGAGAGGCATCTCCTCAATGGAGTCAATTTCTTCTCTCACAAAATCACTCATAGTGTTTGCGTTGAATGAATGCAAATGAGAAGAATGCAAAATGTATGAAGAAATCAAACAAACATACAAAATGCAAAAACACACCAAAATGAGCTAGGATCACCTAAGTATATCTAGGAACCCGCTCTGATACCAATTGAAAGTTCATTAAATACTCGAGGTGTGTTTATCAATATAAAGCTAGAGGGGGGGTGAATAGATTTTATCTAATTATTACCCAATTTTCGCATGCATGTCAATTTTACGAAAATACCCCTAGCAAGTCAACAAAACATACAAGTGTAATAAGATGCGGAAATAGTAAATGACACTTGATGTTTACGTGGAAAACCCAACCACTGGGAAAAACCACGGGCTGTTAAGTGCGCCACACTCGGACCTCGAAATCCACTATATGAAAAGACGGTTACACCCTCAAGTGATTCTCGGACCCTCACCCTAGATAACCTCAGGCTATGGACACTACCAATCGCCACTCTTGGTTCAATCCCTAGTGATATCCCCTGATACACTACTCTTGGCGTGAGCACCCTCTAATCTACCACGCGGGCCTTTTATAGCGGCTCTAGTCCAATTTGCTTGAGGCCTAAGCACACTTAGCCCCAAGACTTCAATCTCTCAAAAGAGATGCACAACCCTATGTGAATATGTATGAATATTCAATTAATGCAATAAGAGCTAGGGTACTCTAAATGCTTACCTAGGATTATAAGATGACAATATAATCAATCCTAGATATCACATATAGCTATATGACATGGCATATAACTTTAGCTAAGTAAAGGATCACCAATCCTAGATACAAAGCTATCATATAAAACCCATAAACATTCAAAGGATTAACTAGTTGATTGAAAAACAATCTATCAACCTAGTTATCAATACATCACACAAGAATGTTCATGGCATAGCTTTTAGGCAATAATGACCTAATCAAATAAGCTATGAAAAATAATCTCAATCAATAAATGAGATCAATTAGCTAGATGGCATATGAACATTAAAGCCTAGCTAACAAATAAAAACCCAATCAACACATAATCTCAATCTTATATGTAGAAATTAATCTAAACACATATAAGTAAAATATGAGATAAAATTGATAAGTAGAAACACTAATTATGTAAGATAAAAGTGTTCAACAAATCATACCATGTGTGTTGAAGAAGTCCCATGCATTAGCATATGCTAGATGATCCTAGATGATGCTTAGATGAAGATTTATGCATGTGGGGATGGGTTTAGAGAGATAAAGATATGATCTTTAAGCTTTCTCTCTCAAGTCTCTCTAAATATCTCTCTAGGGTTCTAATGATCAAAGACTTGTGTTCTGAACCAGAGATAAGGATGTATTTATAGAGACCAAAAACAGGGCAGGTGAAAATACAATTTTGCCCTTGAAACGCACCGATCGGCGGTTTCATTCGGCGGCCAGGCCGCCGAAATGAACCGCCGAATGGCTCCCGTGTGGAACAGGGGAACTTCGGCGACTTCATTCGGCGGTATGGAAACCGCCGATCCCAACCGCCGTTTTGGACCCGAGAGATATATTTCAATCAGGTCTCATTCGGCGGTTTCGAACGGCGGCAAGGCCGCCGAACGTAACCGCCGATTCACCAAAAATGGTGAAACCAAGGAGAAGCCAAAGGCATCTCCACCGGCGATCATCGCGCAAATCAAAGCACATTACCGTGCACGCGCGGACGTTTCAGAACATCCTTAGGGAAACGAATTACTCCACACTAAAAGCTAACATACATGAAGTGCAAGTGTGGGTATTGAATGCATCCTAATGCCTAACATGTCATGGCATTATCATATAACAAGATGCAATCAATTCAACATGCAAGAAGAGATATTGAATAAATCAATAAAGCACAATGCACACAAAATATAAACACACCATACAAGAATAAGAGTTATGTATGTTGTGTGTGTGTGTGCAACTATATCTCTTCAAGCCAATGTAAGCACTAGATATATACCTTTGGTGCTTGTCCTCTTGAGGTCTTGGAAAGGGTCTTGATCTTCAACAAACACCTAGACTACCCTTACAACCAAACCCCAACATGTGGTTTGACCACGAAATAAGCCAATCAATAATGGGAATCCTTACAGATTTTAATCCCTCGGGTTTGATTCGGCGGTTGGATCGGCGGTCACGAAACCGCTGAATGAAACCGCCGTTAATGCTCTGTTCTTCACGAGCTCATTTCGACGGTCGTCATCGGCGGCCTGGCCGCCGATTGAAACCGCCGAACGGTGCGTTTCAGGGGCAAAAGTGTCTTTTCACATGCCCAATTCTTGATGTCTATAAATATCTTATTTTCTCAATCTCTGAATAAGCTTCTTGAGCAATTAGAACCCTAATCTTTCAAGAGAGATTTTTGAGAAAAAATCAAATCAAGAACCCACCTTTAAACACTCAAATCAAATCCTTTTTGCATCAAATTTCATATTGCATCCTCTATGTCTACATAGAAAGCATCTATGATTGGATTGGCATCATCACAATATGCTTGGTAAGATTTTGATTAGTTTCATCTTATTTTAGTATTTTTACTATCTAGCATATTCTCTATTTATTTACTTGTATGTTGTTGATCATATGATAAATACAAGAATAGAGAATTAATTGTGATGAATTAATTGAGTGTTGTTTTTGTGATAGCTAATTAGGTTTTTGCTTAATCTTGATTAGCTAAGCTATTTGACATGTCATTTAGCAATTGATATCTAGGGTTGATTAAATTGATTATATCATCATCCTAGATAAGCATCTAAGGTTACCTAGCCTTGTTTGTTATTTGAATATTCATACATATTCACATAGGTTGCATAATCTCTTCTTAGAGAATCAAGTCTTGAGGCTAAGGCTGCTTAGGCCTCAAGCAATTGGACTAGAGCCACTTTTAAAGGCCCGAGTGGTAGAAGTGGGGGGTTATTGACCGGAGTGTTAGACGAGGTCTACATAGGTTGTAAACTCCATTTCGATTAGTGGATTTCGAGGTCCGAGTGTGGCGCACTAAACAGCCCGTGGTTTTTCCCAGTGGTTGGATTTCCACGTATACATCAAGTGTTATTTAAATTCCGCACTATATTACACTTGTATGTATTTTTGACTAGTAGGGGCATTTTCGTAAAATTGACTTGCATGCGAAAATTGGGTAATAATAGTTAAAATCTATTCACCCCCCCTCTAGCTTTATATAGAACACGCCTCGAGTATTTGTTTCAAGAGCTATTTTGCATTCTAGTCTCGTGCAAAAAATTTGAAATATCTTATGCTTCTCTTTATGTTGCTTGAGTAAGCTTGGTTACACTATATATATATTTTCTATTCAATAAGTGTGATCAATGCTTGTATTGCAATCCATGTCATATTTATGTTCAAACATGCATTTTTGGACTAGGAGATATTTACATAGGATTTAATTTGAATGACCTATAATGATCTCCATGACATGATGATTGCTAAATGACATGCTAAATGCTTATCTTGAAAAGCAAGTTTTGATGATTGCAATTTTGAAATGCAAAACTTGTGTGAAAAAGCTTATGAGACTCACATGAAAAAGGATCTTGTATCCATTCAAGGATTTTACAATCCAAATGTCTCTCTTTCTTTATTGGTTGAACATGTTTACTATCATACGGATATCTAATCCGGAAAAATCAAGTAGGGTGCAAAGTCGCTCATGACATGTTTGGCTTATAAAGTTGGATATAGTTGTTCTTAAATTGAAATCAATGAAAACCTATATCCTTGCTTCTCTCATGACATTGGTGAAATTGGTTTGAATTCATATTAAAAACCTTTGTCATTTGCTTTGCCAAATACCATGGTATTTTGGACTTAAATGCTACATGTCTTGTATGCAAAGCATTTTTGATTCACACATTTTTATTCAAATAAATCTCCTTGTTTCTCTCCAATAAATTGAGATTGCATAAAGTGACTTATATTGATTATGCAAATATCTAGAATGCTACTATCTCTCTTTGCCTTGAGTAACCCGGTTGGGGACTACTCCTTTGTCTATATCATGACAAAAAGGGGGAGTAGGTTGTGGTAAGGGGAGTTGCAAATTGTAGTAGCAATTGTGCATGTTGGGGAGAATACTTATTGAGGGGGAGTAACCCTTTGAGGGGGAGCATTTGCACATTCATACATTGCATGATGTTGTACTTAAATTCTTAAATGCAAATGCTTGTTTTATCTCACTTGATTCATGTTTGAAAGTCCTAGAGGCGTGTTCAAAATTAATCTAGAGGGGGGGGGGGGGGGGGGGGGGGGGGGGGGGGGGCGGGGTGAATAGATTTTATCAAATATTACCCAATTTTCGCATACAAGTCAATTTTACGAAAATGCCCCTACTAGTCAAAAATACAAGCAAGTGTAATATAGTGCGGAATTAAAAAAGACACTTGATGTATACGTGGAAACCCAACCACTGGGAAAAAACCACGGGCTGTTTAATGCACCACACTCGGAATTCGAAATCACTAATTGAAATGAAGTTTACAACCTATGTAGACCTCGTCTAACACTCCGGTTTGTAACCCCTCACTTCTACCCAGCGGGCCTTTATTAGTGAAAGTTCTCAAAGTGTGTTCTATATTAAAGCTAGAGGGGGGGTGAATAGATTTTATCTAATTATTACCCAATTTTCGCATGCAAGTCAATTTTACGAAAATGCCCCTACTAGTCAAAAATACATACAAGTGTAATATAGTGCGGAAATAATAAATGACACTTGATGTATACGTGGAAAACCCAACCACTGGGAAAAACCACGGGCTGTATAGTGCGCCACACTCGGAACTCGAAATCACTAATTGAAATAAAGTTTACAACCTATGTAGACCTCGTCTAACACTCTGGTCTGTAACCCCTCACTTCTACCCAGCGGGCCTTTATTAGCAACCCTATTCCAATTTGCTTGATCCTCGAAGTCACTACTTGTAATGATGTTTACAGCCTAATCCCGGTCTGTAACCCACCACTACTACCCAGCGGGCCTGTAATAGCAACCCTAGACCAAGACTTCAATCTCTCAAAAGAGATGCACAACCCTATGTGAATATGTATGAATATTCAATTAATGCAATAAGAGCTAGGGTACTCTAAATGCTTATCTAGGATGATGATATATTCAATTTAAATCAACCCTAGATATCAATAGCTAAATGACATGTCAAATAGCTTAGCTAATCAAGATTAATTAAAAACCTAATTAGCTATCACAAACAACACTCAATCGATTCATCACAAATAATCTCTTTTCTTGTATTTAGCATATGATCTAAAACATACAAGTAATTTAAAAGAGATGGCTTGGTATTTAAAATACTACAATAAGATGAAATTAATCAAAATCTTACCAAGCAAGTTGTGATGATGCAAACCCATACATGGATGCACTCTATATAGACATAGGAGATGCAATATGAAATTTGATGCAAAAGGGGTTTGATTTGAGTGGTTAAAGTTGAGTTCTTGATTTGATTTTCTCTCAAAATCTATCTTTGAAGATTAGGGTTCTTAAGAGTCAAAGAACATGATCAGATAATGAGAAAGTGTGATATTTATAGACATCAAGAACAGGGCAAGTGAAAAGATAATTTTGCCCCTGAAATAGCACGATCGGCGGTTTCATTCGGCGTCCAGGCCGCCGAATTGAACCGCCGAATGGCTCCCGAGTGGAACAGGGGAACTTCGGCGACTTCGTTCGGCGGTTTCTAAACCGCCGATCCCAACCGCCGTTTTGGACCCGAGAGATATATTTCAATCAGGTCTCATTCGGCGGTTTCGAACGGTGGCCAGGCCGCCGAACGTAACCGCCGATTCACCAAAAATGGTGAAACCAAGGAGAAGCCAAAGGCATCTCCACTGGCGATCATCACGCAAAACAAAGCACATTAACGTGCACGCACGGACGTTTCCGAACATCCTTAGGGAAACGAATTACACCACACTAAAAGCTAACATACATGAAGTGCAAGTGTGGGTATTGAATGCATCCTAATGCCTATCATGTCATGGCATTTCATATAACAAGATGCAATCAATTAAATGCAAGAAGAGACATTGAATAAACAATAAAGCACAATGCACACAAAATATAAACACAACCTTCAAGAATAAGAGTTATGCATGTTGTGTGTGTGTGCAACTATGTCTCTTCAAGCCAAAGTAAGCACAAGATATACCTTTGGTGCTTGTCCTCTTGAGGTCTTGGAAAGGGTCTTTGATCTTCAACCTTAATGACCTAGACTACCCTTACAACCAAACCCCAACATGTGGTTTGACCACGAAATAAGCCAATCAACAAAAGGGAATCCTTACAATCTCCCCCTTTGGCTATTTCGTGACAAAATCACCACTCACATTGATTCCTCACAACATAATAGAAACTACGGGTCTACTTATGATTTTCTACTTTACAAAGAGATAAGATAAATAGTCTTGAAGTCTTCAATCTCAAGTAGAACAATCAATCCCTGAAAGCACAGTTTCTATACTTTCCAATACAAGAAAAGGTGAGATGAATCAAGTGAGATAAAACAAGCATTTGCATTTAAGAATTTAAGTACAACATCATGCAATGTATGAATGTGTAAATGCTCCCCCTCAAAGGGTTACTCCCCCTCAATAAGTATTCTCCCCAACATGCACAATTGCTACTGAAACAAATTATAGCACGGTGTGTATAAAACTATCTAGAGGGGGGGTGAATAGATTTTACGCTTTTTACCCAATTTTTCGTGTTAGTCAAAATTACGAAAATGCCCTCAAGATAATATAAACAAGCAAGTGTAATATGGTGCGGACATTAAAACAACACTTGGTTTTTACGTGGAAACCCTCACGGGAAAAACCACGGGCTATGTAAGTAAGCCACACTCGAACCTCGAATCCACTAAATGTGCAAACGATTACAACCTAATCCCGGAAGTAATCACACACCTACCTAATCCCGGTATGAGTGAACCTAGTCCAATTTGCTTGCGTTCTAAGCAACCTAATCCCGGATGCTACACACAAGACTTACTTTCTCTATGAAGAGAATACAACCCTAAGTGAATATATGTAAGTATCCAAAATGCAACATAGAGCAAGGGAAACCCTATATGCTTATCTAAGATGATTAATATGCAATTAAGAACAATCCTAGATATCAAAACTAAATGACATGTCAATTAGTTTAGCTAATCAATATTAAGCACAAAACCTAATATGCAAGCACAATATAAAATCTCAAACATACATCATACTCATCTCAATATTGTATCTAAAGCATACAAAATAACAAACAAGTAATTAATTGAGATTGCTAGATAAGAGAAACACAAAACATGTAAGATATTAGTGAAAAGCTTACCAAGCAAAGTATGATGAAGATTCCATGCTAGATGACATCTAGATGATCTAAGATGATGCTAGATGATGATTGATGATCATGAACAAGTGTTTGAAAATCAAGAATGGAGTTCTTGGAATTTTTCTTCTCTTTGAAAAATATCCTAAGTATGAATTCTGAATATGAACTCTCTTGATTGACCTAAAGTCAAAGTGGCATATATATAGGGGGCCAAATCAAAGTGAGGTCGTTTAAGTAAGTTTCAAAGAAACGCGCCAATCGGCGGTTTCAATCGGCGGCCAGGCCGCCGTTCATGACCGCCGAATTGAGCTCGTGAAGAACAGAGCATAAACGGCGGTTCATTCGGCGGTTTCGTGACCGCCGATTCCAACCGCCGAAACAGAACAGAGAGATCAAAATCAACCAGGTATGAACGGCGGTTTCGAACGGCGGTTTCATGCCCGCCGTTTCAACCGCCGAATTAGACTGAGAGATAAATCAATCAGGTCTTGAAACGGCGGTTTCGAACGGCGGTTGTGACCGCCGATCTTAACCGCAGAAATGCTTCAGACCAATCTGGACTGAAACGGCGGTTTAATTCGGCGGCCAGGCCGCCGATCATAACCGCCGATCACCTAGATAGGTGAAAACCAAGGGCATTCTCCATAGGCGGTCCTCGCGCTAAATCAAGCACATTCTCGTGCATGCGCCGAAGTTTCCGAAAGTTATCGGGAAACGAATTACACAACAACATGACACAATTACACACAACAAAATATAATAAATAAGTGCAAGTGTGAAATGTGACAAATGAAGAGAATGCACACATATGCAATGAATGTTAAGTGTGTGTGTGCAACTAATCTCTTCAAAGAAAAGTAAGCACATAGAAATTTACCTTCGGTGCTTATCAACACGAGGTCTTCAAAGGGCTTCGAACAATAAGACCGATACTTAGGCTACCCTTACAAAGAACCCCCACATATGGTTTGATCACGAAATAAGCCAATTAAAAACAACGGGAATCCTTACAATCTCCCCCTTTGGCTATTTTGTGACAAAACCATCACTCACAATGATTCCTCACAAAAAAAAATAGAAACTACGGGACTATAATGATATTCTACATTACAAAGAGATAAGCTAATGCAACTTGAAGTCTTCAATCCTCTTGTAGAATAATCAATCCCTGAAAAGAGTTTCTAACATTTCTAATACAAGAAAAGTGTGAGATTAATCATGTGAGAACAATAACAAGCATTTGCATTTTTAGAATTTAGGCACAACATTACCAAATGTATGCAATGTATGATAAATGCAATGCTCCCCCTCAACGGGTTACTCCCCCTCAATGTATGTTCTCCCCAATATTTTGCACCTCCCCTTACCATATCCTACTCCCCCTTTTTGTCATGATATAGGCAAAGGAGTAGTCCCCAACCGGGTCACTCATAGCAACGAGAGATAGAAGCATGCAAGATTTGCATATACATATAAGTCACTTTATGCACTTCAATTAATTTGAGAGGAACAAGGAGATTTATTTTGAGAAAATGTGTGAATCCAACATGCTTTGCATACAAGACATATAGCATTCAAGTCCAAAATACAATGGTATTTGGCAAAGCAAATGACAAAGGTTTCTAATAAGAATTCAAACCAATTTCACCAATGTCATGGGAAAAGCAAGGATATAGAGATTATTGATTTCAATATAAGAGCAACTATATCCAACTTTATAAGCGAAACATGGCATGAGCAACTTTGCACCCTTTTTTATTTTTCCGGATAAGATATCCGTATGATAGTAGCCATGTTCAACCAATAAAGAAAGAGAGACATTCGGAATAGAAATTCCTTTGAACGGATACAAGATCCTTTATTCATTTTGAGTCTCATAAGCTTTCACACAAGTTTTGCATTTTTAAGAATATGCAATCATCAATTCATGCTTTTCATGTGAGCATGTTATATGAATTTCATGCTTTTTCATTTGACATTAGCATGTTATTAAAGAATCATCATGTCATGGAGATAACTATAGGTCATTCACATCATACTTCCTATGTAAATCTCCTAGTCCAAAAATGCATGTTTGAACATAAATATGACATGGATTGTAGACAAGCAAGGTTCACACTTATAGAATTTGAAAACATATATACATATGTACAACCAAGCTTACTCAAGCAATCAAAAGAAGAGGCATAAGATATTTCAAATTTTTTGCAAGATACAAGAATGCAAAATAGCTCTCTTTGCTTGAGTTCCCCATATGGGGTCAATCATAGAACATCACTCCACAAGACACACCCCAATAGATCTACTAAGAGTTTTAAATCGAGTAGCATCTAAGTGTTTAGTAAATAGGTCCGCAAGTTGATCATTAGTACCTACATGTTCAAGTACTATGCATTTATTTTCAACAAGCTCTCTAATGAAGTGATGGCGGATGTCAATATGCTTAGTCCTAGAATGTTGCACCGGATTCTTGGAAATATTAATAGCACTCATGTTATCACAAAAGAGAGTGAGAGTACCTTGGTTGAATCCGTAGTCTACTAGCATTTGCTTCATCCATAGGAGTGGTGTGCTTCCACTCCCCGCGGCTATGTACTCGGCCTCGGCCGTGGACAAGGAAATCGAGTTTTGCTTCTTGCAAAACCAAGACACCAAGTTGTTGCCTAGAAAGAAGCAACTGCCCGATGTGCTCTTCCTATCATCACAATTTCCTACCCAATCCGCATCACTAAAGCCTACAAGACTAGCATTAGTGTCAAAAGAGTACCAAATCCCATAGTTGGATGTCCCATTCACATAGCGAATGATTCTCTTAACGGAAGAGAGATGGGACTCCTTAGGATCCGCTTGGTACCTAGCACACACACCCACACTAAAGGAGATATCGGGCCTACTTGCGGTCAAATAAAGCAAGCTACCTATCATGCCACGATATAACGTTTGTTCCACACTTTTACCACTAGCATCTTTGCTTAGCTTCAAAGTGGGTGTATCACAATGTTTGGCATTTTCTAAACCAAACTTCTTCACTAGGTTTTTGGCATATTTGGCTTGGGTTATGAAAATCCCATTGTCTAGTTGCCGAATTTGCAAACCTAGGAAGTAACTAAGCTCACCAACAAGGCTCATCTCAAATTCATGAGACATGACATCAACAAATTGTTGGACCTTGGTGTTGTTGGTGGAGCCAAACACTATGTCATCAACATATATTTGAGCTATGAAAAGCTCATCATTATCTCTCTTGATGAATAGTGTCTTGTCAACACTACCTCTTGTGTAGTCATTGTCAACAAGAAATTGAGTGAGGCGCTCATACCAAGCCCTCGGTGCTTGTTTCAACCCATATAGTGCCTTCTTGAGGCGATAGACATGGTTGGGGTGGTGTGCATCCACAAACCCCTTGGGTTGTTCAACAAACACTTCCTCTTGCAAGAAGCCATTGAGGAAGGCACTCTTGACGTCCATTTGGTGCAATTTGAACTTGTGCACACAAGAGATAGACAAGAGAAGCCTAATGGACTCTAAGCGGGCAACGGGAGCAAATGTCTCCTCAAAGTCGATACCCTCAATTTGAGAGTACCCTTGTGCTACAAGTCTAGCCTTGTTCCGCACTATGTTGCCATCCTCATCGGATTTGTTCCTAAAAATCCATTTAGTGCCTATGACATTAGTGGTCTTAGGCTTAGGAACTAGAGTCCAAACCTCATTCCTTTCGAATTGGTTTAGCTCTTCTTGCATGGCAAGAACCCAAAATTCATCATTCAAGGCTTCATCAACCTTTTTGGGTTCTATTTGAGAGGTGTAGCATGTAAAGCTAATAAGATTAGCAAGTTGACGTCTAGTCCTAACACCCTCATTTACCTCTCCAATGATATCTTCTTTATCATGGAGTTTCCTAACCCATGGAGCGGGTTCTTTAGAGTCCAAGAGAGGAACTCTAGTAATGGGTTGTGTGACTTCATTAGATGTCCCAACATTGGGAGTCACCACAACCCTCTCCAAAGGAGAGTCATCCTCCAGAACATCCTCCTCCTCATGGTCATTAGACTTGAGCCTAGTATCATCAATGACCACATTTGATGATTCCATGACGGTTCGAGTCTTCAAGTTGAAAACTCTATAGGCTTTACTATTCAAGGTGTAGCCAATAAAGATACCCTCATCACTCTTAGCATCAAACTTGCCAAGTTGATCACGGTCATTTAAAATGTAGCATTTGCTTCCAAATGTGTGGAAGTAGCTAACATTTGGCTTCCTACCCTTCCATAGCTCATAGGAGGTGTTTCTAGAACCGGGCCTTAGGAACACACGATTTCCTATATAGCAAGCCGTATTGATGGATTCGGCCCATAGGTTCCTAGGGACATTGTTGCTAAGCAACATCACTCGGGCCATCTCTTGGAGGACCCTATTCTTCCTCTCAACAACTCCATTTTGTTGAGGTGTCCTAGGAGCCGAAAACTCATGGGAGATGCCTAAGCTATCACAAAAGCTTTCAAAAGAGGCATTCTCAAACTCTCTCCCATGGTCACTTCTAATCCGTTTAATGCTTCTAATGTTAGATTTCATTTCATTTTGTAATTTAGTACAAAGCATTTTAAACTTATCAAAAGTTTCGGATTTTTCTCTAAGAAAGTATGTCCATGTAAATCTAGAGAAATCATCAACACATACAAAAATGTATCTCTTTCCACCCAAACTTTCGGTTTGCATGGGACCCATGAGGTCCATGTGGAGAAGCTCAAGTGGCTCCTTGGTGGTGAGATACTTACCCTTTTTGTGCATGCTTTTAGTTTGCTTTCCTTGTTGGCAAGGTCCACAAACACCATTGGCTTTCTTCCCAAGCTTAGGGAGGCCACGCACACACTCGAACTTTCCAAGGGTCCGTAGATCCCTAAAGTTCATGTGGCCAAGTCTTTCATGCCACAACTCAATTTGCTCATCCATGGACACATTGTTTGAGACTATTCTAGCTTCAAGACAATAGCAATTGTCGCTAGATCTCATACCTTTCAATAAGGTTTGTCCATCGGGCTTTAGGATCGAGCAATCATCTTTACAAAACAAGACGGAATATCCTTCATCACTTAGATGTGAAATGCTTATTAAATTGGCTTTCAAGCCATCAACAAATAAAGCATCGGATAAGGAGGGTAATCCGGGAACGGAAATGGTTCCTTTCCCTATAACTTTCTTTTGGGATCCATCACCAAAAGTGACATATCCACCTTCCTCCATAACAAGAGTCTCGAAGAAACTCTTGTTTCCCGTCATGTGCCTAGAGCACCCACTATCTAAATACCAAAAATTAGAAGAATTTGCCTTCAAGGCTATTTGAGCAACATGGCAAACAATTTCATTCTTTCTAATCCACCTAGAAACAATCTTAGCTTTCTTAGTGGTCTTTGGTACATGGGCTCTAGATGTCCTAGGATCATGCATAATAATATTATTATTCCTAGGAACATGCATCATGGCTCTTTTCTTTTTCTTCTCTATCATGCTTCTAGTTTTGCACATTTTTATATATCGAAAGCAATGTGGTCTAATATGACCATCAAATCCACAAAAATGACATATAGGAGTGAAATAAGGAATCATACCTTGTCCTTGTCTTTGTGGATGAAAGGGTTCAATCCTTTTTCGTTGTTGAACCGGTCTTGGTTGCTTCCTAGCTTGAGGTTGCCTGATAGGTCTCTTTCCTTTGTGAGCCATTTGAGGAGGAATGTTGGCTTGAGGGACCCTAGGGGGTTGAGCTTGAGGTTTCCTTCTTGGCCCCATCTTCACTTGTGCATTAGAGCATTGTCCTACTTCTAATTTCTTTCTAGGAGCTTGCACAAATGAAGTTTCTTCTTTCTTCAAGCTCTTGACAAACACGGTCTTGTTAGAGGTAGAGATCTTCTTGTCATCTTCAAGACCCCTCTTGTCACATGGACTCTTTCCAACACCAAGCATATGGTCAAGCTTCTTGGTGCTAGAATCCATCCTAGTCATAGAATTTCTAACTTCTTCAAGCTCACTCTTTAGACTTTCTTCATTCCTCCTAGATAAAGCTAACTCCTCTCTTAGCTTATCTTCTATCTTCTTGAATTTTTCCACTTGTTCACCTAAGTGGTCATTATGAGATGCAAGCTCAAGATTTTCTTTTCTCAACATCTTGATCTTTCTTGTGCTCTTGATTGCTAAATCATTAAACTCGGCATGGCATTTAGCAAGCACCTTTTTCTCCACAAAACTACTTATGGAGTTAGATGAGGAATCACTTTCTTCTTCACTTGAGTCATTTTCCTCTTGACTTATTTCCTCTTTCTCACTAGCACTTTTGCTTTTATGGGAGGAGGCAAAAGCTAGGAGATTAGCCATGAGCTCTTCTTCACTTGAAGACTCATCTTCCTCATTGGAGTCATCACTACTCCCACTCCAAGTGGCGGCTATCACTTTGCTCTTCTTCTTTTCATTGTGATTAGCACATTCGGGGGCAAAGTGACCAATCCCACCACATTCAAAGCATCGGACCCCTTTCCTTTCGGTCCTCTCTTGTTTAGGCTCAAACTTCTTGAAGGAACTCTTTTTCTTCAAATCTTGTCCTCTTGACCCAAATCCCTTCTTCTTCTTGAACCCCTTAACCTTGTTGAACCTTTTCACAAATAAGGCAAGGTCTTCATCCGATTCATGCTTTGCCTCATTTGCATCCTTAGATGCTTTCAAAGCTATTCCTTTAGACTTCTTAGGAGGAGTAGTGGTGCTAGGAGCCTTCCTAGACTCATATGCAAGGAGACGCCCAATCACCTCACTTGGCTTCATATCCATGTAGCCACTATTTTCTTCTATGGCCGTCACCTTGGATTCAAACCTATCGGGGAGAGATCTCATAATTTTTTGCTTGACTCTCCTATCCGAATACGGGTCTCCGAGTTGATGGCTTTGATTTACAATATCCATCAATTTGATTTCGAAGTCATTGAAGCATTCATCCTCTCCCATCCTAAGTAGCTCAAACTGAGTTTGGAGGACTTGAAGCTTGGACTCCTTCACCACCTCGGTTCCCTCATGTGCAACTAGAAGGATGTCCCATGCCACTTTGGCAATCTGAGTATTCTGAATAAGCTTGTACTGATTCTCATCCATAGCACACATAATGGCATGCATAGCCTTCCTATTCCACTTAGAAGCCTCAAACTCTTGCGCGTTCCATTGCGCCTTAGGCTTCAAAACATCTTGTCCTCCACCATCGGGAGTCATCATAGGGAGATCATATCCGTCTTCCACCGCCATCCATGCACGGTCATGAATTTGGCATATGTAGGATTCCATCTTCCCTTTCCATTGGGAATAGTTCAATCCGGTAAGAAGTGGAGGCCTTGTGCTAGAAGCTCCTTCGTGGCCACCACCATTTCCACCGTTTCCACTCATAGTGTTTATGAATGAATGAAATGAATGCAAATGTATGAATGATCAAAAATCACACAAAATGCAAAACACACCAAAATAAGCAAGGATCACCTATGTATGTCTAGGAACCCGCTCTGATACCAATTGAAACAAATTATAGCACGGTGTGTATAAAACTATCTAGAGGGGGGGTGAATAGATTTTACGCTTTTTACCCAATTTTTCGTGTTAGTCAAAATTACGAAAATGCCCTCAAGATAATATAAACAAGCAAGTGTAATATGGTGCGGAAATTAAAACAACACTTGGTTTTTACGTGGAAACCCTCACGGGAAAAACCACGGGCTATGTAAGTAAGCCACACTCGAACCTCGAATCCACTAAATGTGCAAACGATTACAACCTAATCCCGGAAGTAATCACACACCTACCTAATCCCGGTATGAGTGAACCTAGTCCAATTTGCTTGCGTTCTAAGCAACCTAATCCCGGATGCTACACACAAGACTTACTTTCTCTATGAAGAGAATACAACCCTAAGTGAATATATGTAAATATCCAAAATGCAACATAGAGCAAGGGAAACCCTATATGCTTATCTAAGATGATTAATATGCAATTAAGAACAATCCTAGATATCAAAACTAAATGACATGTCAATTAGTTTAGCTAATCAATATTAAGCACAAAACCTAATATGCAAGCACAATATAAAATCTCAAACATACATCATACTCATCTCAATATTGTATCTAAAGCATACAAAATAACAAACAAGTAATTAATTGAGATTGCTAGACAAGAGAAACACAAAACATGTAAGATATTAGTGAAAAGCTTACCAAGCAAAGTATGATGAAGATTCCATGCTAGATGACATCTAGATGATCTAAGATGATGCTAGATGATGATTGAAGATCATGAACAAGTGTTTGAGAATCAAGAATGGAGTTTTTGGAATTTTTCTTCTCTTTGAAAAATATCCTAAGTATGAATTTTGAATATGAACTCTCTTGATTGACCTAAAGTCAAAGTGGCATATATATAGGGGGCCAAATCAAAGTGAGGTCGTTTAAGTAAGTTTCAAAGAAACGCGCCAATCGGCGGTTTCAATCGGCGGCCAGGCCGCCGTTCATGACCGCCGAATTGAGCTCGTGAAGAACAGAGCATAAACGGCGGTTCATTCGGCGGTTTCGTGACCGCCGATTCCAACCGCCAAAACAGAACAGAGAGATCAAAATCAACCAGGTATGAACGGCGGTTTCGAACGGCGGTTTCATGCCCGCCGTTTCAACCGCCGAATTAGACTGAGAGATAAATCAATCAGGTCTTGAAACGGCGGTTTCGAACGGCGGTTGTGACCGCCGATCTTAACCGCAGAAATGCTTCAGACCAATCTGGACTGAAACGGCGGTTTAATTCGGCGGCCAGGCCGCCGATCATAACCGCCGATCACCTAGATAGGTGAAAACCAAGGGCATTCTCCATAGGCGGTCCTCGCGCTAAATCAAGCACATTCTCGTGCATGCGCGGACGTTTCCGAAAGTTATCGGGAAACGAATTACACAACAACATGACACAATTACACACAACAAAATATAATAAATAAGTGCAAGTGTGAAATGTGACAAATGAAGAGAATGCACACATATGCAATGAATGTTAAGTGTGTGTGTGCAACTAATCTCTTCAAAGAAAAGTAAGCACATAGAAATTTACCTTCGGTGCTTATCAACACGAGGTCTTCAAAGGGCTTCGAACAATAAGACCGATACTTAGGCTACCCTTACAAAGAACCCCCACATATGGTTTGATCACGAAATAAGCCAATTAAAAGCAACGGGAATCCTTACAGCTACTACAATTTGCAACTCCCTTGCAACTCCCCTTACCACAACCTACTCCCCCTTTTTGTCATGATATAGACAAAGGAGTAGTCCCCAACCGGGTCACTCAAGGCAAAGAAAGATAGTAGCATTCTAGTATATGCATAATCAATATAAGTCACTTTATGCAATCTTAATTTAATGGAGAGAAACAAGGAGATTTATTTAAAGAAAATGTGTGAATCAAAAAATTGCTTTGCATACAAGACATGTAGCGTTTAAGTCCAAAATACCATGGTATTTGGCAAAGCAAATGACAAAGGTTTTCAATATGAATTCAAACCAATTTCACCAATGTCAAGAGAGAAGCAAGAATATAGGCTTTCATTGATTTCAATTTAAGAACAACTATATCCAACTTTATAAGCCAAACATGTCATGAGCAACTTTGCACCCTATTTGATTTTTTCGGATAAATATCTGTATGATAGTAGACATGTTCAACCAATAAAGAAAGAGAGACATTTGGATTGTAAAATCCTTGAATGGATACAAGATCCTTTTTCATTTGAGTCTCATAAGCTTTTTCACACATTTTTTGCATTTAAAAATTGCAATCATCAAAACATGCTTTTTAAGATAAACATTTAGCATGTCATTTAGCAATCATCATGTCATGGAGATCATTATAGGTCATTCAAATTAAATCCTATGTATATATCTCCTAGTCCAAAAATGCATGTTTGAACATAAATATGACATGGATTGCAATACAAGCATTGATCACACTTATTGAATAGAAAATATATATACATAGTGTAACCAAGCTTACTCAAGCAACAAAAAGAGAAGCACAAGATATTTCAAATTTTTTGCAAGTGACAAGATGCAAAATAGCTCTCTTTGCTTAAGTTCCCCATATGGGGTCAAATTTCCATACCACTTCAAAGAAGGGTATGAGGTCCTATGGACCTACCAAGTCCTTTGGACTTGGTTGAACCTATTTGAGACTTGTTAGTCTCGTAGCAAGCGGGTTCATCATTTTTAATCCACCTAGGTGACACTAAGTCAATCCTAGTGGACAAAGGTTCTAGAGTACAAGATGAAAAAGGATCATACACATGATTTTCTTCCTTTTTATGAAGCATCTTAGCTCTAGCCTTTTTCTTGTCAAACATGCTTTTAGCTCTACACATTTCAATGTAATGCAAGCAACTTGGTCTAATATGACCAACAATACCACAAAAATGACAAGTGGGAATAAAGTTAGGAATCATACCATTCCCTTTAGCATGGATAGGAGCTTTCCCTTGTCGTTGTGGTTGTTTTGGTTGTTGGATTGGATCTCTCCTCTTTTGTTGAAAACCAAGACGAGGTTGCTTGCTTGTCTGAGCTTGCATGATTGAACTCTTCCCATTGTGTTTTTGAGTTTGAGGGAAGATAGTGTGAGGAGCCCTTTGGGTGTGAGCTTGAGCTTGACCTTTTGGTGCCTCAAACACTTGGGCACTTCTTGAACACTCTCCTAGGTCACTTTTCTTCCTAGGTTGTTGAGGAGGAGGGGACATCTTGAAGTCCATGTCCATGGCACAGGATGTCTTGCTTGTGGAGGAGGCATCCGTGTCATCAATGTAGCCAAGACCTCTCTTGTCACTTGGCTTTCTTCCAACTCCCAACATGTGGTCAAGCATATAGGTGCTTGAAGTCATCTTAGCCATTAAGACCTTAACTTCTTCAAGCTCTCTTTTTAGCTCTTCTTCTCTCCTTTTAGATAAGGCTAAGTCTTCTTTTAGCTTATCTTCATCCGCCATGGATCTCACCACTTCTTCACACAAGTGGTCTACTAGTGTTGAAAGCTCTAGATTCTCTTCTTTTAATCTTCTAATTTCTTCCTTGTTCCTCATCATCGAGCTCTCAACTTTGACTTTGTAGTCATTAAGATCCATACACTCCACACTTCCATTTGTGGAGTTAGATGACAAACATTCAACACTTGTGTCATCTCCTCTAATCTCCATTTCACCAATGAAGTCATCTCCTTCATCAAGATCATCAAATTTTTCTCTTGATGAGGAATGAGCCAAATCCCTATGAGTAGCTACACCAACTACTTCTATACCTAGTTCTTCTTGGGGATCACAAGGAAAAGCAACTTTGCCATCTTCTTCAACTTCTACACTCTTGGCTCCAAATTCCGTGTAGATGATGGCAAGTTCTTCATCACTTGAAGGATTTTCGTCATCTTCATATTTATCCCATAAGGTGGCCTTCGCCTTCCCTTTTCTTCTATCCTTCAAGTTTCCACACTCCGGGGAGAAATGCCCGAATCCTCCACATTCGTAGCACTGAATCCCCTCTCTTGAAGACACTCCTTGGTTTGGCTTGTTAATGAGTCCCATGTCTTCATTTGAGATACCCTCCTTCTTGTCATGCTTCAAAGTCTCTAAAGCAATTGTCTTCTTCTTCTTAGGAGGTGCGGTGGTCAACTTCTTCTTAGGAGGTGAGGTGGTTAATTTCACAAATCTCCTAAATCTCTCTAGTAAGAGAGGCATCTCCTCAACGGAGTCAATTTCTTCTCTCACAAATTCACTCATAGTGTTTGCGTTGAATGAATGCTAATGAGAAGAATGCAAAATGTATGAATAAATCAAACAAACATACAAAATGCAAAAACACACCAACAATGAGCAAAGGATCACCTAAGTATATCTAGGAACCAGCTCTGATACCAATTGAAAGTTCTCAAAGTGTGTTCTATATTAAAGCTAGAGGGGGGGTGAATAGATTTTATCTAATTATTACCCAATTTTCGCATGCAAGTCAATTTTACGAAAATGCCCCTACTAGTCAAAAATACATACAAGTGTAATATAGTGCGGAAATAATAAATGACACTTGATGTATACATGGAAAACCCAACCACTGGGAAAAACCACGGGCTGTATAGTGCGCCACACTCGGAACTCGAAATCACTAATTGAAATGAAGTTTACAACCTATGTAGACCTCGTCTAACACTCCGGTCTGTAACCCCTCACTTCTACCCAGCGGGCCTTTATTAGCAACCCTATTCCAATTTGCTTGATCCTCGAAGTCACTACTGGTAATGATGTTTACAGCCTAATCCCGGTCTGTAACCCACCACTACTACCCAGCGGGCCTGTAATAGCAACCCTAGACCAAGACTTCAATCTCTCAAAAGAGATGCACAACCCTATGTGAATATGTATGAATATTCAATTAATGCAATAAGAGCTAGGGTACTCTAAATGCTTATCTAGGAGGATGATATATTCAATTTAAATCAACCCTAGATATCAATAGCTAAATGACATGTCAAATAGCTTAGCTAATCAAGATTAATTAAAAACCTAATTAGCTATCACAAACAACACTCAATCGATTCATCACAAATAATCTCTTTTCTTGTATTTAGCATATGATCTAAAACATACAAGTAATTTAAAAGAGATGGCTTGGTATTTAAAATACTACAATAAGATGAAATTAATCAAAATCTTACCAAGCAAGTTGTGATGATGCAAACCCATACATGGATGCACTCTATATAGACATAGGAGATGCAATATGAAATTTGATGCAAAAGGGGTTTGATTTGAGTGGTTAAAGTTGAGTTCTTGATTTGATTTTCTCTCAAAATCTATCTTTAAAGATTAGGGTTCTTAAGAGTCAAAGAACATGATCAGATAATGAGAAAGTGTGATATTTATAGACATCAAGAACAGGGCAAGTGAAAAGACAATTTTGCCCCTGAAATCGCACGATCGGCGGTTTCATTCGGCGGCCAGGCTACCGAATTGAACCGCCGAATGGCTCCCGAGTGGAACAGGGGAACTTCGGCGACTTCGTTCGGCGGTTTCTAAACCGCCGATCCCAACCGCCGTTTTGGACCCGAGAGATATATTTCAATCAGGTCTCATTCGGCGGTTTCGAACGGCGGCCAGGCCGCCGAACGTAACCGTCGATTCACCAAAAATGGTGAAACCAAGGAGAAGCCAAAGGCATCTCCACCGGCGATCATCGCGCAAAGCAAAACACATCAACGTGCACGCGCGGACGTTTCCGAACATACTTAGGGAAACGAATTACACCACACTAAAAGCTAACATACATGAAGTGCAAGTATGGGTATTGAATGCATCCTAATGCCTATCATGTCATGGCATTTCATATAACAAGATGCAATCAATTAAATGCAAGAAGAGACATTGAATAAACAATAAAGCACAATGCACACAAAATATGAACACAACATTCAAGAATAAGAGTTATGCATGTTGTGTGTGTGTGCAACTATATCTCTTCAAGCCAAAGTAAGCACAAGATATACCTTTGGTGCTTGTCCTCTTGAGGTCTTGGAAAGGGTCTTTGATCTTCAACCTTAATGACCTAGACTACCCTTATAACCAAACCCCAACATGTGGTTTGACCACGAAATAAGCCAATCAACAAAAGGGAATCCTTACAATTAGCAACCCTATTCCAATTTGCTTGAGGCCTAAGCAACCTTAGCCTCAAGACTTAATTCTCTAAGAAGAGATTATGCAACCTATGTGAATATGTATGAATATTCAATTAACAAACAAGGCTAGGGAACCTTAGATGCTTATCTAGGATGATGAGACAATCAATTTAAATCAACCCTAGATATCAATTGCTAAATGACATGTCAAATAGCTTAGCTAATCAAGATTAATTAAAAACCTAATTAGCTATCACAATACAACACTCAATCAATTCATCACAATTAATTCTCTATTCTTGTATTTATCATATGATCAAAACATACAAGTAAATTAAAGAGAATAGCTTGATAATAAAAATACTCAAATAAGATGAACTTAATCAAAATCTTACCAAGCAAGTTGTGATGATGCAAACCCAATCATGGATGCTTTCTATCTAGACATAGAAGATGCAATATGAAATTTGATGCACAAGGGATTTGATTTGAGTGGTTAAAGGTGAGTTCTTTTGTATCTTTCTTTTCTTGAAAAATATTCTAAGTATGAAATCTGATAATCAACTCACTTTATTGACCTAAAGTCAAAGAGGCATATATATAGGGTGTCAAACCAAAGTGTGGTCGTTTTGAATAAGTTACACCTATTTTTGCCTTGGGCGCTGTACGTAGAGCACCTCTTGTACAGCGCCTGTACAGCGCCCCAACTTTGTTCTCTCGGGAAAACAGAGGGGCGCTGTACGAACAACGCTTCTGTACAGCGCTCGTACAGCGCCCATCCAAAATGCATCAGACCTGATGCATTTAAATGACCATTTTTGCATCAGGTCAAAGGGGCGCTGTTCACAACAGCGCTTTGTAGAGCGCTTTGAACAGCGCCCTTTCCAATGCAAGAATTCCAATGCTATGCATGACAAGGCAATGGACAATGCAATAAGCAATCAAACTAACATGCAAGAAGAGATGTTAATGAACATTAATGAGCACATAAAAACAACACATACACAACATACAAGAAAATGAATTAAGCATGAGATGTGAGTGTGTGTGTGCTTGTAATCTCTTCAAAGCAATTTAAGCACATAGAATTTTACTTTTGGTGCTTATCAACCTTGAGGACATGAGAGGGTCTTGAGCTTGAATATCTATCACTTAAGCTACCCTTACATACAATCCCCAACATGTGGTTTGTCCACGAAATAAGCCAATTAAGATATGGGAATCCTTACAATCTCCCCCTTTGGCTATTTCGTGACAAAACCACCACTCACATTGATTCCTCACAAAAATTAGAAACTTATAGGTCAACAATGACTATCTACATTACAAAGAGATATATAAAAAAATCTTGAAGTCTTCAATCTCTTGTAGAATAATCAGTCCCTGAAAGCAAAGTTTCTATACTATCCAATTCAAGTAAAAAGTGAGATGAATCAAGTGAGAATAAAAACAAGCATTTGCATTCTTAGTATTTAAGTACAACTACAACATCATGCAATAATTGTGAATGCAATGCTCCCCTTCAATGTATTTTCTCCCCAACATGCATAATTGCTACCACAATTTGCAACTCCCCTTACCACCATTCTACTCCCCCTTTTTGTCATGATATAGGCAAAGGAGTAGTCCCCAACCGGGTCACTTAGCAAAGAGAGATGATAGAATGCAAGTCATTTGCATAATCATTAAATGCACTTTATGCAACTCTATCAAATGGAGAGAAACAAGGAGATTTATTTTAAAATAAATGTGTGAAACAAAACATGCTTTGCATACAAGACATGTAGCATTCAAGTCCAAAATACAATGGTATTTGGCAAAGCAAATGACAAAGGTTTCTAATAAGAATTCAAACCAATTTCACCAAAGTCATGAGAGAAGCAAGGATATAGAATTTACATTGATTTTAATTTATGAGCAACTATATCCAACTTTATAAGCTAAATATGTCATGAGCAACTTTGCACTCTATTTGATTTTTCCAGGAATGAAACCCGTATGATAGTAGACATGTTGAACAAATAAAGAAAGAGAGACAATTTGGAATATAAATTCCTTTGAACGGATACAAGATCCTTTATTCATTTTAAGTCTCATAAGCTTTTTCACACAAGTTTTGCATTTAAAAATTGCAATCATCAATTCATGCTTTTTCGTTTGAGCATGTCATATGAATTTCATGCTTTTTCATTTGACATTAGCATGTTATAAACACTCATGCTTTTCAATTTTTTTAAGCATGTTATTAAGAATCATCATGTTATGGAGATAACTATAGGTCATTCAAATCATACTTCCTATGTAAATCTCCTAGTCCAAAAATGCATGTTTGAACATAAATATGATATGGATTGTAAACAAGCATGGTTCACGCTTATTGAATTGAAAACATATATACATATGTGCAACCAAGCTTACTCAAGCAATTAACAAAGAAGCATAATATTTTTCAAATATTTGCATGCAACAAGTATGCAATAGCTCTCTTTGCTTGAGATCCCCATATGGGGTCATTACTAACCTTCATCAATGAAGGTCATGAGGTCCTATGGACCTCCCAAGTCCATTTGACTTGGATGAACCTATTTGAGACTTGTTAGTCTCGTAGCAAGCGGGTTCATTTTTCTTTATCCACATAGATATGACATTTTTCTTCCTAGTGGTCAAGGGTTCAAGAGGTCTATAATTAATAGGATCATGAATATGAATGTTTTCCTTCCTATTAGCATGCATTCTAGCTCTTATTATTCTCTTTTCAATCATGCTTTTGATTCTACAAAATTTAATGAAATGAAAGCAATTTGGTCTAATGTGACCATTAATACCACAAAAGTGACATGTAGGGATAAATTTAGAATTCATACCATGTCCTTGTGCATGCATAGGAGCCATCCCATAACTTTGTGGTTGAGTGGGTTCAAATCTTCTTTGTTGTTGAACCGGTCTAGCTGGCTTCCTTGTTTCATTTTTCATGATTGGCCTTTTCCCTTGATGAATATGAGCTTTAGGGAAGTTAGGTTGAGGAACTTTTTGAGCTTGAGGTTGTCTCTTTGGAGCTACCTTCACTTGTGCACTTCTTGAACATTGTCCTAGATCAATTTTCTTCCTAGGAGTGTGCACCAGTGAGGCTTCTTTCTTGCCCAAACTCTTGACAAAGACGGTCTTGGTTGGAGTAGTGATCTCCTTTGTTTCTTCATACCCAATACCTCTCTTGTCACAAGGGTTCTTTCCACTACCAATAATGTGGTCAAGTTTCTTGGTGCTTGTAGTCATCCTAGACAATGACTCTATGGCTTCAACAAGCTCTCTCTTCAACCCTTCTTTATTCCTCTTAGACATAGCTAGCTCATCCCTTAGCTTGTCTTCAATCTTCTTGGATGCCTCCACTTATTTACTTAAGTGGTCATTGTGTGTTGAAAGTTCTAGATTTCCATCCTCTAAAATCTTCAACTTTATATTTTTCTTCTCCAATGAACTTTCACACTTGACTATAAAGTCATTTACATCCATTTTCTCTACACTTCCATTTGTAGAGTTAGATGAGGAGTCATCTTCACTTAAGTTATCTCCTCCACTCTCATTCTCACTAATGGAGTCATTTCCCTCATTTAAACCTCCACCTTGGTCTCTTGAGTCAATGAGAGTCATATCCCAATGAGTAGCTACATTTATCTTCTCTAGAGCTACTTCTTCATCTTTTTCTTCTATGGGATCACTAGCAACGGAATTCTTACCAACAACTTCATTTTCTTCACAAGTGGCACCCAATGCCTTGAAGTTATTGATAAGCTCATCATCACTTGATGACTTATCTCCCTTTCCGGAGTCATCACTTTCACTCCATGTGGCGGTCATCACTTTTGCCATCTTGTTCTTCAAGTTCCCACAATCCGGTGAGATGTGACCTATACCACCACAAACATAGCATTGGACCCCTTTCTTCTCACTATGCTCTTGCCTAGGCTCAAAACTCTTGAAGGGAGCTTTTTTCTTCAAGTCTTGGCCTTTGGATCCAATGCCCTTATTCTCGAACTTGACAAACTTCTTGAATCTTCTAAGTAGCAAAGCCATGTCTTGGTCCGAGTCACCTTTTTCCTCCTTCTCAACCTTGGAAGCTTTCAAAGCAATTCCTTTTTGCTTTTTAGGAGGTGAAATACTAGGAGCCTTCCTAGATTCATAGGCGAGGAGTCTTCCAATCACCTCACTCGGCTTCATATCCTTGTATGTGCTATTTTCCTCTAAAGCCGTCACTTTTGATTCGAACCTAGTGGGGAGAGACCTCATAATTTTCTGCTTAACTCTCCTATCCGAATAAGGATCACCTAGTTAATGGCTTTGATTCACAATATCCATCAACTTGACTTCAAAGTCATTGAAGCACTCGTCCTCCTCCATTTTAAGCAACTCAAATTGCGTTTGAAGGACTTGTAGCTTGGAATCCTTAACGACATCGGTTCCCTCATGTGCAACCTGTAGGATATCCCATGCCTCCTTGGCTATCCTAGTGTTCTAAATCAGTTTGTACTGATTTTCATCCACTGCACATAGAAGAGCATGCCATGCCTTCCTATTCCATTTTGAAGTCTCAAACTCTTCAGGTGACCACTGGGCCTTTGGCTTGAGTACTTCTTCTCCACTACTCGTGGGAGTCATCATAGGAGGTGCATACCCATCTTCAATTGCCATCCATGCCCTATCATGGATTTGGCACACATATGCCTCCATCTTGCCTTTCCGTGAGGCATAATTCACACCGGTGAGGAAAGGAGGCCATGTGCTTGAAGCACCCTCATGGTTGCCACCGAATCCACTCATTATATCAAATGAATGAATGTAATGTATGCAAAATGTATGAATGAGCAAAAATCACACAAATGCACAACACACCTAAAATGAGCTAGGATCACCTAAGTATATCTAGGAACCCGCTCTGATACCAATTGAAAGTCCTAGAGGCGTGTTCAAAATTAATCTATAGGGGGGGTGAATAGATTTTATCAAATATTACCCAATTTTCGCATACAAGTCAATTTTACGAAAATGCCCCTACTAGTCAAAAATACAAGCAAGTGTAATATAGTGCGGAATTAAAAAAGACACTTGATGTATACGTGGAAACCCAACCACTGGGAAAAAACCACGGGCTGTTTAGTGCGCCACACTCGGAACTCGAAATCACTAATTGAAATGAAGTTTACAACCTATGTAGACCTCGTCTAACACTCCGGTCTGTAACCCCTCACTTCTACCCAGCGGGCCTTTATTAACAACCCTATTCCAATTTGCTTGAGGCCTAAGCAACCTTAGCCTCAAGACTTAATTCTCTAAGAAGAGATTATGCAACCTATGTGAATATGTATGAATATTCAATTAACAAACAAGGCTAGGGAACCTTAGATGCTTATCTAGGATGATGAGATAATCAATTTAAATCAACTCTAGATATCAATTGCTAAATGACATGTCAAATAGCTTAGCTAATCAAGATTAATTAAAAACCTAATTAGCTATCACAATACAACACTCAATCAATTCATCACAATTAATTCTCTATTCTTGTATTTATCATATGATCAAAACATACAAGTAAATTAAAGAGAATAGCTTGATAATAAAAATACTCAAATAAGATGAACTTAATCAAAATCTTACCAAGCAAGTTGTGATGATGCAAACCCAATCATGGATGCTTTCTATCTAGACATAGAAGATGCAATATGAAATTTGATGCACAAGGGATTTGATTTGAGTGGTTAAAGGTGAGTTCTTTTGTATCTTTCTTTTCTTGAAAAATATTCTAAGTATGAAATCTGATAATCAACTCACTTTATTGACCTAAAGTCAAAGAGGCATATATATAGGGTGTCAAACCAAAGTGTGGTCGTTTTGAATAAGTTACACCTATTTTTGCCTTGGGCGCTGTACGTAGAGCGCCTCTTGTACAGCGCTTGTACAGCGCCCCAACTCTGTTCTCTCGGGAAAACAGAGGGGCGCTGTACGAACAACGCTTCTGTACAGCGCTCGTACAACGCCCATCCAAAATGCATCAGACCTGATGCATTTAAATGACCATTTTTGCATCAGGTCATAGGGGTGCTATTCACAACAGCGCTTTGTAGAGCGCTTTGAACAGCGCCCTTTGCAATGCAAGAATTCCAATGCTATGCATGACAAGGCAATGGAGAATGCAATAAGCAATCAAACTAACATGCAAGAAGAGATGTTAATGAACATTAATGAGCACATAAAAACAACACATACACAACATACAAGAAAATGAATTAAGCATGAGATGTGAGTCTGTGTGTGCTTCTAATCTCTTCAAAGCAAATTAAGCATATAGAATTTTACCTTTGGTGCTTATCAACCTTGAGGACATGAGAGGGTCTTGAGCTTGAATATCTATCACTTAAGCTACCCTTACATACAATCCCCAACATGTGGTTTGTCCACGAAATAAGCCAATCAAGATATAGGAATCCTTACAATCTTACCTTTTCTTGTATTGGAAAGTATAGAAACTGTGCTTTCAGGGATTGATTGTTCTACTTGAGATTGAAGACTTCAAGACTATTTATCTTATCTCTTTGTAAAGTAGAAAATCATAGTAGACCCGTAGTTTCTATTATGTTGTGAGGAATCAATGTGAGTGGTGGTTTTGTCACGAAATAGCCGAAGGGGGAGATTGTAAGGATTCCCTTTAATTGATTGGCTTATTTCGTGGGCAAACCACATGTTGGGGTTTGGTTGTAAGGGTAGTCTATGTGATTTGTTGAAGATCAAAGACCCTTTCCAAGACCTCAAGAGGACAAGCACCAAAGGTATATTTAGAGTGCTTACTTTGCCTTGAAGAGATATAGTTGCACACACACACAACATGCATAACTCTTATTCTTGAATGTTGTGTTTATATTTTGTGTGCATTGTGCTTTATTGTTTATTCAATGTCTCTTCTTGCATTAAATTGATTGCATCTTGTTATATGAAATGCCATGACATGATAGGCATTAGGATGCATTCAATACCCACACTTGCACTTCATGTATGTTAGCTTTTAGTGTGGAATAATTCGTTTCCCGAAGGATGTTCGGAAACGTCCGCGCGTGCACGTTGATGTGTTTTGTTTTGCGCGATGATCGCCGGTGGAGATGCCTTTGGCTTCTCCTTGGTTTCACCATTTTTGGTGAAACGGCGATTACGTTCGGCGGCCTGGCCGCCGTTCGAAACCGCCGAATGAGACCTGATTGAAATATATCTCTCGGGTCCAAAACGGCGGTTATGATCGGCGGTTTAGAAACCGCCGAATGAAGTCGCCGAAGTTCCCCTGTTCCGCTCGGGAGCCATTCGGTGGTTCAATTCGGCGGCCTGGCCGCTGAATGAAACCGCCGATCGTGTGATTTCAGAGGCAAAATTGTCTTTTCACTTGCCCTGTTCTTGATGTCTATAAATATCACACTTTCTCATTATCTGAAAAAGTTCTTTGACTCTTAAGAACCCTAAACTTCAAAGATAGATTTTGAGAGAAAATCAAATCAAGAACTCACCTTTAACCACTCAAATCAAACCCCTTTTGCATCAATTTTCATATTGCATCTCCTATGTCTATATAGAGTGCATCCATGTATGGGTTTGCATCATCACAACTTGCTTGGTAAGATTTTGATTAATTTCATCTTATTTTAGTATTTTAAATACCAAGTATTCTCTTTAATTTACTTGTATGTTTTGATCATATGATAAATACAAGATTAGAGAATTAATTGTGATGAATTGATTGAGTGTTGTTTGTGATAGCTAATTTGGTTTTTAATTAATCTTGATTAGCTAAGCTATTTGACATGTCATTTAGCAATTGATATCTAGGATTGATTTAAATTGATTATCTCATCATCCTAGACAAGCATCTAAGGTTACCTAGCCTTGTTTGTTATTTGAATATTCATATATATTCACATATATTCACATAGGTTGTTTTTCTTCATTGAGAAGTAAGTCTTGAGGCTAAGAGTGCTTAGGCCTCAAGCAAATTGGAATAGGGTTACTAATAAAGGCCCGCTGGGTAGAAGTGAGGGGTTACAGACCGGAGTGTTAGACGAGGTCTACATAGGTTGTAAACTTCATTTCAATTAGTGATTTCGAGTTCCGAGTGTGGCGCACTATACAGCCCGTGGTTTTTCCCAGTGGTTGGGTTTCCACGTATATATCAAGTGTTATTTAAATTCCGCATCTTATTACACTTGTATGTATTTTTGACTAGTAGGGGCATTTTCGTAATATTGACTTGCATGCGAAAATTGGGTAATAATCGTTAAAATCTATTCACCCCCCTCTAGATTACATATTTAGAACACACCGTATTCTTTTCATGCTCAATGGGCGTTAGATGAGGTACATGTAGGAGACTGTGGCAATCATGTTTCAGGAGAGACTTTGTCATACCAAGTTCTCCGAATGGGATATTACTGGCCTACCATTCATCAGGACACTAAGAAGTTTGCACAATCCTGTGAACCTTGTCAGAGGACAGCAAACCTTAATCATTTACCTCTAAAAAGACTGACCTCAATCAGCACACCTTACCCCTTTGCTATCTAGGGGCTGGATTTAATCAGACCACTTCCGAATGCCCCGGGTCAAGCCAAACATGTTGTGGTGGCCATAGATTACTTTACTCGGTGGGTAGAAGCAAAGTCCTTAGTTCAGATCATTGAAGCAAACACTACAAGCTTTGTCAAGGAAAGCATTGTCTACTGATTTGGTACTCCGATGGCTATAATCACTGATCTAGGAAAACAGTTCGATAATGCCAATTTCAGGTTTTTCTATGAGCAGCGGGGTATCAACCTTCATTTTGCCTCGGTGGCTCACCCTCAGACCAATGGATTGGTAGAAGCTACCAATAAGACCATCAAGAAGCTCCTTAAGAAGAAACTCTAATAGAATAAAGAGAAATGGGTTGAAGAGCTTCCTAATGTTCTCTAGGTATATCATACTACCAAGAGGACTGCTACTGGAGAAACCCCTTATTCGCTGGCTTTTGGAACAGAGGCAGTCTCACCTATCGAGCATAGACTGACATCTTTCAGGGTCTAGCATTTCGAGTTAGAAGAAAATGAAATGAAGTTGAGAGCTAGCCTAGACCTCCTTGAGGATAAGCAAGATAGAGCTGCAGAGCGGGTAGCAGCTTATCAAAGCAAGATTGCCCGATGTTTCAACATGAAACAAATTATAGCACGGTGTGTATAAAGCTATCTAGAGGGGGGGTGAATAGAATTTACACTTTTTACCCAATTTTTCGTGTTAGTCAAAATTACGAAAATGCCCTCAAGATAATATAACCAAGCAATTGTAATATGGTGCGGAAATTAAAACAACACTTGGTTTTTACGTGGAAACCCTCACGGGAAAAACCACGGGCTATGTAAGTAAGCCACACTCGAACCTCGAATCCACTAAATGTGCAAACGATTACAACCTAATCCCGGAAGTAATCACACACCTACCTAATCCCGGTATGAGTGAACCTAGTCCAATTTGCTTGCGTTCTAAGCAACCTAATCCCGGATGCTACACACAAGACTTACTTTCTCTATGAAGAGAATACAACCCTAAGTGAATATATGTAAATATCCAAAATGCAACATAGAGCAAGGGAAACCCTATATGCTTATCTAAGATGATTAATATGCAATTAAGAACAATCCTAGATATCAAAACTAAATGACATGTCAATTAGTTTAGCTAATCAATATTAAGCACAAAACCTAATATGCTAGCACAATACAACTTCTCAAACATACATCATACTCATCTCAATATTGTATCCAAAGCATACAAAATAATCAACAAGTAATTAATTGAGATTGCTAGATAAGAGAAACACAAAACATGTAAGATATTAGTGAAAAACTTACCAAGCAAAGTATGATGAAGATTCCATGCAAGATGACATCTAAATGATCCAAGATGATGCTAGATGATGATTGATGATCATGAAAAAGTGTTTGAGTGATTAAAATTGAGTTCTTTGTGTATTTTTCTTCTCTTGAAAAATATCCTAAGTATAGAATATGAATATGAACTCTCTTGGCTGACCTAAAGTCAAAGTGTTATATATATAGGGGCCATAAGTGAAGTGTGGTCGTTTTGAAAAATGCACCAAAAATTGCTCTGTGCGTTGGTGGCCTTGCGCTGGACGACAGGCGCAAGACCAGCGCACACGCACATTTTTGCATTGGCGCTGGACGACATGCGCTCACACAGGCGCCAGACCAGCGGAGCCACACTGGGCGATCAGCGCTGGTGACCTTGCGCTGGTGTAGACCAGCGCACGACCGGCGACAGAGAACTGGATGATCTGCGCTGGTGGGCTGCGCTGGTGTGGACCAGCGCATGACCAGCGGCACGCCACTGGGCGTTTTGCGCCGGTGAGAGGCGCTGGACGTCAGGCGCAGGTGGACCAGCGCACAGCCCACAACTTTGAACCCCACAAGCAATCATGCAAGGGGAACAAAGGTAAACTAAGATGCATCCTAAAAGCCTAAATGCTATGATGTTATAAACACAAGATGCAATCATTATACCAAGCAAGAAGAGATGTAAATAGGCATTGATGCACAACAAAAAGAAACACAACATACAAAGATTAAACATATGCATGAGTTGTGAGTGTGTGCAACTATCTCTTCAAGACAAGTAAGCACTTAGAGTATTACCTTTGGTGCTTGTCAATTATGAGGTCTTCAAAGGGCCTAAGCAATAATAACAACATCTAAACTACCCTTACAAAGAATTCCCACATATGGTTTGATCACGAAATAAGCCAATTAAAAACAACGGGAATCCTTACACAACAAAAAGGTGAAAACTCGTAACTTTAAAGAAGGGGACTTAGTCCTCAGGAAGGTGACCCAGAATACCCGGAGGAGATCTGATTGGGTGCTAGCCCCCAACGGGGAAGGTCCTTACCTGATAAAAATAGTGATTCGTAAGGGTGCTTACAAGTTAGAAGACATGGATAGCTACCCGGTAGATCATACTTGGAATGCTGATCACGTTAAAAGGTTTTACCCTTAGAGTTTGAAGATGGATATTGTCTCGGTTGGTATACTTCTGATATATGCCCCGATTTTGCTTTGTATTTGCTTTTGAGAAATTCAATAAAGTTAGCTTTTATTCTCCTATGTGATTCTCTTGAGTTCACCTAGCAAATTTCGCCATTTCTAAGTCGCCTTAAGACCAGGAAAGGCCGCATGGCATTCCTACTGCCTTGGCCAGGGTATACCCTCCTCCAGGATGGATTTGGTTCATAAACGCATAAGAGGCGTAGCCACTTGCCAGACTCTACATCCTTAAGACCAGCAGGACCTAAACGGACCTCCTAAAGCCTCGGACGGGGAATACCCCTCTCCAGGAAAAACCTGGTGCCAAAGTGGCCTTAGTTGCCTACCAGGACAAGACGTCGAAGTATCAGAATACCTTCTCAAGATGCCAGGTACCGCATCCCACCAAGCATTCACGTAAGGAATTTCCCACTTTCTAGAAACTCTGTTGGGAGGTCAATCAATATAAATCCATCATCAGGATCCCCTATGAACGGTCTGTCAATTTTCCAGACTCACAATGTTCAAATGGAGGTACCCAGGCAACCCCGGCTTCCTACCCGGATCGATTTGTTCTGGTCAAGATGGTTCCATACTTAGTCAAAATTTACTTAGCCAAAAATACTGCCGACTTATACTAAGGGGACTATCATCCAAGAATTGCTTCTAGAGGATAATACAAGTATGGATTCCCCAATTGCCAACCAAGCAAGATTGAAGCTAAGCATTTACAATATTCCAAGTAAGTTTTACTTGGGTCACATACCAACGTACAAGTAGCGTCCTATACCGGGATGTAAATTCTACAATTGAGTATATATTGCAAAGTAAGATAGTGATATTGTAAACGGATGAAAAATTTCATTTAATCAGTCAGGGTGCTCAATCCCCATTTTCGGTCTACAAGAATAAAGCCAAAAGTATGAAAAGAATGCCAAGACAAAATCATACATCCTGCCCTTCTCCTACTAACTCCTCATGCCTAGTTCTATCTACCCCCTCCAAAATTTGGGCTCCAACAGCAGCCTGAATTTCTTCAACTCAAGGCACCCTACCTCAACAAGAGGATCCGCTGCCTTAGTAGGATGGACTGAATCTAGCCTTGAATTTTCTTGAGCCAAAGGAGGATCCTGAGTCTCCACCTCAACAGTATCTCCTGAACCAGCCGCAGGCTGATAAGAAGACGGATCAGGGACAGCAGCCAGTAAAGGTCCCCCTTGGTTAGGATTAGCATCTGAAAGCGTGGTAGCCTTCACCATAATCCAGTTCCGGTCCCAACCAAAGGGAGTTTGCTGGTCAAAATGAGGAGGAAACACCTTGGCGACCTCATACAAGGCAGTTAAGTATCCATCAGTGAAGGAGGAATCTACTTGGGATTCCAGAATACTCACAGTGCCCTGTAGAAATCGGTTCTCATCCATGAGGACACCCTTTTCTGCCTTCACCGACTCTCTCTTTACTTTACGGCGAGTTGACTAGATAGTTTCCGTGTCGTAGGCACGCTTCATTCGTTCAAAATCTACCAAGGTAGCTTGTCTTCCAGATTCAAACTCAGAAGTAGATTGGGCCAGAGAAACTACATTTTCTTCAGCCCGGGCTAGATCATCCTCGGCTTTTGCCAGCTTTGCCTGAAGCGTGAGATTGGCCTCCTCCAGAGCATTAACCTACTGCCCCATAGCTAAGGCAAATTTGAAACCCTGTAAAAGGAAAGAAATAGGATAAATACCTTAAAGAAAATCATACCTAACAAGCAAGAAATGTTAAGGTCCACATCTCAGCAAGCAAGGCAGCCCCTTTGGTAGCCAGGATGTCTGTGGGCAAGGAGGACATCGGCTGCAGCCCTCCACCGGGACAAGCAGTAATAAACTTAGCAACCATTTCCTCCTGGCTATAATCTCGCGACCCCGACCCGGAGGGAAGATCAGGGGAAGGGATGGTCATGGCAGCAGTGGAACTCTTTTTCTCCACCCTGGCTGGACGCCTGATAGGTGTAGTTGGAGGAGGAGGAGGAGGAGGAGGAGGAGGAGGAGGAGGAGGAGGAGGAGGAGAAGAAGCAGCAGGCTTGCTAGGAGCAGCCAGAGGAACCTTCTTTGGGATTGAGGCAGGAGAGAACTTGGCTTTAGCAGCCTTTGCCAACATCTCACCCAAAGATGGGCGTACTGATATCTTGGCAAGAGAGGAGACTGGAGAATGGGGTGACAACCCCGTCAAAGTGGGGGAAGAAGTTGATGCTGAAGGATAACACCTGGATACAGCACCAGCACCAGCACCAGCACCAGCACCGGGAGGAGAAGGAACGGGGGAACGGGATGCAAAAGAATCCGGGAATACTGGTCCTAAGGAAGTAGGGGAGTGTGTAAGGATTCCTATATCTTGATTGGCTTATTTCATAGACAAACCACATGTTGGGGTTTATATTGTAAGGGTAGTTTAGGTGATTGAACTTCAAGATCGAAGGCCCTTCCAAGACCTCAAGGGATAAGCACTCCAAAGGTATACTTCTAGTGTTTATTTTCCTTTGAAGAGACATAGAATGCACACACACACTTAGCATACTTGCATTTGTGTGCATACTCTTCACATGTCACTTTACACACTAGCACTTTGATATATATCTTGTTGTGTGTATATGTGCCTAGTAATTCGTTTCCTAACATTGTTCGGAAACATCCGTGCTTGCACGAAAGAGTGCTTGGTTTTACGTGAAGACCGCCTACAGAGAATGCCCTTGGCTTCTCCTTGGTTTTCACCTCTGTTGGTGATCGGCGGTTATGATCGGTGGCCTTGCCGCTGAATGAAACCGCCGTTTGTGTCCAAAAGTGTCTGGAGAAATTCTACGGTCACGATCGGCGGGCACAACCGCCGTTCGAAACCGCCGTTCATACCTGATCGATTTAATCTCTCGGGTTTAATTTGGCGGTTGCAAAACCGCCGAATGAAACCACCGTTGATGCTCTATTCTTCACGGGCTCAATTCGACGGTCGTGATCGGTGGCTTGGCCGCCGTTTGAAACCGCCGATCGGTGCATTTCAGGGGTAAAATTGTCTTTTCACATGCCCTGTTCTTGATGTCTATAAATATCTCACTTTCTCATTATCTGAACAAGTTCTTTTACTCCTTAAAACCCTAAACTTCAAAGAGAGATATTTGAGAGAAAATCAAATCAAGAACTGGCCTTTAAACACTCAAATCAAATCCTTTTTGCATCAAATTTCATATTGCATCTTCTATGACTATATAGAATGCATCCATGCATGGGTTTGCATCATCACAACTTGCTTGGTAAGATTTTGATTAACTTCATCTTATTTTAGTATTTTACTATCAAGCAATTCTCTTTTAATTTACTTGTATGTTTTTGATCATATGATAAATACAAGAATAGAGAATTGATTGTGATGAATTGATTGAGGGTTGTATTGTGATAGCTAATTAGGTTTTGCTTAATCTTGATTAGCTAAGCTATTTGACATGTCATTTAGCTCTTGATATCTAGGATTGATTTAATTGATTATATCATCATACTAGATAAGCATCTAAGGTTCTCTAGCCTTGTTTGTTATTTGAATATTCATACATATTCATATAGGTTGCATAATCTCTTTATTGAGAATTAAGTCTTGGGGTTAAGATTGCTTAGGCCTCAAGCAATTGGACTAGAGCCATTTTTAAAGGCCTGCGTGGTAGAAGTGGGGGGTTATTGACTTGAGTGTTAGACGAGGTCTACGTAGGTTATAAACTCCATTTCAATTAGTGGATTTCGAGGTTCAAGTGTGGCGCACTAAACAGCCCATGGTTTTTCCCAGTGGTTGGGTTTCCACGTATACATCAAGTGTTATTTAAATTCCGCACTATATTACACTTGTTTGTCTTTTTGACTAGTAGGGGCATTTTCGTAAAATTGACTTGCATGCGAAAATTAGGTAATAAAGCTTAAAATCTATTCACCCCCCCCTCTAGATATATTTATCTTACACACCGAGTGTTTATTCGTTTCTTTCAATTGGTATCAGAGCGGGTTCCTAGATATACTTAGGTGATCCTAGCTCATTTTTGGTGTGTTTTGCATTTGTGTGATTTTTGCTCATTCATACATTTTGCATTCATTTCATTCATTCATTACATAAAATGAGTGGATACGGTGGCAACCATGAGGGTGCGTCAAGTACACGACCTCCTCTCCTCACTGGTGTGAATTATGCCTCATGGAAAGGCAAGATGGAAGCATACTTGTGTCAAATCCATGATAGGGCATGGATGGCAATTGAAGATGGGTATGCGCCTCCTAAGATGACTCCTACGGGTGGTGGAGAAGAAGTACTCAAGCCTAAGGCTCAGTCGTCCACTGAAGAGTTTGAGACTTCAAAATGGAATAGGAAGGCATGGCACACTCTTCTATGTGTAGTGGATGAAAATCAGTACAAACTGATTCAGAACACTAGGATAGCCTAGGAGGCATGGGATATTCTAGAGGTTGCACATGAAGGAACCGATGTTGTCAAGGATTCCAAGCTTCAAGTCCTTCAAACACAATTTGAGTTGCTCAAGATGGAGGAGGATGAATGCTTTAATGACTTTGAAGTCAAGTTGATGGATATTGTCAATCAAAGCCATCAACTCGGTGATCCTTATTCGGACAGGAGAGTCTAGCAGAAAATTATGAGGTCTCTCCCCGCTAGGTTTGAAGCAAAAGTGACGGCTTTAGAAGAGAATTATGGTTATAAAGACATGAAGCCGAGCGAGGTAATCGGAAGACTCCTCGCCTATGAATCTAGGAAGGCTCCTAGTATTTCACCTCCTAAAAAGCAAAAAGGGATTGCTTTGAAAGCTTCCAAGGTTGAGAAGGAGGAAAAAGGTGACTCGGACGAAGACATGGCTTTGATGCTTAGAAAATTCAAGAAATTTATCAAGTTCGAGAAGAAAGGATTTGGATCCAAAGGCCAAGACTTGAAGAAAAAGGCTCCCTTCAAGAGTTTTGAGCATAGGCAAGAAAAGAGTGAAAAGAAAGGAGTCCAATACTATGAGTGTGGCGGTATAGGACACATCTCACCCGATTGTGTGAATTTGAAGAATAAGATGGCAAAATTTATGACAGCCACTTGGAGTGAAAGTGATGACTCCGGAGAGGGACACAAGTCATCAAGTGATGATGAGCTTACCATCGACTACACGATATTTGGGGCCATTTGTGTAGAAGATAAAGTTGTTGGTAAGAATGCCTTGACTAGTGATCCCTTAGAAGAAAAAGATGAAGAAGTAGCTCTAGAGGAGATATGTGTAGCTACTCATTGGGACATGGCTCTCATTGACTCAAGAGACGAAGATGAAGGTCTTAATAAGGGAAATAACTCCATAAGTGAGAAGGAGAGCGGAGGAGATAACTCAAGTGAAGATGACTCCTCATCTAACTCTACAAATGGAAGTGTAGAGAAAATGGATGTTCATGACTTTATAGTCAAGTGTGAAAGTTCATTGAAGAAGAATAATAGAAAGTTGAAGATTTTAGAGGATGAAAATCTAGAGCTTTCAACACACAATGACCACTTAAGTAAACAAGTGGAGGCATCCAAAATGATTGAAGACAAGCTAAGGGATGAGCTAGCTATGTCTAAAAGGAATGAAGAAGGGTTGAAGAGAGAGCTTGAAGAAGCTAAAGATTCATTGACTAGGATGACTTCAAGCACCAAGAAGCTTGACCACTTACTTGGTGTTGGTAAGAACCCTTGTGACAAGAGAGGTATTAGGTATGAAGAAAGCAAGAAGATCACTACTCCAACCAAGACCGTCTTTGTCAAGAGATTGGGCAAGATAGAAGCCTCGCTGGTGCACACTCCTAGGAAGAAAATTGATCTAGGATAATGTTCAAGAAGTGCACAAGTGAAGGAAGCTCCAAGGAGACAACCTCAAGCTCAACGCATTAGAGTCTCCCAAGTCAACATTCCTCATCAAATGACTCTAAATGGAAAGAGGCCAATCATGCAAAATGAACCAAGGAAGCAAGCTAGACCGGTTCAACAACAAAGAAGGTTTGAACCCACTCAACCACAAAGACATAGGAAGGCTCTTATGCATGCACAAGGACATGGTATGATTTCTAAATTCATCCCTACATGTCACTTTTGTGGTATTGATGGTCACATTAGACCAAATTGCTTTCATTTCATTAAATTATGTAGATTCAAAAGCATGATTGAAAAGAGAATGACAAGAGCTAGAATGCATGTTAATAGGAAAGAAAAAATTCATGTTCATGATCCTATTATTTCTAGAACTCTTGAACCATTAACCACTAGGAAGAAAAATGTCATATTTATGTGGATAAGGAAAAATGAACCCGCTTGCTACGAGACTAACAAGTCTCAAACAGGTTCACAAGTCAAATAGACTTGGGAGGTCTATAGAACCTCATGACCTTCATTGATGAAGGATGGTGATTGACCCCATATGGGGAACTCAAGCAAAGAGAGCTAATGCATACTTGTTGCATGCAAATATTTGAAAAATCTTATGCTTCTTTGTTGATTGCTTGAGTAAGCTTGGTTGCACATATGTATATATGTTTTCTATTCAATAAGTGTGAACCAAGCTTGTTTACAATCCATGTCATATTTATGTTCAAACATGCATTTTTGGATTAGGAGATTATCATAAGAAGTATGATTTGAATGACCTAAAGTTATCTCCATGACATGATGATTCTTTTATAACATGCTAATGACATATGAATAGCATGAAATTTAAATGACATGCTCAAATGAAAAAGCATGAATTGATGATTGCATGTTCCAAAATGCAAAACTTGTGTGAAAAAGCTTATGAGACTCAATGAATAAAGGATCTTGTATCCGTTCAAAGGATTTTAAAATCCAAACGTCTCTCTTTCTTTATTTGTTGAACATGTCTACTATCATACGGGTTTCATACCCGGAAAAATCAAATAGAGTGTGAAATTTCCCTTAAGTAGTAGTGAAATATACCTAGAGGGGGGGGGGGGGGGGGGGGGGGGGGGTGAATAGGTATAGGCTCCAAATTCTTCCAATTTAAAAAATAATGCGGAATATATCAAAGAAAATGCACACTTGATTATATTTGACAAATTAATTGATTTCACTTATACAAGAGTTAATCAATTTACAAGATATGCAATCAATGAAAGATATGGAAGATAAAGAAAAGTAAAAACAAAAATGAACACAAGTATTTTTACGTGGTAAAACTGTAGGGAAAAATACCGTAGTACACGCAGCGGAAGCGAGACTAAAAATAGATTTAGTAGTTTTAAAAATGTTCCTTTTTATGAACCTTAACCCTTTAATTAATTAAGCATACATATAATCAACAAAAGAAGAATACCTTTTGTCGCGTGATCCGATTGACTTACGTCGATGGTAATCTGCAAGATCTTCAATCCTAGCACGAACGTGAATCACCTAGGAGCGTGGTCTCCCTTTTTCTTTGAATTGCAAACCTGAGAATGGACAAACAAACTTTTCTTTTCCTTTTGTTAGTCACAAAACAATCAAAAGAAGACTAAGATTATTCCGGTCACTTTTGAGTTTTCAATCTAATGATCGAAACTCGCGTGAACCTAATTCGATGTTGTACACACAAGCTTATTGATGAACAAGCAATTAGTGTACCATCAAAAGAATAATCTCTTCACTCTTTTATGTCTTAGTAGAATCAACACACACTAATCACTAGAGTTGGATTCTATTTTTTTAAGCAAAAGAAAAACTCTCAAGCCTTACAAGTAGGGTTAGCCGAATTCAACCTATATATAATATCTATATATATTAAAATATATATAGTGCATAAATTCTGCACACCTCTTTTTAAAGTGAACTAATGATGCACGCCTATATAAATATATATTGCTGCCCCCACATATATGTTTGCAAACCTAATATATCTTGCGGCACACACATTTATGTTTGCAAGAATAATATATCTTGCTCTTGCCATATATATTTCTATGTATATCACGGCAATTTCCTCTACCATGTAGGATTTTTGTCTTTTGACCTAAATCCTAACCCTATGTAGATTTACTTAGAATTCCAAACCCTAATCCAACTTTATAGTGTAGTATTAAATTATGACTAAATTAAAAGACTTCCTATTTGATTAAATAAATAAACCTTATTATTTATTTTCTTACCAAATAAGTCTTTTAGTATACTACTACCAATAGTATAACTCTAGGAAACATATTTCCTGATCAGAAAAAGATTTTGTTTCTTAATTAAATAATTAATTAATTAATTAATTAATTCTCATTTAATCAAACAATAAAATAAAATAATATTTATGACTAAATACATAGCCTTGCCGCCCCACATGTAATAAATGGGCCAAATATTATTTCCTTTTTTTATTTAATCCATTGGACTTTAAATAAAAAGCCCACATGTTAACCAGACCCATTCTTACTAAAAGAAACAAGCCCACATGCCTTTCATTAATATATTAATATAATTGAGCAGCCCATTAAATAAATAATGTGCAAATTATATTCTTAATATATTAAATGCAATTCTAGATGGACCCATAAATTGGTCCGGTAGAATATATCAAGTGATCCATGCAAGTCCGTGTGGATTGGGGATCTTGGCGGGTTATCTAAATTCAAGCTTCAATAGACATAACCTAATCACAATCAACAAATGATTCACTTAGGTCCGATCCATTAATTTTAACTCATTCCACTAAAGAGCTAAAATTGAACTCTTAAATAAAGATAGAATAAGCAGATGTTCCTCATTCATACCCTAGACAATCATGTTGGAGATAGTGTATCCTCGCGATTAATATCAGTAATCGTCAAGAGTTCATAAACCGCCTATAACTCTCCAAGTTACCATATTTACTCATATGACCACGTTTTGAACTTGGATATTTTGACTTGTCCAGAAGCCATGTTTTCAATAGTCACTATCGAAAACTCAACGTTGAGATTTAATATCCAATTACCTCAAAACATCCATATGATGATATTATACTCTCATTTAATAAATGGAGCCACGATGTCCATAACTATAAATGAAGTCCTCTATCGATTAACAAATGAATATCACCAAACTATCGAGGATAGACTATGCTATATAATCGTACTCATTGATAACTCAAATGATATTACTTGCAACCATAAGTCCATCATTTATCTCAGGATTAAGATAGACTCTCCGATTGTCCTGACAATGAAAAGACTATTATCTATTGACGGTTCTAGATAAAGCTTTTCATTGTGATCCAGTTCAATGCACCCAGTGCACTAGATTCTTTTACTCGAAGACACTCCGATGATTTTAGACTCATCATATCTCATTTGATCCCACTCAAATGCTAGCAAAAGAATTCTACAACTTTAACAAGATAAAGGTGCCCAACCTTTAACTTAAGTTGTGAACATTATTCAAGACTAACTAAAGAATTGTGTCTACCACATACATATCCAGATGTACGAACAATTCTTCTTTTCTCAGTCTTTAGACCTTATGATTATTTACTTTGACAATTATAATATTAAACTATAAATGCTATAAGATTTGTTAAACCAGAAATCACTTTATTAATATGAAAAAGATTATTAATTACAATATTACACTCTTGCTATGAGCATAATCCTAACAAAAACCTCAAAGAGGAAACAACCACGGGTTGATACCACAACCACCGACAAAGCAATCCACTATGTGAAAAAGGACTTACACACTCAAGCTATCAACTCATGATATCCGCTCAAGCTATCAACTCCTAATCTACCCTCGGGCTAGTGAATCACCAAGCCTACTTCCTATCCGAGATGTATCCCACACCTCTAGAAAGCAACTTCCTATCCAAGACGCTCATGTCTCTAGGAAGATTTCTTGCTTGCCTATCTGGATCCTCCCAACCCTAGATAAGACTCCCTTGCTTGATTATCCGTGTCCTCCCGACTCTAATCAAGACTTCCTTGCTCTATCCACAAAGCTTCACTCACTTTGCTAGAGACTTCAACCTAATGCAAGGCTATGATCTAAAGTGATGCAAATGATGCAAACACAATCAAATTAAGCTAGATGATCAATCAAGCAAAATGTACATGTTCAATGACAATCTAGAATATGATTTCAACACACAATCACAAGATTATCTAGAAATCAAGAAATGCAAATCAATAAGAACAAGGTATGAATATTCAATATATCACACTAAAAACCTAGTTCTTAGATCATGAAATAAAACATAGAAAATAACATGAAGCACATTGAAACAAATTATAGCATGGTGTGTATAAAACTATCTAGAGGGGGGGGGGGGGTGAATGGATTTTATCAATTATTAACAATTTTCGTGTTTAGTCAATATTACGAAAATACCCCAATCCAGTCAATACAATAAATCAAGTGTAAAGATGCGGAAATATAAATGACACTTGATTTTTATGTGGAAACCCTCAACAGGGAAAAACCACGGGCTGGTAAGTGCGCCACACTCGAACCTCGAATCCACTAATTGTGATAGCGTATACAACCTAATCCAGGTTTGACGGCCTAATCCCGGCCAATATCCCGCTACCACTACCCGCAGGCCTGTAAAAGTGGACCTAGTCCAATTTGCTCATGTGACCACCTAATCCCGGTGTCCGACCTAATCCCGGTCTATCACACAAGACTTACTTCTCCGAAGAGATCAAAACCCTATGTGAATATGCAGAGATATCCAAATATGCAAGTAATGCTAGGGAACACTAAATGCTTATCTAGGATTATATGATGTCAATAAAATCAATCCAAGTTATGAAATTAGCAATATGACATGGCATACAACTTTAGCTATGTTAAGGATGACCAATCCTAAATACAATAGCTATCACAAATAACCCACAAACATTCAAAAGATTAACTAGTTGATTAAAATACAATCTATCAACCTAGTTATCAATAAATCACACAAGAATGTTTATGGCATAGCTTTTAGGCAATAATGACCTAATCAATTAAGCTATCAAAAATAATCTCAATCATATAATGAGATTAATTAGCTAGATATAAAATAGGCATGAAAACCTAGCTAACATAAATAACCCAATCAACACATAATCTCAATCATGTATGTAGAAATTACTCAAAGAACATACAAGTGATAAAAGAGATAAATTGATATGTAAAAACACTAAGATTAGATGAAATTAGTGTTTAACAAATCATACCATGTGTGTTGAAGAAGACCCATGCATTAGCACATGCTAGATGAACCTAGATGATGCCTAGATGATGATTTGTGCATGTGGGAATGGGTTTAGAGAGATAAAGATGTAATCTTTAAGCTTTTTCTCTCAAGTCTCTCTTTCTCTCTCAAGAATATGGAGCCTCTCTCTCTAGGGTTTGATTTTGTGGCTCAGCCCTCAAAATGATGAGAAAGAAATGTATTTATAATGCCCAAGTGAAACTATGTCGTTTTGGAAGAATGGAAAAATTATGGGCATTTTCGCGCGCGGTACTCGCGTCAGTGCAGCGGCTCAAGATTCGAGCACTTCGAAACATGACCAAACGATATCGAAACCTTTCGTATGATATGTCGTTTGAAAGGTATGGATGTCTACTGTCTACTCGTTTTTACAGAATGAAATTTTGATGTCTGTAGAAAACGTTATGGTCAATTGAGTGACCAAAGGTCAGAAACGGACAACAACAGAGTTGCCCTGTTTTGGTTGTAACTTTGGAGATTTTAAAACTAATCCAAACGGTCATGAAATATTACGAATAATATACCGTTGGAAAGGTATGGGTGTCTAGTTTGTACAGAAATTTTTAAAACTCATTTTGAAGCTTTGTGTAAAAATTTATGGTCACAAGACCATGCAAAGGTCAGTTTTGAAAACACTTAAAATATTGAAATCCAATCTTTTGAAACTAGACACCTTACTCCAATCAACCAAACCAAAACTACCACTTATCCAAGAGAAGAATGAGACCTTCTCAAGTGGTCAACCATCGCGCTAAGACATGCACACCATCGTGCAAGCGCGGATGTTTCCGATCACACAAACGGAAACGAATTACACCACACTTAAGACTAATCATGAAGTATAAGTGTGGGAAGTGAATGCATCCTAATGCCTAAACATGTCATGGCAATTCAATGAACAAAATGCAATCACTTAAACATGCATGAATAGAATTCATGACTTTCCATCCTAATGCCTAAACATGTCATGGCATTTCAATGAACAAGATGCAATCAAATAAAACATGCAAGAAGAGATGTTCAAGAACATGCATGCACACATATAAAACACACAACATACAAGAATAAGATTTATGCATGAGTTGTGTGTGTGTGCAACTAGATCTCTTCAAAGCAAGTAAGCACTAGAATTTACCTTTGGTGCTTCATCTCTTGAGGTCTTGAGAGGGCCTTGGTTGTGTAAAACACCAACCATCAAATACTTAAGCTACCCTTACATCAAACCCCAATATGTGGTTTGTCCACGAAATAAGCCAATCAATAGATAGGAATCCTTACAATCTCCCCCTTTGGCTATTTCGTGACAAAACCACCACTCACATTAATCCTCACAATAAAATAGAAACTAAAGGAATTTTCTACATTACAAAGAGATGATTAAAAGCTATATCTTCAAGTCTTCAATCTCTTGTAGAATAGTCAATCCTTCAAAAACAAAGTTTCTATACTTTCCAATACAAGTATATGTGAGATTAATCATGTGAGATAAAACAAGCATTTGCAATAAGAATTTAAGCACAACATCATGCAATGTATATGAAGTGCAAATGCTCCCCCTCAACGGGTTACTCTCCCTCAAAGTGAAGAACTCCCCAATCATGCAAGAATGCTACAATAATTTAGCAATAAGCATTCTCCCCCTAACTACATACTACTCCCCCTTTTTGTCATGAGATGGGCAAAGGAGTAATCCCCAACCGGGTTACTTGTAGCAAAGAGAGATAGTAGCATACATGTCATTTGCATAATCATATAATGCATTTTATGCAACTCAATTAATTGGAGAGAACAAGGAGATTTATTTTCATAAAAATGTGTGAATAAAAATGCTTTGCAAACAATACATATTGCATTTAAGTCCAAAAATCAATGGTATTTGGCAAAGCAAATGACAAAGGTTTCCTTTAAGAATTCAAACCAATTTCACCATTTGTCATGAATAAAAGCAAGGATATAGATTATTCAAAGAATTCAATTTAATGAGCAACTATATCCAACCTTACAAGCAAAACATGGCATGAGTGACTTTTTGCACCCTATTCGATTTTTCCGGGTAAGATACCCGTATGATAGTAGCCATGTTCCACAAGTAAGGAAAGAGAGACATTTTGATTTTCATTTGAGTCTTATTTGCTTTTCACACATTATTTTTGCATTTAAGAAAATGCAATCAACAAATCATGCTTTTCATTTTTAGCATGTCATTTGAAATCATGCTTTTCACATTTTAAGCATGTCATATAAAATCATGCTTTTCTCATTTTAAGCATGTCATTTAACAATCATCATGTCATAGAGATCATTTTAGGTCATTCAAAGAGTACTTCCTATGAATATCTCCTAGTCCAAAAATGCATGTTTGAACATAAATATGACATGGATTGCAATACAAGCATTGGTTCACACTTATTGAAGTAAAAACATGTAAGCACATGTGCAACCAAGCTACTCAAGCAATTAATAAAGAAGCATAAGATATATCAAAAATTTTGCATGCAACAAGTATGCAAATGCTCTCTTTGCTTGAGTTCCCCATATGGGGTCAAAATCCATACCGCTTCAATGAAGGGCATGAGGTCCTAAAGACCTACTAAGTCCATTGGACCTAGTTGAACCTATTGGAGACTTGTTAGTCTCGTAGCAAGCGGGTTCATCACTTCTAATCCACATAGATGTCTCAATTACATTTCTAGTGGTCATAGGTTCTAGAGTTATAGATGTCAAAGGATCATGCATCTTAGCTCTAGCCTTTTTCTTTTCAATCATGCATTAAAATCTACATATTTTAATGTAATGCAAGCAACTTGGTCTAACATAACCATCAATACCACACAAATGACAAGAGGAGATAAGGTTAGGAATTATACCATTCCCTTGAGCATGCAAAGGTGCTTTCCCTTATCGTTGTGGTTGTCTTGGTAGTTGGATAAGATCTCTCCTCCTTTGTTGATGACCAAGACAATGTTGCTTGCTCGGTTGAGCTTGCATGATTGAGCACTTCCCTTTTAGGATCGTAGGTTGAGGGAAGTTAGCCTTCTTGGTTGGTTAGACCAAGATTGAGGAAGGCTTGGGCTTGAAGCTCTTTGGTGATGTGAGCAACGCCCTTTCATCTTCGTCTCCTCTCTCACCTTAGAGGGACATCTCCTCATCGGATTTATTTTCTTTTCTCTCAAATTCACTCATACTGTTTGAGTCAAATGAATGCATATGAGAAGAATGCAAGATGTATGTCAAAAACAACAATCATACAAAATGCACAACACACCAAAAATGAGCTTGGATCACCTAAGTATATCTAGGAACCCGCTCTGATACCAATTGAAACAAATTATAGCACGGTGTGTATAAAACTATCTAGAGGGGAGGTGAATAGATTTTATCAATTATTACCAATTTTTCCGTTTAGTCAATATTACGAAAATACCCCAATCCAGTCAATACAATGAATCAAGTGTAAAGATGCGGAAATATAAATGACACTTGATTTTTACGTGGAAACCCTCAACAGGGAAAAACCACGGGCTGGTAAGTGCACCACACTCGAACCTCAAATCCACTAATTTTGATAGCGTATACAACCTAATCCAGGTTTGACGGCCTAATCCCGGCCAATATCCCGCTACCATTACCCGTAGGCCTGTAAAAGTGGACCTAGTCCAATTTGCTCATGTGACCACCTAATCCCGGTGTCTGACCTAATCCCGATCTATCACACAAGACTTACTTCTCTGAAGAGATAAAAACCCTATGTGAATATGCAGAGATATCCAAATATGCAAGTAATGCTAGGGAACACTAAATGCTTATCTAGGATTATATGATGTCAATAAAATCAATCCTAGATATGAAATTAGCTATATGACATGGCATACAACTTTAGCTATGTTAAGGATGACCAATCCTAAATACAATAGCTATCACAAATAACCCACAAACATTCAAAAGATTAACTAGTTGATTAAAATACAATCTATCAACCTAGTTATCAATAAATCACACAAGAATGTTTATGGCATAGCTTTTAGGCAATAATGACCTAATCAATTAAGCTATCAAAAATAATCTCAATCATATAATGAGATTAATTAGCTAGATATAAAAGAGGCATGAAAACCTAGCTAACATAAATAACCCAACCAACACATAATCTCAATCATGTATGTAGAAATTACTCAAAGAACATACAAGTGATAAAAGAGATAAATTGATAAGTAAAAACACTAAGATTAGATGAAATTAGTGTTTAACAAATCATACCATGTGTGTTGAAGAAGACTCATGCATTAGCACATGCTAGATGAACCTAGATGATGCCTAGATGATGATTTGTGCATGTGGGAATGGGTTTAGAGAGATAAAGATGTAATCTTTAAGCTTTTTCTCTCAAGTCTCTCTTTCTCTCTCAAGAATATGGAGCCTCTCTCTCTAGGGTTTGATTTTGTGGCTCAGCCCTCAAAATGATGAGAAAGAAATGTATTTATAATGCCCAAGTGAAACTATGTCGTTTTGGAAGAATGGAAAAATTATGGGCATTTTCGCAGTACTCGCGTCAGTGCAGCTGCTCAAGATTCGAGCGCTTCGACACATGACCAAACGACATCGAAACCTTTCGTATGATATATCGTTGGAAAGGTATGGATGTCTACTTTCTACTCGTTTTTACAGAATGAAATTTTAATGTCTGTAGAAAACGTTATGGTCAATTTAGTGACCAAAGGTCAGAAACGGACAACAACAGAGTTGCCCTGTTTTGGTTGTAACTTTGGAGATTTTAAAACTAATCCAAACGGTCATGAAATATTACGAATAATATACCGTTGGAAAGGTATGGGTGTCTAGTTTGTACAGAAATTTTCAAAACTCATTTTGAAGCTTTGTGTAAAAATGTATGGTCACAAGACCATGCAAAGGTCAGTTTTGAAAACACTTAAAATATTGAAATCCAATCTTTTGAAACTAGACACCTTACTCCAATCAACCAAACCAAAACTACCACTTATCCAAGAAAAGAATGAGACCTTCTCAAGTGGTCAACCATCGCGCTAAGACATGCACACCATCGTGCAAGCGCGGACGTTTCCGATCACACAAACGGAAACGAATTACACCACACTTAAGACTAATCATGAAGTATAAGTGTGGGAAGTGAATGCATCCTAATGCCTAAACATGTCATGGCATTTCAATGAACAAGATGCAATCACTTAAACATGCATGAATAGAATTCATGACTTTGCATCCTAATGCCTAAACATGTCATGGCATTTCAATGAACAAGATGCAATCAAATAAAACATGCAAGAAGAGATGTTCAAGAACATGCATGCACACATATAAAACACACAACATACAAGAATAAGATTTATGCATGAGTTGTGTGTGTGTGCAACTAGATCTCTTCAAAGCAAGTAAGCACTAGAATTTACCTTTGGTGCTTCATCTCTTGAGGTCTTGAGAGGGCCTTGGTTGTGTAAAACACCAACCATCAAATACTTAAGCTACCCTTACATCAAGCCCCAATATGTGGTTTGTCCACGAAATAAGTCAATCAATAGATAGGAATCCTTACACACATCATATATACATTTTCTAGAATCAATTTCATGTTGAATCAAGTTTAGCACAAATATGTTCAAGAGAAATCACAAAGCTAAAACTTAATTGACAAATGATCAAACACCCCTAGCATATGATCTAACATACTTCTCAACAAATTTAATCAATCAAATAGTAAGAATCAAAGAGATGATCAAAGATGAAATGAAAAAGAAGAAGTTGAACAAACAACCTTGAACTGGTAATGCAGAACAGGCTGCTGGGAACAATGACGAAGTCAGCTCTCTCTGGAAATGCTTGGGGTTTGTAGTTCTTCTCAAGACCAACAGTTTTGGCTTTTGAATCGATTGATATCGAGTTCATATGAGAAAGTTATGATCAAAATAAGAAAACTAAAATTGAAGAAATTTCTGCAGAATTTCTCTAAGTGTTCTTCAAGATCTTCAACAAGTGTGGAGGGAAGGAGAAGAGTTTAAAAAGAGGAGAGAGAGAGATTTATTGGGAAAATTAGCACATGCCATGCCACCACCCCATGGGGGGCGCGTGGGCCTCACGGGGGCAGAGAGCTTCTCTGGCCATGGGGCCCACGGCCTCCCTCACGGCGTGGGCCAAGTGGCCTCACGGCCACAGACCTCTCTCGCGTGCTCCCTCGGTTCTTCAGCCGTATCTTGGGCATTCGAACTCCGATTTCGAATCCATTTTTGGATTACGAACCGTGACTCCCTCACGCATGACAACAACTACACAACTTTGAAATTTTTTTGAGAAATCATCTCGGAAAATGACAATGAAGTCAACTCAACGAATGAGAACGAAAAGTAGCGTAGCTACATCGTTTGGACTCGAAACCTTATGAATGAGTAACCGAAATGACCGGAACTCAATAAGGTATCAAATAAGAACATGTTCAAGTCCAAAACACAAAATACACAAACAAATAAACACGTATTCACACAAGCATGCCATATCAAAGAGATAGTCACAAAGCATGCAATTCCACAATGTTTGTCTATACAAGATCAATGCATGAGCATACTATGAGATGTGTGAATGTGTTATACTAAATGTTTGAACCATGATGCAGGGACACACATGTATGAATTGTGTGTGTGTGCGCTAACGCCTTGCAAGAGGATAAAAGTCAAGATATACCTTTAACGCTTTTCACCTCTTGAAGACGACTTTTGCACTAGACGTTGCTCTTCACCATTTAAGCTTCCTTTCTTCAAAGAATATCCTAAGCAACAACTAATACAAATATAGAGTGTTTTGCAATCGAATCAAGCCAATACAAATCATGAACCTTACAGAGTGCAAAGTCGCTCATGACATGTTTGGCTTATAAAGATGGATATAGTTGCTCATAAATTAAAATCAATGAAAACTCTATATTCTTGCTTCTCTCATGACATTGGTGAAATTGGTTTGAATTCTTATTAGAAACCTTTGTCATTTACTTTGCCAAATACCATTGTATTTTGGACTTGAATGCTACATGTCTTGTATGCAAAGCATGTTTTGATTCACACATTTATTTTAAATAAATCTCCTTGTTTCTCTCCAATAAATTGAGTTGCATAAAGTGGCTTATATGATTATGCAAGTATATAGTATGCTACTATCTCTCTTCGCTAAGTGACCCGGTTGGGGACTTCTCTTTTGTCTATATCATGACAAAAATGGGGAGTAGAATGGTGGTAAGGGGAGTTGCAAACTGTGGTAGCAATTGTGCATGTTGGGGAGACAATACATTGAGGGGGAGTAACCCTTTGAGGGGGAGCATTGCATTCATCAAACATTGCATGATGTTGTTGTTGTACTTAAATTTCTAGAATGCAAATGCTTGTTTATGCTCTCACTTGATAAATCTCACATTTTACTTGTATTGGAAAGTATAGAAACTTTGCTTTCAGGGATTGATTGTTCTACAAGAAATTGAAGACTTCAAGATTATTTTTATATATCTCTTTGTAAAGTAGAAAATCATTGTAGACCCGTAGTTTCTATTATGTTGTGAGGAATCAATGTGAGTGGTGGTTTTGTCATGAAATAGCCAAATGGGGAGATTGTAAGGATTCCCATATCTTGATTGTCTTATTTCGTGGACAAACCACATGTTGGGGTTTATATTGTAAGGGTAGTTTAGGTGATTGAACTTCAAGATCGAAGGCCCTTCCAAGACCTCAAGGGACAAGCACTCCAAAGGTATACTTCTAATGTTTAGTTTCCTTTGAAGAGACTTAGAATGCACACACACACTTAGCATACTCTTCACATGTCACTTTACACACTAGCATTTTGATATATACCTTGTTGTGTGTATATGTGCCTAGTAATTCGTTTCCTAACATTGTTCGGAAACATCCAAGCTTGCACAAAAGTGTGCTTGGTTTTGCGCGAAGACCGCCTAAGGAGAATGCCCTTGGCTTCTCCTTGGTTTTCACCTCTGTTGGTGATCGGCGGTTATGATCCGTGGCCTGGCCACCAAATGAAACCGCCGTTTGTGTCCAGAAGTGTCTGGAGCAATTCTGCGGTCACGATCGGTGACCACAACCGCCGTTCGAAAATGCCATTCATACCTGATCGATTTAATCTCTCGGGTTTGATTCAGCGGTTGGATCGGCGGTTATGAAACGGCCGAATGAAACCGCCGTTGATGCTCTGTTCTTCACGGGCTCAATTCGGCAGTTGTGATCGGTGGCCTGGCCGCCAATTGAAACTGCCGATGGGTGCGTTTCAGGGGCAAAATTGTCTTTTCACATGCCCTGTTCTTGATGTCTATAAATATCTCACTTTCTCATTATCTGAACAAGTTCTTTTACTCCTTAGAACCCTAAACTTCAAAGAGAGATATTTGAGAGAAAATCAAATCAAGAACTGACCTTTAAACACTCAAATCAAATTCTTTTTGCATCAAATTTCATATTGCATCTTCTATGACTATATAGATCCATGCATAGGTTTGCATCATCACAACTTGCTTGGTAAGATTTTGATTAACTTCATCTTATTTTAGTATTTTACTATCAAGCCATTCTCTTTTAATTTACTTGTATGTTTTTGATCATATGATAAATACAAAAATAGAGAATTGATTGTGATGAATTGATTGAGTGTTGTATTGTGATAGCTAATTAGGTTTTGCTTAATCTTGATTAGCTAAGCTATTTGACATGTCATTTAGCTCTTGATATCTAGGATTGATTTAATTGATTATATCATCATCCTAGATAAGCATCTAAGGTTCCCTAGCCTTGTTTGGTATTTGAATATTCATACATATTAACATAGGTTGCATAATCTCTTCATTGAGAACTAAGTCTTGGGGCTAAGATTGCTTAGGCCTCAAGCAATTGGACTATAGCCACTTTTAAAGGCCCGCGTGGTAGAAGTGGGGGGTTATTGACCGGAGTGTTAGACGAGGTCTACATAGGTTGTAAACTCCATTTCAATTAGTGGATCTCGAGGTTCAAGTGTGGCGCACTAAACAGCCCGTGGATTTTCCCAGTGGTTGGGTTTCCACGTATACATCAAGTGTTATTTAAATTCCGCACTATATTACACTTGTTTGTCTTTTTGACTAGTAGGGGCATTTTCGTAAAATTGACTTGCATGCGAAAATTGGGTAATAAAGCTTAAAATCTATTCACCCCCCTTCTAAATATATTTATCATACACACCGAGCGTTTATTCGTTTCTTTCAGAGTGGTTGAAACTGCAAAAGAGAATAAGTGTTAAATATATATAATGTAAGGTTCCAATTTGTTGATTGGCTTATTTCGTAGACAAACCACATGTTGGGGTTCTTTGTAAAGGTAGCTTAGGTGTTGTTTTTATTGCTCAAGCCCTTTGAAGACCTCATTTTGATAAGCACCAAAGGTAAAATTCTAAGTGCTTACTTGTCTTGAAGAGATAGTTGCACACACTCACAACTCATGCATATGGTTAAATCTTGTATGTCGTGTTTATTCTTGTTGTACATTAATGTTCATTAACATCTCTTCTTGCATGTTTATCTTGATTTCATCTTCTATGACCAATGCCATGCCATGCATAGACTTATGATTCATACATAGTGAAAGGCGATGTACAAAGCGCTGTTGAAAGCGCTGTTCGTATAGCTCCCATCAAGCACTGTATAGACTTGATCGATTTAAATCGGTCGCTGTTGGGTAGCTGTATAGGCGCTGTATGTACAGCGCCGCTCTATTTTCTCTAGAGAACAGAGTTGGGGCGCTATACAAAGGCGCCCTACGAACAGCGCCCAAGGCAAAAACATGGCAACTTATTCAAAACGACCACACTTTGATTTGGGCCCATATATATATGCCACTTTGACTTTAGGTCAATCAAGAGAGTTGAAACAAATACTCGGTGTATATAAAACTATCTAGAGGGCGGGTGAATAGATTTTATCTAATTATTACCCAATTTTCGCATGCAAGTTAATTTTATGAAAATACCCCTAGCAAGTCAATAATACATACAAGTGTAATAAGATGCGGAAATAATAAATGACACTTGATGTTTACGTGGAAACCCTCAACAGGGAAAAACCACGGGCTGGTAAGTGCGCCACACTCGAACCTCGAAATCCACTATATGAAAAGACGGTTACACCCTCAAGTGATTCTCGGACCCTCACCCTGGATAACCTCAGGCTATGGACACTACCAATCGCCACTCTTGGTTCAATCCCTAGTGATATCCCCTGATACACTACTCTTGGCGTGAGCACCCTCTAATCTACCACGCGGGCCTTTTATAACGGCTCTAGTCCAATTTGCTTGAGGCCTAAGCACACTTAGCCCCAAGACTTCAATCTCTCAAAAGAGATGCACAACCCTATGTGAATATGTATGAATATTCAATTAATGCAATAAGAGCTAGGGTACTCTAAATGCTTACCTAGGATTATAAGATGACAATATAATCAATCCTAGATATCACATATAGCTATATGACATGGCATATAACTTTAGCTAAGTAAAGGATAACCAATCCTAGATACAAAGCTATCATATAAAACCCACAAACATTCAAAGGATTAACTAGTTGATTAAAAAACAATCTATCAACCTAGTTATCAATACATCACACAAGAATGTTCATGGCATAGCTTTTAGGCAATAATGACCTAATCAAATAAGCTATGAAAAATAATCTCAATCAATAAATGAGATCAATTAGCTAGATGGCATATGAACATTAAAGCCTAGCTAACAAATAATAACCCAATCAACACATAATCTCAATCTTATATGTAGAAATTAATCTAAACACATATAAGTAAAATATGAGACAAAATTGATAAGTAGAAACACTAATTATGTAAGATAAAAGTGTTCAACAAATCATACCATGTGTTTTGAAGAAGACCCATGCATTGGCATATGCTAGATGAACCTAGATGATGCCTAGATGATGATTTGTGCATGTGGGAATGGGTTTACAGAATTAAAGATGTGATCTTTAAGGATTTTTCTCTCAAGTCTCTCTAAATATCTCTCTAGGGTTCTTGGGATGCAAGACTTGTCTTCTGAACCAGAGATAAGGATGTATTTATAGAGACCAAAAACAGGGCAGGTGAAAATACAATTTTGCCCTTGAAACGCACCGATCGACGGTTTCAATCGGCGGCCAGACCGCCGAATTGAACCGCCGAATGGCTCCCGAGTGGAACAGGGGAACTTCGGCGGTTTGGAAACCGCCGATCCCAACCGCCATTTTGGACCCGAGAGATATATTTCAATCAGGTCTCATTCGGCGGTTTCGAACGGCGGCCAGGCCGCCGAACGTAACCGCCGTTTCACCAAAAATGGTGAAACCAAGGAGAAGCGAAAGGCATCTCCACAGGCGATCATCGCGCAAAACGAAGCACATCAACGTGCACGCCCGGACATTTTCGAACATCCTTCGGGAAATGAATTACACCACACTAAAAGCTAACATACATGAAGTGCAAGTGTGGGTATTGAATGCATCCTAATGCCTATCATGTCATGGCATTTCATACAGCAAGATGCAATCAATTAAATGCAAGAAGAGACATTGAATAAACAATAAAGCACAATGCATACAAAATATAAACACAACATTCAAGAATAAGAGTTATGCATGTTGTGTGTGTGTGCAACTATATCTCTTCAAGCCAAAGTAAGCACAAGATATACCTTTGGTGCTTGTCCTCTTGAGGTCTTGGAAAGGGTCTTTGATCTTCAACCTTAATGACCTAGACTACCCTTACAACCAAACCCCAACATGTGGTTTGACCACGAAATAAGCCAATCAACAAAAGGGAATCCTTACAATCTCCCCCTTTGGCTATTTCGTGACAAAACCACCACTCACATTGATTCCTCACAACATAATAGAAACTACGGGTCTACTTATGATTTTCTACTTTACAAAGAGATAAGATAAATAGTCTTGAAGTCTTTAATCTCAAGTAGAACAATCAATCCCTGAAAGCACAGTTTCTATACTTTCCAATACAAGAAAAGGTGAGATGAATCAAGTGAGATAAAACAAGCATTTGCATTTAAGAATTTAAGTACAACATCATGCAATGTATGAATGTGCAAATGCTCCCCCTCAAAGGGTTACTCCCCCTCAATTAGTATTCTCCCCAACATGCACAATTGCTACTACAATTTGCAACTCCCCTTACCACAACCTACTCCCCCTTTTTGTCATGATATAGACAAAGGAGTAGTCCCCAACCGGGTCACTCAAGGCAAAGAGAGATAGTAGCATTCTAGTATATGCATAATCAATATAAGTCACTTTATGCAATCTCAATTTATTGGAGAGAAACAAGGAGATTTATTTAAAGAAAATGTGTGAATTCAACATGCTTTGCATACAAGACATATAGCATTCAAGTCCAAAATACAATGGTATTTGGCAAAGCAAATGACAAAGGTTTCTAATAAGAATTCAAACCAATTTCACCAATGTCATGGGAAAAGCAAGGATATAGAGATTATAGATTTCAATATAAGAGCAACTATATCCAACTTTATAAGCGAAACATGGCATGAGCAACTTTGCACCCTTTTTGATTTTTCCGGATAAGATATCCGTATGATAGTAGCCATGTTCAACCAATAAAGAAAGAGAGACATTCGGAATAGAAATTCCTTTGAACGGATACAAGATCCTTTATTCATTTTGAGTCTCATAAGCTTTCATACAAGTTTTGCATTTTTAAGAATATGCAATCATCAATTCATGCTTTTCATGTGAGCATGTTATATGAATTTCATGCTTTTTCATTTGACATTAGCATGTTATTAAAGAATCATCATGTCATGGAGATAACTATAGGTCATTCACATCATACTTCCTATGTAAATCTCCTAGTCCAAAAATGCATGTTTGAACATAAATATGACATGGATTGCAATACAAGCATTGATCACACTTATTGAATAGAAAATATATATACATAGTGCAACCAAGCTAACTCAAGCAACAAAAAGAGAAGCACAAGATATTTCAAATTTTTTGCAAGTGACAAGATGCAAAATAGCTCTCTTTGCTTAAGTTCCCCATATGGGGTCAAATTTCCATACCACTTCAAAGAAGGGTATGAGGTCCTATGGACCTACCAAGTCCTTTGGACTTGGTTGAACCTATTTGAGACTTGTTAGTCTCGTAGCAAGCGGGTTCATCATTTTTAATCCACCTAGGTGACACTAAGTCAATCCTAGTGGACGAAGGTTCTAGAGAACAAGATAAAAAAGGATTATGTAAATTATTTTCTTCCTTTTTATGAAGTATCTTAGCTCTAGCCTTTTTCTTATCAAACATGCTTTTAGCTCTACACATTTCAATGTAATGCAAGCAACTTGGTCTAATATGACCAACAATACCACAAAAATGACAAGTGGGAATAAAGTTAGGAATCATACCATTCCCTTTAGCATGGATAGGTGCTTTCCCTTGTCGTTGTGGTTGTCTCGGTTGTTGGATAGGATCTCTCCTCTTTTGTTGAAAACCAAGACGAGGTTGCTTGCTTGTCTGAGCTTGCATGATTGAACTCTTCCCATTCTGTTTTTGAGTTTGAGGGAAGATAATGTGAGGAGCCCTTTGGGTGTGAGCTTGAGCTTGACCTTTTGGTGCCTCAAACACTTGGGCACTTCTTGAACACTCTCCTAGGTCACTCTTCTTCCTAGGTTGTTGAGGAGGAGGGGACATATTTAAGTCCATGTCCATGGCACTGGATGTCTTGCTTGTGGAAGAGGCATCCGTGTCATCAATGTAGCCAAGACCTCTCTTGTCACTTGGCTTTCTTCCAACTCCCAACATGTGGTCAAGCTTCTTGGTGCTTAAAGTCATCTTGGCCATTAAGACCTTAACTTCTTCAAGCTCTCTTGTTAGCTCTTCTTCTCTCCTCTTAGATAAGACCAGGTCTTCTTTTAGCTTATCTTCATCAGCCATGGATCTCACCACTTCTTCACACAAGTGGTCTACTAGTGTTGAAAGCTCTAGATTCTCTTCTTTTAATCTTCTAATTTCTTCCTTGTTCCTCATCATCGAGCTCTTAACTTTGACTTTGTAGTCATTAAGATCCAAACACTCCACACTTCCACTTGTGGAGTTAGATGACAAATATTCAACACTTGTGTCATCTCCTCTAATCTCCATTTCACCAATGAAGTCATCTCCTTCATCAAGATCATCAAATTTTTCTCTTGATGAGGAATGAGCCAAATCCCTATGAGTAGCTACACCAACTACTTCTATACCTAGTTCTTCTTGGGGATCACAAGGAAAAGCTACTTTGCCATCTTCTTCAACTTCTACACTCTTGGCTCCAAATTCCGTGTAGATGATGGCAAGTTCTTCATCACTTGAAGGATTTTCGTCATCTTCATATTTATCCCATAAGGTGGCCTTCGCCTTCCCTTTTCTTCTATCCTTCAAGTTTCCACACTCCGGGGAGAAATGCCCGAATCCTCCACATTCGTAGCACTGAATCCCCTCTCTTGAAGACACTCCTTGGTTTGGCTTGTTAATGAGTCCCATGTCTTCAATTAAGATACCCCCCTTCTTGTCATGCTTCGAAGTCTCCAAAGCAATTTTCTTCTTCTTCTTAGGAGGTGCGGTGGTCAACTTCTTCTTAGGAGGTGAGGTGGTTAAATTCACAAATCTCCTAAATCTCTCTAGTAAGAGAGGCATCTCCTCAATGGAGTCAATTTCTTCTCTCACAAAATCACTCATAGTGTTTGCGTTGAATGAATGCAAATGAGAAGAATGCAAAATGTATGAAGAAATCAAACAAACATACAAAATGCAAAAACACACCAAAATGAGCTAGGATCACCTAAGTATATCTAGGAACCCGCTCTGATACCAATTGAAACAAATACTCGGTGTGTATAAAACTATCTAGAGGGGGGGTGAATAGATTTTATCTAATTATTACCCAATTTTCGCATGCAAGTTAATTTTACGAAAATACCCCTAGCAAGTCAATAATACATACAAGTGTAATAAGATGCGGAAATAATAAATGACACTTGATGTTTACGTGGAAACCCTCAACAGGGAAAAACCACGGGCTGGTAAGTGCGCCACACTCGAACCTCGAAATCCACTATATGAAAAGACGGTTACACCCTCAAGTGATTCTCGGACCCTCACCCTGGATAACCTCAGGCTATGGACACTACCAATCGCCACTCTTGGTTCAATCCCTAGTGATATCCCCTGATACACTACTCTTGGCGTGAGCACCCTCTAATCTACCACGCGGGCCTTTTATAACGGCTCTAGTCCAATTTGCTTGAGGCCTAAGCACACTTAGCCCCAAGACTTCAATCTCTCAAAAGAGATGCACAACCCTATGTGAATATGTATGAATATTCAATTAATGCAATAAGAGCTAGGGTACTCTAAATGCTTACCTAGGATTATAAGATGACAATATAATCAATCCTAGATATCACATATAGCTATATGACATGGCATATAACTTTAGCTAAGTAAAGGATAACCAATCCTAGATACAAAGCTATCATATAAAACCCACAAACATTCAAAGGATTAACTAGTTGATTAAAAAACAATCTATCAACCTAGTTATCAATACATCACACAAGAATGTTCATGGCATAGCTTTTAGGCAATAATGACCTAATCAAATAAGCTATGAAAAATAATCTCAATCAATAAATGAGATCAATTAGCTAGATGGCATATGAACATTAAAGCCTAGCTAACAAATAATAACCCAATCAACACATAATCTCAATCTTATATGTAGAAATTAATCTAAACACATATAAGTAAAATATGAGACAAAATTGATAAGTAGAAACACTAATTATGTAAGATAAAAGTGTTCAACAAATCATACCATGTGTTTTGAAGAAGACCCATGCATTGGCATATGCTAGATGAACCTAGATGATGCCTAGATGATGATTTGTGCATGTGGGAATGGGTTTACAGAATTAAAGATGTGATCTTTAAGGATTTTTCTCTCAAGTCTCTCTAAATATCTCTCTAGGGTTCTTGGGATGCAAGACTTGTCTTCTGAACCAGAGATAAGGATGTATTTATAGAGACCAAAAACAGGGCAGGTGAAAATACAATTTTGCCCTTGAAACGCACCGATCGACGGTTTCAATCGGCGGCCAGACCGCCGAATTGAACCGCCGAATGGCTCCCGAGTGGAACAGGGGAACTTCGGCGGTTTGGAAACCGCCGATCCCAACCGCCATTTTGGACCCGAGAGATATATTTCAATCAGGTCTCATTCGGCGGTTTCGAACGGCGGCCAGGCCGCCGAACGTAACCGCCGTTTCACCAAAAATGGTGAAACCAAGGAGAAGCCAAAGGCATCTCCACAGGCGATCATCGCGCAAAACGAAGCACATCAACGTGCACGCCCGGACATTTTCGAACATCCTTCGGGAAATGAATTACACCACACTAAAAGCTAACATACATGAAGTGCAAGTGTGGGTATTGAATGCATCCTAATGCCTATCATGTCATGGCATTTCATACAGCAAGATGCAATCAATTAAATGCAAGAAGAGACATTGAATAAACAATAAAGCACAATGCATACAAAATATAAACACAACATTCAAGAATAAGAGTTATGCATGTTGTGTGTGTGTGCAACTATATCTCTTCAAGCCAAAGTAAGCACAAGATATACCTTTGGTGCTTGTCCTCTTGAGGTCTTGGAAAGGGTCTTTGATCTTCAACCTTAATGACCTAGACTACCCTTACAACCAAACCCCAACATGTGGTTTGACCACGAAATAAGCCAATCAACAAAAGGGAATCCTTACAATCTCCCCCTTTGGCTATTTCGTGACAAAACCACCACTCACATTGATTCCTCACAACATAATAGAAACTACGGGTCTACTTATGATTTTCTACTTTACAAAGAGATAAGATAAATAGTCTTGAAGTCTTTAATCTCAAGTAGAACAATCAATCCCTGAAAGCACAGTTTCTATACTTTCCAATACAAGAAAAGGTGAGATGAATCAAGTGAGATAAAACAAGCATTTGCATTTAAGAATTTAAGTACAACATCATGCAATGTATGAATGTGCAAATGCTCCCCCTCAAAGGGTTACTCCCCCTCAATTAGTATTCTCCCCAACATGCACAATTGCTACTACAATTTGCAACTCCCCTTACCACAACCTACTCCCCCTTTTTGTCATGATATAGACAAAGGAGTAGTCCCCAACCGGGTCACTCAAGGCAAAGAGAGATAGTAGCATTCTAGTATATGCATAATCAATATAAGTCACTTTATGCAATCTCAATTTATTGGAGAGAAACAAGGAGATTTATTTAAAGAAAATGTGTGAATTCAACATGCTTTGCATACAAGACATATAGCATTCAAGTCCAAAATACAATGGTATTTGGCAAAGCAAATGACAAAGGTTTCTAATAAGAATTCAAACCAATTTCACCAATGTCATGGGAAAAGCAAGGATATAGAGATTATAGATTTCAATATAAGAGCAACTATATCCAACTTTATAAGCGAAACATGGCATGAGCAACTTTGCACCCTTTTTGATTTTTCCGGATAAGATATCCGTATGATAGTAGCCATGTTCAACCAATAAAGAAAGAGAGACATTCGGAATAGAAATTCCTTTGAACGGATACAAGATCCTTTATTCATTTTGAGTCTCATAAGCTTTCATACAAGTTTTGCATTTTTAAGAATATGCAATCATCAATTCATGCTTTTCATGTGAGCATGTTATATGAATTTCATGCTTTTTCATTTGACATTAGCATGTTATTAAAGAATCATCATGTCATGGAGATAACTATAGGTCATTCACATCATACTTCCTATGTAAATCTCCTAGTCCAAAAATGCATGTTTGAACATAAATATGACATGGATTGCAATACAAGCATTGATCACACTTATTGAATAGAAAATATATATACATAGTGCAACCAAGCTAACTCAAGCAACAAAAAGAGAAGCACAAGATATTTCAAATTTTTTGCAAGTGACAAGATGCAAAATAGCTCTCTTTGCTTAAGTTCCCCATATGGGGTCAAATTTCCATACCACTTCAAAGAAGGGTATGAGGTCCTATGGACCTACCAAGTCCTTTGGACTTGGTTGAACCTATTTGAGACTTGTTAGTCTCGTAGCAAGCGGGTTCATCATTTTTAATCCACCTAGGTGACACTAAGTCAATCCTAGTGGACGAAGGTTCTAGAGAACAAGATAAAAAAGGATTATGTAAATTATTTTCTTCCTTTTTATGAAGTATCTTAGCTCTAGCCTTTTTCTTATCAAACATGCTTTTAGCTCTACACATTTCAATGTAATGCAAGCAACTTGGTCTAATATGACCAACAATACCACAAAAATGACAAGTGGGAATAAAGTTAGGAATCATACCATTCCCTTTAGCATGGATAGGTGCTTTCCCTTGTCGTTGTGGTTGTCTCGGTTGTTGGATAGGATCTCTCCTCTTTTGTTGAAAACCAAGACGAGGTTGCTTGCTTGTCTGAGCTTGCATGATTGAACTCTTCCCATTCTGTTTTTGAGTTTGAGGGAAGATAATGTGAGGAGCCCTTTGGGTGTGAGCTTGAGCTTGACCTTTTGGTGCCTCAAACACTTGGGCACTTCTTGAACACTCTCCTAGGTCACTCTTCTTCCTAGGTTGTTGAGGAGGAGGGGACATATTTAAGTCCATGTCCATGGCACTGGATGTCTTGCTTGTGGAAGAGGCATCCGTGTCATCAATGTAGCCAAGACCTCTCTTGTCACTTGGCTTTCTTCCAACTCCCAACATGTGGTCAAGCTTCTTGGTGCTTAAAGTCATCTTGGCCATTAAGACCTTAACTTCTTCAAGCTCTCTTGTTAGCTCTTCTTCTCTCCTCTTAGATAAGACCAGGTCTTCTTTTAGCTTATCTTCATCAGCCATGGATCTCACCACTTCTTCACACAAGTGGTCTACTAGTGTTGAAAGCTCTAGATTCTCTTCTTTTAATCTTCTAATTTCTTCCTTGTTCCTCATCATCGAGCTCTTAACTTTGACTTTGTAGTCATTAAGATCCAAACACTCCACACTTCCACTTGTGGAGTTAGATGACAAATATTCAACACTTGTGTCATCTCCTCTAATCTCCATTTCACCAATGAAGTCATCTCCTTCATCAAGATCATCAAATTTTTCTCTTGATGAGGAATGAGCCAAATCCCTATGAGTAGCTACACCAACTACTTCTATACCTAGTTCTTCTTGGGGATCACAAGGAAAAGCTACTTTGCCATCTTCTTCAACTTCTACACTCTTGGCTCCAAATTCCGTGTAGATGATGGCAAGTTCTTCATCACTTGAAGGATTTTCGTCATCTTCATATTTATCCCATAAGGTGGCCTTCGCCTTCCCTTTTCTTCTATCCTTCAAGTTTCCACACTCCGGGGAGAAATGCCCGAATCCTCCACATTCGTAGCACTGAATCCCCTCTCTTGAAGACACTCCTTGGTTTGGCTTGTTAATGAGTCCCATGTCTTCAATTAAGATACCCCCCTTCTTGTCATGCTTCGAAGTCTCCAAAGCAATTTTCTTCTTCTTCTTAGGAGGTGCGGTGGTCAACTTCTTCTTAGGAGGTGAGGTGGTTAAATTCACAAATCTCCTAAATCTCTCTAGTAAGAGAGGCATCTCCTCAATGGAGTCAATTTCTTCTCTCACAAAATCACTCATAGTGTTTGCGTTGAATGAATGCAAATGAGAAGAATGCAAAATGTATGAAGAAATCAAACAAACATACAAAATGCAAAAACACACCAAAATGAGCTAGGATCACCTAAGTATATCTAGGAACCCGCTCTGATACCAATTGAAACAAATACTCGGTGTGTATAAAACTATCTAGAGGGGGGGTGAATAGATTTTATCTAATTATTACCCAATTTTCGCATGCAAGTTAATTTTACGAAAATACCCCTAGCAAGTCAATAATACATACAAGTGTAATAAGATGCGGAAATAATAAATGACACTTGATGTTTACGTGGAAACCCTCAACAGGGAAAAACCACGGGCTGGTAAGTGCGCCACACTCGAACCTCGAAATCCACTATATGAAAAGACGGTTACACCCTCAAGTGATTCTCGGACCCTCACCCTGGATAACCTCAGGCTATGGACACTACCAATCGCCACTCTTGGTTCAATCCCTAGTGATATCCCCTGATACACTACTCTTGGCGTGAGCACCCTCTAATCTACCACGCGGGCCTTTTATAACGGCTCTAGTCCAATTTGCTTGAGGCCTAAGCACACTTAGCCCCAAGACTTCAATCTCTCAAAAGAGATGCACAACCCTATGTGAATATGTATGAATATTCAATTAATGCAATAAGAGCTAGGGTACTCTAAATGCTTACCTAGGATTATAAGATGACAATATAATCAATCCTAGATATCACATATAGCTATATGACATGGCATATAACTTTAGCTAAGTAAAGGATAACCAATCCTAGATACAAAGCTATCATATAAAACCCACAAACATTCAAAGGATTAACTAGTTGATTAAAAAACAATCTATCAACCTAGTTATCAATACATCACACAAGAATGTTCATGGCATAGCTTTTAGGCAATAATGACCTAATCAAATAAGCTATGAAAAATAATCTCAATCAACAAATGAGATCAATTAGCTAGATGGCATATGAACATTAAAGCCTAGCTAACAAATAATAACCCAATCAACACATAATCTCAATCTTATATGTAGAAATTAATCTAAACACATATAAGTAAAATATGAGACAAAATTGATAAGTAGAAACACTAATTATGTAAGATAAAAGTGTTCAACAAATCATACCATGTGTTTTGAAGAAGACCCATGCATTGGCATATGCTAGATGAACCTAGATGATGCCTAGATGATGATTTGTGCATGTGGGAATGGGTTTAGAGAATTAAAGATGTGATCTTTAAGGATTTTTCTCTCAAGTCTCTCTAAATATCTCTCTAGGGTTCTTGGGATGCAAGACTTGTATTCTGAACCAGAGATAAGGATGTATTTATAGAGACCAAAAACAGGGCAGGTGAAAATACAATTTTGCCCTTGAAACGCACCGATCGGCGGTTTCAATCGGAGGCCAGACCGCCGAATTGAACCGCCGAATGGCTTCCAAGTGGAACAGGGGAACTTCGGCGACTTCGTTCGGCGGTTTGGAAACTGCCGATCCCAACCGCCGTTTTGGACCCGAGAGATATATTTCAATCAGGTCTCATTCGGCGGTTTCGAACGGTGGCCAGGCCGCCGAACGTAACCGCCGTTTCACCAAAAATGGTGAAACCAAGGAGAAGCCAAAGGCATCTCCACAGGCGATCATCGCGCAAAACGAAGCACATCAACGTGCACGCCCGGACATTTTCGAACATCCTTCGGGAAATGAATTACACCACACTAAAAGCTAACATACATGAAGTGCAAGTGTGGGTATTGAATGCATCCTAATGCCTATCATGTCATGGCATTTCATACAGCAAGATGCAATCAATTAAATGCAAGAAGAGACATTGAATAAACAATAAAGCACAATGCATACAAAATATAAACACAACATTCAAGAATAAGAGTTATGCATGTTGTGTGTGTGTGCAACTATATCTCTTCAAGCCAAAGTAAGCACAAGATATACCTTTGGTGCTTGTCCTCTTGAGGTCTTGGAAAGGGTCTTTGATCTTCAACCTTAATGACCTAGACTACCCTTACAACCAAACCCCAACATGTGGTTTGACCATGAAATAAGCCAATCAACAAAAGGGAATCCTTACAAGAGTTCATCTTCAGATTTCATACTTAGGATATTTTTCAAAGACAAGAAAAATTACAAGAACTCATTTTTTATTTACTCAAACACCATTTCATGATCATCAATCATCATCTAGCGTCATCTTTGATCATCTAGATGTCTTTTTGCATGGATTCTTCATCACACTTTGCTTGGTAAGCTTTTCACTAATATCTTACATATTTTGTGTTTTTCTTAACAAGCAATCTCAATTTATTACTTGTATGCTATTTATATATATTTTGGATACAAAATTGAGATTAGTGTATTGAATATTTGAGAAGTTGTATTGTGATAGCTAATTAGGTTTTTGCTTAATCTTGATTAGCTAAGCTATTTGACATGTCATTTAGTTTTAATATCTAGGATTTGCAAATTCATCATCTTTGATAAGCATATAGGGTTTCCCTTGCTCTATGTTGCATTTGGATATTCATATATTCACTTAGGGTGTTAATCTCTTCATTGAGAACATAAGTCTTGTGTGTAGCATCCGGGATTAGGTTGCTTAGATCGCAAGCATTCGAACTAGGTTCACTCATACCGGGATTAGGTAGGTGTGTTATTACTTCCGGGATTAGGTTGTAATTTTTATCACTTAGTGGATTCGAGGTTCGGGTGTGGCTCACTTATTAGCCCATGGTTTTTCCCGTAAGGGTTTCCACGTAAAATTCAGGTGTTGTTAATTTTTCCGCACCATATTACACTAGCTTTATTTTATTGACTATTAGGGGTATTTTCGTAATCTTGACCATACACGAAAAATTGGGTAAAAACGTTTAAAATCTATTCACCCCCCTATAGATTAATATTTTACACACCGTGAGAACTTTCAATTGGTATCAGAGCGGGTTCCTAGATATAATTAGGTGATCCTTGCTTATTTTGGTGTGTTTTGCATTTTGTGTGTTTTTTTGATCATTCATACATTTGCATTCATTTCATTCATTCATAAACACTATGAGTGGAAACGGTGGAAATGGTGGTGGGAACGAAGGTGCTTCTAGCATAAGGCCTCCGCTTCTTACCGGGTTGAATTATGCCTCTTGGAAAGGCAAGATGGAGTCGTATATATGTTGTTATAGGTAAAAATCATCATAAAGGACACGTCCCCACCTTGAAGAAGCCACGTAAACGGGAGTCAGGAAAAGTCAACTCGGAAAGGGGAAATCCCCTAAGTAACCCACTCGGCTGAAACCAAAGTAACCCGATCACAAACAAAGAGGACCAGCTCGGGCAACACCACCTACTCAGGCACACTCAGGCAAACTCGGGGCCAACAAGAAGAGATGGTTGCGGAAACTCACTTCCCAAATACGGAAGGAATCAGCAGTGAGCACCTCCACAATACGTAATAGTGCAACCCTTTAGAGTTTAACAAGGAAACAAATAGGTCTCCGGCGAATAAAGGAGAAAGAATCTGGCCCAAACTCGGACTCAGCCAAAATAGGAAACATATCACACCCAAGAAGGAAGCAGAATCCGACTAGGACTAGGAAACCGCTCAAGACTTGGGCGCCACGACACCAAACCCTAGAAACAACGTGTATAAATACCCTTTGTAACGCATAAGGGAGAGATCTATCGTTTTTTAGCATAAGAGAGACCAGAGCGAATTTTTGTAATCAATTTATACATAGTGGATTTTGGCTTCGTTGCTTAGGCAACAACCCGTGGACGTTTCTCCGATCACCAGAGTTTTACCACGTATTTCTTGCTCATTATTTTTACGGTATTAAGATTCAAACTATTATCACTCACAAACGTGATCTCAAATCATCGATTGAGTGTTGACGAAAAATCACCGTCAACATATGTCAAATCCATGACCGGGCTTGGATGGCGGTTGAAGAAGGCTACACATCACCCATGATGACTCCTACAAGTGGAGGAGAGGATGTGTTCAAGCCTAAGGCGCAATGGAATGCGCAAGAGTTTGAGGCATCAAAATGGAATAGAAAGGCGATGCATGCCATTCTATGTGCAATGGATGAAAATCAATATAAATTGATTCAGAATACTAGGATAGCTAAGGAGGCTTGGGACATCCTAGAGATTGCACATGAGGGAACCGAAGTAGTGGGACTCTAAGCTTCAAGTCCTCCAAATTCAATTTGAGATGCTTAAGATGGAGGAGAATGAGTGCTTCAACAACTTCGAGATCAAGTTGATGGACATAGTCAACCAAAGTCATCAACTTGGTGACCCGTATTCGGATAGGAGAATCAAGCAAAGGATTATGAGATCTCTCCCCGATAGGTTTGAATCAAAGGTGACGGCTTTAGAGGAGAATAGCATATATAAGGATATGAAGCCAAGTGAGGTTATAGGGAGGCTTCTAGCTTATGAGTCTAGAAAGGGTCCTACCTCCACACATACTAAAAAGCAAAAGGGAATTGCTTTGAAAGCCTCCAAAGTTGAGAAGGAGGAGAATGATGACTCGGACGAAGAAATGGCTCTATTGATGAGAAGGTTCAAGAAATTCTACAAGTCCGGGAAGAAAGGTTTCAGATCCAAGGGTCAAGACTTCAAGAAAAAGACTCCATTCAAGAAGTTTGAGCCTAGGCAAGAGAAGACCGAAAGGAAAGGGGTTTGATGCTATGAGTGTGGTGGCATAGGCCACTTTGCCCCCGAATGTGCTAATCACGTTAACAAGAAAAAGGGGAAAGTGATGGCCGCTACATGGAGTGGAAGTGATGACTTCAATGAGGGAGAAGAGTCTTCGGATGATGAAGAGCTCATGGCTAACTTCATAGCCTTTGCCTCCTCCCATAAAAGCAAAGGTTCTAGTGAAGAAGAAAATGAGAGTCAAGAGGAAATTGACTCAAGTGATGATGGTTATTCATCTCACTCCACTAATGGAAAAGTGGATAGGATGGATCTTAGAGACTACATGGTCAAGTTTGAGAATTCTAGGTTAAAGAACAAGAGAGAGATCATGAGATTGAAGGAAGAAAACTTAGAGCTTTCATCTCATATAGACCAATTAAGTGAAGAAGTAGTGAGATCCAAATCGAATGAAGATAAGCTAAGAGAGAAGTTAGTCTTATCTAAGAGGAATGAAGAAGGGTTGAAGAGGGAACTTGATGAAGCTTTAGAATCATTAGCTAGGATGGATTCTAGCACCAAGAAGCTTGACCATATACTTGGTGTTGGAAAGAGTCCGTGTGACAAGAGGGGTCTTGGGTATGAAGATGGCGAGAAGATCTCAACCTCTAACAAGACCGTGTTTGTCAAGAATTTAGGGAACGAAGAAGCTTCATTAGTGCAAACTCCTAGGAAGAAGTTAGAACTAGGACAATGTTCAAATGCAAAAGTGAAGATGGTGCCAAGAAAGCAACCTCAAGCAAAACACTCAAGGGTCTCTCAAGTTAACATTCCTCAACAATTGGCTCACAAAGGGAATAGACCAATCATGCAACCTCAAGCTAGGAAGCAAGCTAGACCGATTCAACAACGAAGATGGATTGAACCCACTCAACCAGAAAGACATGGACAAGCTCACATGCATGCTCAAGGACAAGGTATGATTCCTTATTTTATTCCTACATGTCATTTTTGTGGATTTGATGGTCATATTAGACCAAATTGCTTTCGATATATTAAAATGTGCAAAACACGAAGCATGATCGAAAAGAGAAAGAATAGAGCCAAGATGCATGCTCCTAGGAATGATAATATTGAGGTACATAATCCTAGGACATCTAGAACCCATGTACAAAAGACCACTAAGAAAGCTAAGATTGTTTCTAGGTGGATTAGAAAGAATGAAAATGTTTGCCATGTTGCTTAGGTGAATTCTTCTAATTTTTGGTATTTAGAAAGTGGGTGCTCTAGGCACATGATGGGAAATAAGAGTTTCTTCGAGACTCTTGTTATGGAGGAAGGAGGATATGTCACTTTTGGTGATGGATCCAAAAAGAAAGTTGTAGAGAAAGGAACCATTTTTGTTCCCGGATTACCCTCCTTGTCTAATGCTTTGTTTGTTGATGGCTTGAAAGCCAATTTGATAAGCATTTCTCATCTTAGTGATGAAGGATATTCCGTCATGTTTAGTAAAAATGATTGCTCTATCATAAAGCCCGATGGACAAACCTTGTTGAAAGGTATGAGATCTAGCTACAATTGCTATTGTCTTGAAGCTAGAATAGTCTCAACCAATGTATCCATGGATGAGCAAATAGAGTTGTGGCATGAAATACTTGGCCACATGAACTTTAGGGATTTAAGAACCCTTGGAAAGTTCAATTGTGTGCGTGGCCTCCCTAAGCTTGGGAAGAAAGCCAATGGTGTTTGTGGACCTTGTTAACAAGGAAAACAAACTAAGAGCATGCACAAAAAGGGCAAGTATCTCTCCACCAAAGAGCCCCTAGAGCTTCTCTATATTGATCTAATGGGTCCTATGCAAACCGAGAGTTTAGGTGGAAAGAGATACATTTTTGTTTGTGTAGATGATTTCTCTAGGTTCACATGGACATACTTTCTTAGAGAAAAATCCAAAACTTTTGACAAGTTTAAAATGCTTTGTACTAAAATACAAAATGAAATGAATTCTAACATTAAAAGCATTAAACGGATTAGAAGTGACCATGGGAGGGAATTTGAGAATGCCTCTTTTGAAAGCTATTGCAATAGCTTAGGCATCTCCCATAAGTTCTTGGCTCCTAGGACACCTCAACAAAATGGAGTTGTTGAGAGGAAGAATAGGGTCCTTCAAGAGATGGCCCGAGTGATGTTGCTTAGCAAAAATATCCCTAGGAACCTATGGGCCGAAGCCGTCAATACGGCTTGCTATATAGGGAATAGAGTTTTCCTTAAGCTTAGATCTAGAAATACCTCCTATGAGTTATGGAAGGGTAGGAAGCCAAATGTTAGCTACTTCCACACATTTGGAAGCAAATGCTACATTTTGAATGACCGTGATCAACTTGGCAAATTTGATGCTAAGAGTGATGAGGGTATCTTTATTGGCTATGCATTGAATAATAGAGCCTATAGAGTTTTCAACTTGAAGACTCGAACCGTCATGGAATCATCGAATGTTGTCATTGATGATACAAGGCTCAAGTCTAATGACCATGAGGAGGAGGATATTTTAGATGATGACTCTTCTTTGGAGAGGGTTATGGAGACTCCCAATGGTCGGACGTCCAATGGTAATATTGAGGACACACAACCTCTTGATAGAGTTCCTCGTGTGGACTCTAATGAACCCACTCCATGGGTTAGAAGACTCCATAACAAAGAGGATGTTATTAGAGATGTGAATGAGGGTGTTAGGACTAGGCGTCAAATAGCTAATCTAATTAGCTACTCATGCTACACCTTTCAAATTGAACCCAAAAAGGTTGATGAAGCCTTGAATGATGAATTTTGGGTTCTTGCCATGCAAGAAGAGCTAAACCAATTCGAAAGGAATGAGGTTTGGACTCTAGTTCCTAGGCCTAAAAGCACTCATGTGATAGGCACTAAGTGGATTTATAGGAACAAATTCGATGAGGATGGCAACATAGTGCGGAACAAGGCTAGACTTGTAGCACAAGGGTACTCTCAAATTGAGGGTATCGACTTTGAGGAGACTTTTGCTCTCGTTGCCCGTTTAGAGTCCCTTAGGCTTCTCTTGTCCATTTCTTGTGTGCACAAGTTCAAATTGCACCAAATGGACGTCAAGAGTGCCTTCCTCAATGGCTTTGTAAGGTTCCCATTTGTTGATTGGCTTATTTCGTGGACAAACCACATATTGGGGTTCTTTGTAAGGGTAGCCTAAGTATCGGGTTTATTGTTCGAAGCCCTTCAAAGACCTCGTGTTGATAAGCACCGAAGGTATATTTCTTTGTGCTTACTTGTCTTGAAGAGATAGTTGCACACACTCATAACTCATGCATATGCTTAATTCTTATATGTTGTGTGTCTTACTTTTGTGCATTAATGTTCATTAACATCTCTTCTTGCATGTTAGTTTGATTGCATCTTGCATATCTAATTGCATTGTCATGCTTAGACTTAGGATTGCATTTTTGCATTGGGCGCTCCCAAAAGCGCTTTACAGAAGCGCTGTTCAGACCTGATCGATTTAATTTGGTCGCTGTTGGGTCGCTGTACAAAGCGCTCTACGTACAGCGCCACTCTGTTTTTCCCATGAGAACAGAGTTGGGGCACTGTACAAGCACTGTACAAGAGGCGCTCTACGTACAGCGCCCAAGGCAATTTTGAGGCAAACTTATCAAAATGAACACACTTTGTTTTGGCCTTCTATATATATGCCACTTTGACTTTAGGTCAATTACAAGAGTTCATATTCAAATTCCATACTTAGGAGATTTTTCAAAGAGAAGAAAAATTCAAAAGAACTCATTTTTAGTTTACTCAAACACTTTTCCATGATCATCAATCATCATCTAGCATCATCCTTGATCATCTAGATGACATCTTGCATGGATTCTTCATCATACTTTGCTTGGTAAGCTTTTCACTAATATCTTACATATTTTGTGTTTCTCTTAACAAGCAATCTCATTTAATTACTTGTATGTTATTTTATATACTTTGAATACAAGTTTGAGATTAGTATGATGTATGTTTGAGAAGTTGTATTGTGATAGCTAATTAGGTTTTGTGCTTAATCTTGATTAGCTAAACTATTTGATTTGACATGTCATTTAGTTTTGATATCTAGGATTGCTCTAATTGCATATTAATCATCTTAGATAAGCATATAGGGTTTCCCTTGCTCTATGTTGCATTTTGAATATTCATATATTCACTTAGGGTTGTTATTCTCTTCATAGAGAAAGTAAGCCTTGTGTGTAGCATCTGGGATTAGGTTGCTTAGATCGCAAGCAAATTGGACTAGGTTCACTCATACCGGGATTAGGTAGGTGTGTGATTACTTCCGGGATTAGGTTGTAATCGTTTTACACATTTAGTGGATTCGAGGTTCGAGTGTGGCTTACTTACTAGCCCGTGGTTTTTCCCGTGAGGGTTTCCACGTAAAAATCAAGTCTTATTTAATTTCCGTATTTTATACTTGATTTATTACTTTATCTATTTAGGGGTAAATTCGTAATTTTGACTTATACGAAAAATTGGGTAAAAAGCTTAAAATCTATTCACCCCCCCTCTAGATAGTTTTATACACACCGTGCTATTATTTGTTTCAGGCTTATTGCAAGAGGAAGTGTTTGTTGAACAACCTAAGGGGTTTATCGATGCACACCACCCCAACCATGTCTTTCGCCTCAAGAAGGCTCTATATGGGTTGAAACAAGCACCGAGGGCTTGGTATGAGCGCCTCACTCAGTTTCTTGTTGACAATAACTACACAAGAGGTAGGGTTGACAAGACTCTATTCATCAAGAAAGACAATGATGAGCTTTTTATAGCTCAAATCTATGTTGATGATATAGTGTTTGGCTCCACCAACAACATCAAGGTCCAACAATTTGTTGATGTTATGTCTCATGAATTTGAGATGAGTCTTGTTGGTGAGCTTAGTTACTTCATAGGTTTGCAAATTAGGCAATTAGATGATAGGATCTTCATTACCCAAGCCAAATATGCCAAAAACCTAATGAAGAAGTTTGGTTTAGAAAATACCAAACATTCTGGTACACCCATGAGTACCACTTTGAAGCTAAGCAAGGATATTAGTGGTAAAAGTGTGGAACAAATGTTATATCATGGCATGATAGAAAGCTTGCTTTATTTGACCGTAAGTAAGCCCGATATCTCTTTTAATGTTGGTGTGTGTGCTAGGTACCAAGCGGATCCTAAGGAGTCCCATCTCTTTTCCGTAAAGAGAATCATTCACTATGGAATGGGACTTCCAACTACGGGATTTGGTACTCTTTTGACACTAATGCTAGTCTTGTAGGCTTTAGTGATGCGGATTGGGCAAGAAATTGCAATGAAAGGAAGAGCACATTGGGCAGTTGCTTCTTTCTAGGCAACAACTTGGTGTCTTGGTTTTGCAAGAAGCAAAACTCAATTTCCTTGTCCACGGCCGAGGCCGAGTACATAGCCGCGGGGAGTGGATGCACACAACTCCTATGGATGAAGCAAATGCTAGTAGACTACGGATTTAACCAAGGTACACTCACTCTCTTTTATGATAATATGAGTGCTATAAATATTTCCAAGAATCCGGTACAACACTCTAGAACTAAGCATATTGACATTCGCCATCATTTCATTAGAGAGCTTATTGAAAATAAATGCATAGTACTTGAACATGTAGGTACTAATAATCAACTTGCGGACTTATTTACTAAACCCTTAGATGCTACTCGATTTAAAACACTTAGTAGATCTATTGGGATATGTCTTGTGGAGTGATGTGATTTGTGTTTGACCCCATATGGGGAACTCAAGCAAAGAGAGCTAGTTTGCATTCTTGTTACTTGCAAAAAAATTGAAATATCTTATGCCTCTTCTTTTAATTGCTTGAGTAAGCTTGGTTGCACATATGTATATATGTTTTCAATTCAATAAGTGTGAACCTTGCTTGTTTACAATCCGTGTCATATTTATGTTCAAACATGCATTTTTGGACTAGGAGATGTTCATAGGAAGTATGATTTGAATGACCTATAGTTATCTCAATGACATGATGATTCTTTTATAACAAGCTAATGACAAATGAAAAAACAAGAAATTCATATTACATGCTCACATGAAAAGCATGAATTAATGATTGCATATTCTTAAAATGCAAAACTTGTGTGAAAGCTTATGAGACTCAAAATGAATAAAGGATCTTGTATCCGTTCAAAGGAATTTATATTCCAAATGTCTCTCTTTCTTTATTGGTTGAGCATGGCTACTATCATACGGATAACTTATTCGGAAAAATCGAATAGGGTGCAAAGTCGCTCATGCCATGTTTCGCTTAGAAAGTTGGATATAGTTGCTCTTAAATTAAAATCAATGAAATCTCTATATCCTTGCTTTTCTCATGACAAAGGTGAAATTGGTTTGAATTCTTATTAGAAACCTTTGTCATTTGCTTTGCCAAATACCATTGTATTTTGAACTTGAATGCTACATGTCTTGTATGCAAAGCATGTTTGATTCACACATTTCCATCAAATAAATCTCCTTGTTTCTCTTCAATTATTTGAGATGCATAAAGTGACTTATATTATTATGCAAATATCTTGCATGCTACTATCTCTCTTTGCTAAGAGTGACCCGGTTGAGGACTACTCCTTTGCCTATATCATGACAAAAAGGGGGAGTAGGATATAGTAAGGGGAGTTGCAATTTGTAGTAGCAATTGTGAATGATTGGGGAGAACATACATTAAAGGGGGAGTAACCCGTTGAGGGGGAGCATTTCATACACATACATTACATAATGTTGTGCCTAAACTTTTAAAATGCAAATGCTTGTTTTTGTTCTCACTTGATTAATCTCACATTTCACTTGTATTGGAAAATATAGAAATCTTATCTTCAGGGTTTGATTATTCTACAAGAGGTTGAAGACTTAAAGTTTTTATTTTCTTATCTCTTTGTAATGTAGAAAATCATTATTGTCCCGTAGTTTCTATTTTTTGTGAGGAATCAATGTGAGTGGTGGTTTTGTCATGAAATAGCCAAAGGGGGAGATTGTAAGGTTCCCATTTGTTGATTGGCTTATTTCGTAGACAAACCACATGTTGGGGTTCTTTGTAAGGGTAGCTTAGGTGTTATTGTTATTGCTCAAGCCCTTTGAAGACCTCATTTTGATAAGCACCAAAGGTAAAATTCTAAGTTCTTACTTGTCTTGAAGAGATAGTTGCACACACTCACAACTCATGCATATGGTTAAATCTTGTAGAGCTTCTCCACATGGACCTCATGGGATATGCAAACCGAAAGCTTAGGTGGAAAGAGATACATCTTTGTTTGTGTTGATGATTTCTCTAGGTTCACATGGACATATTTTCTTAGAGAAAAATCCGAAACTTTTGATAAGTTTAAAATGCTTTGTAATAAAATTCAAAATGAAATGAACTGAAACTTTAAAAGCATTAAACGGATTAGAAGTGACCATGGGAGAGAATTTGAGAATGCCACCTTTGAAACCTATTGTAATGGTTTAGGCATCTCCCATGAGTTTTCGGCTTCTAGGACACCTCAACAAAATGGAGTTGTTGAGAGGAAGATGATCGAACCAAAATTGGTATGATTTTGGCCCTCACTTCCTTCTCCTTTTGCTTGACTCTTGGGCATTATCCTGTGATTTAATGGTGTAAATTAAGTGTTTTTAGGGATTTACAAAGTTCAGGGCCACTGAAATAATATTGGAGAAATAGGGGCAAAAATGCAATTATTGAAGGGAGAATTGAAGATATTGTAAATTTGGAAGAAGACAAGGACTGAATTGCAAAATGCCAGACGCGCCTGCCTCCTTATAATTAAAACGGTGTGTTTTGCATAAGTGGGCAGCCCAAATGCACAGGCCCAAACGCGTGGCCCAACACAAGACCAAGCTTTGCACGTGGAGACCAACTGCAGCCTCTAAGCGCACCCCACTCGCTTCTAAGTGCACCCCACAAGAGACATATCTGCCTATTGCTGCGTGCACCCCAGTTGGTTGCTAAATGCTCCCCATTCCTTCACTATTCATCTTCTTCCTCAACGCGACAGACCTGCCATGGAAGTTTCAAACCCTATAGCCGCCGTCATCTGAAAGTCACCGAAAACCGACCTATCTTCTATCGGTTTCTGGCCCAAAATCATGGCAAGATCAGTGGCAAGCCCATCGTTCCATTTTCGGCTCCCCCAATGGGCGGAATCAAGCCACGCAATCCATGTAATCCACGCCTCTATCAAGCCTATGTCGCCACTTATCCCTCTCTTGTCGCCATTTGGTCCTTCGTTGTCGCCATGGCGATAGGGAGTTGATTTCCACACCTGATCATGTCACCATTTGCATCGCCAAAAGCGTTGCCATGAACCAAGTAGCAACCTCCTCTGTGTAAAAATCTAATTGGGTGTGCAAATTACAAAATGCACCCCTCCTTTGGACTAAATGGTAATTTGCCATACATGAGAGGTGTTTCGGTAATTTGCCACCCGAGACCTAATTTGAAAATCCTATAAATTCATCACTAATTTCCTCTTTTAAACAACTCTTGGTCATTCTTGACAACCAAGAAACCTCATTTCTACCATTCCTAATCCCTCCACTTCTCTCCTACCTAATCTAAATATCTAGATTTCCTTCCCTAAATCATTCCTTTCTTCCCATCTTCTCCACAAATCTCCTTAGTCACTTCCCATTTGACTCCACCTATCTAGACACATCCTCATCATTCACTCTTTGCACAAGGAGCATCAAAGGCAAGGAAAGGATCAAGCTTACAAAAGGAGACCCAAGGGTGATTTCCTAATCTTTTACTTGCCTTCCCTTTGGTTGTAATATGTGTAATTAAACCCCCTTTCTAGGGATTTGATGTGAGAACATTTTGGATTGGGTTTTGTTTAAGCTAATATATATTTTAATCTCTATTTGTGTTCTATTCATTTTATAAATAGATTCTAGGCATTATATGATTGACATGTATAACCACTAGTTGATTATACTCTTGCTTAGGATAATTTGTTATATAATCTTGATTGGATTGACAACCTTGATGGATTGAGAACATAGTGACTAGGACAGATCATCGGAGGGTATATCAACTGCGATTATCTAAACCGTTAATTGTAACAAACCGATTCCGCCGTGACCCCCTCTCCTTAATCGGTTAGGCATTGCGGTGGAAAGTTGTGTAGGGTTCATAGTAATGGTCTAAACACAATTAAGTAATCAATTGGTTAACATTTATGAGATTGATTCGTTAAGGTAGCTTGAGAAGCACTTCCTGTAATCCACGTGCGATCCCATTAATTCCCTAGCTATTGATTGCGCTCCAAATGTTCACATTTACCGCTACCTTACTTGGCTTTTGTAACCGTTTTCTGAGCCCTTTTTGGTATTTAATATTGTAAATAAGTGTTTTTTAGGTATTTCAGCTCATCAGGGGTATTTTGGACCAAACTGGAGAAAAGTAGCGAAATCGGGGCAAAAGAGGGCAAATATGTCATTTGGGAGAATTAGGGGTCAAAGTACAATTCTGGAGGAATGATTGCAGATTTGGTGATTAAGGAAGAATACAGGGGTACATTTTGTTATTTGCCAGTCAAAGAACAGCGGTCAACGCCACGTCAGCCCCTGGGACTTCATTTTGGCCCTCTTGCGCGTCAGCATGACGTCATCATCTTCAACCTTCAACCGGGTAGCACAGACCCGCGAACACAACCCAGTGACCTGCGAACTTGGTTCTGACTCGACGTTTGACCCGACAGTTTCCGACCATTTTTGGCGTGTTATCCGGCGGTTCTCCGCCCAGAATGATTTTTGGAGATTCTCCGATCCGTTTACCACTGATTACGGCCACTTATGCATGTGTTTGCCACCTCCACCAACTCACCTTCAAGGTTTTCAAACCTCCATGGCCGAGCTTGAGCTCCAAGGTTTTCCAGCGGCTTCTTTCCCGCCCCAAACACGTCCAAGCCCGCGGAAACTCGGCGAGTTCATGTGGCGGAATCAAGCCCGTAGTCCCGAAGGTTAGAACTCACCGAAAACCTTTCGTTTTCACGGCGACTTCACGCCGGCGAGAACAAACCCGCGAGCCAGAGTGTATGAACTCGCCGGAACACCTGGAAGGAAGGCAACTCGTCCCACTTGCTCTCCAATCACATTAGCTTGCCCAAAAACCCTTCCCACTTAGATATTTTTGAGATATTTTCCATATAATTATCTTAGATAAAATATCTATCATATCTATCTTAGTTAGTAAGTTACTACACCACATATACTACACACTACACTTAGTAATTAGTAACCATTAGATATTATTAGTTTTAACTTACTTTAGTTTAGTTTTAAGAGAGAGAATAACTCTCTCAACTTTAGTGTAGTTTTCTCATCATTTTCCATCACTTTCTAGGTAGCCAAACACCACCTTGAGTTACCTAGACTTGATCCTTTGGAGTTGCTTTAGAAGGATATTGTGCTTGGATTGCTAGGAGGAGCCTTCTTGCGCAAGAAACGAATCTGGATGGGTTTGTTTAGCTCTTCTTTTGTATTTTCATGCTTATATAATTCTATGGGTAACTAAACTCTTTTGTTAAGGGATTGATGTAATTCTTGTAATTATACTATTGATTTAATCAATCTATGTGTTACTTCACTCTCTAAGGCTTGTATGTGTGTATTATGAACTCTAATGATATGATATGTGAATGATATGTTGCATGTACATCTATTAATACACACTTAGTAGTTGATTTCATGCATAAAGTGTCCCACAATATGTATGGATGTTTAACTAACTATTTCATAGAGATATATCTACGTAATTCATGATTGGGTTAGTTAGAAAATCTCTACATCACTATTCATAAATTCTCTCTTAATCACTTATCTATGATATTAGATGATGTGTAAGATGATGGATTTGGTGCTTAACATTATTGATAAATGATATACATGCCTTAGAATGTTGTGAATGTGTTTAATGAATGATTGGTTAATGATATGGTTAATACTTGAATGAATCAATCCCCTAACATCTTTAGTCTAGCTTAATCATCTTAATCTAGCTTTAATCATTAGTTAATTGCAAGCTTAGAATAATTGATTTAGATAACATTAATTAGTAAACTTGTAGAAGTTAGAAATTGGTAAGTAATGATAACCTAGACTCACGTAGCTAATCATCTCCCCGTGGGAACGATACCCTTACTCGTTACCCTTTACTACTCACACGACTCGTACACTTGCAAAGGGTGAACCACCCACGCGCCCCTTTAGAATAACCATAGTAGATAGCATAATTTAGTGTAGTTAATTTAGAATCAGTTTTGGCGTGGTCAGCTATTCTATTAATTGTTATCCCATATATCTCTTATCTAGATTTCTATCTATTTTATTAGTTTCATTAGGTTTATTTTACATGTATGTTTGATGGCTTGACAAACCATTCATCCATTCATTGCTTATTGAAACAAATTATAGCACGGTGTGTATAAAGCTATCTAGAGGGGGGGTGAATAGATTTTACGCTTTTTACCCAATTTTTCGTGTTAGTCAAAATTACGAAAATGCCCTCAAGATAATATAAACAAGCAAGTGTAATACGGTGCGGAAATTAAAACAACACTTGGTTTTTACGTGGAAACCCTCACGGGAAAAACCACGGGCTATGTAAGTAAGCCACACTCGAACCTCGAATCCACTAAATGTGCAAACGATTACAACCTAATCCTGGAAGTAATCACACACCTACCTAATCCCGGTATGAGTGAACCTAGTCCAATTTGCTTGAGGCCTAAGCACACTTAGCCCCAAGACTTCAATCTCTCAAAAGAGATGCACAACCCTATGTGAATATGTATGAATATTCAATTAATGTAATAAGAGCTAGGGTACTCTAAATGCTTACCTAGGATTATAAGATGACAATACAATCAATCCTAGATATCACATATAGCTATATGACATGGCATATAACTTTAGCTAAGTAAAGGATAATCAATCCTAGATACAAAGCTATCATATAAAACCCACAAACATTTAAAGGATTAACTAGTTGATTAAAAAACAATCTATCAACCTAGTTATCAATACATCACACAAGAATGTTCATGGCATAGCTTTTAGGCAATAATGACCTAATCAAATAAGCTATGAAAGATAATCTCAATCAACAAATGAGATCAATTAGCTAGATGGCATATGAACATTAAAGCCTAGCTAACAAATAATAACCCAATCAACACATAATCTCAATCTTATATGTAGAAATTAATCTAAACACATATAAGTAAAATATGAGATAAAATTGATAAGTAGAAACACTAATTATGTAAGATAAAAGTGTTCAACAAATCATACCATGTGTGTTGAAGAAGACCCATGCATTATCATATGCTAGATGAACCTAGATGATGCCTAGATGATGATTTGTGCATATGGGAATGGGTTTAGAGAATTAAAGATGTGATCTTTTAGGATTTTTCTCTCAAGTCTCTCTAAATATCTCTCTAGGGTTCTTGGGATGCAAGACTTGTATTCTGAACCAGAGATAAGGATGTATTTATAGAGACCAAAAACAGGGCAGGTGAAAATACAATTTTGCCCTTGAAACGCACCGATCGGCGGTTTCGATCGGCGGTTTCGATCGGCGGTTTCGATCGGCGGCCAGGCCGCCGAATTGAACCGCCGAATGGCTCCCGAGTGGAACAGGGGAACTTCGGCGACTTCGTTCGGCGGTTTGGAAACCGCCGATCCCAACCGCCGTTTTGGACCCGAGAGATATATTTCAATCAGGTCTCATTCGGCGGTTTCGAACGGCGGCCAGGCCGCCGAACGTAACCGCCGTTTCACCAAAAATGGTGAAACCAAGGAGAAGCCAAAGGCATCTCCACCGGCGATCATCGCGCAAAACAAAGCACATCAACGTGCACGCGCGGACGTTTCCGAACATCCTTCGGGAAACGAATTACACCACACTAAAAGCTAACATACATGAAGTGCAAGTGTGGGTATTGAATGCATCCTAATGCCTATCATGTCATGGCATTTCATACAACAAGATGCAATCAATTAAATGCAAGAAGAGACATTGAATAAACAATAAAGCACAATGCACACAAAATATAAACACAACATTCAAGAATAAGAGTTATGCATGTTGTGTGTGTGTGCAACTATATCTCTTCAAGCCAAAGTAAGCACAAGATATACCTTTGGTGCTTGTCCTCTTGAGGTCTTGGAAAGGGTCTTTGATCTTCAACCTTAATGACCTAGACTACCCTTACAACCAAACCCCAACATGTGGTTTGACCACGAAATAAGCCAATCAACAAAAGGGAATCCTTACAATCTCCCCCTTTGGCTATTTCGTGACAAAACCACCACTCACATTGATTCCTCACAACAAAAAAATAGAAACTACGGGACTACAATGATATTCTACATTACAAAGAGATAAGAGAATGCAACTTGAAGTCTTCAATCCTCTTGTAGAATAATCAAACCCTGAAAAGAGTTTCTAACATTTCCAATACAAGAAAAGTGTGAGATTAATCATGTGAGAACAATACCAAGCATTTGCATTTTTAGAATATAGGCGCAACATTACCAAATGTATGCAATGTATGATAAATGCAATGCTCCCCCTCAACGGGTTACTCCCCCTCAATGTATGTTCTCCCCAAAGTGCACAATAGCTTCTATATTTTGCACCTCCTCTTACCATGTCCTACTCCCCCTTTTTGTCATGATATAGGCAAAGGAGTAGTCCCCAACCGGGTCACTCATAGCAACGAGAGATAGAAGCATGCAAGATTGGCATATACATATAAGTCACTTTATGCACTTCAATTAATTTGAGAGAAACAAGGAGATTTATTTTGAGAAAATGTGTGAATCCAACATGCTTTGTATACAAGACATATAGCATTCAAGTCCAAAAAACAATGGTATTTGGCAAAGCAAATGACAAAGGTTTCTAATAAGAATTCAAACCAATTTCACCAATGTCATGGGAAAAGCAAGGATATAGAGATTATTGATTTCAATATAAGAGCAACTAGATCCAACTTTATAAGCGAAACATGGCATGAGCAACTTTGCACCGTTTTTGATTTTTCCGGATAAGATATCCGTATGATAGTAGCCATGTTCAACCAATAAAGAAAGAGAGACATTTGGAATATAAATTCCTTTGTACGGATACAAGATCCTTTATTCATTTGAGTCTCATAAGCTTTTTCACACATTTTTTTTTTGCATTTAAAAATTGCAATCATCAAAACATGCTTTTTAAGATAAACATTTAGCATGTCATTTAAGCAATCATCATGTCATGGAGATCATTATAGGTCATTCAAATTTTATCCTATGTATATATCTCCTAGTCCAAAAATGCATGTTTGAACATAAATATGACATGGATTGCAATACAAGCATTGATCACACTTATTTAATAGAAAATATATATACATAGTGTAACCAAGCTAACTCAAGCAACAAAAAGAGAAGCATAAGATATTTCAAATTTTTTGCAAGTGACAAGATGCAAAATAGCTCTCTTTGCTTAAGTTCCCCATATGGGGTCAAATTTCCATACCACTTCAAGGAAGGGCAAGAGGTCCTATGGACCTACTAAGTCCTTTGGACTTAGTTGAACCTATTTGAGACTTGTTAGTCTCGTAGCAAGCGGGTTCGTCTTTTCTAATTCACTTAGGTGTCTCAATAACATACCTAGTGGTCATAGGTTCTAGAGTTCTAGATGGCAAAGGATCATGCAAATGATTTTCTTCCTTTTTAAGGACATGCATCTTAGCTCTAGCCTTTTTCTTTTCAATCATGCATATAAGATTACATATTTAAATGTAATGCAAGCAACTTGGTCTAACATGACCAACAATACCACACGAATGACAAGAGGAGATAAGGTTAGGAATTATACCATTCCCTTGAGCATGCAAAAGTGCTTTCCCTTGTCGTTGTGGTTGTCTTGGTAGTTGGATAGGATCTCTCCTCCTTTGATGATGACCAAGACAATGTTGCTTGCTCGGTTGAGCTTGCATGATTGAACACTTCCCTATTAGGATCGTAGGTTGAGGGAAGTTAGCCTTCTTGGTTGGTTAGACCAAGATTGAGGAAGGCTTGGGCTTGAAGCTCTTTGGTGATGTGAGCAACGCCCTTTCATCTTCGTCTCCTCTCTCACCTTAGAGGGACATCTCCTCATCGGAGTTATTTTCTTCTCTCTCAAATTCACTCATAGTGTTTGCGTTGAATGAATGCAAATGAGAAGAATGCAAGATGTATGTAAAAAACAATAATCATACAAAATGCACAACACACCAAAAATGAGCTTGGATCACCTAAGTATATCTAGGAACCCGCTCTGATACCAATTGAAAAGAATACTCGGTGTGTTTATTAATATAAAGCTAGAGGGGGGGTGAATAGATTTTATCTAATTATTACCCAATTTTCGCATGCAAGTCAATTTTACGAAAATACCCCTAGCAAGTCAATAATACATACAAGTGTAATAAGATGCGGAAATAATAAATGACACTTGATGTTTACGTGGAAACCCTCAACAGGGAAAAACCACGGGCTGGTAAGTGCGCCACACTCGAACCTCGAAATCCACTATATGAAAAGATGGTTACACCCTCAAGTGATTCTCGGACCCTCACCCTAGATAACCTCAGGCTATGGACACTACCAATCGCCACTCTTGGTTCAATCCCTAGTGATATCCCCTGATACACTACTCTTGGCGTGAGCACCCTCTAATCTACCACGCGGGCCTTTTATAGCGGCTCTAGTCCAATTTGCTTGAGGCCTAAGCACACTTAGCCCCAAGACTTCAATCTCTCAAAAGAGATGCACAACCCTATGTGAATATGTATGAATATTCAATTAATGCAATAAGAGCTAGGGTACTCTAAATGCTTACCTAGGAATATAAGATGACAATATAATCAATCCTAGATATCACATATAGCTATATGACATGGCATATAACTTTAGCTAAGTAAAGGACAACCAATCCTAGATACAAAGCTATCATATAAAACCCACAAACATTTAAAGGATTAACTAGTTGATTAAAAAACAATCTATCAACCTAGTTATCAATACATCACACAAGAATGTTCATGGCATAGCTTTTAGGCAATAATGACCTAATCAAATAAGCTATGAAAGATAATCTCAATCAACAAATGAGATCAATTAGCTAGATGGCATATGAACATTAAAGCCTAGCTAACAAATAATAACCCAATCAACACATAATCTCAATCTTATATGTAGAAATTAATCTAAACACATATAAGTAAAATATGAGATAAAATTGATAAGTAGAAACACTAATTATGTAAGATAAAAGTGTTCAACAAATCATACCATGTGTGTTGAAGAAGACCCATGCATTGGCATATGCTAGATGAACCTAGATGATGCCTAGATGATGATTTGTGCATATGGGAATGGGTTTAGAGAATTAAAGATGTGATCTTTAAGGATTTTTCTCTCAAGTCTCTCTAAATATCTCTCTAGGGTTCTTGGGATTCAAGACTTGTATTCTGAACCAGAGATAAGGATGTATTTATAGAGACCAAAAATAGGGCAGGTGAAAATACAATTTTGCCCTTGAAACGCACCGATCGGCGGTTTCGATCGGCAGCCAGGCCGCCGAATTGAACCGCCGAATGGCTCCCGAGTGGAACAGGGGAACTTCAGCGACTTCGTTCGGCGGTTTGGAAACCGCCGATCCCAACCGCCGTTTTGGACCCGAGAGATATATTTCAATCAGGTCTCATTCGGCGGTTTCGAACGGCGGCCAGGCCGCCGAACGTAACCGCCGTTTCACCAAAAATGGTGAAACCAAGGAGAAGCCAAAGGCATCTCCACCGGCGATCATCGCGCAAAATGAAGCACATCAACGTGCACGCGCGGACGTTTCCGAACGTCCTTCGGGAAACAAATTACACCACACTAAAAGCTAACATACATGAAGTGCAAGTGTGGGTATTGAATGCATCCTAATGCCTATCATGTCATGGCATTTCATACAACAAGATGCAATCAATTAAATGCAAGAAGAGACATTGAATAAACAATAAAGCACAATGCACAAAAAATATAAACACAACATTCAGGAATAAGAGTTATGCATGTTGTGTGTGTGTGCAACTATATCTCTTCAAGCCAAAGTAAGCACAAGATATACCTTTGGTGCTTGTCCTCTTGAGGTCTTGGAAAGGGTCTTTGATCTTCAACCTTAATGACCTAGACTACCCTTACAACCAAACCCCAACATGTGGTTTGACCACGAAATAAGCCAATCAACAAAAGGGAATCCTTACAATCTCCCCCTTTGGCTATTTCGTGACAAAACCACCACTCACATTTATTCCTCACAACATAATCGAAACTACGGGTCTACTTATGATTTTCTACTTTACAAAGAGATAAGATAAATAGTCTTGAAGTCTTCAATCTCAAGTAGAACAATCAATCCCTGAAAGCACAGTTTTTATACGTTCCAATACAAGAAAAGGTGAGATGAATCAAGTGAGATAAAACAGGCATTTGCATTTAAGAATTTAAGTACAACATCATGCAATGTATGAATGTGCAAATGCTCCCCCTCAAAGGGTTACTCCCCCTCAATTAGTATTCTCCCCAACATGCACAATTGCTACTACAATTTGCAACTCCCCTTATCACAACCTACTCCCCCTTTTTGTCATGATATAGACAAAGGAGTAGTCCCCAACCGGGTCACTCAAGGCAAAGAGAGATAGTAGCATTCTAGTATATGCATAATCAATATAAGTCACTTTATGCAATCTCAATTTATTGGAGAGAAACAAGGAGATTTATTTAAAGAAAATGTGTGAATCAAAAAATTGCTTTGCATACAAGACATGTAGCATTTAAGTTCAAAATATCATGGTATTTGGCAAAGCAAATGACAAAGGTTTTCAATATGAATTCAAACCAATTTCACCAATGTCAAGAGAGAAGCAAGGATATAGGTTTTCATTGATTTCAATTTAAGAACAACTATATCCAACTTTATAAGCCAAACATGTCATGAGCGACTTTGCACCCTACTTGATTTTTCCGGATAAATATCCGTATGATAGTAGACATGTTCAACCAATAAAGAAAGAGAGACATTTGGATTGTAAAATCCTTGAATGGATACAAGATCCTTTTTCATTTGAGTCTCATAAGCTTTTTCACACATTTTTTTGCATTTAAAAATTGCAATCATCAAAACATGCTTTTTAAGATAAACATTTAGCATGTCATTTAGCAATCATCATGTCATGGAGATCATTATAGGTCATTCAAATTAAATCCTATGTATATATCTCCTAGTCCAAAAATGCATGTTTGAACATAAATATGACATGGATTGCAATACAAGCATTGATCACACTTATTGAATAGAAAAAATATATATACATAGTGTAACCAAGCTAACTCAAGCAGCCAAAAGAGAAGCATAAGATATTTCAAATTTTTTGCAAGTGACAAGATGCAAAATAGCTCTCTTTGCTTAAGTTCCCCCTATGGGGTCAAATTTCCATACCACTTCAAAGAAGGGTATGAGGTCCTATGGACCTACCAAGTCCTTTGGACTTGGTTGAACCTATTTGAGACTTGTTAGTCTCGTAGCAAGCGGGTTCATTCTTTTTATTCCACTTAGGTGACACTAAGTCAATCCTAGTGGACGAAGGTTCTAGAGAACAAGATAAAAAAGGATTATGTAAATTATTTTCTTCCTTTTTATGAACTATCTTAGCTCTAGCCTTTTTCTTGTCAAACATGCTTTTAGCTCTACACATTTCAATGTAATGTAAGCAACTTGGTCTAATATGACCAACAATACCACAAAAATGACAAGTGGGAATAAAGTTAGGAATCATACCATTCCCTTTAGCATGGATAGGTGCTTTCCCTTGTCGTTGTGGTTGTCTCAGTTGTTGGATAGGATCTCTCCTCTTTTGTTGAAAACCAAGACGAGGTTGCTTGCTTGTCTGAGCTTGCATGATTGAACTCTTCCCATTCTGTTTTTGAGTTTGAGGGAAGATAGTGTGAGGAGCCCTTGGGGTGTGAGCTTGAGCTTGACCTTTTGGTGCCTCAAACACTTGGGCACTTCTTGAACACTCTCCTAGGTCACTCTTCTTCCTAGGTTGTTGAGGAGGAGGGGACATATTTAAGCCCATGTCCATGGCACCGGATGTCTTGCTTGTGGAGGAGGCATCCGTGTCATCAATGTAGCCAAGACCTCTCTTGTCACTTGGCTTTCTTCCAACTCCCAACATGTGGTCAAGCTTCTTGGTGCTTGAAGTCATCTTAGCCATTAAGACCTTAACTTCTTCAAGCTCTCTTTTTAGCTCTTCTTCTCTCCTCTTAGATAAGGCTAAGTCTAAGTCTTCTTTTAGCTTATCTTCATCCGCCATGGATCTCACCACTTCTTCACACAAATGGTCTACTAGTGTTGAAAGCTCTAGATTCTCTTCTTTTAATCTTCTAATTTCTTCCTTGTTCCTCATCATCGAGCTCTCAACTTTGACTTTGTAGTCATTAAGATCCATACACTCCACACTTCCATTTGTGGAGTTAGATGACAAACATTCAACACTTGTGTCATCTCCTCTAATCTCCATTTCACCAATGAAGTCATCTCCTTCATCAAGATCATCAAATTTTTCTCTTGATGAGGAATGAGCCAAATCCCTATAAGTAGCTACACCAACTACTTCTATACCTAGTTCTTCATGGGGATCACAAGGAAAAGCAACTTTGCCATCTTCTTCAACTTCGACACTCTTGGCTCCAAATTCCATGTAGATGATAGCAAGTTCTTCATCACTTGAAGGATTTTCGTCATCTTCATATTTATCCCATAAGGTGGCCTTCGCCTTCCCTTTTCTTATATCCTTCAAGTTTCCACACTCTGGGGAGAAATGCCCGAATCCTCCACATTCGTAGCACTGAATCCCCTCTCTTGAAGACACTCCTTGGTTTGGCTTGTTAATGAGTCCCATGTCTTCAATTGAGATACCCTCCTTCTTGTCATGCTTCGAAGTCTCCAAAGCAATTTTCTTCTTCTTCTTAGGAGGTGCGGTGGTCAACTTCTTCTTAGGAGGTGAGGTGGTTAAATTCACAAATCTCCTAAATCTCTCTGGTAAGAGAGGCATCTCCTCAACAAAGTCAATTTCTTCTCTCATAAATTCACTCATAGTGTTTGCGTTGAATGAATGCAAATGAGAAGAATGCAAAATGTAAGAAGAAATCAAACAAACATACAAAATGCAAAAACACACCAAAATGAGCTAGGATCACCTAAGTATATCTAGGAACCCGCTCTGATACCAATTGAAAGTTCTTAAATAATGCTCGGTGTGTTTATCAATACAAAGCTAGAGGGGGGGTGAATAGATTTTATCTAATTATTACCCAATTTTCGCATGCAAGTCAATTTTACGAAAATACCCCTAGCAAGTCAATAATACATACAAGTGTAATAAGATGCGGAAATAATAAATGACACTTGATGTTTACGTGGAAACCCTCAACAGGGAAAAACCACGGGCTGGTAAGTGCGCCACACTCGAACCTCGAAATCCACTATATGAAAAGACGGTTACACCCTCAAGTGATTCTCGGACCCTCACCCTAGATAACCTCAGGCTATGGACACTACCAATCGCCACTCTTGGTTCAATCCCTAGTGATATCCCCTGATACACTACTCTTGGCGTGAGCACACTCTAATCTACCACGCGGGCCTTTTATAGCGGCTCTAGTCCAATTTGCTTGAGGCCTAAGCACACTTAGCCCCAAGACTTCAATCTCTCAAAAGAGATGCACAACCCTATGTGAATATGTATGAATATTCAATTAATGCAATAAGAGCTACGGTAATCTAAATGCTTACCTAGGATTATAAGATAACAATATAATCAATCCTAGATATCACATATAGCTATATGACATGGCATATAACTTTAGCTAAGTAAAAGATAACCAATCCTAGATACAAAGCTATCATATAAAACCCACAAACATTTAAAGGATTAACTAGTTGATTAAAAAACAATCTATCAACACAGTTATCAATATATCACACAAGAATGTTCATGGCATAGCTTTTAGGCAATAATGACCTAATCAAATAAGCTATGAAAAATAATCTCAATCAATAAATGAGATCAATTAGCTAGATGGCATATGAACATTAAAGCCTAGCTAACAAATAATAACCCAATCAACACATAATCTCAATCTTATATGTAGAAATTAATCTAAACACATATAAGTAAAATATGAGATAAAATTGATAAGTAGAAACACTAATTATGTAAGATAAAAGTGTTCAACAAATCATGCCATGTGTGTTGAAGAAGACCCATGCATTGGCATATGCTAGATGAACCTAGATGATGCCTAGATGATGATTTGTGCATATGGGAATGGGTTTAGAGAATTAAAGATGTGATCTTTAAGGATTTTTCTCTCAAGTCTCTCTAAATATCTCTCTAGGGTTCTTGGGATGCAAGACTTGTCTTCTGAACCAGAGATAAGGATGTATTTATAGTGACCAAAAATAGGGCAGGTGAAAATACAATTTTGCCCTTGAAACGCACCGATCGGCGGTTTCAATCGGCGGCCAGGCCGCCGAATTGAACCGCCGAATGGCTCCCGAGTGGAACAGGGGAACTTCGGAGACTTCGTTCGACGGTTTGGAAACCGCCGATCCCAACCGCCGATCCCAACCGCCGTTTTGGACCCGAGAGATATATTTCAATCAGGTCTCATTCGGCGGTTTCTAACGGCGGCCAGGCCGCCGAACGTAACCGCCGTTTCACCAAAAATGGTGAAACCAAGGAGAAGCCAAAGGTATCTCCACCGGCGATCATCGCGCAAAATGAATCACATCAACGTGCACACGCGGACGTTTCCGAACATACTTCGGGAAACGAATTACACCACACTAAAAGCTAACATACATGAAGTGCAAGTGTGGGTATTGAATGCATCCTAATGCCTATCATGTCATGGCATTTCATACAACAAGATGCAATCAATTAAATGCAAGAAGAGACATTGAATAAACAATAAAGCACAATGCACACAAAATATAAACACAACATTCAAGAATAAGAGTTATGCATGTTGTGTGTGTGTGCAACTATATCTCTTCAAGCCAAAGTAAGCACAAGATATACCTTTGGTGCTTGTCCTCTTGAGGTCTTGGAAAGGGTCTTTGATCTTCAACCTTAATGACCTAGACTACCCTTACAACCAAACCCCAACATGTGGTTTGACCACGAAATAAGCAAATCAACAAAAGGGAATCCTTACGCCCATGCATTAGCATATGCTAGATTAACCTAGATGATGCCTAGATGATGATTTGTGCATATGGGAATGGGTTTAGAGAATTAAAGATGTGATCTTTTAGGATTTTTCTCTCAAGTCTCTCTAAATATCTCTCTAGGGTTCTTGGGATGCAAGACTTGTATTCTAAACCAGAGATAAGGATGTATTTATAGAGGCCAAAAACAGGGCAGGTCAAAATACAATTTTGCCCTTGAAACGCACCGATCGGCGGTTTCATTCGGCGGCCAGGCCGCCGAATTGAACCGCCAAATGGCTCCCGAGTGGAACAGGAGAACTTCGGCGACTTCGTTCTGCGGTTTGGAAACCGTCGATCCCAACCGCCATTTTGGACCCGAGAGATATATTTCAATCAGGTCTCATTCGGCGGTTTCGAACGGCGACCAGGCCGCCGAACATAACCGCCGTTTCACCAAAAATGGTGAAACCAAGGAGAAGCCAAAGGCATCTCCACCGGCGATCATCGCGCAAAACGAAGCATATCAACGTGCACACGCGGACGTTTCTGAACATCCTTCGGGAAACGAATTACACCACACTAAAAGCTAACATACATGAAGTGCAAGTGTGGGTATTGAATGCATCCTAATGCCTATCATGTCATGGCATTTCATACAACAAGATGCAATCAATTAAATGCAAAAAGAGACATTGAATAAACAATAAAGCACAATGCACACAAAATATAAACACAACATTCAAGAATAAGAGTTATGCATGTTGTGTGTGTGTGCAACTATATCTCTTCAAGCCAAAGTAAGCACAAGATATACCTTTGGTGCTTGTCCTCTTGAGGTCTTGGAAAGGGTCTTTGATCTTCAACCTTAATGACCTAGACTACCCTTACTGTTAGGATTATGCTCAATAGCAAGAGTGTAATGTTGTAATTAACAATCTTTTTCATATTAATAAAGTGATTTCTGGTTTAACAAATTGTATAGCATTTATAGTTTAATATTATAATTGTCAAAGTAAATAATCATAAGGTCTAAAGACTATGAGAAAAGAAGAATTGTTCGTACATCTGGATATGTATGTGGTAGACACAATTCTTTAGTTAGTCTTGAATAATGTTCACAACTTAAGTTAAAGGTTGGGCACCTTTATCTTGTTAAAGTTGTAGAATTCTTTTGCTAGCATTTGAGTGGGATCAAATGAGATATGATGAGTCTAAAATCATCGGAGTGTCTTCGAGCAAAAGGATCTAGTGTACTGGGTGCATTGAACTGGATCACAATGAAATACTTTATCTATAACCGTCAATAGATAATAGTCTTTTCATTATCAGGACAATCGGAGAGTCTATCTTAATCCTGAGATAAATGATGGACTTATGGTTGCAAGTGATATCATTTGAGTTATCAATGAGTACGATTATATCGCATAGTCTATCCTCGATAGTTTGGTGATATTCATTTGTTAATCGATAGAGGACTTCATTTATAGATATGGACATCGTGGCTCCATTTATTAAATGAGAGTATAATATCATCATATGGATGTTTTGAGGTAATTGGATATTAAATCTCAACGTTGAGTTTTCGATAGTGTCTATTGAAAACATGGCTTCTGGACAAGTCAAAATATCCAAGTTCAAAACGTGGTCATATGAGTAAATATGGTAACTTTGAGAGTTAAAGGCGGTCTATGAACTCTTGGCGATTACTGATATTAATCACGAGGATACACTATCTCCTATATGATTGTCTAGGGTATGAATGAGGAGCATCTTCCTTTTCTATCTTTATTTAAGAGTTCAGTTTTAGCTCTTTAGTGGAATGAGTTAAAATTAATGGATCGGACCTAAGTGAATCATTTGTTGATTGTGATTAGGTTATGTCTATTGAAGCTTAAATTTAGATGGCCCGCCAAGATCCCCAATCCACACGGACTTGCATGGATCACTTGATATATTCTACCGGACCAATTTAAGGGTCCATCTAGAATTGCATTTAATATATTAAGAATATAATTTGCACATTATTTATGTAATGGGCTGCTCAATTATATTAATATATTAATGAATGACATGTGGGCTTGTTTCTTTTAGTAAGAATGGGTCTGGTTCACATGTGGGCTTTTTATTTAAAGTCCAATGGATTAAATGAAATAAAGGAAATAATATATAGCCCATTTGTTTAAGTGGGGCGGCAAGTAGGTTTTATAACCTAATATATTATTTTGTTTCATTGTTTTAATTAAATAAGAATTAATTAATTTATTAATTAATTGTTTAATTAAGAAACAAATCTTTTCTGAATAGAAAATATATTTCCTAGAGTAATACTATTGTAGTAGTTTACTAAAATTAAAAGACTTGTTTGATAAGAAAATAAATAATTAATTTTATTTATTTAATCAAATAAGAAGTCTTTTTATTTAGTCAAATAAAACAAATTTCTTCTTCTTCTTAATTCATAGAGAGATTATTTTATTCTACTAAAACATAAAAGAGTGTTAGATTATTCTTTGATGGTATACTATTTGCTTATTCATCAATAAGCTTGTGTGTACGACATCGATCTAGGTTCACGCGAGTTTCGATCATTAGATTGAGAACTCAAAAGTGACCGGAATAATCTTAGTATTCTTTTGATTGTTTTTGTGACTAACAAAGAAAAGAAAAGTTTGTTTGTCCATTCACAGGTTTGCAATTCAAAGAAAAGGGAGACCACGCTCCTAGGTGATCCACGTTCGTGCTAGGATTGAAGATCTTGCGGATTACCATCGACGTAAGTCAATCGGATCACGCGACAAAAGGTATTATTCTTTTGTTAGATAATATATATGTTTAATTGATTAAAAGGATTAAGGTTCATAAAAAGGAAAAATTTTAAAAGTTACTAAATCTATTTTTAGTCTCGCTTCCGCTGCGTGTACTGCGATTTTTCCCTACAATTGGTATCAGAGCCTGGTTGAACCCTTTTAATTAATTAACGTATATATACGTGGATCTATTTCTTTTTATTGTGATTATGCATGTTTAGAAAGAGATGGCACTCTAGGTATTCGCATATATAATTACATGTGGATGTATGGATTTATATATGTTTATGTGGATTGTTATTGCTCGATTTTGGTCCTAGATTTTCAATGTATTTTTGTTATGGAATTGTAACAAGAAGGGTGGTCTATTATCACCATAATTCCTTCTTGGTAGTTGATAAGTTTTATTTTATTTTATTTTTTAAAGGTGCAGTATTTTTTTAAGATTACTGCTGCAGTTTTTTTTATTTAATTTTTAGTGCAGTTTTTATGTGTAAAAGTACTGCAGTGAATAAATAAATAAAAAAAAAAAATTTAATACTGCAGTATTTATTATTTTATACTGCTGTAATGTATTTGGGTGTTGAAGATTTGAAGACACGAAGAAAAACGAAGCAACCGGAACCGAGAACAAGCACCGTGCGCACCCTAGGAGTTGATTGGGCTGCGCATGGCAAGCCCATTACAAGGTGGGCTGCGCATGGCAGCCTTGTGTGGCCTTATGGGCTGCGCATGGCAGCCCCTTTGTGGGGTTGTGGGCTGTGCACGCCCATGGGAGAAGGCCGAAAGGATGAGCGTATGGTTGATGGGCCACTTGAAGATCTTGTATTCCTAAACAATTGTAATTTACTTGTTTTTCTAGGATGGGCCAAAATTGTTGCTATTTAATTTATGCTTAAATATTACAATATTTGTTATTGTATGATAACATGACATATAGAATAGGAGTGCCACTCATATATCTCTTTTGGTATGAACATGCATTGAATGATTTAGGTATCTAAATTGGCATCTAGATAACTTGGTAAATCATTCTATGGGATTTAATCACACGCCTTAAATAATTGAGTGGGAGAAAGTGTTTTTGTAACACCTATGGCCTCCAAGGTTGGTTGAGCTTTATTATTTATGGTAATCCCCCCAAGGGGCGTCCATGAATGGAATTTAGCAACATACTTCCTTACAAGGATAGACTAGACAATGGACTCAAACGAGATCTACTCCCCAAGGAGGGATATTCGTGAGAGAAAACTGAGGGTCGATATCTTGGTAACACACTCAATGTAATTTTATTGATATCCTCCCAAGAGTTCTTGTCAGTAAAATTGCAAGGCTAAAATTGAAAACGCTGGTTGTTATGTTAACAATTAGGTGGGACCTAGTCTAACTAGTAAATGGTGCAAACTCCCAAAGGAGGCGTAACATTTATGGGTGTTGGATCACCGTTGAATTTTATGATTGAGTTATTTATTTAATTCAAGATAAATATTTAAAAGTGCTTTATCATGATTATTTACTTATATATGTTTTGTTTTATTCAGAAATCATGACCCCATCACTTATGAACATCCTGAAAGATAACACTTTAACTGGAGATAATTATGTCACATGGAAAAGGAAAATTGGGTTGTTGCTGCAAAGTGAAAAACATAAGTTTGTTCTAACTACTCCTAAACCACCTGCTCCTAATAATGAATCAAGCATAATGTATAGAGATGAGTATGAGCAGTGGAAGACTTCAGATGATATGGCAAAATGTTACATTATGGCCACTATCTCCGACGTGTTGCAACAGCAGCATGAAGGAATGGAGTCCGCTGCTGATATTATGATGTCTCTAGAGGAGATGTTTGCTATGAAGTCTAGGACAACTAAGAGAGAGGCAGTGACTGCTTTTATGAATCTTAGGATGAAACCTGGACAGGCTGTGAAAGATCACATGATGAAAGTCATAGCACATCTCAACATTGCTGAACTGCATGGCGCTGAGATAGATGGTGAGACAAAAATTGATATGGTTGTCAATTCATTGTCAGATTCCTTTGATCAGTTCAAATTGGACTACACTTTGAACAAAAAGGAATACACCTTACAAGGCCTGATGCAAGATGTTCAAAGTGCTGAAAAGATCCTTGTGAAAGGCAAAGGTCAAGAGATTCATATGGTTGGTAAAGTTGCTACTGTTAAGGCCCGTCAAAAGGTCAAGAAACAACAGAAGAAAAAGCAACTTGGGCCTATCAAGAAGGACACCAAGAAAGTAACCAAGATCAAAGGGAAATGCTTCCTTTGTGGTGAAAAGGGACATTGGAAGAGAAATTGCCCAAAGTCCCAGAATAAGAAGGAAGAAGGTAATGTGAATTATCTTGAAACATGTTTTTTGGCTGATTCTACAGATTCTTGGATCATAGACTCAGGAGCCACTAATCATGTTTGTTATTCCTTACAGGGGTTCCAAGAAAGGAGAAAGCTGAGTAAGAATGAAATCAATTTGCGCTTGGGCAACGGAACGTTAGTGTCTGCAAGTGCAGTGGGAGATATTAGAGTTTATTTGGATTCTAGAAGGCATTTAGATTTGATAGACGTTTATTATGTACCTCAATTCAAGAGGAATTTAATTTCAGTTTCTTGTTTAAATAAATTTGGATATTCGGTTACTTTTAATAAAGTTTTTATTATTAGTAAGAATGACAAAATTATTTGCCAAGGTACATTGGAAAACGGTCTATACTTTTTGCATAGAAATATCTCTCACTCGTTAGACACAGAAATAACGGAACCTAATCATAAAAGAGTAAAATTATCAACAGATGAAACCTACCTTTGGCATTTACGCTTAGGTCATATTAACCTTAATAGGATTAAAAGATTGGTATGTGACGGACCTTTGAGTGACTTAAAGGTTGATGATCTACCAACTTGTGAATCTTGTTTGGAAGGTAAAATGAACAAAAGGACGTTCTCTGCCAAAGGTGTAAGAGCCACTGAATGTTTAGGATTGATACACACTGATGTATGTGGACCTATGAGCATTCAAGCTAGAGGTGGATATGAGTACTTCATCACCTTCACAGATGATTACTCGAGATTTGGTTATGTGTATCTCATGTGACATAAGTCGGATGCTTTTGACATGTTCAAAGCATTCAAAGCTGAAGTGGAAAATCAGCTTGAGAAACACATAAAAATCTTGAGATCTGATCGTGGTGGAGAATATCTATCTGGTGAGTTTCAGCAATATCTTATTGATAATGGGATTATTTCTCAGTTTTCTGCACCAGGTACACCTCAACAGAATGGGGTAGCAGAAAGGAGAAATAGAACCCTTTTGGATATGGTTAGGTCTATGTTGAGTTATTCAACACTTCCTATTTCTTTTTGGGGATATGCTTTACAAACTGCTATATACATTCTAAACGATGTACCATCTAAGTCTGTTCCTAAAACAACGCATGAGTTGTGGACTGGGCGCAAGCCTAGTTTACAACACTTAAGGATATTTGGTTGTCCTGCGCATGTGTTAAAAGGAAAGACAGAAAAGAGGGAGTCCCGTTCAGAAACATGTATATTTGTAGGGTATCCAAAAGAAACTAAAGGATATTATTTCTATAGTCCTTCAGATCTTAAAGTATTTGTTTCGACAAATGCTAAATTTCTGGAAAAGGACTATATGAATGATTTTGTGCCTAGAAGTAGAATTGTCCTGAATGAGATGTCAAGAGATACAATTCCACGAGAGGTTACACAACCTAACCCAATTGTAAGTTCCGATCCAACACAAGATCAACAGCCTACCATTCCTCGTCGTAGTGGGAGGGTTAGAACTCAACCCGAAAGATACATCGGTCTGGGAGAATCAGTGGAGAATCTCCCGGACGACGATGATCCCTATACGTACAAGGAAGCTATGGAGGATGTTGATAGTCGCCATTGGCAAAAGGCAATGCAATCCGAGATTGAATCTATGTTCGATAACAAAGTCTGGTCCCTTGTAGACTTGCCTAAAGGGATAAAACCCATTGGGTGCAAGTGGGTATACAAGAGGAAAAGAGGTATGGATGGTAAGGTGGAAACCTTTAAAGCTAGATTGGTAGCTAAAGGGTATACACAGAAAGAAGGTATCGATTACGAGGAAACCTTCTCTCCTGTGGCCATGCTTAAATCCATTAGGATACTCTTATCCATTGCAGCATCTTTAGATCTAGAGATTTGGCAAATGGACGTCAAGACAGCTTTCCTTAATGGAAGTCTTGACGAAAGCATCTACATGATGCAACCAGAAGGATTCATTGAAAAGGGCCAAATGGAAAAGGTATGCAAGTTGCAGAAATCCATATATGGATTAAAGCAAGCATCCAGATCCTGGAACATAAGGTTCGATCAAGCTGTCAAAGGTTTTGGATTTATTCAGAATCCTGACGAACCTTGTGTATACAAGAGGATTAAAGGCGACAAGTTGGTTTTCCTAATTCTTTATGTTGATGATATACTACTCATTGGAAACGATGTAGGTGTATTGACATCGGTAAAAGAATGGTTAGCAAAACAATTTGATATGAAGGACTTAGGAGAAGCAAGTTTTATTCTAGGTATCCAAGTAATAAGGGATAGAAAGAATAGAACGATTGCATTATCCCAAGCTTCATACATAGACAAGATCTTGTCTAGGTTTTCCATGCAGGATTCCAAGAAAGGTATGTTACCTTTCAGACATGGAATCAAGCTTTCTAAGGAACAAGTTCCTAAGAATGAGCATGAAGAGCAATTCATGAGTAGAGTTCCATATGCCTTGGCAGTTGGAAGTCTCATGTATGCAATGCTCTGTACTAGACCAGATATTTGTTTTGCTGTTGGCATAGTTAGCAGGTTTCAATCGAAACCTGGTCCTGATCACTGGACGGCAGTCAAGCATATTTTCAAGTATCTTAAGAGAACGAGAGATAATATGCTTGTATACTCTGGAGGGGATTTGATTCCCGTTGGGTATACAGATTCTGATTTCCAATCAGATTCTGACTCCAGAAAATCCACATCAGGGGCTGTGTTTACTATTGGAGGAGGAGCAGTTATATGGAGGAGTATCAAGCAATCTTGTATTGCTGATTCCACCGTGGAAGCTGAGTATGTTGCTGCATGCGAGGCTGCCAAAGAGGCTGTTTGGCTCCGCCAATTCTTGATTGACTTGGAAGTGGTTCCTAGTGCGAATAAGCAGATCACTATCTACTGTGACAACAGTGAAGCAGTGGCTAATTCGAAAGAACCAAGAAGTCACAAGAGAGGTAAACACATTGAAAGAAAGTATCATCTTTTAAGGGAGATTGTTCAAAGAGGTGACGTGACGATTACCAAAATCGCGTCAGCAGAAAATCTAGCGGATCCCTTCACAAAGGCTCTACCTCAGAAGAGTTTCGATGGGCATCTAGAGAACATGGGCTTGAGAGATATGACACATTTGCTATAGTGCAAGTGGGAGATTGTTAGGATTATGCTCAATAGCAAGAGTGTAATGTTGTAATTAACAATCTTTTTCATATTAATCAAGTGATTTCTGGTTTAACAAATCGTATAGCATTTATAGTTTAATATTATAATTGTCAAAGTAAATAATCATAAGGTCTAAAGACTATGAGAAAAGAAGAATTGTTCGTACATCTGGATATGTATGTGGTAGACACAATTCTTTAGTTAGTCTTGAATAATGTTCACAACTTAAGTTAAAGGTTGGGCACCTTTATCTTGTTAAAGTTGTAGAATTCTTTTGCTAGCATTTGAGTGGGATCAAATGAGATATGATGAGTCTAAAATCATCGGAGTGTCTTCGAGCAAAAGGATCTAGTGTACTGGGTGCATTGAACTGGATCACAATGAAATACTTTATCTATAACCGTCAATAGATAATAGTCTTTTCATTATCAGGACAATCGGAGAGTCTATCTTAATCCTGAGATAAATGATGGACTTATGGTTGCAAGTGATATCATTTGAGTTATCAATGAGTACGATTATATCGCATAGTCTATCCTCGATAGTTTGGTGATATTCATTTGTTAATCGATAGAGGACTTCATTTATAGATATGGACATCGTGGCTCCATTTATTAAATGAGAGTATAATATCATCATATGGATGTTTTGAGGTAATTGGATATTAAATCTCAACGTTGAGTTTTCGATAGTGTCTATTGAAAACATGGCTTCTGGACAAGTCAAAATATCCAAGTTCAAAACGTGGTCATATGAGTAAATATGGTAACTTGGAGAGTTAAAGGTGCTCTATGAACTCTTGGCGATTACTGATATTAATCACGAGGATACACTATCTCCTATATGATTGTCTAGGGTATGAATGAGGAGCATCTTCCTTTTCTATCTTTATTTAAGAGTTCAGTTTTAGCTCTTTAGTGGAATGAGTTAAAATTAATGGATCGGACCTAAGTGAATCATTTGTTGATTGTGATTAGGTTATGTCTATTGAAGCTTAAATTTAGATGGCCCGCCAAGATCCCCAATCCACACGGACTTGCATGGATCACTTGATATATTCTACCGGACCAATTTAAGGGTCCATCTAGAATTGCATTTAATATATTAAGAATATAATTTGCACATTATTTATGTAATGGGCTGCTCAATTATATTAATATATTAATGAATGACATGTGGGCTTGTTTCTTTTAGTAAGAATGGGTATGGTTCACATGTGGGCTTTTTATTTAAAGTCCAATGGATTAAATGAAATAAAGGAAATAATATATAGCCCATTTGTTTAAGTGGGGCGGCAAGTAGGTTTTATAACCTAATATATTATTTTGTTTCATTGTTTTAATTAAATAAGAATTAATTAATTTATTAATTAATTGTTTAATTAAGAAACAAATCTTTTCTGAATAGGAAATATATTTCCTACAGTAATACTATTGTAGTAGTTTACTAAAATTAAAAGACTTGTTTGATAAGAAAATAAATAATTAATTTTATTTATTTAATCAAATAAGAAGTCTTTTTATTTAGTCAAATAAAAAAAATTTCTTCTTCTTCTTAATTCATAGAGAGATTATTTTATTCTACTAAAACATAAAAGAGTGTTAGATTATTCTTTGATGGTATACTATTTGCTTATTCATCAATAAGCTTGTGTGTACGACATCGATCTAGGTTCACGCGAGTTTCGATCATTAGATTGAGAACTCAAAAGTGACCGGAATAATCTTAGTATTCTTTTGATTGTTTTTGTGACTAACAAAGAAAAGAAAAGTTTGTTTGTCCATTCACAGGTTTGCAATTCAAAGAAAAGGGAGACCACGCTCCTAGGTGATCCACGTTCGTGCTAGGATTGAAGATCTTGCGGATTACCATCGACGTAAGTCAATCGGATCACGCAACAAAAGGTATTATTCTTTTGTTAGATAATATATATGTTTAATTGATTAAAAGGTTTAAGGTTCATAAAAAGGAAAAATTTTAAAAGTTACTAAATCTATTTTTAGTCTCGCTTCCGCTGCGTGTACTGCGATTTTTCCCTACACTTACAACCAAACCCCAACATGTGGTTTGACCACGAAATAAGCCAATCAACAAAAGGGAATCCTTACACTTATGTTTTATTTTATCGCATATAGGAATTGTTAATTCATTTAACTATCACTCTAATTCCCTGTGGAATGAATCCTACTTGTCACTTTATTAATTTTATATCTAAGTGGTGAAATCAGTATTCAACACGAACACATTTTAAAATAATCATTTTGTTGAGTACCAACGACGGCTCATCAGAAGAATAGGGTCCTTCAAGAGATGGCCCGTGTAATGTTGCTTAGCAACAATGTCCCTAGGAACCTATGGGCCGAAGCCGTTAATACAGCTTGCTATATAGGAAATAGAGTTTTCCTAAGGCCCGGAACTAGAAATACCTCCTATGAACTATGGAAAGGCAAAAGGCCAAATGTTAGCTACTTCCGCTCCTTTGGAAGCAAATGCTACATTTTAAATGACCGTGATCAACTTGGCAAATTTGATGCTAAGAGTGATGAGGGTATATTTATTGGCTATGCCTTAAATAGTGGAGCCTATAGAGTTTTCAGTTTAAAGACTCTAAGTGTCATGGAATCATCTAATGTTGTCTTTGATGATGAAAGGCTTAAGTCTAGTAACCATGAGGATAAGGTAGTTTTAGATGATGATTCTCCTTTGGAGAAGGTTGTGGAGACTCCCAATGTTGGGACGTCCAATGGTAATTATGAGGACACATAACCTATTGATAGAGTTCCTCTCTTGAACTCTAAAGAACCCGCTTCATGGGTTAGACAACTCCATGATAAGAATGACATCATTGGAGAGGTAAATGAGGGTGTTAGAACTAGGCGTCAAATAGCTAATCTAATTAGATACACATGTTACACCTCTCAAATAGAACCCAAAAAGGTTGATGAAGCCTTAAATGATGAATTTTGGGTTCTTGCCATGCAAGAAGAGCTAAACCAATTCGAAAGGAATGAGGTTTGGACTCTAGTTCCTAGGCCAAAGAACACACATGTTATAGGCACCAAGTGGATCTATAGGAACAAATCCGATGAGGATGGCAATATAGTGTGGAACAAGGCTAGACTTGTAGCACAAGGGTACTCTCAAATTGAGGGTATCGACTTTGAGGAGACATTTGCTCCCGTTGCCCGTTTAGAGTCCATTAGGCTTCTCTTGTCCATCTCATGTATTCATAAGTTCAAATTACATCAAATGGACGTCAAGAGTGCCTTCCTTTATGGCTTCTTGCAAGAGGAAGTGTTTGTTGAACAACCCAAGGGGTTTGTGGATGCACACCACCCCAACCATGTTTATCGCCTCAAAAAGGCTTTATATGGGTTGAAACAAGCACCGAGGGCTTGGTATGAGCGCCTCACTCAATTTCTTATTGACAATGACTACACAAGAGGTAGTGTTGACAAGACCTTGTTCATCAAGAGAAACAAAGATGAGTTATTTATAGATCAAATCTATGTTGATGACATTGTATTTGGCTCAACCAACAACACCAAAGTCCAACAATTTGTTGATGTCATGTCTCATGAATTTGAGATGAGTCTTGTTGGTGAGCTTAGTTACTTCCTAGGTTTGCAAATTAGGCAAATGAATGATGGGATTTTTATAACCCAAGCCAAATATGCTAAGAACCTAGTGAAGAAGTTTGGTCTTGAAAATGCCAAACATTGTGATACACCCATGAGTACCACTTTAAAGCTAAGCAAGGATGCTAGTGGTAAAAGTGTGGAACAAACTTTATATCGTGGCATGATAGGAAGCTTGCTTTATTTGACTGCAAGTAGGCCCGATATCTTTTTTAGTGTGGGTGTGTGTGCTAGGTACCAAGCGGATCCTAAGGAGTCCCATCTCTCTTCCGTAAAGAGAATCATTTGCTATGTGAATGGGACTTCCAACTATGGGATTTGGTACTCTTTTGACACTAATGCTAGTCTTGTAGGCTTTAGTGATGCGAATTGGGCAAGAAATTGCGATGATAGGAAGAGCACATCGGGCGGTTGCTTCTTTCTAGGCAACAACTTGGTGTCTTGGTTTTGCAAGAAGCAAAACTCAATTTCCTTGTCCACGGCCGAGGCCGAGTACATAGCCACGGGGAGTGGATGCACACAACTCCTATAGATGAAACAAATGCTAGTAGATTACGGATTCAACCAAGGTACACTCACTCTCTTTTGTGATAATATGAGTGCTATAAATATTTCCAAGAATCCGGTTCAACATTCTAGAACTAAGCATATTGACATCCACCATCATTTCATTAGAGAGCTTGTTGAAAATAAATGCATAGTACTTGAACGTGTAGGTACTAATGATCAACTTGCGGACTTATTTACTAAACCCTTAGATGCTACTCGATTTAAAACACTTAGTAGATCTATTGGGATATGTCTTGTGGAGTGATGTGATTTGTGATTGATCCCATATGGGGAACTCAAGCAAAGAGAGCTATTTTGCATACTTGTGACATGCAAAAATTTGAAATATCTTATGCTTCTTTTTTTAATTGCTTGAGTAAGCTTGGTTGTACATATGTATATATGTTTTCAATTCAATAAGTGTGAACCTTGCTTGTTTACAATCCATGTCATATTTATGTTCAAACATGCATTTTTGGACTAGGAGATTTACATAGGAAGTATGATTTGAATGACCTATAGTTATCTCCATGACATGATGATTCTTTTATAACATGCTAATGACAAATGAAAAAGCATGAAATTCATATAACATGCTCACATGAAAAGCATGAATTGATGATTGCAATACTTAAATGCAAAACTTGTGTGAAATGCTTATGAGACTTAAAATGAATAAAGGATCTTGTATCCGTTCAAAGGATTTTACAATCCAAATGTCTGTCTTTCTTTATTGGTTGAGCATGGCTACTCTCATACGGATATCTTATCCGGAAAAATCAAATAGGGTGCAAAGTTGCTCATGCCATGTTTCGCTTATAAAGTTGGATATAGTTGCTCTTTATATTAAAATCAATGAAATCTCTATATCCTTGCTTCTCTCATGACAATGGTGAAATTGGTTTGAATTCTTATTAGAAACCTTTGTCTTTTGCTTTGCCAAATACCATTGTGTTTTGGACTTGAATGCTACATGTCTTGTATGCAAAGTATGTTTGTTTCACACATTTTCTTTCAAATAAATCTCCTTGTTTCTCTTCAATTAATTTGGGATGCATAAAGTGACTTATATTATTATGCAAATATCTTGCATGCTATTATCTCTCTTTGCTAAGAGTGACCCGGTTGGGGACTACTCCTTTGCCTATATCATGACAAAAAGATGGAGTAGATTATGGTAAGGAGAGTTGCAAATTGTAGTGGCAATTGTGCATATTGGGGAGAATATTCATTAAGGGGGAGTAACCTGTTGAGGGGGAGCATTGCATACACATACATACATTGCATGATGTTATACCTATTTTCTTAAATGCAAATGCTTGTTTTATTCTCACTTGATCATCTCACATACTCTTGCTTTGGAAAGTATAATCTTTTGTTTTGAAGGGTTGATAGTTCTACAAGAGATTGAAGACTTGAAGTTTTCTTTTATATTTTCTTATATCTCTTGTAATGTAGAATATCTTTGTTATCCCGAAGATTCAATTATGTTTGTGAGGATCAATGTGAGTGGTGGTTTTGTCACGAAATAGCCAAAGGGGGAGATTGTAAGGATTCCCATTCTTTGATTGGCTTATTTCGTGGGCAAACCACGTGTTGGGGTTTATTGTGTAAGGGTAGTTTAGGTGATTGAACTTCAAGCTCGAAGGCCCTTCACAAGTCCTCAAGGGACAAGCACGCCAAAGGTATAATCTCTAGTGCTTGGTTTTCTTTGAAGAGATTTAGATTGCACACACTCACCTAGCATTCTTGCATTTGTGTGCTTACTCTTCACATGTCACATTTCACACTTGCACTTATATGTTATATCTTGTTGTGTATATTTTGTGTCTTGTAATTCGTTTCCCGATAGTATTCGAAAACATCCGCGCATGCACTAGAATGTGCTTGGTTTTACGCGAAGACCGCCTACGGAGAATGCCATTGGCTTCTCCTTGGTTTTCACTTCTATTGGTGATCGGCGGTTATGATCGGCGGCCTGGCTGTTGAATGAAACCGCCGTTTGCTTCCAGAAGTGTCTGGAGCAATTCTACGGTTACGATCGGTGGTCACGACCACCGTTCGAAACCGCCGTTCATACCTGATTGATTTTTTCCTCTCGGTTTGATTCGGCGGTTCAATCTGTGGTTACGAAACCGCTGAATGAAACCGCCATTCATACCTGATTGATTTAATCTCTCGGTTTGATTTGGTGGTTAGATCGGCGGTTACGAAACTGCCGAATGAAACCGCTGTTGTTCCCCTATTCTTCTCAGGTTCAATTCGGCGGTTATAATCGGTGGCCTGGCCGCCGATTGAAACCGCCGATCGGTGCGTTTCAGGGGCAAACTTGTCTTTTCACATGCTCTGTTTTTGATGTCTATAAATATCTTACTTTCTCATTCTCTGAATTAGTTCTTTAACTCCCAATAACCCTAAACTTAAAAGAGAGAATTTTGAGAGAAAATCAAATCAAGAACTCACCTTTAACCACTCAAATCAAATCCCTTTTTCATCAAATTTCATATTGCATCAACTATGCCTTCATAGAATGCATCCGTGTATGTTTTTGGATCATCACATCTTCCTTGGTATGTTCTTCACTAATCTCATCTAATTTTAGTGTTTTTCATATTAAGACATCTCTTAGATTACTTGTATGTTTTTAAATAATATACTAAATACAAGATAGAGATTATTTGTGATATTTTGATTGAGTGTTGTATTGTGATAGATATCTAGGTTTTTATAATCTATGATTATCTAAGCTATTTGACATGTCATTTAGTTTTATTATCTAGGATTGTTCTAATTGCAAATTCATCATCTTAGATAAGCATATAGGGTTTCCCTTGCTCTATGTTGCATTTTGGATATTCACATATTCACTTAGGGATTTAATCTCTTCATTGAGAATCAAAGTCTTGTGTGTAGCATCCGGGATTAGGTTGCTTAGATCGCAAGCATTCGAACTAGGTTCACTCATACCGGGATTAGGTAGGTGTGTGATTACTTCCTGGATTAGGTTGCAATTTCATCACATTTAGTGGATTCAAGGTTCGGGTGTGGCTCACTTAACAGCCCGTGGTTTTTCCCGTAAGGGTTTCCACGTAAATATCAAGTATTGTTTTAATTTCCGCACAATATTACACTTGCTATATTTTATTGACTATTAGAGGCATTTTCGTAAAAATTGGGTAAAATTAGTTAAAATCTATTCACCTCCCCTATAGATTAATAGTTTACACACCGTGAGAATTTTCAAGGGTAGTTTAGGTGATTGAGGATCAAGCTCAAAGGCTCTTTTAAGACCTTAAGGTGATAAGCACGCCAAATATATAATCTCTAGTGCTTAGTTTTCTTTGAAAAGATTTTGTTGCACACACAAACTTATCATACTTGCATATGTGTGCATTCTCTTCACATGTCACATTTCACACTTGCACTTTGTTGTTATATTTTGTTGTGTGTTAGTGTGTCTAGTAATTCGTTTCCTGAATGTTGTTCAGAAACGTCCGCGCATGCACAATGGTGTGCTTGGTTAGCGTGATGATCGCCTTCGGAGAATGCCCTTGGCCTCTCCTTTGGTTTCACCAAAAGTGGTGAAACGGCGGTTTGATCGGCGGCCATGAGAACCGAATGAAACCGCTGTTTATATCCAGAAGTTTCTAGTGCATTTCTACGGTTACGATCGGCGGCCATGGCCGCCGTTCGAAATCGCCGATCAGACCTAGTCAATTTAATCGCTCGGGTCTTGTTCTGCGGTTATGATCGGCGGTCATGAAATTGTCGATTGAAATCGCCGATGTTCCCCTGTTCTCTTGGGATCAATTCGGCGGTTGGATCGGCAGTTTCGAAATCGCCGATCGTGCGGTTCAAGGGCAATCTTGTCTTTTCACATGCCCTATTTTTTGATGTCTATAAATACATCACTTTCTCATCTCTCTGATTAGCCTCTTTTAGGGCGACACTCGCAATAGGACGAGGTTGAAGTGTTAGCACAATAGTGAATAGAGTTCGTTCCCACAGGGACCGAGAGATCGATTACCGAAATCAATTAGCCTAGTTGCTATTCAAAAAATCGAGATGGGGTTTTCAATTAAACAACTTAACTAAATTAACCTAATTGATTAATTCTAATGCAATAATGAAATAACAAGAATTTATACCCGAATGTGATAATATAGAGAGATATGCTAGAATTTGAATCCACCCCACCCAACATTTAAAGCCCGTTTAAGACTCAATTACTCATCCAAAACATATAAATTGCAATTTGTAGATTCATGCACCCTATTATTAACCTACAATCTTGGTCAAGCAATGCAAGTTACACCCGAAATGTACCCAAGCCTTTCTCTCGATTACCCAGAATATACAATTTGTGTTCATTAAGCTTATTGGTGCACTAAACGAATCCTATACGCTAGCCTAAGTAGGTCTACTTTTCTAGACAAGCATAGAGGGCATTTTATCGAACATGTGGTGTGCGACTCCGGTCGGTACGTAACACACCACAATAAATCATTCAAAATGGTGATCAATCACTTGAAAGCATCTTAAGCACACAAAAATACCCATACAAATCGCATTAGCATGTAACAAATAAGTAAGAGTCAATACATAATACAAATTATGGGTGGGGTTTCCTCAAATCCTAACACTATATGTTTAGCTCATCATATTCCATAAAACAGCCATACAATAGATTAAATCCAATGAATACATGGCTATGACAAAAGAATAAAAGGTAAGAGTTTAGAAGAAACTAATGGAGAGCTTCTCTTCTTTCTTGGATCTTCTTCTTCTTCTATCTTTCTTCAACTCTCTCTTACCCAAAAAGGTGGACTGATGGTGGATTTGGAGAAACGGGAGTGAGATTTGTGTTTGGATGGTAGGGAGTTATGGAAGCTAAGTGGTTTGTGAAGGATGAAGGATGGAAAGTGAGGTAAAAATGGAGTCTTGAAATCTTTTGGGTAAGGGAATTGGTGACCTCTAAGAAAAAACCTAAATGATGTATTTATAGGGGAGGAAAATTAGGGCAGGATTTAATGCTGATGAAATGCGGACTGCCGCGGTTTGGTGGTGCCGCGGTGTCACCAACCGCGGCAGATGAACCGCGGCAATGCTGAGAGGGATTTCTATCGCTCGGGTGCTGCGGTGTCCCACCGCGGCACTTCAACCGTCGTATGCCTTCTGAAGTTTCTGTCGTCTGGGTGCCACGGTGTCCCACCGCGGCACTTCAACCGCCGCATGCCTTCTGAAGTTCATAGATTCCTAAAACACTTATTTAAACCGATTAAACCCCAGTTTTACCCGAGAAACAGACACAAAATGATATGGAATTGGGGCTACACTATGTGTAGAAATAGAGTAATCACTCTTTGAACCTAACTCTTTCAATACAAGAACCCTAAAGTCTATAGAGAGATTTGTGAGACAATAGGCAATCAAGATTGCTCATTTAAACACTCAAAACCATTTTCATATGCATTAAAATTCATCTAGCATCTTCTAGCATATCTAGGATGCTTGCTTGCATGGGTCTTTCATCAACACACTTACTTTGGTAAGTTCTTCACTAATTTCATCAATCTTAGTGTTTTACTTAAAAAGGCATCTCTTTAATTACTTGTATGTTCTTAGATTATATTCTTATACACAAGGTAGAGATAGTTGTGTTGTTGTGATTGAGTGTTGTATTGTGATAGCTTTCTAGGTTTTCATAATCTATGTTTAGCTAAGCTTTATGACATGTCATTTAGCTATTGATATCTAGGATTGCATTATTGTCATCTAATCATCCTAGATAAGCATCTAAGGTTCCCTAGCTTTGTTTGCTTTTTGAATATCATCATATATTCACATAAGTCATTTTATCTCTTCATTGAGAAGTAAGACTTGTGGCTAAGATTGCTTAGGCCATAAGCAAATTGGACTAGGACAACTTTTAAAGGCCCGCGGGTAGAAGTGGGGGGTTATTGACCGCGTGTGGCATACTTACTAGCCCGTGGTTTTTCCCGTGAGGGTTTCTACGTAAATATCAAGTGTTATTTAAATTCCACACATATTACACTTGCTATATTATATTGACTAGTTAGGGGTATTTTCTTAATCTTAACCATACACAAAAACTTGGTAAAATTGGATAAAATCTATTCACCCCCCCCCCCCCCTCTGGATATATATTGTACACACCTATAATTTGTTTTAATTGGTATCAGAGCGGGTTCCTAGATATACTTAGGTGATCCTTGCTCATTTTGGTGTGTTTTACATTTGTGTGATTTTTGTTCATTCATACATCTTGCATTCATTTCATTGCATTCATTATACACAATGAGTGGAAACGGTGGCAACAATGAGGGAACTTCTAGCATGCGACCTCATCTTCTCACCGGCTTGAATTATTCCTCATGGAAAGGAAAGATGGAATCCTACATATCTCAAATTCATGACCATGCATGGATGGCGGTTGAAGATGGTTATGATCTACTTATGATGACTCCCACGGGTGGAGGAGAAGAAGTATTGAAGCCTAAAGCGCAATGGAACACGCAAGAGTTTGATGCTTCGAAATGGAATAGGAAGGCTATGCACGCCATCCTATGTGCGATGGACGAAAATCAATATAAACTAATTCAGAACACTAGGATTGCCAATGAGGCATAGGATATCCTAGAGGTTGCACATGAAGGCACCGAGGTCGTCAAGGATTCGAAACTTCAAGTCCTCCAAACTCAATTCGAGTTGCTAAGGAAGGAGGACAATGAATGCTTCAATGATTTTGAAATCAAATTGATGGATATTGTGAATCAAAGCCATCAACTCGGTGATCCGTATTCGGATAGGAGAATCAAGCTAAAAATCATAGAATCTCTCCCTGATAGGTTTGAATTGAAGGTTACGGCTTTAGAAGAAAATAGTGGATATAAGGACACAAAGCCGAGTGAGGTTATTGGAAGACTTCTCGCTTACGAGTCTAGGAAAGCTCCTAGCTCCACACCTCCTAAAAAGCAAAAGGGAATTGCTTTGAAAGCCTCCAAGGTTGAGGAGAAGGAAAATGATGACTCAGACGAGGACATGGCGTTATTGATGAGAAGATTCAAGAAATTCTACAAGTCCGAGAATAAGGGTTTTGGATCTAAGTGCGAAGACTTGAAGAAAAAGGCTCCCTTCAAGAAGTTTAAGCCTAGGAAAGAGAAGAGCGAAAGGAAAGGGATCTAATGTTATGAGTGTGGCGGTAGAGGACACATTGCACCCGATTGTGGAAATTTGAAGGACAAGAAGGGTAAAATGATGGCCGCTACTTGGAGTGGAAGTGATAACTCCAATGAGGGAGATGAGTCTTCGGATGATGAAGAACTCATGGCTAGCTTCATAGCTTTTGCCTCCTCCCACAAGAGCAAAGGTTCTAGTGAAAAAGAGGAAGAGAGTCAAGAGGAGATTGACTCAAGTGAAGATGACTCCTCATCTAACCCCACAAATAGACATGTGGAGAAAATGGATCTTGAAGACTTCATGATCAAATTTGAAAGCTCAAGGTTGAAGAACAAAAGAGAAATCCAAAGGTCGAAAGAAGAAAATTTAGAGCTTTCAATCAAGGTTGATGACTTAAGTGAAGAAGTAGTGAGATCGGTGGAAAATGAAGATAAGTTAAGAAATGAGTTAGACTTATCTAGAAGGAATGAAGAAGGTTTGAAGAGGTTAAATGATCAATGGCAAGGATGACTTCTAACACCGAAAAACTTGACCTTATGTTAAGTGTTGGGAAAAGTCCTTATGACAAAAGAGGTCTAGGATTTGAAGATGGCAAGGAGTCCTCTACTCCTCACAAGATGGTATTTGTCAAGAGCTTGAGCAAGAATGAAGCTTCACCGGTGCAAACTCCTAGGAAGAAGATTGATCTAGGACAATGCTCACATAGTGCACAAGTGAAGGTGGCTCTAAGAAGACAACCTCAAGCTCATCCCACAAGAGCTCTTCAAGCCAACATTCCTCAACAAATGGCTCACAAAGGAAAGAGACCAATTGTGCAAACTCAACCTAGGAAGCAAATTAGTCCTGTTCAACAACGAAGATGCAATGAACCGCTTCAACCACAACGACATAGGAAGGCTTCTACACATGCTCAAGGACAAGGTATGATTCCTAACTTCATCCCTACATGTCATTTTTGTGGCATTATTGATCATATTAGACCAAATTGCTTTCGTTACATTAAAATGCGTAGAACTAAAAGCATGATTGAGAAGAAAAAGAATAGAGTCATGATGCATGTGTTAGGATTATGCTCAATAGAAAGAGTGTAATAAGTGTTAGAATAGAGTCATGATGCATGTGTTATTGGGTTATATCTATTGCAGCTTAAATTTAGATAGCCCGCTAAGATCCCCAATCCACACGGACTTGCATGGATCACTTGATATATTCTACCGGGCTAATTTATGGGTCCATCTAGAATTGTAATTAATACATTAAGAATATAATTTGCACATTATTTATTTAATGGGCTGTTAAATTATATTAATATATTAATTTAATGCATGTGGACTTGTTTCTTCTAGTAAGAATGGGTCTAGTTCACATATGGGCTTTTTATTTAAAGTCTAATGGATTTAATAAAATGGAAAAACAATATATATGCCCATGTATGGACATGGGCGGCAACGTTGAAAATATTAGCCTATTATATTGTTTTATTTTATTATTTAATTAAATGGAAATTAATTAATTAATTAATTTATTATTTAATTAAAAGTCAAAATCTTTTTCTAACTAGGAAATATATTTCTTAGTATTATACTATTGTTGGTAGTATAATAAAAGGAATTTATTTATCTAATCAAATTAGGAAGTCTTTGATATAGTCACTGTTACTCACTTTTTCCGTCGTTAAGAAATCGCAAGGATCAAAAGATTATTCATTTAAAAAGGGGTTTCCTACGCAATGTGCTCTAAACTAGCAAAAGACTAGTAAAGCGGCAAGCGAGGGTATCGTTCCGCAGGGAGGTGTGATTCGTCAACCGTATCAAGTTCTAGAGTTTATTGTAAGCATGTAAATAGAATGTGGAAAGGTAAGAATGATGTGTGTGAAATGTATGTACAATGCGGTGTGTGTGTATAGAAAATGAAAATGAAAATAAATAAAAACAAAGAGAATATGGAAGGGTGAGAATGATGTTTAAAGTGATAAATAAAATGGTGGATAGGAGAGATGCATGAAAATGGCCACACAAGGTTCAACAAGTTCACCATACATAAGTGCACAAATAGTTGGTTGTTAGACATTAAGGACATCCAATTTTAGTTAAGAGTTCGTTCTTGCCTCAATCCGATTTATACCCACTCATAGAGCTAACGGTTGAAGAGTGTGTCGAGAGCCCCTCGTACACGAAACCGCAACCAACATTTGTGAACCAATTCTACAAACAAAACTACATTGAGCCCCAATGATTGCTTCGTAATGTAAAATGGCAACGTGAAAGTCTAATGAGTGTGGAAAGAGTGTTTGTATCTCCGACCATAACTCACCTAGAGCCCCTAGCATGAGAAATAGCCAAAGACCAATTGTTTACAAGAACAATGAACCAAACCCTTCTAATATGACAATTTATAGGTTCACCCACTCTTCCTAGCTAATTAGCCAAAACTATGCCCGGAGAGCCCCTCCAAAAGCACAATCCTAACTCTAATTCACTCAAACCAATTCATGACATGCAATTTCGACCTTCCATCAACATACATACACAAATGGGATATTTGATTACAACTACTCCTACAATTAAGTTAATCTACCCCTAATCCCATCCATGAACACATATCAATTTCCAATCATCCATAAACATGCATTTCAAGATAAGAGATATATTCAATAACAATCAAGAATGAATCAAAACACAAATTGGATATAAAAACAACCATATATATATTGAGCACAAAATAGGTTTACAAATATTCCCAAGTGGGGATTACACATTTAAGAAAACAAGAAATACAAAGAGATGAGTTAAAAGAGACAACCCTTGAAGAAAACCTCCTCCAAGTCCTCCATGAAACCCTAGCTCGAAATTGGTCCAAAGACCCTCCTTTCTCCTTGCAATCTACTCCTAAATGGGTGGATGATGGGTAGAAGATGAAGTGGGGAGCATCCATGGAGGAAAAACCTCCATGGATGCTCTAGAAAGCTTCTCTCTCTCTTATTAGGTGAAGAAGATGAAGATGAAGAAGAAGAGGAAGTGGTGGGAAGTGTGGATCCTGAAAGAATGAGGCAAAAAGGGTGTTTATATAGTGTTGGGAGTTTTAGGGCTGAAATGGGGATGAATTGACGAGTTTGCCCCTCTCATTTCGCCCAAAATCGGCCTATCGCTGGGCGATCGGCGGTTGAATCGGTGGCCTGGCCGCAGATTCCAAACCGCAGAATGGAAAAGTGACATTCTGGAATTGATCGGCGGTTGAATCGGCGGTTGAACTGTGGCCGCCGAATTTGCTTCTGGACTCACTGATGTTGATCGGCGGTTTCAATTCTGCGGTCAGGCTGCAGATGTTGACCGCCGAATTTGGATTTTCTACACTTCATCCGTAAGCTGCTGGAATGCCGAGGGGGTTCTGCCGCAGTCTCGTTGTCGCATTCTATCTCGACGATGGATCAACCGTGGGTACAGCTAGGCTTAGATCACGTCGTTGTCTGTGTCGACGGAGAGGCACGACACTCAACATATACTCCATTTAATCCAATTTTGGCTCATTTTGCTTCCCTAACGTTCCTTTATGCTCAAACACCTATTGTAGGGAATATGTACCTACACATAGCTCAAACAAAACATTATATACAAAAATACGCTCGAAAACGAGACAAACGATCGGAAATGGGGGACCTCAAATAGGTATAAAATAGTCCGATCAAATACCCCCAAACCTATCATTTGCTCGTCCTCGAGCAAAACAAAGAGAACAAAAATACAAATAACAAATAACAAATAAAAAAAACTTATAAATAAAAAAACTAAAAATTAAGCTAGTCCACTTCCGTAGGAAACACGATGGCACTTAGCATGTGCCACAAGCCTTTAAACCACTAGGCGATCCCTAGAGGAGGAGTTATAGTCTCCTGAGGGTTTACAGCTACGACACCCACAAACGTATACTCTGCAATAAAAATTGAGATGCAAATCCGCACATACCAAGCAAAAACTACACATGCATGCTAGAATCTCAAATATACCAATTAATAACAATGCATCACACAATGCAAGTATGCCAATACTTAAGATGTTTTCGGTTTACAAAACAACTACGCCCGTATGCCCAAGATAAAATTCGCCTCGACTCTAATCCTCACCGGATTTCAGTCATATTTTCACTCAGAACTTAGGCGCACTCTCTAGCAAACATATGTGATTTGGAGTTTAGGTATATGGAATCAAATATAATCACATATGAGTATTTTCCAATGACGCACATTTTCTGAAAATGGATCTCATGGAAGGAATTGAAATGCCACGAACGTGGAAAGACATGCATCGACTCACATTCCCAAGATAGACTTCCTAAGAGATCAAATGAACTTTTCCTCACTTTTATTAGGGCCAAGGTGATTTGTGGTAGTGTTTGGGATGTAAGAGATGGTGGGAGCGGGAAGGATAAAGTTATTAACAATGCTAAGGTGTGTTTACACATTACACTTTACAACAAAATTAGCTCTATTACATATTTACAATACAAGCGTTTTGGCTTTGTGCTACAATTGTACCCTTATTAGTGAGTAACTTTACCATTGAAGAACTAGAAGGCTTAAGTGTTTTATATTTCAACACTTATTCAATTTTCTTTTTCTTTTTCTTTTCTTTTTTTTTTTTTTTTTTTTTTTTTTTTTTTTTTTTTTGCAAGCCTTTTCCTAGCACAATTTACATATATTCGCGTAAGTACACGCTTTTACAAAATTTAGAGCCAGCTTCTCCTAAGCTATACACCTCAACATGATCAATAACTAGGGAATGGATATGTGTTTGGCTTCAATTTGCAATGAATATAGGGGTATGGGAGTGTTTAGGCTATTTTAGTAGTTTATGCACACACTCAAGCTCAAAATCATTTCTAAAAGTCCATCTACTAAGGGAATACAAGTTTCAACAAGCAGTCCACATGAATGTTCTATGGCAATCAATGCAAAGCTGATGTACAATGAGATCACAATTAACAAAACCAAAAAAATCGAAGAGTGTTTAAAGAGTAGAAACATAATATACCCTCAAATTTTCGCAATTTAGGCACAATGTAGCTCACGGGTAGTCTCCACTATTTTCCTAGGCTAAACAAACATAGAAGTCTCATCCACCTCAACATCAAAAGATTGGCACTGTACAAGCAAATTTAAGCGACGCACGGAGCTAAAAGCATACATGTGTCTCTACCGGCACACGAAGAAAAACAACTCAACAAAATGGACTCATTTCCATAAAAATTTAAAATTGATCGTTTTGTGCAGAGATTTGAAAATTTTCTAAACGTAATAAAAAATAAAAATAAAAATAAACAACGAAGGTGTCCACACCCCCAAACCTAAACTCAACATTGTCCTCAATGTTGCTCAAATCATAAAATATGGACAACGTTTAGCAAAATTCAGAGATGAGAACAAAAATAAAAAGCTAACAACAATACACAACAAATCCTAAGATCTAAGCACAATACAAATCCACTCTTAGATCTAAACAAAAATAAAAATTACAAACACTACAAGCATAGCATTTTAGACATTAAGCTCATGGGCAATTTCCGCCCAATTCAACAACTATCCACAAGCACTCCATTTAAACTCAAAATTCAGAGGATACCTCTTGTGGCTACAACCAAGTAGGCCATTGTGGCGTTGCCGTTTCACTTGGGAGTTGTTGCGGTGCAATAAGCGCAAACTTACGGTTCTCTTGAGTTGTGTGGTCCATTCGACCTGAAAATATCATTTCCTTGCACAAGTACAACTCAAACAACATTAAACGCATATGCTATAAAGAAAAATAGAAAAAACAAGTGTTTATTTTCAACATATCTAAACATAATCCGCAAAGCAATTAAATCTAAACATTTACAGAACCTAAGCTAAAACAAGAAACAATCAACGAATACGCCTCCCCGGCAGCGGCGCCATTTTGATACTCACTTTTTCCGTCGTTAAGAAATCGCAAGGATCAAAAGATTATTCATTTAAAAAGGGGTTTCCTACGCAATGTGCTCTAAACTAGCAAAAGACTAGTAAAGCGGCAAGCGAGGGTATCGTTCCGCAGGGAGGTGTGATTCGTCAACCGTATCAAGTTCTAGAGTTTATTGTAAGCATGTAAATAGAATGTGGAAAGGTAAGAATGATGTGTGTGAAATGTATGTACAATGCGGTGTGTGTGTATAGAAAATGAAAATGAAAATAAATAAAAACAAAGAGAATATGGAAGGGTGAGAATGATGTTTAAAGTGATAAATAAAATGGTGGATAGGAGAGATGCATGAAAATGGCCACACAAGGTTCAACAAGTTCACCATACATAAGTGCACAAATAGTTGGTTGTTAGACATTAAGGACATCCAATTTTAGTTAAGAGTTCGTTCTTGCCTCAATCCGATTTATACCCACTCATAGAGCTAACGGTTGAAGAGTTGTCGAGAGCCCCTCGTACACGAAACCGCAACCAACATTTGTGAACCAATTCTACAAACAAAACTACATTGAGCCCCAATGATTGCTTCGTAATGTAAAATGGCAACGTGAAAGTCTAATGAGTGTGGAAAGAGTGTTTGTATCTCCGACCATAACTCACCTAGAGCCCCTAGCATGAGAAATAGCCAAAGACCAATTGTTTACAAGAACAATGAACCAAACCCTTCTAATATGACAATTTATAGGTTCACCCACTCTTCCTAGCTAATTAGCCAAAACTATGCCCGGAGAGCCCCTCCAAAAGCACAATCCTAACTCTAATTCACTCAAACCAATTCATGACATGCAATTTCGACCTTCCATCAACATACATACACAAATGGGATATTTGATTACAACTACTCCTACAATTAAGTTAATCTACCCCTAATCCCATCCATGAACACATATCAATTTCCAATCATCCATAAACATGCATTTCAAGATAAGAGATATATTCAATAACAATCAAGAATGAATCAAAACACAAATTGGATATAAAAACAACCATATATATATTGAGCACAAAATAGGTTTACAAATATTCCCAAGTGGGGATTACACATTTAAGAAAACAAGAAATACAAAGAGATGAGTTAAAAGAGACAACCCTTGAAGAAAACCTCCTCCAAGTCCTCCATGAAACCCTAGCTCGAAATTGGTCCAAAGACCCTCCTTTCTCCTTGCAATCTACTCCTAAATGGGTGGATGATGGGTAGAAGATGAAGTGGGGAGCATCCATGGAGGAAAAACCTCCATGGATGCTCTAGAAAGCTTCTCTCTCTCTTATTAGGTGAAGAAGATGAAGATGAAGAAGAAGAGGAAGTGGTGGGAAGTGTGGATCCTGAAAGAATGAGGCAAAAAGGGTGTTTATATAGTGTTGGGAGTTTTAGGGCTGAAATGGGGATGAATTGACGAGTTTGCCCCTCTCATTTCGCCCAAAATCGGCCTATCGCTGGGCGATCGGCGGTTGAATCGGCGGCCTGGCCGCAGATTCCAAACCGCAGAATGGAAAAGTGACATTCTGGAATTGATCGGCGGTTGAATCGGCGGTTGAACTGTGGCCGCCGAATTTGCTTCTGGACTCACTGATGTTGATCGGCGGTTTCAATTCTGCGGTCAGGCCGCAGATGTTGACCGCCGAATTTGGATTTTCTACACTTCATCCGTAAGCTGCTGGAATGCCGAGGGGGTTCTGCCGCAGTCTCGTTGTCGCATTCTATCTCGACGATGGATCAACCGTGGGTACAGCTAGGCTTAGATCACGTCGTTGTCTGTGTCGACGGAGAGGCACGACACTCAACATATACTCCATTTAATCCAATTTTGGCTCATTTTGCTTCCCTAACGTTCCTTTATGCTCAAACACCTATTGTAGGGAATATGTACCTACACATAGCTCAAACAAAACATTATATACAAAAATACGCTCGAAAACGAGACAAACGATCGGAAATGGGGGACCTCAAATAGGTATAAAATAGTCCGATCAGTCACAAATACACTAAAGAGTTGGATTAGGGTTTGGAATTCTAAAGTTTGATAGGAGTGTTTGGTGAAAACACAAATCCTCCTTGTGTGAGGATTTTGGCCAAAGATAAGAAATCTACCTAGGTTTAGGATTTATGCTACAAGGAATAAATCCTGCTTGGGAGAAGATTTAGGCTATCACTTAATATGACGAGAATTCGACCACAATATGTAGATATATTATTTATATGGCACTTCGCCGATATATATATTTTATATATGGCAAGAAGAAGTCCAATATATATATATATATATATATATTATTCTTGCAAGAAGAATTCGTCCAGTACTAATACTTTATTGGGCAAGAAGAATTCGTAAAAGATATATATATATATATTATTTTGGTCAAGAGGAATTTAGTTAAACCCTAGTTTATGGTGAGACTAATTTTATTCTTGCTTAAGAAAAATAAATCCAACTATAGAGACTAGTGTGACAATTCGGCCAAGAGGAAAAAGAGAGAAGAGAACGTTTTATTTCGATAGTGCACTAGTAGCTTTTACATCAAAAGGCTTGGTGCACAACTTCGAATTAGGTTCACACGAATTTCGATCAAAAGATTGAGAATTCAAAAGTGACTGGAACGTTCTTTGTTATCTCTTGGAAGTTTTTGTGACTAACGAAAAAGAAAAAATTTGTTATTCATCCTCAGGTACACAATTCAAAGAAAGAGAGGCGACACTCCTAGGTGATTCACGTTCATGATTGGATTGGAAGATCTTACAGATAACCATTGATGCAACGTCAATCGGATCACACGACAAAGGTACGATACTTTTATTATATATTAATTAATCAAGGGTTAAGGTTCATCTTTAAAAGGGAAAATTTTTGAAATATACTAAACCTATTTTCGCTTCCACCCCGTGTATTTTCCCTACATCATGTACCTAGGAATGAGAGATTTAATTTATATGATCCTAGGACATCTAGAGCCCATGTACCATTGACCACTAAGGAGAAAAGTGTTTCACCTAGCTGGATTAGAAGAGATGAATATTTTTGCAATGTTGCTCAAATTGCCTTGAAAGCAAATTCTTCTAATATGTGGTACTTAGATAGTGGGTGCTCTAGGCACATGACGGAAACAAGAGTTTCTTCGAGACTGTTGTCAAGGAGGAAGGAGGATGTATTACCTTTGGTGATGGATCCAAAAAGAAAGTTGTAGGGAAAGGAATAATTTCCATTCCCGGATTACCCTCCTTGTCCAATGTTTTATTTGTTAATGGCTTGAAAGCCAATTTAATAAGCATTTCTCATCTAAGTGATGAAGGACTTTCTGTCTTATTTAGTAAGAAAGATTGCTCAATCCTATTGCCCGATGGACAAACCTTGTTGAAAGGTATGAGATCTAGCGACAATTGTTATTGTCTTGAAGCTAGAATAGTCTCAAACAATGTGTCCAAGGATGAGCAAATTGAGTTGTGGCATGAAAGACTTGGCCACATGAACTATCGTGATCTACAGATCTTAGATAAGTTCAATGTTGTGGGTGGCCTTCCCAAGCTTGGAAAGAAAGCTAATGGAGTTTGTGGACCTTGCTAACAAGGAAAACAAACCAAAAGCATGCACAAAAAGGGCAAGTATCTCTCCACCAAGGAGCCCCTAGAGTTTCTCCACGTGGATTTTATGGGTCCCATGCAAACCGAGAGTTTGGGTGGAAAGAGATACATTTTTGTTTGTGTTGATGATTTCTCTAGGTTCACATGGACATATTTTCTTAAAGAAAAATCTGAAACTTTTGATAAGTTTAAAATGTTTTATACTAAAATTCAAAATTTAATGAACTTAAACATTAAAAGCATTAAACAGATTAGAAGTGACCATGGGAGGGAATTTGAGAATGCCCTCTTTGAAAGATATTGCAATAGCTTAGGTATCTCCCATGACTTCTCGGCTCCTAGGATACCTCAACAAATTGGAGTTGTTGAGAGGAAGAATAGGGTCCTTCAAGAGATGGGCCGTGTGATGTTGTTTAGCAATAATATCCCTAGGAACCTATGGGCCGAAGCCGTCAATACGGCTTGCTATATAGGGAATAGAGTTTTCCTAAGGCCCGGTACTAGGAAAACCTCCTATGAATTATGGAAATGTAGAAAGCCAAATGTTAGCTACTTCCACTCATTTGGAAGCAAATGCTACATTTTGAATGACCATGATCAACTTGGCAAGTTTGATGCTAAGAGTGATGAGGGTATATTTATTCGCTATGCCTTGAATAGTAGAGCCTATAGAGTTTTCAATTTAAAGACTCAAAGTGTCATGGAATCATCCAATATTGTCATTGATGATGAAAGGCTCAAGTTTATTGACCATGAGGAGGAGGTTGCTAGAGAAGTTGACTCTCTCTTGGAGAAAGTTATGGAGACTCCTAATGATGAGACGTCGAACCTTAATGAAGAGGCCACTCAACCTCTTGATAGAGTTCCTCTCTTAGACTTTAATGAACCCGCTCCATGGGTTAGAAAACTCCATGATAAATATGACATCATTGGAGATATGAATAAGGGTGTTAGGACTAGGCGTCAAATAGCTAATCTCATTAGCTTTACATGCTACACCTCTCAAATTGAACCCAAAAAGGTTGATAAAGCCTTAAATGATGAATTTTGGGTTCTTGCCATGAAAGAAGAGCTAAACCAATTCGAAAGAAATGAGGTTTGGACTCTAGTTCCTAGGCCTAAAAGCACACATGTCATAGGCACTAAGTGGATTTATAGGAACAAATCCGATGAGGATGGCAACATAGTGCGTAACAAGGCTAGACTTGTTGCACAAGGGTACTCTCAAATTGAGGGTATTGACTTTGAGGAGACATTTGCTCTCGTTGCCCGTCTAGAGTCTATTAGGCTTCTCTTGTCCATCTCTTGTGTGCACAAGTTCAAATTGCACCAAATGGATGTCAATAGTGCCTTCCTTAATAGCTTCTTGCGAGAGGAAGTTTTTGTTGAACAACCCAAGGGATTTGTGGATGCTCACCACCCTAACCATGTCTATCACCTCGAAAAGGCTCTATATGGGTTGAAACAAGCACCGAGGGCTTGGTATGAGCGCTACACTCAATTTCTTATTGACAATGACTACACAAGGGGTAGTGTTAACAAGACCTTGTTCATCAAGAGAAACAAAGATGAGTTATTTATAGCTCAAATCTATGTTGAGGACATTGTATTTGGCTTTACCAACAACACCAAGGTCCAACAATTTGTTAATGTCATGTCTCATAAGTTTGAGATGAGTCTTGTTAGTGAGCTAAGTTACTTCCTAGGTTTACAAATTAGGCAATTAAATGATGTGATTTTTATAACCCAAGATATGCCAAAAACCTAGTGAAAAAGTTTGGTCTTGAAAATGCCAAACATTGTGATACACCCATAAGTACCACTTTGAACCTAAGCAAGGATGCTAGTGGAAAAAGTGTGGAATAAACTCTTTATCAGGGCATGATTGGAAGCTTGCTTTATTTGACCGCAAGTAGGCCCGATATATCCTTCAGTGTGGGTGTGTGTGCTAAGTACCAATCGGATCCTAACTAGTCCCATCTCTCTTCGGTTAAGAGAATTATTTGCTATGTGAATGGGACATCCAATTACGGGATTTGGTACTCTTTTGACACTAATACTAGTCTTGTAGGCTTTAATGATGCAGATAGGGCAGGAAACTGTGATGATAGGAAAAGCACATCGGGCGGTTGCTTCTTTCTAGGCAACAACTTGGTGTCTTGGTTTTGCAAGAAGCAAAACTCGATTTCCTTGTCCAAGGTTGAGGCCGAGTACATAGTCGCGGGGAGTGGTTGCACACAACTCCTTTAGATGAAGCAAATGCTAGTCGACTATGGATTCAACCAAGGTACACTCACACTCTTTTGTGATGACATGAGTGCTATTAATATTTCCAAGAATCCGGTACAACACTGAAGTGTAGGGAAAAAATACGGTCACGCAGTGGAAGAGCGACTAAAATCGAGTTTAGAATACTTTAAAATTTTTTCATATTATGAACCTTAACCCTTAAATTAATTAAACATATATATATACTAAAAAGTAGAATACCTTTTGTCCCGTGATCCGATTGACTTTGCGTCAATGGTAATCCGCAAGATCTGCCAATCCTATCACGAAAGTGAATCACCTAGGAGCGTGGTCTCCCTTTCTTTGAATTGCGTACCTAAGGATGGAAAACAAAATCTCTCCTCCTGATCGTTAGTCACAATAAAATCCAAGAGACTAGAAAGTATGTTCCAGTCACTTTTGAATTTAACAACCGTTAAGATTGAAACTCGCGTGAACCTAATTCGAAGTTGTGCACAAAGCTTTTTGATATTCAAGCTTACAAGTGCACTATCGAAATTAGAACTCTCTTTCTCTATTTCTCTCTTGGCCGAAATTAAACACTTGTCTAGAGTATGAATTATTTTTCTAAGCAAAAGAAATAATTCACACAAGCTAGGAGAAGAAGAAGTGGTGGCCGAATGCTATCCTATCAAATATATAGAGTTGCCGAATTCTTCTTGTATTATTATTAGGGTTGCTGAATTCTTCTTGAAAGTTCTCAAAGTGTGTTCTATATTAAAGCTAGAGGGGGGGTGAATAGATTTTATCTAATTATTACCCAATTTTCCCATGCAAGTCAATTTTACGAAAATGCCCCTACTAGTCAAAAATACATACAAGTGTAATATAGTGCGGAAATAATAAATGACACTTGATGTATACGTGAAAAACCCAACCACTGGGAAAAACCACGGGCTGTATAGTGCGCCACACTCGGAACTCTAAATCACTAATTGAAATGAAGTTTACAACCTATGTAGACCTCGTCTAACACTCCGGTCTGTAACCCCTCACTTCTACCTAGCGGGCCTTTATTAGCCGCCCTATTCCAATTTGCTTGATCCTCGAAGTCACTACTTGTAATGATGTTTACAGCCTAATCCCGGTCTGTAACCCACCACTACTACCCAGCGGGCCTGTAATAGCAACCCTAGACCAAGACTTCAATCTCTCAAAAGAGATGCACAACCCTATGTGAATATGTATGAATATTCAATTAATGCAATAAGAGCTAGGGTACTCTAAATGCTTACCTAGGATTATAAGATGACAATATAATCAATCCTAGATATCACATATAGCTATATGTCATGGCATATAACTTTAGCTAAGTAAAGGATAACCAATCCTAGATACAAAGCTATCATATAAAACCCACAAACATTCAAAGGATTAACTAGTTGATTAAAAAACAATCTATCAACCTAGTTATCAATATATCACACAAGAATGTTCATGGCATAGCTTTTAGGCAATAATGACCTAATCAAATAAGCTATGAAAAATAATCTCAATCAACAAATGAGATCAATTAGCTAGATGGCATATGAACATTAAAGCCTAGCTAACAAATAATAACCCAATCAACACATAATCTCAATCTTATATGTAGAAATTAATCTAAACACATATAAGTAAAATATGAGATAAAATTGATAAGTAGAAACACTAATTATGTAAGATAAAAGTGTTCAACAAATCATACCGTGTGTGTTGAAGAAGATCCATGCATTGGCATATGCTAGATGAACCTAGATGATGCCTAGATGATGATTTGTGCATGTGGGAATGGGTTTAGAGAATTAAAGATGTGATCTTTAAGCTTTTTCTCTCAAGTCTCTCTAAATATCTCTCTAGGGTTCTTGGGATGCAAGACTTGTATTCTGAACCAGAGATAAGGATGTATTTATAGAGACCAAAAACAAGGCAGGTGAAAATACAATTTTGCCCTTGAAACGCACCTATCGGCGATTTCATTCAGCGGCCAGGCCGCCTAATTGAACCGCTGAATGGCTCCCGAGTGGAACAGGGGAACTTCGGCGACTTCATTCGGCAGTTTGGAAACCGCCGATCCCAACCGCCGTTTTGGACCCGAGAGATATATTTCAATCAGGTCTCATTCGGCGGTTTCGAACGGCGGCCAGGCCACCGAACGTAACCGCCGATTCACCAAAAATGGTGAAACCAAGGAGAAGCCAAAGGCATCTCCACCGGCGATCATCGCGCAAAACAAAGCACATCAACGTGCACGCGCGGACGTTTCCGAACATCCTTAGGGAAACGAATTACACCACACTAAAAGCTAACATACATGAAGTGCAAGTGTGGGTATTGAATGCATCCTAATGCCTATCATGTCATGGCATTTCATATAACAAGATGCAATCAATTTAATGCAAGAAGAGACATTGAATAAACAATAAAGCACAATGCACACAAAATATAAACACAATATTCAAGAATAAGAGTTATGCATGTTGTGTGTGTGTGCAACTATATCTCTTCAAGCCAAAGTAAGCACAAGATATACCTTTGGTGCTTGTCCTCTTGAGGTCTTGGAAAGGGTCTTTGATCTTCAACCTTAATGACCTAGACTACCCTTACAACCAAACCCCAACATGTGGTTTGACCACGAAATAAGCCAATCTATTAATGGGAATCCTTACAATCTCCCCCTTTGGCTATTTCGTGACAAAACCACCACTCACATTGATTCCTCACAACATAATAGAAACTACGGGTCTACTATGATTTTCTACTTTACAAAGAGATAAGATAAATAGTCTTGAAGTCTTCAATCTCAAGTAGAACAATCAATCCCTGAAAGCACAGTTTCTATACTTTCCAATACAAGAAAAGGTGAGATGAATCAAGTGAGATAAAACAAGCATTTGCATTTAAGAATTTAAGTACAACATCATGCAATGTATGAATGTGCAAATGCTCCCCCTCAAAGGGTTACCCCCCCTCAATAAGTATTCTCCCCAACATGCACAATTGCTACTACAATTTGCAACTCCCCTTACCACAACCTACTCCCCCTTTTTGTCATGATATAGACAAAGGAATAGTCCCCAACCGGGTCACTCAAGGCAGAGAGAGATAGTAGCATTCTAGTATATGCATAATCAATATAAGTCACTTTATGCAATCTCAATTTATTGGAGAGAAACAAGGAGATTTATTTAAAGAAAATGTGTGAATCAAAAAATTGCTTTGCATACAAGACATGTAGCATTTAAGTCCAAAATACCATGGTATTTGGCAAAGCAAATGACAAAGGTTTTCAATATGAATTCAAACCCATTTCACCAATGTCAAGAGAGAAGCAAGAATATAGGCTTTCATTGATTTCAATTTAAGAACAACTATATCCAACTTTATAAGCCAAACATGTCATGAGCAACTTTGCACCCTATTTGATTTTTCCGGATAAATATCTGTATGATAGTAGACATGTTCAACCAATAAAGAAAGAGAGACATTTGGATTGTAAAATCCTTGAATGGATACAAGATCTTTTTTCATTTGAGTCTCATAAGCTTTTTCACACATTTTTGGCTTGGCCGCCGAATTGAACCGCCGAATGGCTCCAGAGTGGAACAGGGGAACTTCGGTGACTTCATTCGGCGGTTTGGAAACCGCCGATCCCAACCGCCGTTTTAGACCCGAGAGATATATTTCATTCAGGTCTCATTCGGCGGTTTCGAACGGTGGCCAGGCCGCCGAACGTAACCGCCGATTCACCAAAAATGGTGAAACCAAGGAGAAGCCAAAGGCATCTCCACCGGCGATCATCGCGCAAAACGAAGCACATCAACGTGCACGCGCGGATGTTTTCGAACATCCTTAGGGAAACGAATTACACCACACTAAAAGCTAACATACATGAAGTGCAAGTGTGGGTATTGAATGCATCCTAATGCCTATCATGTCATGGCATTTCATATAACAAGATGCAATCAATTTAATGCAAGAAGAGACATTGAATAAACAATAAAGCACAATGCACACAAAATATAAACACAACATTCAAGAATAAGAGTTATGCATGTTGTGTGTGTGTGCAACTATATCTCTTCAAGCCAAAGTAAGCACAAGATATACCTTTGGTGCTTGTCCTCTTGAGGTCTTGGAAAGGGTCTTTGATCTTCAACCTTAATGACCTAGACTACCCTTACAACCAAACCCCAACATGTGGTTTGACCACGAAATAAGCCAATCTATTAATGGGAATCCTTACAATCTCCCCCTTTGGCTATTTCGTGACAAAACCACCACTCACATTGATTCCTCACAACATAATAGAAACTACGGGTCTACTATGATTTTCTACTTTACAAAGAGATAAGATAAATAGTCTTGAAGTCTTCAATCTCAAGTAGAACAATCAATCCCTGAAAGCACAGTTTCTATACTTTCCAATACAAGAAAAGGTGAGATGAATCAAGTGAGATAAAACAAGCATTTGCATTTAAGAATTTAAGTACAACATCATGCAATGTATGAATGTGCAAATGCTCCCCCTCAAAGGGTTACCCCCCCTCAATAAGTATTCTCCCCAACATGCACAATTGCTACTACAATTTGCAACTCCCCTTACCACAACCTACTCCCCCTTTTTGTCATGATATAGACAAAGGAATAGTCCCCAACCGGGTCACTCAAGGCAGAGAGAGATAGTAGCATTCTAGTATATGCATAATCAATATAAGTCACTTTATGCAATCTCAATTTATTGGAGAGAAACAAGGAGATTTATTTAAAGAAAATGTGTGAATCAAAAAATTGCTTTGCATACAAGACATGTAGCATTTAAGTCCAAAATACCATGGTATTTGGCAAAGCAAATGACAAAGGTTTTCAATATGAATTCAAACCAATTTCACCGATGTCAAGAGAGAAGCAAGAATATAGGCTTTCATTGATTTCAATTTAAGAACAACTATATCCAACTTTATAAGCCAAACATGTCATGAGCAACTTTGCACCCTATTTGATTTTTCCGGATAAATATCTGTATGATAGTAGACATGTTCAACCAATAAAGAAAGAGAGACATTTGGATTGTAAAATCCTTGAATGGATACAAGATCTTTTTTCATTTGAGTCTCATAAGCTTTTTCACACATTTTTGGCTTGGCCGCCGAATTGAACCGCCGAATGGCTCCCGAGTGGAACAGGGGAACTTCGGTGACTTCATTCGGCGGTTTGGAAACCGCCGATCCCAACCGCCGTTTTGGACCTGAGAGATATATTTCAATCAGGTCTCATTCGGCGGTTTCGAACGGCGGCCAGGCCACCGAACGTAACCGCCGATTCACCAAAAATAGTGAAACCAAGGAGAAGCCAAAGGCATCTCCACCGGCGATCATCGCGCAAAACAAAGCACATCAACGTGCACGCACGGACGTTTTTGAACATCCTTAGGGAAACGAATTACACCACACTAAAAGCTAACATACATGAAGTGCAAGTGTGGGTATTGAATGCATCCTAATGCCTATCATGTCATGGCATTTCATATAACAAGATGCAATCAATTTAATGCAAGAAGAGACATTGAATAAACAATAAAGCACAATGCACACAAAATATAAACACAACATTCAAGAATAAGAGTTATGCATGTTGTGTGTGTGTGCAACTATATCTCTTCAAGCCAAAGTAAGCACAAGATATACCTTTGGTGCTTGTCCTCTTGAGGTCTTGGAAAAGGTCTTTGATCTTCAACCTTAATGACCTAGACTACCCTTACAACCAAACCCCAACATTTGGTTTGACCACGAAATAAGCAAATCTATTAATGGGAATCCTTACACTTCTTAAATTAGGATTTAGGGTTGGCCGAATTCTCTCCCAAAGAGAATTTATGCTTTACCCTAATTCCTATTAACTTTAGAATCCTAACCCTAATACAACTCGTAACTGTTTAATCTTATTATGACTTATTAAAAGACTTCTTTATTTGATTAGATAAATAAACCTTATTATTTATCTTCTTACCAAATAAGTCTTTTATCTTTAATATACTACTACCAATAGTATAACTCTAGGAAACATATTTCCTGATCAGAAAAAGATTTTGATTCTCAATTAAATGATTAACTAATAAATTAATTAATTTCCATTTAATCAATCAATAAAATAAAATAATATTTTAGACTATTATTCTAGTCTTGCCGCCCACACCATATACATGGGCCTAATATTATTTTCTTAGTTTATTTAATCCATTAGATTTTAATTTAAAAAACCACATGTGAACCAGACCCATTCTTACTAAAAGAAACAAGCCCACATGTCTTTCATTAATATATTAATATAATTGATCAGCCCATTAAATAAATAATGTGCAAATTATATTCTTAATATATTAAATACAATTCTAGATGGACCCATAAATTGGTCCGGTAGAATATATCAAGTGATTCATGCAAGTCTGTGTGGATTGGGGATCTTGGCGGGCTATCTAAAATTAAGCTTCAATAGACATAACATAATCACAATCAACAAATGATTCACTTAGGTCCGATCTATTAATTTTAACTCATTCCACTAAAGAGCTAAAATTGAACTCTTAAATAAAGATAGAATAAGTAAATATTTCTCATTCGTACACTAGACAATCTTATTGGAGATGGTGTATCCTCTTGAAGAATATCAGTAATCGCCAAGAGCTCATAGACCGCTTATAGCTCTCCAAGTTACCATATTTACTCATATGACCACATTTTGAACTTGGATATTTTGACTTGTCCAGAAGCCATGTTTCAATAGACTCTATCGAAAACTTAACATTAAGATTCAATATCCAATACCTCAAAACATCCATATGATGATATTCTACTCTCATTTAATAAATGGAGCCATGATGTTCATATCTATAAATGAAGTCCTCTATCGATTAACAAATGAATACCACCAAACTATCGAGGATAGACTATGCTATATAATCGTACTCATTGATAACTCAAATGATAACACTTGAAACCATAAGTCCATCATTTATCTCAGGATTAAGGTAGACTCTCTGATTGCCCTGATAATGAAAAAACTTTTATCTACTGACGGTTCTAGATAAAGTATTTCATTGTGATCCTATTCAATGTACCCAGTGCACTAGATTCTTTTACTCGAAGACCCTTCGATGATTTCAGACTCATCATAACTCATTTGATCCCACTCAAATGCTAGCAAAATAATTCTACAACTTTAACAAGATAAAGGTGCCGAACCTTTAACTTAAGTTGTGAACATTATTCAAGACTAACTAAAGAATTGTATCTACCTCATACATATCCAGATGTACGAACAATTCTTCTTTTCTCATAGTCTTTTGACCTTATGATTATTTACTATGACAATTATAATATTAAACTATAAATGCTATAAGATTTGTTAAACCAGAAATCACTTTATTAATATGAAAAGATTGTCAATTATAATATTACACTCTTGCTATTGAGCATAATCCTAACATGAAGGACTAAGCATATTGACATCCGCCATCATTTCATAAGAGAACTAGTTGATAATAAATGCATAGTACTTGAACATGTAGGTACTAATGATCAACTAGCGGACTTATTTACTAAACCCTTAGATGCTACTCGATTTAAAACACTTGGTAGATCTATTGGGATTTGTCTCGTGGAGTGATGAGTTTTAGTGATTGACCCCATATGGGGAACTCAAGCAAAAAGAGCTATATTGCATACTTGTCACATGCAAAAATTTGAAAAATCTTATGCCTCTTTATTAATTGCTTGAGTATCTTGGTTGCACATAAGATATGTGACATTTTTTCTTGTATAAGTGTGAACCTTGCTTTGTTTACAATCCATGTCATATTTATGTTCAATCATGCATTTTTGGACTAGGAGATTTACATAGGAAGTATGATTTGAATGACCTATAGTTATCTCCATGACATGATGATTCTTAATTGACCTGCTAATAATCATATGAAAAGCATGAATTTCTAATAACATGCTCAAATAAAAAAGCATGAATTGATGATTGCAATTCTTAAATGCAAAACTTGTGTGAAAAAGCTTATGAGACTCAAAATAAATAAAGGATCTTATATCCGTTCAAAAGACTTTACAATCCAAATTGTCTCTCTTTCTTTATTTGTTGAACATAGCTACTATCATATGGGTATCATTCCCAGAAAAATCAAATAGGGTGCAAAGTCGCTCATGCCATGTTTCGCTTATAAAGTTGGATATAGTTGCTCTCAAATTAAAATCAATGAAATCTCTATATCCTTGCTTCTCTCATGATAATGGTGAAATTGGTTTGAATTCTTATTAGAAATCTTTGTCATTTGCTTTGCCAAATACCATTGTATTTTGGACTTGAATGCAACATGTCTTGTATGCAAAGTATTTTTAATTCACACATTTTCATAAAATAAATCTCCTTGTTTCTCTCCAATTAATTGAGTGCATAAAGTGACTTATATGATTATGCAAATATCTAGTATGGTACTATCTCTCTTTGCTATAAGTGACCCAGATGGGGACTACTCCATTGCATATATCATGACAAAAAGGGGGAGTAGAAATGGTAAGGGGAGTTACTAATTGTAGTAGCAATTGTGCATGTTGGGGAGACTATACATTGAGGGGGAGTAACCCTTTGAGGGAGAGCATTACATTCACATACATTGCATGATGTTGTACTTAAATGTTTAGAATGCAAATGCTTGTTTATGCTCTTACTTAATTAATCTCACATTTACTTATATCGAAAAGTATAGAAACCTTAGTTTCAGGGATTGATTGTTTTATAAGAGATTGAATACTTCAAGATTTAATTTTTAAAATATCTCTTTGTAATGTATAATATCATTGTTGACCCGTAGTTTCCATTTTGTTGTGAGGAATTAATGTGAGTGGTGGTTTTGTCACGAAATAGCCAAGGGGGGAGATTGTAAAGTCTCATTTATTGATTGGCTTATTTCATGGACAAACCACATATTAGGGTTGATTTGTAAGGTGACGCACCCCGAAACGGTCTATAATTAAGTATCCCCGGCGGCCCCAATAACTTGGTCGGCGCACGCGGGACACGCGATAGTTCTATAAACTATCGTAAAATAAATGGGGCACGTTTGTTTTTTCGCAAGCGCACGGATCGTTACAATCGCATAGCGGCAAGTACGGTTCGTTCCACAGGGAGATGGATTCGTTAACTGTATCTAGTTCTAGTGTTTATTAAAGCATGTAATAGGAAATCAGTGTGGTGTGTGCGGAAATGTAAACTAACTAACTAAGGTAGAAATGTAGCCGGGTGTCTTGGCTATCTAATTAATCTATTCCTAATTAAGTTAATCTACTCCTAAAGGCAAGACACCCTAACTACGAAAATACTGGTGGCTTGGAGAAAAGCAAAACATGAAACACATATGGGATATAAGTTTACCAAACACAAGATAGAGATCATGTTGATTGTTTAACATGTGAATTCCATTTAATTCGAGTAAGGGTTCGTTCTCTTGATTAAGGAAATTACCCTGGAATCTTGATTAGGGAATTCCAGAAATCATGTCATCACTCTCCAATCAGAAGAGTGATTATGTCTAGGGTTTAGACCCATTAAGCACAAGAACATTGACCCAAGCTATCATAGCATAGTTATGCTAAGCCTTTTCCATTCAATTAAGCTAATAGTCAAACTCATACTTGGAGTGATAATCCAAGTACAAACTCAACTCTCAATTACTCTAATCATTCTAAACACATACATATTGAGTCTTCTACTAACATACATACATAAATGAGATAATTGATTACAACTACTCCTAAATCATTAGTTAATCTACTCCTAATCTCATTCATACATACATATTAATATCTAACTCTCAACACATATGAATATCATAAATAGAGATTATAATGATAGCAAAGAATAGAACATACTTGAATCAATTCTAAAGAACAATACAACATATATTATAGCATAAGTGTTAGGTTTACAAATATTCCCACATAAGTTACACATCATAAGAAAATACAAGGAGATGAGTAGTAAAGATCACCCTTGAAGACAAGCCTCCAAAAGCTCTCTCAATTCCTATGAACTTCTATGGCTCGGTTTTTACACACGAACCCTCCTTCTCTTTGTATCTAATCCTCCATGGAAGGCTTTCCATGGAGGAAAATCCCCCATGGAAGCTTGGAGGTTGCTCTCTCTCTTTTGTGATGTTCAATCCAAGAAAGGGGTTTCTTGGAGCAAAGTTGGGTGGTGTACCAAAAGAGAGGAAAATAGTTATGTATATAGTGGGAAGTGTATAGGGCAAGAATGGGGATCAAAATATCCCAAAATATCTGAAAATCCTCTTGAGTCGACCAGTTGGGCGAGCTCATTCACTCTGCCTCGCGGACTTGTTCCCGTCGCCGGAAGTCGCCTTGGAAAAAATGACGTTTCTCGCGAGCTTGAACCTTCTGGACGGCTGGCTTCTTCCCGCTGCATGAAGTCGCCATCTCCCGGCGGGTTTGGACGTTCTAGAACGCGGGAAAGAAGCCGCTGAACCAAGCTTGCGAGCTTGCATGGCCATGGAGTTTGGAGGATTTGGTGGAGAGTGGAACCTTTGCATGGAAGGCTCAAAGTGGGTCCACCGTGACCGGGAGAAGACCGGCTACTGATCTGGGTGGAGAACGGTCGGAAAAACCATCGGTAAATGGCCGGAATAGGTCGGATTGAAGTCGGGTCACGACCGGGTCAAACGCGGGTTGAACACAGGTCGGGTCGGTCGGCTGCAGCTTGAAGATGACGTGATGTCATTTAGACGTCACGCTGACGCGCGCCCATGCCAAAACGACGCCGTTTCTCTACTGACGTGGCGCTAGTGCTGTGCCTTGCACGGATAATTACAATAAGCACCCCTGATCTTCTCCATATACACAGAATATTCAGTATTTTCCTGAATATTTCACTTTGACCCCTGATTCTCCACAATGACATATTTGCCCCTGAATTCCCCTGTTTTCTTCCATTTAGGTTTTAACACCCACTCTGAGGGATATTTACCTACACATAGCTAAAACACATATTATATACACAAAAGTGCTCGAAAACGAACACAAAAGCTAGGAATAGGGAGCGCTAAATGTGAACATTTGGAGCGCGATCATAAGGGTAGTTTAGGTGATTGAGGATCAAGCTTGAAGGCCTTTTCAAGACCTCAAGGTGATAAGCACGCCAAAGGTATAATCTCTAGTGCTTAGTTTTCTTTGAAAAGATTTAGTTGCACACACACACTTAGCATACTTGCATATGTGTGCATTCTCTTCACATGTCACATTTCACACTTGCACTTTGTTGTTATATTTTGTTGTGTGTTAGTGTGTCTAGTAATTCTTTTCCCGAATGTTATTCATAAACGTCCGCGCATGCATAATGGTGTGCTTGGTTAGGGCAATGATCGCCTTCGGAGAATGCCCTTGGCCTCTCCTTTGGTTTCACCAAAAGTGGTGAAACGGTGGTTTGATCAGCGGCCATGACCGTCGAATGAAACCGCTGTTTATATCCAAAAGTTTCTGGTGTATTTCTACAGTTACGATTGGCGGCCATGACTGCCATTCGAAACCGCCGATTAGACCTAGTCAATTTAATCTCTTGGGTCTTATTCTACGGTTATATTCGGCGGTCATGAAACTGCCAATGTTCCCCTATTCTCTCGGGATCAATTTGGTGGTTGGATCGATGGTTTTAAAACTGTCGAATGAAACCGCCGATTGTGCGGTTCAAGAGCAATCTTGTCTTTTCACATGCCCTATTTTTTGATGTCTATAAATACATCACTTTCTCATCTCTCTGAACCTAACTCTTTCAATACATGAACCCTAAAGTCTATAGAGAGATTTGTGATAGAAAAGGCAATCAAGATTGCTCATTTAAACGCTCAAAACCATTTTCATATGCATTAAACTTCATCTAGCATCTTGTAGCATATCTAGGATGCTTGCTTGCATGGGTCTTTCATCAACACACTTGCTTTGGTAAGTTCTTCACTAATTTCATCTAATCTTAGTGCTTTAATTACTTGTATGTTCTTAGATTATATTCTTATATACAAGGTAGAGATAGTTGTGTTGTTGTGATTGAGTGTTGTATTGTGATAGCTTTCTAGGTTTTCATAATCTATGTTTAGCTAAGCCTTATGACATGTCATTTAGCTATTGATATATAGGATTGCATTATTGTCATCTAATCATCCTAGATAAGCATCTAAGGTTCCCTAGCTTTGTTTGCTCTTTGAATATCATCATATATTCACATAGGTCGTTTTATCTCTTCATTGAGAAGTAAGACTTGTGGTTAAGATTGCTTAGGCCACAAGCAAATTGGAATATGACCACTTTTAAAGGCCTACGGGTAGAAGTGGGGGGTTATTGACCATAGTGTTTGACGAGGTCAACATAGGTTGTAAACTCCATTTCAATTAGTGGATTTGAGGTTCAAATGTGGCGCACTTACTAGCCCGTGGTTTTTCCCGTGAGGGTTTCCACGTAAATATCAAGTGTTATTTAAATTCCGCACATATTATACTTGCTATATTATATTGACAAGTTATAGGTATTTTCGTAATCTTGACCATATACGAAAATTTGACACACATATAATTTGTTTCAGACACTACTTTAAAAGGCTCGGAAACTTCTTTAAAAGGCTCGGAGATTCAAAATTCTCCCAACTAGCTTAAGGTTTACAAAAGACTCGGAGAATAAATGAAAAGGAACGGAAAAAGTGTTACAAGACTCAAAAACCCAGTATAGAAAAGAAGTATTTAAGAGATATATTACCTTGTTGTATTAAAGAACGTCCACTTCTTTCTAAGTTGAAGAAGAAAGGGGAGGCAACCTTGAACTTTTCGCTGTAGGGGACAAGTTTATTTTAGAGAGAGAGAGAGTTACTGAATTGGGACTACTGTCGTTTTTGTTGGAAGTGTGGAGATGCAAGTACAAAAAGAATAAAAAACTGATTATCTAAAGGTAATTTTGGTTGTTCACCATAATAGGTGCCTTTTAAACTTAACTTATTAAAGCACTCACTTCGGTGCCAAATCAGTTCAAAAATGTGACATTTTCCACCAATTCCACATATAAATGATAAATTGTTTTTTTTTTTGTAAGTTTCAAATATCTGTAAATAAATATTTTTACATATATACCCTTTCAAATGTTATTTGTGTAGGGAAAAATACGGTCACGCAGCGGAAGCGAGACTAAAAAGGGGTTTAGTATAGTTTAAAATTTTTCCATAATTTGAACCTTAACCCTCTAATTAATTAACATATAATACTAAAGATATCATACCTTTGTCGCGTGATCCGATTGACACTGCGTCGATGGTAATCCGCAAGATCTTCCAATCCAATCACGAACGTGAATCACCTAGGAGCGTGGTCTCCCTTCTCTTTGAATTGTGTACCTAAGGATGGATTAACAAAACTTTTTCTTTTTCGTTAGTCACAATAGATTCCAAGAGGCTACAAAGAATGTTCCAGTCACTTTTGAATTCACAATCGTTAGATCGAAACTCGCGTGAACCTTATTCGAAATTGTGCACAAAACCTTTTGACATAAAAGTTACTAGTGCAATATCGAAATAAGAACAAACTTTGCTCTCTTTTCCTCTTGGCCGAATTCTCACACTAATCTAAGAGTTGGATTCTTTTTTTCTCTAGCAAAAGAAAAAACTCTCTCAAGCAAGAACTCTAGGGTTAGCCAAATTCTATACAAAGAATATATATATATATAGTGGTCGAATTCCCTTGCTAAATATGTTATATATCTCTAGTGCAAAAACTTTGCACAATACATTATATATGTAGTGCACGAATTCTGCCTGTCACCTATATTGTATATAAGTCAATATATATCTATGATTCTGCATGCCACATATATTTCTAATATATATTCTAATATATATTCCGGCTCAAGTGCCATATATATTTCTAATATATATTTCATTTATATTTCCGAATCCTTTGCTCCATGTATATTATATTTATATATATATATATATATATATATATATATATATATTAGCTATATATATCATGTGGCTGAAAATCCTCTACCATGTAGGATTTGTGTCTTTTTGACCTAAATCCTAACCCTAGGTAGATTTTCTTAGAATTCCAAACCCTAATCCAACTCTTTAGTGTATTTGTGACTATATTAAAGACTTCTTAATTTGACTAGATAAATAAATTTCATTTATTTATCTACTTACCAAATAAAGTCTTTAATATTTAATATACTACTACCAATAGTATAACTCTAGGAAACATATTTCCTGATCAGAAAAAGATTTTGATTCTCAATTAAATGATTAACTAATAAATTAATTAATTTCCATTTAATCAATCAATAAAATAAAATAATATTTTAGACTATTATTCTAGTCTTGCCGCCCACACCTAATACATGGGCCTAATATTATTTTCTTATTTTATTTAATCCATTAGACTTTAATTAAAAAGTCCACATGTGAACCAGACCCATTCTTACTAAAAGAAACAAGCCCACATGCCTTTCATTAATATATTAATATAATTGATCAGCCCATTAAATAAATAATGTGCAAATTATATTCTTAATATATTAAATACAATTCTAGATGGACCCATAAATTGGTCCGGTAGAATATATCAAGTAATCCATGCAAGTCCGTGTGGATTGGGGATCTTGGCGGGCTTATCTAAATTTAAGCTCCAATAGACATAACCCAATCACAATCAACAAATGATTCACTTAGGTTCAATCTATTAATTTTAGTTCATTCCACTAAAGAACTAAAATTGCACTCTTAAATAAAGATGGAATAAGTAAATGATTCTCTTTCATACCCTAGACAATTTTATAGGAGATGGTGTATCCTCGTGAAGAATATCAGTAATCGCCAAGAACTCATAGACCGCCTATAGCTCTCCAAGTTACCATATTTACTCATATGACCACATTTTGAACTTGGATATTTTGACTTGTCCAGAAGCCATGTTTCAATAGACTCTATCGAAAACTTAACGTTAAGATTCAATATCCAATACCTCAAAACATCCATATGATGATATTCTACTCTCATTTAATTAATGGAGCCACGATGTCCATATCTATAAATGAAGTCCTGTATCGATTAACAAATGAATATCACCAAACTATCGAGGATAGACTAGGCTATATAATCATACTCATTGATAACTCAAATGATACCACTTGCAACCATAAGTCCATCATTTATCTCAGGATTAAGATAGACTCTTCGATTGTCCTGATAATGAAAAGACTATTATCTATTGACGGTTCTAGATAAAGTATTTCATTGTGATCCAGTTCAATGCACCCAGTGCACTAGATTCTTTTACTCGAAGACCCTCCGATGATATTCGACTCATCATAACTCATTTGATCCCACTCAAATGCTAGCAAAAGAATTCTACAACTTCAACAAGATAAAGGTGCTCAACCTTTAACTTAAGTTGTGAATATTATTCAAGACTAACTAAAGAATTGTGTCTACCTCATACATATCCAGATGTACGAACAATTCTTCTTTTCTCATAGTCTTTTGACCTTATGATTATTTACTTTTGACAATTATAATAATTAAACTATAAATGCTATAAGATTTGTTAAACCAAAAATCACATTATGAATATGAATAGATTGTCAAAAACACTATTACACTCTTGCTATTGAGCATAATCCTAACAATCTCCCACTTGCGCTATAGCAAATATGTCATATCTCTCATTCCCATGTTCTCACCCATATATACAATTTCCTTTAAAAGATGATACTTCCTTTCAATGTGTTTTCTTCTCTTATGACTTCTTGGTTCTTTCGAATTAGCCACTGCTCCACTGTTGTCACAATAGATAGTGATCTGCTTATTCGCACTAGGAACCACTTCCAAGTCAATCAAGAATTGGTAGAGCCAAACAGCCTCTTTTGCAGCCTCGCATGCAGCAACATACTCAGCTTCCATGGTGGTATCAGCAATACAAGATTGCTTGATACTCCTCCATATGACTGCTCCTCCTCCAATAGTAAACACAGCTCCTGATATGTATTTTCTAGAGTCAGAATCTGATTGGAAATCAGAATCTGTATACCCAACGAGAATTAAATCCCCTCCAGAGTATACAAGCATATTATCTCTCGTTCTCTTGAGATACTTGAAAATATGCTTGACTGCCGTCTAGTGATTAGGACCAAGTTTCGATTGAAACCTACTAACTATGCCAACAGCAAAACAAATATCTGGTCTAGTGCAGAGCATTGCATACATGAGACTTCCAACTGCCGAGGCATATGGAACTCTACTCATGAATTGCTCTTCATGCTCATTCTTAGGAACTTGTTCCTTAGAAAGTTTGATTCCATGTCTGAAAGGTAACATACCTTTTCTTGGAATCCTGCATGGAAAACCTAGACAAGATCTTGTCTATGTATGAAGCTTGGGATAATGCAATCGTTTTATTCTTTCTATCCCTTATTACTTGGATACCTAGAATAAAACTTGCTTCTCCTAAGTCCTTCATATCAAATTGTTTTGCTAACCATTCTTTTACTGATGTCAATACACCTACATCGTTTCCAATGAGTAGTATATCATCAACATAAAGAATCAGGAAAACCAACTTGTCGCCCTTAATCCTTTTGTATACGCAAGGTTCGTCAGGATTCTGAATAAATCCAAAACCTTTGACAGCTTGATCGAACCTTATGTTCCAGGATCTGGATGCTTGCTTTAATCCATATATGGATTTCTACAACTTGCATACCTTTTCCATTTAGCCCTTTTCAATGAATCCTTCTGGTTGCATCATGTAGATGCTTTCGTCAAGACTTCCATTAAGGAAAGCTGTCTTGACGTCCATTTGCCAAATCTTTAGATCTAAAGATGCTGCAATGGATAAGAGTATCCTAATGGATTTAAGCATGGCCACAGGAGAGAAGGTTTCCTCGTAATCGATACCTTCTTTCTGTGTATACCCTTTAGCTACCAATCTAGCTTTAAAGGCTTCCACCTTTCCATCCATACCTTTTTTCCTCTTATATGCCCACTTGCACCCAATGGGTTTTATCCCTTTAGGCAAGTCTACAAGGGACCAGACTTTGTTATCGAACATGGATTCAATCTTAGATTGCATTGCCTTTTGCCAATGGCGACTATCAACATCCTCCATTGCTTCCTTATACGTGTAGGGATCATCGTCGTCCGGGAGATTCTCCACTGATTCTCCCAGACCGATGTATCTTTCAGGTTGTGTTCTAACCCTCCCACTACGAAGAGGAATGGTAGGTTGTTAATTTTGTGTTGGATCGGAACTTACAATTGGGTTAGGTTGTGTAACCTCTCGTGGAATTGTATCTCCTGACATCTCATTCAGGACAATTCTACTTCTAGGCACAAAATCATTCATATAGTCCTTTTCCAGAAATTTAGCATTTGTCGAAACAAATACTTTAAGATCTGAAGGACTATAGAAATAATATCCTTTAGTTTCTTTTGGATACCCTACAAATATACATGTTTCCGAATGGGACTCCATCTTTTCTGTCTTTCCTTTTTAACACATGCGCAGGACAACCAAATATCCTTAATTGTTGTAGACTAGGCTTGCGCCCAATCCACAACTCATGCGGTGTTTGAGGAACGGACTTAAATGGTACATCGCTTAAAATGTATATAGCAGTTTGTAAAGCATATCCCCAAAAAGAAATAGGAAGTGTTGAATAACTCAACATAGACCTAACCATGTCTAAAGGAGTTCTATTTCTCCTTTCTGCTACCCCATTCTGTTGAGGTGTACCTGGTGTAGAAAACTGAGAAACTATCCCATTATCAATAAGATATTGCTGAAACTCACCAGATAGATATTCTCCACCACGATCAGATCTCAAGATTTTTATGTGTTTCTCAAGCTGATTTTCTACTTCAGCTTTGAATGCTTTGAACATGTCAAAAGCATCCGACTTATGTCGCATGAGATACACATAACCAAATCTCGAGTAATCATCTGTGAAGGTGATGAAGTACTCATATCCACCTCTAGCTTGAATGCTCATAGGACCACATACATCAGTGTGTATCAATCCTAAACATTCAGTGGCTTTTGCGCCTTTGGCCGAGAACGACCTTTTGGTCATTTTACCTTCCAAACAAGATTCACAAGTTGGTAGATCATCAACCTTTAAGTCACTTAAAGGTCCGTCACTTACCAATCTTTTAATCCTATTAAGGTTAATATGACCTAGGCGTAAATGCCATAGGTAAGTTTCATCTATTGATAATTTTACTCTTTTATGATTAGGTTCCGTTATTTCTGTGTCCAACAAGTGAGAGATATTTTTATGCAAAAAGAATAAGTCGTTTTCCAATGTACCTTTGCAAATAAATTTTTTATTCTTACTAATAATAAAATCTTTATTAAAAGTAACCGAATATCCAAATTTATTCAAACAAGAAACTGAAATTAAATTTCTCTTGAATTGAGGTACATAATAAACGTCTATCAAATCTAAATGCCTAAAAGAATCTAGATTAATTCTAATATCTCCCACTGCACTTGCAGACACTAACGTTCAGTTGCCCAAACGCAAGTTGATTTCATTCTTATTCAACTTTCTCCTTTCTTGGAACCCCTGTAAGGAATAGCAAACATGATTTGTGGCTCCAGAGTCTATGATCCAAGAATCTGTAGAATCTGCCAGAAAACATGTTTCAAGATAATTAATGTTACCTTGTTCCTTCTTGTTCTGGGACTTTGGGCAATTTCTTTTCCAATGTCCCTTTTCACCACAAAGGAAGCACTTCCCTTTGATCTTGGTTACTTTCTTGATCTCCTTCTTGGTAGGCCCAAGTTACTTTTTCTTCTGTTGTTCTTTGACCTTCGGACGGGTCTTAACAGTAGCAACTTTACCAACCATATGAATCTAGGATTCATAAGTAGGAGCAGGTGGTTTAGGAGCAGACAGAATAAACTTATGTTTTTCAGCTTGCAGCAACAACCCAATTTTCCTTTTCCATGTGACATAATTATCTCCGGTTAAAGTATTATCTTTTAAGATGTTCATTAGGGATGGGGTCATGATTTTCGAATAAAACAAAAATATATATAAGTAAATAATCATTATAAAGCACTTTCGAATATTTATCTTGATTTAAATAAATAACTCAATCGTAAAAATTCAACAGTGATCTAACACCCATAAATGTTACGCCTCCTTTGGGAGTTCGCACCATTTACTAGTTAGACTAGGTCCCACCTAATTGTTAACATAACAACCAGCATTTTCAATTTTAGCCTTGCAATTTTACTGACAAGAACTCTTGGGAGGATATCAATAAAATTACATTGAGTGTGTTACCAAGATATCGACCCTCAATGTATTCTCTCACGAAAATCCCTCCTTGGGGAGTAGATCTCGTTTGAGTCAATTGTCTAGTCTATCCTTGTAAGGAAGTATGTTGCTAAATTCCATTCATGGACGCCCCTTGGGGGGATTACCAATAAATAATAAAGCTCAACTAACCTTGGAAGCCATAGGTGTTACAAAACACCTTCTCCCATTCAATTATTTAAGGCATGTGATTAAATCCCATAGAATGATTTACCAAGTTATCTAGATGCCAATTTAGATACCTAAATCATTCAATGCATGTTCATACCAAAAGAGATATATGAGTGGCACTCCTATTCTATATGACATGTTATCATACAATAACAAATATTGTAATATTTATGCAAAAAATAAATAGCCACAATTTTGGTCCATCCTAGAAAAGCAAGTAAATTACAATTTGTTAGAAATACAAGATCTTCAAGTGGCCATCAACCATCCACACATCCCTCGGCTGCCCCCCATAGGCATGCACACCCCACAACCCCACAAAGGGGCTGCCGTGCGCAGCCCATGAGAGCATATAGGGCTGCCATGCGCAGCCCACCATGATATGGGCTTGCCATGCGCAGCCCAATCCACTCCTAGGGTGCGCACGGTGCTCGTTCTTGGTTCCGGTTGCTTCCTTTTCTTCATGTCTTCGAATCTTCAATACCCGAATACATTACAGCAGTACTTAAACAAATATAATACTGCAGTATTTTTTATTTTTTTTTAATCACTGCAGTATTTTTTACAATAAAAAACTGCACTAAAATTTAATACAATAAAAAATCTGCACATAATATTAATACACTAAAATAAAAAAAATAGCAACTACCAAGAAGGAATTATGGCGATGATAGACCACCCTTCATGTTACAAATCCGAAACAAAAATTACATTGAAATTCTAGGACCAAAATCGAGCAACAACAATCCACATAAAAACATATATAAATCCATACATCCACATGTAATTATATATGCGAATACCTAGAGTGTCATCTCTTTCTAAACATGCATAATCACAATAAAAAGAAATAGATTCACGTATATATACGTTAATTAATTAAAAGGGTTCAACCAGGCTCTAATACCAATTGTAGGGAAAAATACGATCACGCAGCGGAAGCGAGACTAAAAAGGGGTTTAGTATAGTTTAAAATTTTTCCATAATTTGAACCTTAACCCTCTAATTAATTAACATATAATACTAAAGATATCATACCTTTGTCGCGTGATCCGATTGACATTGCGTTGATGGTAATCCGCAAGATCTTCCAATCCAATCACGAACGTGAATCACCTAGGAGCGTGGTTTCCCTTCTCTTTGAGTTGTGTACCTAAGGATGGATTAACAAAACTTTTTCTTTTTCGTTAGTCACAACAGATTCCAAGAGGCTACAAAGAATATTCCGGTCACTTTTGAATTCACAATCGTTAGATCGAAACTCGCGTGAACCTTATTCGAAATTGTGCACAAAACCTTTTGATATAAAAGTTACTAGTGCACTATCGAAATAAGAACAAACTTTTCTCTCTTTTCCTCTTGGCCGAATTCTCACACTAATCTAAGAGTTGGATTCTTTTTTTCTCTAGCAAAAGAAAAAACTCTCTCAAGCAAGAACTCTAGGGTTAGCCAAATTCTATACAAAGAATATATATATATATAGTGGTCAAATTCCCTTGCTAAATATGTTATATATCTCTAGTGCAAAAACTTTGCACAATATATTATATATGTAGTGCACTAATTCTGCCTGTCACCTATATTGTATATAAGTCAATATATATCTATGATTCTGCATGCCACATATATTTCTAATATATATTCTAATATATATTCCGGCTCAAGTGCCATATATATTTCTAATATATATTTCATTTATATTTCCGAATCCTTTGCTCCATGTATATTATATTTATATATATATATTAGCTATATATATCATGTGGCTGAAAATCCTCTACCATGTAGGATTTGTGTCTTTTTGACCTAAATCCTAACCCTAGGTAGATTTTCTTAGAATTCCAAACCCTAATCCAACTCTTTAGTGTATTTGTGACTATATCAAAGACTTCCTAATTTGACTAGATAAATAAATTCCCTTTATTTATCTACTTACCAAATAAAGTCTTTAATATTTAATATACTACTACCAATAGTATAACTCTAGGAAACATATTTCCTGATCAGAAAAAGATTTTGATTCTCAATTAAATGATTAACTAATAAATTAATTAATTTCCATTTAATCAATCAATAAAATAAAATAATATTTTAGACTATTATTCTAGTCTTGCCGCCCACACCATATACATGGGCCTAATATTATTTTCTTATTTTATTTAATCCATTAGACTTTAATTAAAAAGCCCACATGTGAACCAGACCCATTCTTACTAAAAGAAACAAGCCCACATGCCTTTCATTAATATATTAATATAATTGATTAGCCCATTAAATAAATAATGTGCAAATTATATTCTTAATATATTAAATACAATTCTAGATGGACCCATAAATTGGTCCGGTAGAATATATCAAGTGATCCATGCAAGTCTGTGTGGATTGGGGATATTGGCCGGCCTATCTAAATTTAAGCTCCAATAGACATAACCCAATCACAATCAACAAATGATTCACTTAGGTTCAATCTATTAATTTTAGTTCATTCCACTAAAGAACTAAAATTGCACTCTTAAATAAAGATGGAATAAGTAAATGATTCTCATTCATACCCTAGACAATCTTATAGGAGATGGTGTATCCTCGTGAAGAATATCAGTAATCGCTAAGAGCTCATAGACCGCCTATAGCTCTCCAAGTTACCATATTTACTCATATGACCACATTTTGAACTTGGATATTTTGACTTGTCCATAAGCCATGTTTCAATAGACTCTATCAAAAACTTAACGTTAAGATTCAATATCCAATACCTCAAAACATCCATATGATGATATTCTACTCTCATTTAATTAATGGAGCCACGATGTCCATATCTATAAATGAAGTCCTCTATCGATTAACAAATGAATATCACCAAACTATCGAGGATAGACTATGCTATATAATCGTACTCATTGATAACTCAAATGATACCACTTGCAACCATAAGTCCATCATTTATCTCAGGATTAAGTTAGACTCTCCGATTGTCCTGATAATGAAAAGACTATTATCAATTGACGGTTCTAGATAAAATATTTCATTGTGATCCAGTTCAATGCACCCAGTACACTAGATTCTTTTACTCGAAGTCCCTCCGATGATTTTAGACTCATCATAGCTCATTTGATCCCACTCAAATGCTAGCAAAAGAATTCTACAACTTCAACAAGATAAAGGTGCCCAACCTTTAACTTAAGTTGTGAATATTATTCAAGACTAACTAAAGAATTGTGTCTACCTCATACATATCCAGATGTACGAACAATTCTTCTTTTCTCATAGTCTTTTGACCTTATGATTATTTACTTTTGACAATTATAATAATTAAACTATAAATGCTATAAGATTTGTTAAACTAAAAATCACTTTATGAATATGAATAGATTGTCAAAAACACTATTACACTCTTGCTATTGAGCATAATCCTAACAATTTGTTATATATTTACATTTTAATATATTAAAAGATAATATATAATATGTAATTTCAATTGTTAAAATAAAAATAAGTAATTTAAAAAAAAAACAAAACTAGAATTGGAACCGCGCAAGGGGGAGCCCTCCTTGCAGGTCAGGCTGCTTGTCCTAGTGTCTTTTCCAAGTCTCTTTAAGAAAGGGAAGCGCTCCCCTTACCTTTTGGCTACTTACTCAAAGCAAAATTGACTGATGAATAGATGAAAGGGAGGTTTCTATTTCCTATAGCCGAGGTTGATGTTGAGTTGTCTGTCTCATCTTTTGATTGAGTGATGTGATCGAGAAATAGAAGGAGCCCACTTTATCCTGACCACTTGACTTATCTGGCTTGCTCACTTTAGGTTCAAGGAGAAAAAGAGTAGTATTGTCTAAGCGAGGGTAATGAACGTGAGGCTAGCAAATGGAGCAGCTCTACTCTAAAGGGAAACGCATCGCATCGCATCTCGATCGAGTTTCATAATCAGCAGCTGTGGATTCAGTTTCGGTCTTGGTGAAATAATTAAAACACTTATAGTTTGAGGCCTTCACTTCAATTTTGCTGTATGGAACTTTGATAATTTTAATGATTGGTCTCATCCCAAAAAATAAAATTAATAAAACTAATCAAATTATGGGGAAAAAAAAAAGAATAAAAAAAAGTCCTTAACATAAGGAAATCTGGATTCCAATGGAGTTGTTTGAGTTCTGAAGCAACTAGGTTTTATGATTGCTAAATATTTTTTAAAGGTGAGAAGAAAAAAATATACTAATATGGTTCGGGTCATGAGAGAATGAAAAACTTGAAATATGTTGTAATTTTATGGCTTCCCCACCAAGCCTCTATTGTTGGCTTCCCCACCAAACCTTTATTGTAAGCTTCATCACTAAGCAACTGATTGCCTATATATATGGCTTCTATTGTAATTGTTTGAGGTTAATGAGCTGATATCAATAAAAAGAGAAAATCTCTCTCTCTCTCTCTCTCTCTCTCTCTCTCTCTCTCTCTCACGTGTTCTCTCTTCTATGATCACTCTCTCATTTTATTATTCCTTATTTATAAGTATCAACTGAAGTTCAATATGAAATTGCAATAGTTAATCTCTTCTCTCTCTTGTCTATTTCTCATCTCTTTTATTTATTATTCTTTGTTCTTCAATCGATTTACAACACGTTATCAGCACGATGCTGTTATTTCTAGAACCTGAAGTTCTGAATTTTATTACTACTAGAACTTGAAGTTCCTAGATTTAGTACCAGAACCTAAAGCTTCTGAATTTATTATTATTAGAACCTGAAGCTTCCAGATTTTTATTTATTAATACCAGGAACCTGTAGTTCTGGATTTACTTTCTCGCATTTTATTTTTACGCAATTTACTTTCCCGCATTTTATTTACTTTTATGCGATTTCGCATTTATTTATTTATACACTTTTATGGGAATATGGGATTGGCTATGCCAACCTACCAGAACCTGCAGTTCTGGATTTAATTTTTTCACATTTATTATTACGCATTTTATTTTGTAATTTTTATTTAAACAATTTGGTCACCCATCCAGAACCTGAAGTTTATGGATTTATTTATTATTACCAGAACCTGAAGCTTCTGGATTTATTTACTTACAAATATTCCTTTATATATCTGAAGGTTTAAATTCCTCGGATTTTTGTCAAACCAGAAGTTCTGACTCCGATTGTGATTTTCGGATAACCAGAAGCTGTAATAATGCCAAAGCTTGCAAGTTTGAAATTTGCTGCACTAGAAGTGTCTGGGGACAATTACATGTCCTGGGTTATTGATGCCAGATTACTCCTAAAATCAGAAGGCCTATATTACACAATTGAAAATAAGGGCGAGGCATATGAACAAGACAAATCTACTGCCATGGTTATTATCCGTCACCATCTGCATGAGGATCTGAAAGCTCAATACCTAACTGTCACGGAACCAGAAGTTCTAGGCAAGAACCAAAATATCGATTTGATAACCAACCTGATGTTGCATTACCAAATGCCAGGTGTCAGTGGCAACATTTATGCTTTCAAGACTATAGATCAGTCTCTGAGTACAATTCTATTTTATTCAAAATCACTACACAGCTGAAATTGTGTGGTCAGGATGTAATCCGAAATTAGCAATAAAAGCAAATAGTAAATTTTCTCCCCTTTTTCACTTTATCTCATACTATTATTTTCTCATTCTTCTTCATCTTATTTCTATTATATTATCTGTTATTTTAATTTTACGCATCTATTTAATTTTATGCAATTTATGTATCTGAGTATGCCAACTAACCAGAACCTGAAGTTTCTGGATTGGTATAAATTATGTGTTGAGCCTAACTAGGTCAATCGTTAAGTTTCTGGAATTTAAACCAAGCTCGACTTGACTGACTAACCACAATCTGAAGTTTCTGGATTTATAATTAAAATATTTAAGTTAGCGCGGTTTTACAAACCAATCAGAATCTGAAGTTCTAAATTTTAAATTTCATTAAAAAATATGGAGTTCTGGATTCATTACTTTGTACATGAATGTCATACTTGGGACCTGAAATTCCAAAATTTGAATTCTATATAGAACCCGAAGTTCTAATTTTGAATTCGAAGTATTGAATCTGAACTTGAAGTTCTTAAGTTTTGAACATGAAGTTCTAATCAGACTTGAAGCTCTGAATCCAATTTAAATTGTGATATTAAAACTTTTATGTCAAAGTTTATTAGAACCAGAAATTCTGAATTGGATCAAGTTACGATTCTTTCATCTAGAAAGTCAATTTGTAATTTCTATTTAGAATCTGAAGTTTTCTGAATTTTATGAAACTACAGTTCATGGTCGAACCGGAAGTTCAAAAAATCAATACGATTCATGATTTTGTTTTATGAAGTGATATATTTTCATATCTATATATTTACACTTTTGATCACTTTGTTTAATATGCACTTTATTTTTCATTATGAATAGATATATCTTTAAACGATAAATTGGGTGATATTGAAAAGCAAAATACAAGAGATATATGTCTAGCCGATAGTGCAACGACACATACGATTCTGCGGAATCAGAAATACTTTCTGAATTTAACCCTGCTTAAGGCAAATGTTAATACAATATCAGGTCCAGCATATATGACAGAAGGCTCTGGTAGAGCTATGATATTGTTACCAAACAATACTAAAATATGGCTATCACATAGAAACTATAAATGATGAGAATATTGAGTATCTGTGCATTATTTCTCATGATTCAAGCCAGAAACTCATTATGGAAAGGCTGTGTGCTTTATCATCTGGATTATATTACACTCTTATGAGAGATGTAGAAGTTTATGCAATTATGAACCAGAAGTTCTCAGACCTAAAAATATTTATGCTTTGGCATAACAGTCTTGGTCACCCGGGATCTATAATGATGCATAGAATCATTGAAAATTCTCATGGACATCCATTAAAGAACCATATGATTCTTTTATCCCATGAAAATTTATGTACCTCATGTTCACAAGGGAAATTAGTAATAAAACCATCCCACTCTAAGGTTGGTTTTGAATCCTCATTATTTCTACAAAGAATTCAAGGGGACATATATGGACCTATTCATCCACCAAGGGGGCCGTTCTGCTATTTTATGGTCCTAGTTGATACATCCATCAGATGGTCACACGTTTGCTTATTATCAACACATAATGTTGCTTTTGTAAGATTACTTGCATAGATTATCAGGCTTCGGGCACTTTTTCCCGATCATCCGATTAAGTCAATACGCCTTGATAATGCTGATGAATTTACTTCCAAGACATTTGATGAATATTGCAGATCAGTTGGGATTAATATTGAACATCCAGTTCCATATGTTCATACTCATAATGGATTAGCAGTCACTTATTAAGCATCTCCAGGTAATTGTGAGAACTTTATTATTTCGATACAATTACCAATTTCTATATGGAGACATTCTATTCATCTCTGGCCCACTGCTTATCATCATTATTTACCATTACAATTTGTAATTGGTTATAGACATGCTTATTTTTAAGATAATTGATCATCAGATAATTATTAATCGGTTACTTGATATATTAAAAGTAACAAAAATTTTATATGTTGCTATCTCATAAACCCCGGCCGGGTGATTGTTCCTGAAGAACGATCTGAGCTAGACCTGGCAAGGTTCCGGTTCGAGCCGTGGAACTGGAACCGAAAAAACCAGAACTAAAATCGGAAATGGAAATTTGGTTCCGGTTTAGGAACCGGAATCGGAACCGAAACCTGAACTAGAGGAGGCCGGTTTCGGTTCTGATTCTAATTTTTTTAGAACCGATCGGTTTGAACCGGATTGGAACCGACAGTTTCGGTTCCAGTTCCGATTCAAACCGGCGGTTCCTGAGTTTTTTTTTTCTTTTTAATATATAAATATAAATATAAATCCTAAATCCCTAATTCTGATCTCTCTCTCTATCTCTTCGATTCTTCTTCTCCAGATCTTCATCTTCTTTATCTCTTCTTCTTCTCTTCTTCTTCTTCATCATCGATTCTTCTTCGATTCTTCTTCTCTTCTTTTTCGATTCGTTCTCTTCTTCTTCGAATCAATCTCACCTTCGATTCGGTCTCTTCTTCTTCGACTCACCTTCGATTCGTTCTCTTCTTCTTCGACTCACCTTCGATTCGTTCTCTTCTTCTTCGACTCACGAACTTCGAATCGATCTCTTCTTCTTCGATTCACGAAGTTGATTTGGTGGTGATTTGCATGTTTAGCCGTTTGGGGTTGATTTGGGGGTGGTTTGGGTGTGATTTCAGATTAGTGAGAGAGAAACGAGACAAATCTAGTGACTGAAACTCTGAAACGAGACTGATCTGAGATTGATTTGGTCATCTGGGTTCTGAAAAAAAAAAATTAAACCCGGTGGTTTCGTCAGAACAGAAACCGAAACCGAAACCGAAACCGACGGTTCTGGAACTAGAATCGGAACTGAAACCGTCTAAAGCTGATTCCGGTTCTGGTTCCACCCAACCACAGAACTGGAACCGCCGATTCAGAACCAGAATCGAAACCGGAACCGTGTCAGGTCTAATCTGAGCAAAATGCAACAAATAAATCATCTGATGCATATCATAAGCTTATAAACCTTTGAAAGGTATTGTTATTAGGATCCTAATGTAAACAAAGCTCGAGTTATAAATAAATCCACTTTCTCTAAATCAGCTCAATAAGAGTCTGATATATCTAAAGAGATACGAGTCTATGAAAATGACTAAATCCATTGGAGTGGAAGAAATCTCTACAGAGATACAAGAATATAAGAATCAATAAATTTCTATAAATCATACATGAGAAATGTGGAATAGTGAAAAAACAATCATCAGTGATACATTTTCAAATACAGTAGCTACTGAAATGATGATTACGAAACTCATAGTATCGATGATTGTAGACAAAGACATGATTGGCCTAAAATGAAAATAAGCAATTCAAGAAGAATTGACTTCATAAGCCAAACATAAAGTATTTAGACCAATAGTTCTCCAGACACCTGAAGATGTCAAACTAGTTGGATACTAAAAGGTCTTTATACGAAAACGTAATGAGAAAAACGAGATCGTGAGATATGAGGTACGACTCGTAGTACAAGGTTTCTTATAGAAACTTGGTATTCACTACTGATGAATACGATTACGTTCTGAATTTTTGATAAATTTGGCTACCTTTGAAAGGCTTAAAATACATCATCTAGACGTAATAATCATTTATCAATGTGGTTCACTCAATGCAGATATTTATAATCCCAGAAGGATTTAAAATGCTAGAAACATGTAAACCGAGATCTCGTAATATGTATTTAATGAGCCTACAAAAATCCTTATATGGATTAAAAACAATCTGGACGGATGTGGTGTAACCGTCTCAGTAATTATCTGATAAAATAAGAGTATAATAATTATATTATACACCCATGTGTTCTTCATAAAGAAATCTGAATCTAGATTTGCTATTATAGCAGTTTACGTTGATGATATGAATTTGATTGGAACTCCTGGAGAGCTCTTGAAAACTGTTGAATATTTGAAAAGGGAATTTGAAATGAAAGACCTGGGAAAGACAAAATATTGTCTCGGCCTGGAGATTGAGCATAAATCTAATGAAATACTTACCCATCAATCAACATATGTTGAAAAGATTCTGAAAAGATTCCATATGGACAATGCTCACCCATTAAGTACCCCTATGATTGTTAGAACCCTTGATCCAAAGAAAGATCCATTCTAGCCAATTGAAGATAGTGAAAAGATACTTGGTCCTAAAGTACCATATCTTAATGCAATTGGTGCTTTATTATATCTGGCTCAATGTGCTAGACCAGATATTGTATTTTCAGTAAATTTACTTATTAGATTCAGTTCGGCACCAACTCGAAAACATTGGAATGAGATTAAACATTTTTTTTCGTTATCTTCATGGAACGAAAGATTTAGGGTTATATTATTCAAAATCTAACAATTTTTCAGGTATACTTGGTTATGCTGATGCTGGGTATCTATCTGATCCTCATAAAGCTCGTTCACAAACGGGATATGTTTTTACCTATAATGGCATAGCAATCTCCTGGCGCTCTATAAAGCAAACTCTTGTTGTTACATCCTCTAATCATTATAAGATCCTTGCACTTCATGAAACAAGTGAGAATGTGTGTGGCTAAGGTCAGTTATTTATCATATTCAAAATATATGTGGATTTTCATTATCTACAGGAATGCCGACACCAATATTTGAAGATATTGTGGCTTGTATTGCTCAAATTAGAGGAGGCTATATCAAAGGAGATAAAACCAAACATATTTCTCCTAAATTCTTCTATACTTATGAACTTCAACAGAACTGACAAATTGATGTTAAACAAATATGGTCTACAGATAATTTGGCAAATCTGTTTACTAAAGCATTGCCTATATCAACTTTTGAGAAACTGATATATAGAATTGGCATGCGTCGGCTTTGTAAATTACAGGATTAATGTTGAAGTTTTGTTCAGGGGGAGCGTTCAATCAGGGGGAGCAAATTTTTGAATGGACATATGTGTACTGTACTCTTTTTCCTTCTACCGGATTTTGTCCCATTGGGTTTTACCGGAAAGGTTTTAATGAGGCAGTTCTAAACATGTCCACACCACTTGATCCAGAAGATCATTGTATGTATTTTTGCTAAGGTTTTTGTCTCACTGGGTTTTTCCTAGCAAATTCAAATACAAGTGGTGGAAATCCAAGTATAAATATGAGCAAAGCTCTGAAGAAAACATTAATTTTGGACTTATATGCACTGTACTCTTTTTTCCCTTCGATCAGGTTTTGTCCCACTGGGTTTTCCTGACAAGGTTTTTAACGAGATAGTTATGAGGACGTCCAACACCACAAGATTTAGAAGATCTTTGTATATATTTTTTTGAGATTTTTGTCCCACCGGGTTTTTCTTAGAAAATTAAAAATACGAGTGGTGGGAAATCCAAGGGGGAGAGTTGTAATTTTATGGCTTCCCCACCAAGCCTTTATTGTAAGCTTCATCACTAAGCAACTGATTGCCTATATATATGGCTTATATTGTAATTGTATGAGGTTAATGAGCTGATATCAATAAAAAGAGAAAAGCTCTCTCTCTCTCTCTCACGTGTTCTCTCTTCTATAATCACTCTCTCATTTTATTATTCCTTATTTATAAGTATCAACTGAAGTTCAATATGAAATTGCAATAGTTAATCTCTTCTCTCTCTTGTCTATTTCTCATCTCTTTTATTTATTATTCTTTGTTCTTCAATCGATTTACAACAAAATATATTTTGTTTGTGAGGATAGTTTTGGTAAGTTGTTTTTAGTTAGTTGAAAAGTGGAAAATTTTCACTTTTATTAAAAAGTGATTTTAAGAGATTTAAGTGATTTTATTACTTAAAAAATCAAACAAAACAATTTGATGGAACACATTAAGTGTCATTAAGTGCTAACTAGAAAAATCAAGCATGCCTTAAGTATGAAATTAGTTGATTATTACAATGTTTCAGGATTAAGGAAACCTCTTGGATATAAGTGTGGGGTCTTACCACTAAGTCAACCTCGTCTCGTCGACTAAGTATGGAATTAATCGTTGATATATAAGTATATAACTCTTCCTAATGGGTTCGTAACTTCGTATCAATAGGTATAAAATCTTACACTACTGGGTTTGTCGTGAACAGGATGACCAAAGGAGGGTTGCTAGTTGCTACCTGAGAAGGCGGGATTCAGCATAGTCACTCAACTAGAAATGATGGGTCGTCCACAGTACAATGTCAAATATGTATGTAATTAGTTGATTGGGATCTCATTCAGTCGTACTAAATATGATATTAGTCATAATCCATTGGTACTACATATTATATCCATTGGGCACCCTCTCTGGTTTTTAAGGATGATTTTCCATTAACCGTTTTGCTTCATGAAGTTGGGAAATGTTTCACCTAAAATGTATAAAGAGGGACAACAAATCTCTACCTATATATATGTTACTTGTAAGTATTTTGGGTTGGGTTGCTGAATAATATCATATTTTTCCCAACACAATAGAATGAAGTTTTTTCCGGTTTAGAAGACAGAATATCTGTGATTTGAGTATCCTTATTGTTAAAAATCCATTAAAAGACAAAAGGCATGTAACTTCACGAAATCAAAATATTGTCACCGGTTCCTTACTAGTACTTGGTTGAAAAAAAATGAAACAGTTCTCAGAAGATTACTTGTATAATTACAAAGCTTTTGCGTGCAGAAATTTCTAGCACAAGACTTTCACATCTCTACCTTCAATTTTCAACTAAAATTGGTTTGCCTATACATATTATATATACAACAGATCAATTATTTGACTCCAATCGGAGATCAAATCAGTTCCAATACATCTACAGAGTGGGTTACTCAATTCCATCTCTTCGAATTCTTCGCCCCTTTCGATTTCTGTTTTGCTGCCTGAAAGGCCTGCACTTTCTGTTTCTTCCGAGCTTCTTTCTCAGCCTGTTTAAGGAATAAGAAGAGAAACTGAGACTGGCACACTCCAAACGGATAAAGATAAGCTCTCTTACTAGTATTGAAACTGCAGAGACAAACTTACCTTTGACATCTTGGATTTGGCCTTGACTTTAGGAGCCTTATCCTCGAGCTCCGCCTCACGTTCAAGCTCCTTTTCCCTAGCATCAAGGTTCTTCTCTAGATAATACTGTGCATTGTGAAATTTAAAACAATCAGAAGACATAAGACCTATACTAAATTCACGCTGCACTAGCTTCTTCTTAATATAAAATATTGAAATAGAACTCCAGATTCAGTCAAGTTTATGTAAAACAAGTGATTTGTTGATATGATAACACACAATTTTCACTAACATAGTGTAATTAAAAGAGCTACTAGTAAGGTAGAGAAAAAAGCAACACATACATTGTAATCGCCTGCATAATCCTGTAAATTGCAGTCTTTAACTTCCACTACTCTATTAACTATTTGCTTTATGAAGTATCTGTCATGAGAAACTGTTATAATTGTACCTTTGTATTCAGTTATTGCTTCCTGAAAGAACAATTTGAGTTGGCAGAATAAATTCAGTGGCTATAGAAGCTATATGCTAAAAGTTGTTTTCTGTAAAATAAGATGTCCAAAAGCAGGAAAACAGAATAAGAAAAATCCAAACCTCGAGCATCTCTTTTGAAGGTATATCCAAGTGATTAGTTGGTTCATCCAGGACGAGAAGAGTTGATGGTTTTACCATGAATTTGCAAAAAGCAAGACGTGCCTAAATGGAACAGCAAGACTTCATTCAAATTACAAGTTCATGTTCAATGGGAAAACATAGTACAATTACGGAGCACAATGGTATGTATAGGTATAGCATCATTCATCTTAAACATAACAATGGCAATTCCATAACATGAAAGGACTAGATTTCACTCAAATGTTTAGCCAACTGTTAATCAGGCTCAGCACGATGTCAACCATAGTTCCTCAAAGTTTCACCTACTTGTTTAGTTATTAGCATAAGTAATACTAATCTAAAAGAACTATGTGCAAATCAGATGCCCAGCAAACAATAGAATCAGTTCAAAGATTAGAATAGCAATACTTCTAAGGCAGGACAATGGAAGTTGAATGACATTCACACAAGAGTAAAAAGTTTCAGGATGAGTACAGTGTACACCGGTTCAGTATACCTTCTCACCACCACTCAAAAGGGAAACCTTTCGATCAAGCATGTCAGCTTTGAAATTACAACGACCAAGGAGTCCCTTTATATCATCAATTCTCCAGTCCTCTGCAACTTCTGCTACTGTCTCGAGTACTGTTTTATCCAAATCAAGCGCCTCAGCCTAAAATATAAGTCGGTTAAACTCAATCAGCACTGCTGTCTATTTGTATAGCAGCACAGTTTACAAACTAACAATGAAGGATAAAAGCATATAATTGATGAAGGTAACATGCCTGATTCTGCTCAAAATAGTTTGGTAGAACATTATGCTCCCCGAGTATAACAGCACCTCCTCTTGACTTCTCTAATCCCATTATGAGTTTCAGCAAAGTACTCTTTCCACACCCATTTGGGCCAATAATGGCAATTTTCTCTCCCCTTTCAATTGTAAGATTTGCCTTGTTAAACAAAACCTGGCAAAAGATCAACCATGTCATAACTCGTGTTGGTACTAATCAAGAAACAAAATGGTCAAAAGCGCACTTTGTTTTATCATCAACTATCTCAACTCACTTTATCCTCGTAATTAAATTCCAAGTTCTTAATTAAGACAACAGATATTCCACTTCTTCCACGCTCAGGGAACCTAATCTTCATTTGTTTCCGTTGGAATGGCTTCTCGATTTGGTCCTCTTCTTGAAGTCTCTCCAGCTTCTGCTCTTACCCAAAAAGCAAATTCAGAAATTGTTGGGTGAGGAATTGATCCACAAAAAAGAAAATATATAAAGATGCCATCACATAAATATTAGAGTTAAAATATATAGCAAACAAAAATTCTGAGTAACCAGTTACCACTTGAAGTAGCGGCCATTAACAATGTCAAAAGATATGCAAGTATAAGCTTCCCTTTTAATAAGAAACAATGTATGTAATGTACAACATTTCTATAATAAGTTATTATCGAGGATGAAACAACATTTCTAACATTATCAAGGATTAAAAAATTGCTTTGTCATCATATCATATATATATCTATAATAAGTTATTAGTATAATAGATATCAAAGAGAAGATAAGCAATTACCAAAATAAGGACGTTTCACATGCTCTAAGATTTCGAAATATAATTTTGTTTGAACTGCGAGTAACTCTTATGTTAAGTACAGCTTTGTACCTTCTCAGCAGAAGAAGCACGTCCAGAATTTGCCCCTGCCCCTAACCTACTTATTAAGTCTTTTGTATGCTCAATTTCCTTCTGTTGCTTCTCCCACGCAGCATACTGAGATTCAATCCATGCTGCCTTTTCCAAGACGTATTGAGAATAGTTTCCCTCATACGTCCTGGACACACCCATATCAGTTTCCACAATTTTAGTACACAGCTGATCAAGAAAAGCTCTGTCATGAGATATGATAACCATCGGCACATCCTGCTTGTTGAGATAGCCCTCAAGCCACTCAATCGTATCAAGGTCAAGGTGATTTGTAGGCTCATCCAAAAGCAATAAATCTGGATCCTGCAAATGAAGACATATACATTCTACGACATGTAATCAATACTAACTATCAACATTTCCACTCAAAAAGTTGTTCAGCCATTAATAGTCTCACTTCTTAAGAAATGAATTGCCTCACACTATTAAACTTTAATAACCATTCGAGTAACCAAAGATAATTCTCATGAAATTAGCAATTCCCTAATCAAAAACTATGACATCTCTTCATCGAATAAATTTTCACAACCATTCACAGGGTAACAGATAATGAGAATGTCCTGAATTTGATGTAGCAACATACATTAGTAAACTAACAATTCATAAACATAAAACCAACATCAAAATTCGATATACAAAACCACAAATATACCTGCAACAAGATCTTCCCAAGCGACATTCTCATCTGCCACCCGCCACTAAAGGATGCCACCAACCTATCCCCATCCTCTGGCGCAAACCCGAGCTCAGGCATCAACTTACTGACCTTAGCATCCAATGTTTCCAAGTTCACAGCCTGTGCTTTCCTCTGCAACAAATCGAATTCATCTAAAAGCCTCCCCATCAACTCCATATCCTCTACAGCGCCTTCCAATGCCTTCTGGATCCTCTCCAACTTCCCTGCAATCTCCATTTCCTCCTTGAAAGCACTCATGAACTCTTCCCTCACTGTCCTGGTCATCGAAACCTCGAATTCTTGGCTCAAAAACGCAATTTTCATGTTGGTTTTCGCCTTTATAACATTACCCGAATCGGGTTCTTCTAATCCAGTGATAATTCTCAACTGGGTCGTTTTCCCAGCTCCATTCACACCCACCAAACCAACTTTCTCTCCTTTCTTGACTTCCCACGAAACGTTTTTCAACACAGTCACTCCTTTATAGCTCTTGCTTATGTCCTCAAGCTTCACACCCGAAGAAACGCTCGAAGCGCCGCCCGTGTTCGAGTTCCTGTTCCCGCCGCCACGCTTCTTGCTCTCGAACTCATCGTTAGGAGAATTCGATGAAAACAGCGATTCGATGTCGTTTTGCGTCTCGGAGGCGAGCGATTCTTTCTTGACGGCGGTGGTGGCAGCGGACGCTTGGGAGGAGATGTTGCACCTCTGTTTCCGGGTGAAAAGGACGGAGCTTGAGGGGTTGGCGATTGGTTTTGGGATCGAGAATGGGCGGAGACGGGTGAAGAAGGAAGAGCGGAGGTGGAGGTTGGTGGCCAGGTCCATGTTTGGCCGGCGAGAAAGTGAGGGAAAACGTGGGAAAAATTTGATGGATTTTTTCTTATTTATCTGTTGTGAGTGTTTTTTATTAATTATTCTCTGGAAAATGATTATTTAGCAATTTTAGAGCAGCAGGGAGAGACTCTTTCACACTCTACTACTCTACTAGTCTCTCAACTTCATGAATTTTGGGAGATATTGATTTATTTGTGGTTATTTTAAAAGAAATGAAAAATAATAATAAAAGAAAAAAATATATATATTTTTTTTTATTTGAAATTGAATTGACCTAAGGAGAAAAAAATCACAAGCGATCATATACCTGAAAAACCCCTAGGTAATATCCAAAAATATATAAATAAAAAAAATAGTAACAAAAATAATCACAAGACATCACAAAATAGAGGATGCAGGCATGCAGCCTCAAAAAACCAAGAGGCATGTAGGTCAAATAAGAAAAACAAAGCTATAAAATCCTGAAAGATTCTTACTCATACAGTCATTACCAACTAACAAAGAACAGAACGAAGGAATAGAGGACCACCAGGCATCAGAAGGAATACCCTACTTAGAAAGAGCATCTGTCACACGATTACTTTTCCTAAAAATATGAGAAATCTAGAACTCTATATACGAGATCTGATAAATGAAGCGCTACCAAGCTTGACGAACACGCCAGATAAAAAATTAAATTAAATGATAGCCTTAAAATAAAAATAAAAATAATTAATAAGAAATGTGTTTTCCTTATTTTTTTTATTTTTTAAAATATTACAATAATTCAGTATATAGGTACCACTTAATCAATCTAATATCCTCATCAAAACTATAAAAATATTATAAAATAATAATACAAATATAAAAAATATATTAATAGTATTATTGTTGATTAATATATAATTTTTTTATTTAATTGAATTCTGTTTTCAATAATGATGTAAAACTTTTAAAAATTAATCCAAACATCAAAAGGACGTAGAAAATTGACTTTATTAATTGTGGGTGTTAAAATGAATTTTGTGGCCATAAATTTAAAAGTGAGAGACAAACTGAAGTTAGACTCTAGATAACGCAACACGCCTCTTCACTCTTCAAGTTCTTGTGGTTTAGATTTTGCTGTCCAAAATACAGTGGCTCATGCTCTTCAGTCGATTTGTGCCACGTGTAATCAATTGCAATACCATGTCCACCATGATCTTTTCAAAATTCTTGGAAAATGAATAATAATAATAATATCTAAATTAGTCCTTTTCAGTTTTCTTTATAAAAAAAAAAATTGGTCAATATATAAAATAATAATAATAAATAGTCAATTTTTTTGGTAAATTGCAATAACATTATCGCACATTTGCCCATTACATTATCAGACCATCTCCAACCCTGCACCAAATCCCTCTCTCTCTCCAAGTTGGTGCGAAATCCACGCAAAAACGAGCACCAACCCACCTGCAAAACCCTCACCATCTGAGGAAGATGAACAGTGCCACGCAATATATTGTGGGGCACTGTTCATCCAACGCAAACGATGTGCACTTATTTTTTTTTTTTGATCCCTCAATTTTTATATAATCACGTTTTGACCCTACTTTTTAAAATATATTCTGATTATATCCTTTTTTAAAAGGTTTTGTGTATTCACAGTTTTACCCTAATAAATTAAATTTATTCCAATTTGGTCCTTTTTATTATTTAATGATTTTTTTTATTTAATTATTATTGATATTAACATTTATAATATATTCCAATTTGGTCCTTTTTATTATTTAATGATTTTTTTATTTAATTATTATTGATATTAACATTTATAATAAACTAAAATGAAGTGTATAATTACAAATTTTAAATGCCTTTTTTTTTTTTTAATAAATCACTTCATTCCTACATTAATTCATAAGTTTTAAATGCAATTATTTTTTTTAATAAATCACTCCATTCCTACATTAATTCACAAAGCAAAATACATTAATTGATAAGAACATTAAAAACGAAATACAAACTTCATAGTGATAAAATAAATTACCACTAATTGGAATACACTTAAATTAAGGAAAAATACAACATAAATTATAACAACGATTTAGTAGTCTGGAAGACCATTTTCAGATCCTCCGATATTATTGAAAAAATCACCGAAAGACCCAGATGAACTACCGGATCCATGGCCTTGTTGCCGAGCATGTTTTGCCATGATTTTTAATTGTTGTTGATTCACAAACTCGCGCTTCCTTGGATCAGTTATGGAATCCAAATCCATCATTATAATTTTGGTTTCCCGCAACTCCAATTTCCTCTCCAAAATATCGTTAGTTATTTGCCTCTCCTGATTGTTTTTTTCAAAAACTTCCACGAGTTTATCTTGTCCTTCTGTAAAAGTGGAAACAATTGTTGAATTTTCTTCTGTAGCCCTCTTTTTCAGTTTTACTTTCTTCACCCCAATGGGCCTTTGAGATGAACTACCCCCGCCGTCATCACTACCTATATTCAAAGAAAATGAAGATAGCCCGAGAGATGTGGTTGTTAGAGACTCTGGAGTTGGAGAGTCTTCTTGTGATGACACATTATGAGCACATGACCTTCGTAATGTTGATGTTGCACTATCATTATCTGAAAATTTCTGCATATCCTTGAGAATGGGCCACACATGGTCAAACTTGAAACCCCTTTTGTATTTCTTATCTTGGACAAATAAGACTTTTGCCCGGTTCATCTGCAAAATGATACAAATAAATTTATTGTTCAAATTTAATATTAAATAAAATTTCTCTACAACTTTAATTTGTACAAATACTCACCATATCAACTTCAGAGGCACCACTAGAATTCAGAGTTTCGATCTGTCGTAGGCATGACCGTATTTTCCCAACTGCGGTAAGGATAGTCGACATCCGAGACTGCAAACTTCGCTCGGTACGATTTTCAATCATATAATCTGGTGTGGTGTTGTTGTATTCAGCCTCAATTCGAGCCCAGAACATCTCCATAGATTGGTAATGCCTATGATCGGGTTTTGAGAAACATCAAGATATACGTGACACAGTAGCATGTCTTCTGCATGTGAGTATGAAGAACTTCGGCTTGTAGACATTTTTTGGAAAAAGTGATTTGAAAGGAAAATTGATTTGAAGAGATAAGTGATTCGAAGGGGTAAGAGATTTGAAGGGATAAGTTTAATTTAGTGTGGGTTGATATTTATAGAAACTAGGAGGCACTCTTTTCAGATTTAATCCTACGGTTGAAAATGTGAGGTAATCTATCCATCGGTTGGATTTGATGATGAGAAGATTTCTTATCTTCAGATTTCGGGAAAGGTGAAGATAAGAATAATTTTTGTGATTTAATCCTACGGTTGAAAAGGTGAGGAAATCCATCCATCGGTTGGATTTGATGATAAGAATTATTCTTATCTTCAGATTTTGGGAAAGGTGAAGATAAAAATAATTTTTGTGATTTAATCCTATGGTTGAAAAGGTGAGGAAATCCATCCATCGGTTGGATTTGATGATAAGAATTATTCTTATCTTCAGATTTTGGGAAAGGTGAAGATAAGAATAATTTTTGTGATTTAATCCTATGGTTGAAAAGGTGAGGAAATCCATCCATCGGTTGGCATTAAAAGTCCATATATCTTATCTTGATGTTTTGGGAAAAGTGAAGAACAATTTTCTAGAAAAGTTTAGAGTGGGCCCCACAACAAGTATTAGATGTCTAGATTCAATGAATCTGATTCACGAGTTGGATTTTTTGAATTAAAGTGTTTTTTGTCCGTATCTACTTTTTCCACATGGGCTTGTAGCTATTGTCGGCCACATACTGAGCTGTTAACCAGCTTGATACAGCTTTCATCCACTCCCAGGTTCTGAGTTGTAACCAGCTGGAGACAACGTTCATCCACTCGCTTATCTAAAAGCACGAGTTCACAAAGATAAATAGCCTAGACCAAAGTCTGTAAAAACTCATTCAATTCAACACCAAGCGAAACTCATTCAATTCAACACCAAGTGAAAATGAATTTCAATATCGGAGGTCCATCTAACTTCTCATCTTCATTTTCATCTTCCGACGATGAGGAAGAGCAACTTCTAGCAAATCTTGAAGAGATTGATTCAGAACAAGATGCGATCATTGCCCAACATTGTAACATCCAACGGGCCATGGATTAGTATCTCAATCAACAAAACAACCCAGTGACCCGTGGAGGCTCAATTATTGGTCATAGAGTGATCAATCGAGACCGGGAAAGTGCTGATCGTCGTTTGTTCTACGACTATTTTGCTGAGACCCATGGTATAATGATCAAATGTTCCGTCGACGCTTTCGAATGAGTAGAAGTTTATTCCTTCGTATTGTTGAAAAAGTGGAAGCTCGTGACAACTATTTCGTGCAACGAAGAGATAGTATGGGTAGACTGGGCTTGTCTGGTCTTCAAAAAATAACAGCAGTTTTTCGGATGTTGGCATATGGTGTACCGGCGGATGCTACTGACGAGTATATTAAAATAAGAGAGTCTACAACAATTGAAAGTTTGAAAAGATTTTGTCGTGCTGTTGTGGAGGAATTTAAAGATGAGTATCTAAGATCACCTAATGCTACTGACGTTGCCAGACTACTCCGTATTGGTGAAGACCGTGGTTTTCCAGGAATGCTGGGTAGTCTAGATTGTATGCACTGGAAGTGGAAAAATTGTCCAACCGCTTGGGCAGGACAATATGCAGGTCGGAGTGGATCCCCAACTATTATTCTAGAGGCTGTAGCTGATTATGATCTGTGGATATGGCATACCTATTTTGGTTTGCCGGGTACAAACAATGATATTAATGTGTTGGAGGCATCCCATCTTTTTGCCAACCTCGCTCAAGGTATTGCCCCTCCAGCTCATTATGTCATTCAAGGAAGAGAATTTAATATGGGTTATTATTTAGCTGATGGTATATACCCACCATGGTCTACGCTTGTACAAACTATTCATGATCCACGTGGTCCGAAAAATAAATTATTTGCAATGAAACAAGAAGGATGTAGAAAAGACGTTGAACGTGCATTTGGAGTTCTCCAATCACGGTTCGCAATTGTGGCAGGACCGGTGCGTTTTTGGCATAAACATGTTTTACATGATATAATGACTACGTGCGTTATTATGCACAACATGATAATCGAGGATGAGCGTGATGTTGATGCAGCAATTCAGGATCATACGGAAGCACCAATTCCGGAAGTTGAGATCAAGATGAGAATACCCGATTTCGAGAATTTCTAACTCGACATAGACAAATCAGGAATAAAGATGCTCACGTTGCACTCCGAAATGCATTAATAGATCATTTGTGGGAAGAATATACTAATGCAGATGGTTAGATGATGATCGATATGTACTTTTATTTTTATGTTTTTTCTTTTTTATCTTATGAAATGTAATGTTTAAGTTATTTTAATAATAAATGCAATATTTTACCAAATTAAATTTAATTTCTATTAATGTATTAATTACAAAATTTCGTATTGTATTGTATTGAAATATTATGTTAATTATAGGGTGAAATGTTAATTGTTGAGAAATATTTAAAAAATGGAAAGAAATGGAATATTCTTGAGAATATTCCTTATAGGGATAAATTGAGTGCAGTGGGTTGGAGATGGAATAATGAAATAGTGTGACTGTTTAGTTATTTTAGTGCAAAACTTGCACCAAATCTACTATTTTGGTTGGAGTTGCTCGCAGATTAAACTTTTATCTTAATTATAGAAAAATTAATAATTTTAACTAAGGTGGAAATATCTAAATTACCCTCCCTTAACATTTTATCAATTATTTTAAAAATAAAAAAGCAATGATTACAAGTGTTAACCGAATAAAAAAAAATAAAAATAATAAAAAATAAAAAAGGAAGTAATGATTACAAGTATTAAATAAAAAAGTATGTTACATGTGCTAAATAAATCAAAAACAACGATAAGAAATGAAAAAAAAAAAAAAAATTGGAAATCAAAATTTTTTTATTAAAAAAAAAAAGTCCAACACCTAAACCCTATATGTCTCAATGCTAATGTGGGTTATGAAAAAATTAAATGCCACATAGGATGAACAACCACTTTGTTAAAAAAATCATCTTCAATGCAATCTCTCTAGTACAACTTCAAACTGAGGTGACAACTTTTTTTTAGAGGCTGTCATCAACATGACTCTCTGATTTCAGAGGGTATGTTGGATAGCCATCTTGTTGGCCCAGTCAGTAACCACTCTTGTCTTCTACTTTATTTTATACAACTATTCTAAAATATATTTAAGGAAACCAATAATAAATTGACATATCATTAAAAACATGTATTTTACAAGTGAAGCATTGGAGACCACTTTTTCATTTGTATGTCTATCAAGTTTAGTTACATGCCACTTATGAAGCAATTGGCTTGACAATGTTGACATATTACCATTTTTTCAAATGCAAGCTACATTACCATTGGAGATGCTCTTACATATTTGATATCTCTCAACAGCAAATTACATTTCAGTTCCTCCATTTTTTGAAATTGCATTTTCTTCAAGCTTGAATAAAATCAAATAATGATTACAAGTATTAAATAAAAAAGTATGTTACATGTGCTAAATAAATCAAAAACAACGATAAGAAATGAAAAAAAAAAAATTGGAAATCAAAATTGTTTTATTAAAAAAAAAAAGTCAAACACCTAAACCCTATATATCTCAATGCTAATGTGGGTTATGAAAAAATTAAATGCCACATAGGATGAACAACCACTTTGTTAAAAAAATCATCTTCAATGCAATCTCTCTAGTACAACTTCAAACTGAGGTGACAACTTTTTTTTAGAGGTTGTCATCAACATGACTCTCTGATTTCAGAGGGTATGTTGGATAGCCATCTTGTTGGCCCAGTCAGTAACCACTCTTGTCTTCTACTTTATTTTATACAACTATTCTAAAATATATTTAAGGAAACCAATAATAAATTGACATATCATTAAAAACATGTATTTTACAAGTGAAGCATTGGAGACCACTTTTTCATTTGTATGTCTATCAAGTTTAGTTACATACCACTTACGAAGCAATTGGCTTGACAATGTTGACATATTACCATTTTTTCAAATGCAAGCCACATTACCATTGGAGATGCTCTTACATATTTGATATCTCTCAACAGCAAATTACATTTCAGTTCCTCCATTTTTTGAAATTGCATTTTCTTCAAGCTTGAATAAAATCTTCTCTCTAACATCCAAAAGCTTGATGCATTACCTCTCCATGCATGTAGATGATTTCCTTAAATTATTACAACTTTGCATTGTGCATTTTGCTCTAATTTCAATATAATTGAAACTTTACTATAACACTATAACACAATAACACAGTGAAATCAAACTTTGTCAAAACTTCATCGATGTTTGTTATCATCAAAATCAAGCATTAAAGCATTGAGGCTACCACATATACAGTATTTGTAGTGGTCAAAAATACGTCATCCCAAATAATCAAGCGTTTTGATTCAAAGGCCCTAAATAAGTCATTTTAAAGAATCTAAAAAAGGCCAACTTATTAAGCCTGACCCAATAAAGCCTAGGCCCAATAGTCAAACTCAGCAGAGTGCCAATCTCAATATGCCCAATCTTGAGCTTGTGCCAAAACAACTAGATAAAGGTCTAATAAGGGACCCGAATCAGTCAAAGTCAAACTTGGACCAGGTCAAACCATTGGAAAATCTTCTCTCATTAACTCTATAACATCTACATCAAGTCTATAACGTCTACATTAATACTATTAAGTGATCTAATTGTAGGCTCACTCCCTTTCTTCTATAAATAACAACCCCCTCTCATTCACAAAGGGGCTCAACTCTCTAAGCTCTTAAGCAAGCTATAGCTCCACAGTTCATGCTATTGTTGAGCTATCACTCAATCTACACGATCGACGTGTATGCCCCCGTTTGATATATCAATAGTCGATCAACAATATCAACCATCTAGTAAATAGCTCCAATAGACCTCAATCTAAGATGATCTCTATCAACTATCAATCACTGGTATACGGTCAACAGCTCCAGTAGACCTCAATCTAAGATAAATTCTATCAACTCGCCTATCTTCAGGTTGGTCTATGTCAACCTCTATACAATCGTATCGCCTATCTCCACATTGATCTACGTCGACATCGACATAATCCGGTGGTTTACATCGACCTCTATATAATCATATCGACTATCTCCACATTGGTCTACGACTCTACATTGACCTCGACATAATCTGGTGGTCTACGTTGACCTGTATATAATCATATCGCCTATCTCCACGTTGGTCTACGTCAACCTTGACATAATCAATGGTCTACGCTGACCTTTATATAATCACCTTGCATGTCTCCATGTTGGTCTACATCGACCTCAACACAATCGTCTCAACATTTCCAATCCACGATGGTCTACTTCGACCTCGACATATCTCTAGTCCACGTTAGTCTACATCAACCTCGACATAATCAACTTTCATAACATCAGTCTACATCGAGAGCATTTACCTTGCTAGCCAAGCTCCATCTTTTGTTCTACGGCTTATATCGACCTACACAGGTCCTACCATCCTCCGTTCTACAATCTACATAGATCTATAGTTTGCCTATATGACTCATTATATTTTCTATCGATCTACTTGTCACCTTACCGACTTAAGCGTCAGAATCTCCTTTGTTAGGTCTCATATTTTGATTGGCTTGTTTCGTGGACAAACCACATGTGGGGTTCATTGTAAGGGTAGCTTAGGTATTGGTATTCAAGCTCAAGGCCCTTTCAAGACCTCATCTTGATAAGCACCAAAGGTAAATTTATAGTGCTTACATGCTTTGAAGAGATCTAGTTGCACACACACACACAACTCATGCATAAATGTTATTCTTGTATGTTGTGTGTTTTTATATATGTGCATTCATATTCTTGAATATCTCTTCATGCATGTTTTATTGAGTGCATCTTGTTCAATGACAATGCCATGACATGTTAGGCATTAGGATGCATTCACTTCCCACACTTGCACTTCATGTTTGTTAGTTTTAAGTGTGGTGTAATTCGTTTCCCAAAATATGATCGGAAACGTCCGCGCTTGCACGATGGTGTGTATGTCTTAGCGCGATGATTGACCACTTGAGAAGGTCTCATTCTTCTCTTGGATAAGTGTTAAATTTGGTTGGGTTGATTGGAGTAAGGTGTCTAGTTTCAAAAGATTGGATTTCAATGTTTCAAATGTTTTCAAAACTGACCTTTGCATGGTCTTGTGACCATAACTGTTTATACAAAGCTTCAAAATGAGTTTTGAAAATTGTTGTACAAACTAGACACTTATACCTTTCCAATGGTATATTATTCGTAATATTTCATGACAGTTTGGATTGTTTTTAAAATCTCCAAAGTTACAACCAAAACAGGGCAACTCTTTTGTTGTCTGTTTTTGACCTTTGGTCACTCAATTAATCATAATGTTTTCTATAGAAATTGAAATGTCATTCTGTAAAAACGAGTAAAAATTAGACATCCATACCTTTCTAACAATATATCATACGAAAGGTTTCGATGTCGTTTGTTCATGTTTCAAAGCGCTCGAATCTTGAGCAGCTGCACTGACGCGTGTACCGCGAAAATACCCATAATTTTTCCATTTCTTTAACGACATAGTTTCACTTAGGCATTATAAATACATATCTTTCTCATCATTTTGAGGGAAGATCCATAAAATCAAACCCTAGAGAGAGAGGCTCCATATTCTTGAGAGAGAAAGAGAGACTTGAAAGAAAAAGCTTAAAGATTACATCTTTATCTCTCTAAACCCATTCCCACATGCACAAATCATCATCTAGGCATCATCTAGGTTCATCTAGTATGTGCTAATGCATGGGTCTTCTTCAACACACATGGTATGATTTGTTAAACACTAATTTCATCTAATCTTAGTGTTTTTACTTATCAATTTATCTATTTTATCACTTGTATGTTCTTTGAGTAATTTCTACATACATGATTGAGATTATGTGTTGATTGGGTTATTTATGTTAGCTAGGTTTTCATGCCTATTTTATATCTAGCTAATTAATCTCATTATATGATTGAGATTATTTTTGATAGCTTAATTGATTAGGTCATTATTGCCTAAAAGCTATGCCATAAACATTCTTGTGTGATATATTGATAACTAGGTTGATAGATTGTATTTTAATCAACTAGTTAATCTTTTGAATATTTGTGGGTTATTTGTGATAGCTATTGTATTTAGGATTGGTTATCCTTAACATAGCTAAAGTTGTATGCCATGTCATATAGCTATATTTGATATCTAGGATTGATTTTATTGTCATCATATAATCCTAGATAAGCATTTAGTGTACCCTAGCACTTATTGCATATTTGCATATTTGCATAATATTCACTTAGGGTGTTGATCTCTTCAGAGAAGTAAGTCTTGTGTGATGACCGGGATTAGGTCGTACACTGGGATTAGGTGGTCACATGAGCAAATTGGACTAGGTCCACTTTTACAGGCCTGCGGGTAGTGGTAACTGGTTATTGATCGGGATTAGGTTGTAAACGTTATCACAATTAGTGGATTTGAGGTTCGAGTGTGACGCACTTACCAGCCCGTGATTTTTCCCGTGAGGGTTTCCACGTAAATATCAAGCGTTATTTAATTTCCGCACCATATTACACTTGCCATATTATATTGTCTAGTTTGGGGCATTTTCGTAAATTTGACTAAACGCGAAAATTGGGTAATAACGATTAAAATCTATTCACCCCCCCCCCCCCCCTCCCCTCCCCTCCCCTCCCCTCCCCCTCTATATTAATATATTACACACCGAGTATTTGTTTCACCCTTGGCTAGCACCACCCCGGTGTCCCAAGAGCTCTACGTTCGCCTTTTTTAGTCTTGCAAGTTGCCGGTGCCCACCTCGAATTAATTGTAGATTTTTTAGTGTCTACAATATTACATATATACATAGACAAAGTTTTGTCCAAATTATTTGCCCAAATAATGTACATCATGAAACGATGTGGTGGGTGATGTGTTAATTACAATTCATTTGTCACATTATTTAGATATGAATTAGGATAAATAATTTAGACAGTCCAGTATTACTCTTAAAAGAATTGTTTTCAGACTTAGGTTGTGTTTGTTTTTTCATCTAAGATTGAATAGTACTGAATTTTAATGAAGACGGAATAGTAACTGAAAACTTAAAACTGAATGATACATTTTTTTTCTTCTTCTGAAAACTGAATATAAGTGATAAGTTAATTGTTTTTCTAAATCACAAATAATTGAAAATATATTTATGTCCTTTCAACCATTAATTGTTATATATTTACATTTTAATGTATTAAAAAAAAACTAATAACAAGTAATTTAATAAATTATAAAAACAAATTATGTAGTTATAATAAATTAAAAAAAAAACAATTAAATTACTGTTTGGATGGTATATTCCAGAAGAGCTTTTGAAACTGTTTGGTTGGAGATTCACATAAATATACTCAAGAAAGCTCTGCTAGGGTTTAACGTGAACTGCATGGTGACCTAGGGTTTGGATTGGTCATTGCAGTTCTAACGGCCGGCACCGTTGTCGGTCTTCTCATTCCGATGTCTTGGTGTCCTGCCTCTTCGATCTCTTTCTTAGTTTTCTGGTTCTTGGTCCCTCTCTGTTGTTGCTACTGCGTTTTTGGACGTGGATTGCTTCTCCTCCGTTTGTGTGGATTGTTGCTGCTGCTGCATTTTTGGCGATGGATTTTCTTAGCGTTCTGGTTCGTTTAATCTCTACAGACCTCTGTTTTAGTTTGGAGTCTCGTTGCAGCACTTTCTTCCCGTTTAAGACATTGGCGGCGCTGGTTTGTCTGGCATTTTTCTGCTGCACTCGAAAGATCTTCTCTTTTGTGGCCATCTTGTTCATTTAGCCACAGCAGTCCTCCGTTTGCGCATCAATTTGGAGCCTCATTGCTATGCTTTATGTGGTTCTCTGTTTCAGACGACAGTGCCACTGCGTTGCACCCATTTGCAGAAATTTCGTTGACTAGTTTGGCTAGTGTTTTTCTGCTACTGTAAATACAATCACGATTAAATTGCATTAAGCTTACCTGAGGGGTGAATAGGTTTTAAGGTCATCTTCGATCTCTTGAAACAAACAAAAATTTGTCCCTCTAGATAGCTTATATAACACCACAATAAACACAAACAAGCATGCATAGACTATTGATAAGTATATTCAATTGATAGATCAAACATAGCCTATGGATTGCATGAGGAGGTTGTAACAAAAATACATAAAACAATAAGAACTTGTATTCATTATAAATGTTTCAATTGTATAAGTACATATAATAGACACAAAACAATAAAAGATCTTGTCACATAAGAATGTAATTAATCATAATACATTCAAGATCAATTTGATTCAAATTAAACAAATAACAAAGAGATAAGTAAAGAGAAACTTGACACACGATATTTTTAAGTGGTAAACCCCCGAAAAGGAAACATCCACGAGTTGAATCCACAACCATCGGTAAAATGTTTTTCACTAGTTAAACAATAGTACACCCTCAAATGTGACCAACTCTCATGTATGACAATCTATTGGATATCCGTCCTATCTATTCCCACTAGAGAGAAACTTGTTTACTCTCTAACTGAGACGCATCGCATGCCTCTAGAGAATATCCTTGCTCGGACTTACTAGAGGCCTCACACCTCACGCCAAGACTTCCCTTGCTCTATGTTGAAGAATCACTCAACAACAAGAGACTTTTCTTTCTTATACTTATAGAAGCCTCACACTCAACCACCGGTAAAGCAATTCACTATGATAAAAACGACTTACACACTCAAGGCTATCAACACATGATATCCACCATAAGCTATCAACTCCTAGTCTACCATCGGCCCTAGTGAACCACCGAGCCTACTCCCTATCCAAGGTGTGTCCTACACCTCTAAGAAGCAACTTCCTATTCAAGACGCTCACGTCTCTAGGAAGATTTCTTGCTTATCTATCCGGATCCTCCTGATCCTAGACAAGACTTCTTGCTTAGCCATCCGGATCACGAAGATCCTAGTTAAGATTCCATAGCTCAACCATCTAGAGTATCACACTCCTAGCTAAGATTTAATGCTCAAGTTGAAGCTTCACTTACTCCAAGATGAGACTTCCACCTTTTGCAAGGCAAATTATCTAAGTGATGCAAATGATGCAAACACATGTGTAAGGATTCCCGTTTTGTTGATTGGCTTATTTCGTGGTCAAACCACATGTTGGGGTTTTGAATGTAAGGGTAGTCTAAGTGTTTAATGATTGAAGATCAAAGGCCCTTCCATGACCTCAAGATACAAGCACGCCAAAGGTATAATCTCTTGTGCTTGTTTTTCTTTGAAGAGATTTAGTAGCACACACACACTTAGCATTCTTGCTATGATTGCATACTTGCTTATTTTTATGTGCATCTCTTCACATGTCACTTTACACACTAGCACATTGGTTGATATATCTTGTTGTGTGTATATGTGCCTTATAATTCGTTTCCCGACATTATTCGGAAACGTCCGCGCTTGCACTAATGAGTGCTTGGTTTCGCGCGAAGACCGCCTATGGAGAATGCCCTTGGCTTCTCCTTGGTTTTCACCATTGTTAGTGATCGGCGGTTATTATCGACGGCCTGGCCACCGAATGAAACCACCGTTTCAGTCCAGATTGGTCTGAAGCAATTATGCGGTCAAGATCGGCGGTCATGACCGCCATTCGAAACCGCCGTTCATACCTGATCGATTTTAATCCCTCGGGTTTGATTCGGCGGTTTAATCAGCGGTCACGAAACCGCCGAATGAAACCGCCGTTAATGCTCTGTTCTTCACGAGCTCAATTCGGCGGTCGTCATCGACGGTCGTCATCGGTGGCCTGGCCGCCGATTGAAACCGCCGAACGGTGCGTTTCAGGGGCAAAAGTGTCTTTTCACATGCCCAATTCTTGATGTCTATAAATATCTTATTTTCTCAATCTCTGATCAATCTTCTTGAGCAATTAGAACCCTAAACATTCAAGAGAGATTTTTGAGAAAAAATCAAATCAAGAACTCAACTTTAAACACTCAAATCAAATCCCTTTTGCATCAAATTTCATATTTGATCTTCTATGCCTTCATAGAATTGATCCATGCATGGTTTTGAATCATCACATCTTATTTGGTATGTTCTTCACTAATTTCATATTACTTTAGTGTTTTTCATATTAATACATCTCTTTAATTACTTGTATGCTTTTGATTATATGCTAGATACAAGTTAGAGATTATTTGTGATGAAAATGATTGAGTGTTGATTGTGATAGCTAATTAGGTTTTTAATTAATCTTGATTAGCTAAGCTATTTGACATGTCATTTAGCAATTGATATCTAGGGTTGATTAAATTGATTATATCATCATCCTAGATAAGCATCTAAGGTTACCTAGCCTTGTTTGTTATTTGAATATTCATATATATATTCACATAGGTTGTTTCTCTTTATTGAGAAGTAAGTCTTGAGTCTAAGAGTGCTTAGGCCTCAAGCAAATTGGAATAGGGTTGCTAATAAAGGCCCGCTGGGTAGAAGTGAGGGGTTACAGACCGGAGTGTTAGACGAGGTCTACATAGGTTGTAAACTTCATTTCAATTAGTGATTTCGAGTTCCGAGTGTGGCGCACTATACAGCCCGTGGTTTTTCCCAGTGGTTGGGTTTCCACGTATACATCAAGTGTTATTTAAATTCCGCACTATATTACACTTGTATGTATTTTTGACTAGTAGGGGGATTTTCGTAAAATTGACTTGCATGCGAAAATTGGGTAATAATAGTTAAAATCTATTCACCCCCCCTCTAGCTTTATATAGAACACGCCTCGAGTATTTGTTTCAACATGCAACATAAAATATATGATCAATACATCCTATGGAAACTAGAAATAATCAATGAGCATACAATTGTATATTTTTCTAGTTTATGATCCAAAACATGACACAATACAAAATGATGAATGAGCATATGAAATGTATGGATAAAGTATACTCCATGAAGATCTAGACATAGGCAACAAAGTTTACAAAACAAAGTTGTCTAGATCTTAAACATGAACAAAAATCTAGAGCATGCAAAACACCTAAAACATGCCAAATCCTAGATTCTATTCATGTTACTAAAGCTTGAAAACAAAGCATGTTCATTAAGCATATATTCAAGACTTTATAACACAAACAACAAAAATGCTAGAATCATAAGATATGATCAATGAATATTCTAGCAAGTATTTAGAACAAGGATATAATTAAATGATCAATTAAATCCTAGAAAGCTTTAAACACAAAATCAAATGTGCTAATCTTAAATATGTTCGATTAAAGGATTCAAGCATATGCTAAGGTTATTAATCATAAAATGACTGAATCAAGTCACAAATAACCCTAGATATCAAGCTAAGCACAATACAACTCTCAATCATGTGAAAAACTAGAATAATAGAAAACTAGTTCACACTTGTCTCTAATTAGACTTGATTAGCTTTGATTATGAAGCTATCTTTTCAAATAGCATTCAACATACATACACATACATATAGAAGAAGAAACCCCAAGCAAATTGAAGGTTATAAAAGAAAAAATCTCAAAGATATGAACACTACCTTGCAATCACGAGCTGGTTCGGTTTTCTAGGTAGAACCACCACGAAAATCAATCAAACAGCTACAAGACCACTTGGAAAAGGTAGAGGACTCGATTACGAACAATCTCCAACTTGAATCAACCAATTCCGACTTCGTATGAGAAAGTTATGGTGTTTGGAAGGTGAGAAAAGGTGAGAGAAAAATTCTGGTTTAAGATTTCTAATTTTTGCTTCTGCAAATGAATGGGAGGAAAATGGAGGACCTGTAAAAGATTTCAAGAGAAGGAAAAACAAGCCAACCACAAGCTGCCACATCACCATCCACAGGTGGACCGCGTGTAGCACATGTGGGCAGAGAGGTAGCCTGGCCGTGTGGCACACGTGGCTCACACGTTGCTTCCTTGCTTGGCCGTTGGCCGAGCAAGGTCCTCTCGTGCTCCTCTTGTGTTCTTCAACCGTATTCGGGCGTCCGAACTCCAATTTTGAATCTGTCTTCAGATTACAAATCATGACTACCTCACGCACAATAATGACTACAAAACTTTGATAAAAGGTTGAGAATTCATCTCGGAAAATGATGACGAAGACAACTCAACGAATGAGAACGCAAAGTAGCGTAGCTACATCGTTTCGACTCGAAACCAAATGAATGAGTAACCGAAATGACCAGGACTCAATAAGAAATCATAAGAGATCATGTTCAAGTCCAAAATACAAGAAACACAAACAAATAAACACAATATCACACAAGCATGCCATATCCAAGAGATAGTGATAAAACATGCAATTCTACAAGTTTGTCAACATAGAGATAAATGCATGTGCATACTTAAATGTGTGTGAATGTGTTATACCAAATGTTTGCACAACGATGTAGGGACACACATATATGAATTGTGTGTGTGTGCGTTTACGCCCTGCAAAAGGAAGAAGGATCTTGATACCTTAGCATCCAAGAACGAGCTTTCCCTTTTGAAGACGACATTTGCATGAGACGTTGCTTTCCACCCTTGAAGCTTCTTTTCTTCAAGAATCACCTAAGAAACTAATCAATACAAATAAATAGAGTTTTGCAATGGAATCAAACCAATAAAGATCTAGGATCTTACACAAATGTTGATTCAACAAATAATGTGTACTTCTCTTTCTCTACAAGAATCTTGTTTACAATGATATGAAGAAATAAAGATCTTAAACAAGATATAGTGAAGATATATAAAATGTCTAATTATATCTAGAGGGGGGTGGGGTGGGGTAGGGTGGGTGGGGGTGGGGGGGGGGGGGGGGGTGAATAGATTTTAATCCGGATATTACCAAATTTTCGAATTAGTCAAAATTACGAAAATAACCCCAAACTAGTCATAAACAAAATCAAATGTAAATTGCGGAATTTAAATGACACTTGATTTTTACGTGGAAACCTTCAACAAGGAAAAACCACGGGCTGATATGAGCACCACACACGATCCTCAAATCTACTACTTATAATGGTGTTTACAACCTAGGTTAACCATGTCAAACCCTACACGGTTACTAACCCACCACTACTACCCAACGAGCCTCTAATAACGATTATAAACCTAAGGTGCTTGAGACCTACACATGGTAGTCACAAGACTTAACTCTTAAAGAGAAGAGATAAACAACCTAAAGTTAATATAAGCAATATTCAAAGTGCATAAATGCAAGGTCAAACATTTAAGCTTATCTAGGCATGAATGAGCATGTCAAAGAAATTCCTAGATATCATGTAGCTATATGACATGCATACAACTTAGCTATATGTGCAAATCAAACCCTATATGTAATAGCTATAAAAAACAACTCACAAAACACAATAAAAAAACTATCTTGAAACTAGTCAAGTCATAAAGATGCTATCTTATAAAGCAAGAACGTGTGAAAAGATGTAGATGATGTTCTAACTACAAGTCATGTGAGTAATAATGAAAATGTTAGGATTATGCTCAATAGCAAAAGTGTAATATTGTATTTGACAATCTTTTTATATTAATAAAGTGATTTCTATTTTAAATAAATCTTATAACATTTATAGATTGAATATTATAATTGTCAAAAGTAAATAATCATAAGGTCAAAAGAATATGAGAAACGAAGAATTATTCATACATCTGGATATGTATGAGGTAGACACAATTCTTTAGTTTGTCTTGAATAATGTTCACAACTTAAGTTAAAGGTTGGGCACCTTTATCTTGTTAAAGTTGGAGAATTCTTTTGCTAGCATTTGAGTGTGATCAAATGTGCTATGATAAGTCTAAAATCATCAGAGGGTCTTTGAGTAAAAGAATCTAGTGCACTGGGTGCATTGAACAGGATCACAATAAAATACTTTATCTAGAACCGTCAGTAGATAACAGTCTTTTCATTATCAAGACAATCAGAGAATTTATCTTAATCCTGAGATAAATGATGGACTTATGGTTACAAGTGTTATTATTTGAGCTATTAATGAGTACGATTATATAGCATTGTCTATCCTCGATAGTTTGGTGATATTCATTTGCTAATCGATAGAGGACTTCATTTATAGATATGGACATCGTGGCTCCATTTATTAAATGTGAGTAGAATATCATCATATGGATGTTTTGAGGTGTTGGATATTAAATCTTAACATTGAGTTTTCAATAGTGACTATTGAAAGATGACTTTTGGATAAGTCATAATATATATCCAAGTTCAAAATGTGGTCATATGAGGAAATATGGTAACTTAGAGAGCTATAGGCGGTCTATGAGCTCTTGGCGATTACTGATATTCTTCATGAGGATTCACTATCTCCTATAAGATTGTCTAGGGTATGAATGAGAATCATTTACTTATTCTATCTTCATTTAAGAGTGCAATTTTAGTTCTATAGTGGAATGAACTAAAATTAATAGATCGAACATAAGTGAATCATTTGTTGATTGTGATTGAGTTATGTCTATTGAAGCTTAAATTTAGATAACTCGCCAAGATCCCCAATCCACACGGATTTGCATGGATCATTTGATATATTCTACCGGATTAATTTATGGGTCAATCTAGAATTGTATTAAGGCATGTGGACTTATTTCTTTTAGTAAGATTGGGCCTAGTTCACATGTGGGCCTTTTAATTAAGGTCCAATGGATTAAATGAAATGAGAAAATAATATATGGGCCATGTATGTATATATGGGCGGCAAGGCTTAAATAAAAGTCTAATATATTATTTTATTTCATTATTTGATTAAATGGAAATTAATTAATTGATTGATTGATTATTTAATTAAAAATCAAAATATTTTTCTAACTAGGAAATATGTTTCTTAGTAGTATACTATTGTGGTAGTATAATAAGAATAAAAGACTTTATTTGATAAGAAGATAAATATAAGGATTTTATTTATCTAGTCAAATAAGGAAGTCTTTTATTTAGTCATAATAGGATTAAACACTATAGAGTTGGATTAGGGTTTGGATTCTAAGCTTGATAGGAATTTTGGTGAAGCACAAATCCTCTTAATGAGATCTCGGCCAACACACAAATCCTTTGTGTGTGTGGATTTCGGCCACCACCTAAATTCCCATCAAGGGAATTCGGCAAACCCTAGTATTATTAGGGCAAGGTTTTCGGCCACTATATAAAACATAGTGTAGAATTCGGCCACCCCCAAATGTAAGGCTTGAGAGTTATTTTCTTTTGCTTAAGAAAAAAAAATCCAACTCTAGACAATAGTGTGAAAATTCGGCCAAGAGGAAAAGTGAGAAGAGATCGTTCTTATTTCGATAGTGCACTATTAGCTTTTACATCAAAAGGCTTTGTGTACAATTTCGAATAAGGTTCACGCGAGTTTCGATCTAAGGATTGTGAATTCAAAAGTGACCGGAACGTTCTTCGTAATCTCTTGGAACTTATTGTTACTAACGAAAAAGAAAAAGCTTTTGTTGTCCATCCTCAAGTACACAATTTAAAGAGAAGGGAGACCACGCTTTTAGGTGATTCACTTTCGTGATTGGATTGGAAGATCTTGCGGATTACCATCGACGCAACGTCAATCGGATCATGCGACAAAGGTACGATACTTTTAGTCATATATGTTAATTAATTAAAGGGTTAAGGTTCATCTTATGGAAAAATTTTAAAACTTACTAAAACCTCTTTTAGTCTCGCTTCTGTTGCGTGCATACGTTTTTCCCTACAGAAAACCCTATGAAAAATCTAGCTAGAAAATGCTAGATGATGCATGAAACATGAAAGTATGATGGGTGTTTGTGTTTTGTGTAACAAAAATCAAGTCTTGATACCTTTGTTTTGAAGTCACTTCTTTAGCTATCAAAAAGTGTAATTTTTGCTTTGAAAAAGGACCAAAGGCTATCAAGGTATATATATATATATATATATATATAAGATTCAAGCAAAGTGTGGTCGTTTTGAAAAAAACAGTTCAGATTCTCGCCTATTGCGTTGGTGTGTGCACTGGTCGAGTAGCGCACGACAAGCGCACAACGCCTGTGGAAGTTGCACCGGAGAGCTGCGCATGACGATTGATCGGTCATTTATTATATATGTTTTGGATCCCCATTCCTCCAATCAATTGCTTGTTTCTTGGGTCTTTTTGGGATTTAATGTGTGTGTGTGAGCATTTTCAGGATTTTGGATCCAGCTGAATAGTTTGAAGAATATCAGGCAAAATGTGCCATTTCAGAAGATTCCAAGGACTTTCTAGCAAAAAGCCAAAAGTGCTGTCAAAACCGCTCCTAATTAATTGGCAGCGGTTCTGCAGCGTTCCAACATCAGTGGTGTTCACTGCCTTGACCGCTGTCGAACCGCTCTCACAGCGGCAGCGATTGTCCGTCAAACGTCAAGACCGCTACCTATACCACTACGGCTTTGGCAGCGGTTTGGTCACTCCGTCCAGCATAAGGCGTCTTTTCACGTAGTGAATCTGGGTGCTTATATATATATTGAGACGATTAATAGGTTTGGGCTGTCTCGCTCGTTCTCTCGCTCTCTTTCAGACACAAGCTCATCATCTGGAACACACAACATCCCATCACACAGTCCTATCATTCATCTTACGCACAGAAGATTCGAAGATGAATAAGATTTCAACATCGAAGATTTGAAGTGTTGTATGTATAAATTCGCCAAGCAGACACGTCACCAAAGGAGTCAATAAATGATGAAGAAAAGGTTGCCACGTCACTCGTTAACTGGGTCAAGGGAGAAAATGTGGCCAGTCAGAATATCAACGTCTTAAATCAATAGTCAAAGATGTGGTCGCCAGAGCTAGATATATACTCGCCAAAGGTAGAAACGTGGTCGCCGAAGGATAATACCCAGGAGTGAAGGTGCTCGCTGCATCAGCATACTGGGCCCAAAGCGACTCGGCAGAAACACAGAAATAAAACCCTAACCTCTAGAAGACCCATGGCAACAAGGAATCATAAAAAGGAAAAGAGATAGAGCATATCCGGATCCGTGACAACATGAGAATCCTAGTACGAATCAAAGGGGGAATCCTACCACCAACACGGCTAAAAACAGGAGGAAACCCTTATTAACATATATAAATAGAACCATCTATCCCATAAGGAGGGGGTTCGAAAACCTAGAGAGAAAAGAGCAATTGTATGAGAGATTTGAGTGTGTAACAAAGCAATAGAATCGAGTATTATCTTTCTGCCCTCTTGGGCGCCGTGGTTTTTGTCCATTCAAGGGTTTTCCACGTAAAAACTGTCTATTGCATGCATTCTATATAACTGTTGAGTGCGTGGCAATCCAAATTTCACCGTCAACAATTGGCGCTAGAAGGAGGGGGTCATAGAACAGAAACTTCGAGGAACCCTTGCGAATTGAAGAATATGAACAACGACAGTGACAGAGATGGTAACTCCAGCGGAGATCTAATTGTTGATCCAACCGCACCGACGGGAGATAGGGCGGTGGCGATCGGGGAACAATCGGCGGCAATACCAGGAACTAGGGCAGCCGACCCCGGGGTTCTGCAGCACTTTCAAACTGCATTGATAAACCTAATCAGCGAGGCTAGCAAAATAGGGCTTTCGCTGCACTTAGGGTTGGGAATTTCTTCTCCTTACGAGTTAACCACTCCCAGAATCCGTCCACCCGGAAGACTGCGGTCGGAAGTTCACATTGCAACCCCTGATGCTCAAGCAAGACAATCCACTGAAGAGACTCCCCAGGATCACCCTGAGGATTTCGAAGGGGGAAAACAAAGGAAGGGAAAATGTGTGATGAATGAAGAATCTAGGGAGGAACGAGACCAGATACGAACACATGGGGTCAATTCCAGTAACACTTACCAAAGGAACCGGTGGAGACACCGTTCTATCTCGTCTGAAGATAAGAGTCCTCGTCCACGAAGGGAATTACGATCCAAAAGACCACGGCGAAGGAGATCCGAAAGCACAGAAGATCGAAGGAGCCCGGATGATAGAGGCAATCATGGGAGAATGACAATCAAAAGCAGACTCGATCCAGAAGGAGAACCAACTGGCCAACGAGATGTCACCCTACAAGAGCTATCAAGAAAGGTTTCAGCGATGGCATGAAAATATGGTCGTAACGTATCTTCGAATGATGAATCAGATAGCCCATTCATCGATAACATTGCTCGCACCCAATTTCCAGACAGATTTAGAATGCCAACCATTGAGCAGTATAAGGAGAACAGGGATCCGAAGGAACATGTTCGCCGATTCCGTAATATCATGGCCCAGTATTCATCTAATGACAGGCTGTTATGCTTGACCTTCCCGTAAACATTTGGCGACCTCGCCTCCAGGTGGTTTGGAAGACTCCCAAACGGAAGTATAAGCAGTTTTTCGAACCTCAGCAAAGCATTCATAAGGCAATTCATGGGGAGCGTCCAGAGTAGAAAATCACTGGCTCACCTATCAAACTTGAAGCAGGAGCGTAATAAGTCAATCAAGAAATACCTGGCAAGATTTGGGAAGGAGGTTGCTCAAATTGAGGACGCCAGCGATGTAGCTGTGATCACCGCTTTCACCAATGGGTTACAAAGTGGGCGATTATCTTTTGACCTGCGAAGAGAGAGACCAAAAACTTATGCGGAAATGATGGAGATAGCTGGCGACTATGCATTGGCAGAAGAAGAAGAAGTAGCACAAGGGGGTGGCTACGTACACGGACATAAGCCCGACTCAAAATCAGATCACAAGGACGATAAAAAGATGCAATCACACGATCGCCAGAGAGACGAGAAAGGCCAAAAGGGACATCCAAGAGAAAGCAAAGGAAACGCTTGAGCCAATAGGTTTCGAGGAAGGTACAACCATTACACCCCTTTAACAGGCGATCAGGAAGAAATACTTTTTATGGTAGAAGACAAAGGACTTGCTAAATACCCTCAACAGCAATCAGCAAATGCCAGGAAAGATACTACCAAATACTGTCGATTTCACAAAGATCATGGGCATGAAACTTCAAAATGTTTCCAGCTGCGTGATCACATTGAAAGCTTGATCAAAGATGGGCATCTGAAGGACTTTGCTTTGAGAGCAGACAACCAGGGTGGTCGCCAGAATAACCGCCAAGGAAATGGGCAGGAAAGGAAGAGTCCAAGAAGAAACAGCCCTAACGCCACTATAAACACCATTTTTGGCGGACCTTATACTGGGAGAAGCAATCGAGAAAGGATGTCAGAAGTCCGAGAAGTAATGTATGAAAGCAGAAGCATGGAGATTAATTATGTGCAAAGAAACCCCAAGAAAGGAAGAGAAGGGCATGATCGCTGTAAGGATTCCCTTTTGTTGATTGGCTTATTTCGTGGTCAAACCACATGTTGGGGTTTGGTTGTAAGGGTAGTCTAGGTCATTAAGGTTGAAGATCAAAGACCCTTTCCAAGACCTCAAGAGGACAAGCACCAAAGGTATATCTTGTGCTTACTTTGGCTTGAAGAGATATAGTTGCACACACACACAACATGCATAACTCTTATTCTTGAATGTTGTGTTTATATTTTGTGTGCATTGTGCTTTATTGTTTATTCAATGTCTCTTCTTGCATTTAATTGATTGCATCTTGTTGTATGAAATGCCATGACATGATAGGCATTAGGATGCATTCAATACCCACACTTGCACTTCATGTATGTTAGCTTTTAGTGTGGTGTAATTCGTTTCCCGAAGGATGTTCGGAAACGTCCGCGCGTGCACGTTGATGTGCTTCGTTTTGCGCGATGATCGCCGGTGGAGATGCCTTTGGCTTCTCCTTGGTTTCACCATTTTTGGTGAAACGGCGGTTACGTTCGGCTGCCTGGCCACCGTTCGAAACCGCCGAATGAGACCTGATTGAAATATATCTCTCGGGTCCAAAACGGCGGTTGGGATCGGCGGTTTCCAAACCGCCGAACGAAGTCGCCGAAGTTCCCCTGTTCCACTCGGGAGCCATTCGGCGGTTCAATTCGGCGGCCTGGCCGCCGATTGAAACCGCCGATCGGTGTGTTTCAAGGGCAAAATTGTATTTTCACCTGCCCTGTTTTTGGTCTCTATAAATACATCCTTATCTCTGGTTCAGAATACAAGTCTTGCATCCCAAGAACCCTCTAGAGATATTTAGAGAGACTTGAGAGAAAATCCTTAAAGATCACATCTTTAATTCTTTAAACCCATTCCCACATGCACAAATCATCATCTAGGCATCATCTAGGTTCATCTAGCATATGCCAATGCATGGGTCTTCTTCAACACACATGGTATGATTTGTTGAACACTTTTATCTTACATAATTAGTGTTTCTACTTATCAATTTTATCTCATATTTTACTTATATGTGTTTAGATTAATTTCTACATATAAGATTGAGATTATGTGTTGATTGGGTTATTATTTGTTAGCTAGGCTTTAATGTTCATATGCCATCTAGCTAATTTATCTCATTTATTGATCGAGATTATTTTTCATAGCTTATTTGATTAGGTCATTATTGCCTAAAAGCTATGCCATGAACATTCTTGTGTGATGTATTGATAACTAGGTTGATAGATTGTTTTTTAATCAACTAGTTAATCCTTTGAATGTTTGTGGGTTTTATATGATAGCTTTGTATCTAGGATTGGTTATCCTTTACTTAGCTAAAGTTATATGCCATGTCATATAGCTATATGTGATATCTAGGATTGATTATATTGTCATCTTATAATCCTAGGTAAGCATTTAGAGTACCCTAGCTCTGATTGCATTAATTGAATATTCATACATATTCACATAGGGTTGTGCATCTCTTTTGAGAGATTGAAGTCTTGGGGCTAAGTGTGCTTAGGCCTCAAGCAAATTGGACTAGAGCCGCTATAAAAGGCCCGCGTGGTAGATTAGAGGGTGCTCACGCCAAGAGTAGTGTATCAGGGGATATCACTAGGGATTGAACCAAGAGTGGCGATTGGTAGTGTCCATAGCCTGAGGTTATCTAGGGTGAGGGTCTGAGAATCACTTGAGGGTGTAACCATCTTTTCATATAGTGGATTTCGAGGTCCGAGTGTGGCGCACTTAACAGCCCGTGGTTTTTCCCAGTGGTTGGGTTTTCCACGTATACATCAAGTGTCATTTACTATTTCCGCATCTTATTACACTTGTATGTATTATTGACTTGCTAGGGGTATTTTCATAAAATTGACTTGCATGCGAAAATTGGGTAATAATTAGATAAAATCTATTCACCCCCCCTTTAGCTTTATATTGATAAACACACCGAGCATTAATTAAGAACTTTCAATTGGTATCAGAGCGGGTTCCTAGATATACTTAGGTGATCCTAGCTCATTTTGGTGTGTTTTTGCATTTTGTATGTTTGTTTGATTTCTTCATACATTTTGCATTCTTCTCATTTGCATTCATTCAACGCAAACACTATGAGTGAATTTATGAGAGAAGAAATTGACTCCGTTGAGGAGATGCCTCTCTTACTAGAGAGATTTAGGAGATTTGTGAATTTAACCACCTCACCTCCTAAGAAGAAGTTGACCACCGCACCTCCTAAGAAGAAGAAGAAAATTGCTTTGGAGACTTCGAAGCATGACAAGAAGGAGGGTATCTCAATTGGAGACATGGGACTCATTAACAAGCCAAACCAAGGAGTGTCTTCAAGAGAGGGGATTCAGTGCTACGAATGTGGAGGATTCGGGCATTTCTCCCCGGAGTGTGGAAACTTGAAGGATAGAAGAAAAGGGAAGGCGAAGGCCACCTTATGGGATAAATATGAAGATGACGAAAATCCTTCAAGTGATGAAGAACTTGCCATCATCTACACGGAATTTGGAGCCAAGAGTGTAGAAGTTGAAGAAGATGGCAAAGTTGCTTTTCCTTGTGATCCCCAAGAAGAACTAGGTATAGAAGTAGTTAGTGTAGCTACTCATAGGGATTTGGCTCATTCCTCATCAAGAGAAAAATTTGATGATCTTGATGAAGGAGATGACTTCATTGGTGAAATGGAGATTAGAGGAGATGACACAAGTGTTGAATGTTTGTCATCTAACTCCACAAATGGAAGTGTGGAGTGTATGGATCTTAATGACTACAAAGTCAAAGTTGAGAGCTCGATGATGAGGAACAAGGAAGAAATTAGAAGATTAAAAGAAGAGAATCTAGAGCTTTCAACACTAGTAGACCACTTGTGTGAAGAAGTGGTGAGATCCATGGCGGATGAAGATAAGCTAAAAGAAGACTTAGCCTTATCTAAGAGGAGAGAAGAAGAGCTAAAAAGTGAGCTTGAAGAAGTTAAGGTCTTAATGGCTAAGATGACTTCAAGCACCAAGAAGCTTGACCACATGTTGGGAGTTGGAAGAAAGCCAAGTGACAAGAGAGGTCTTGGCTACATTGATGACACGAATGCCTCCTCCACAAGCAAGACATCCGGTGCCATGGACATGGACTTAAATATGTCCCCTCCTCCTCAACAACCTAGGAAGAAGAGTGACCTAGGAGAGTGTTCAAGAAGTGCCCAAGTGTTTGAGGCACCAAAAGGTCAAGCTCAAGCTCACACCCCAAGGGCTCCTCACACTATCTTCCCTCAAACTCAAAAACACAATGGGAAGAGTTCAATCATGCAAGCTCAGACAAGCAAGCAACCTCGTCTTGGTTTTCAACAAAAGAGGAGAGATCCTATCCAACAACCGAGACAACCACAACGACAAGGGAAAGCACCTATCCATGCTAAAGGGAATGGTATGATTCCTAACTTTATTCCCACTTGTCATTTTTGTGGTATTGTTGGTCATATTAGACCAAGTTGCTTACATTACATTGAAATGTGTAGAGCTAAAAGCATGTTTGACAAGAAAAAGGCTAGAGCTAAGATAGTTCATAAAAAGGAAGAAAATAATTTACATAATCCTTTTTTATCTTGTTCTCTAGAACCTTCGTCCACTAGGATTGACTTAGTGTCACCTAAGTGGAATAAAAAGAATGAACCCGCTTGCTACGAGACTAACAAGTCTCAAATAGGTTCAACCAAGTCCAAAGGACTTGGTAGGTCCATAGGACCTCATACCCTTCTTTGAAGTGGTATGGAAATTTGACCCCATATGGGGAACTTAAGCAAAGAGAGCTATTTTGCATCTTGTCACTTGCAAAAAATTTGAAATATCTTATGCTTCTCTTTTTGTTGCTTGAGTTATCTTGGTTACACTATGTATATATATTTTTTCTATTCAATAAGTGTGATCAATGCTTGTATTGCAATCCATGTCATATTTATGTTCAAACATGAATTTTTGGACTAGGAGATATATACATAGGATTTAATTTGAATGACCTATAATGATCTCCATGACATGATGATTGCTAAATGACATGCTAAATGTTTATCTTAAAAAGCATGTTTTGATGATTGCAATTTTTAAATGCAAAAAATGTGTGAAAAAGCTTATGAGACTCAAATGAAAAAGGATCTTGTATCCATTCAAGGATTTTACAATCCAAATGTCTCTCTTTCTTTATTGATTGAACATGTCTACTATCATACGGATATCTTATCCGGAAAAATCAAGTAGGGTGCAAAGTCGCTCATGACATGTTTGGCTTATAAAGTTGGATATAGTTGTTCTTAAATTGAAATCAATGAAAACCTATATCCTCGCTTCTCTCTTGACATTGGTGAAATTGGTTTGAATTCATATTGAAAACCTTTGTCATTTGCTTTGCCAAATACCATGATATTTTGAACTTAAATGCTACATGTCTTGTATGCAAAGCAATTTTTTGATTCACACATTTTCTTTAAATAAATCTCCTTGTTTCTCTCCAATAAATTGAGATTGCATAAAGTGACTTATATTGATTATGCATATACTAGAATGCTACTATCTCTCTTTGCCGTGAGTAATACGGTTGGGGACTACTCCTTTGTCTATATCATGACAAAAAGGGGGAGTAGGTTGTGGTAAGGGGAGTTGCAAATTGTAGTAGAAATTGTGCATGTTGGGGAGAATACTAATTGAGGGGGAGTAACCCTTTGAGGGGGAGCATTTGCACATTCATACATTGCATGATGTTGTACTTAAATTCTTAAATGTAAATGCTTGTTTTATCTCACTTGATTCATCTCACCTTTTCTTGTATTGGAAAGTATAGAAACTGTGCTTTCAGGGATTGATTGTTCTACTTGAGATTGAAGACTTCAAGACTATTTATCTTATCTCTTTGTAAAGTAGAAAATCATAAGTAGACCCGTAGTTTCTATTATGTTGTGAGGAATCAATGTGAGTGGTGGTTTTGTCACGAAATAGCCAAAGGGGGAGATTGTAAGGATTCCCTTTTGTTGATTTGCTTATTTCGTGGTCAAACCACATGTTGGGGTTTGGTTGTAAGGGTAGTCTAGGTCATTAAGGTTGAAGATCAAAGACCCTTTCCAAGACCTCAAGAGGACAAGCACCAAAGGTATATCTTGTGCTTACTTTGGCTTGGAGAGATATAGTTGCACACACACACAACATGCATAACTCTTATTCTTGAATGTTGTGTTTATATTTTGTGTGCATTGTGCTTTATTGTTTATTCAATGTCTCTTCTTGCATTTAATTGATTGCATCTTGTTGTATGAAATGCCATGACATGATAGGCATTAGGATGCATTCAATACCCACACTTGCACTTCATGTATGTTAGCTTTTAGTGTGGTGTAATTCGTTTCCCGAAGGATGTTCGGAAACGTCCGTGCGTGCACGTTGATGTGCTTCGTTTTGCGCGATGATCACCGGTGGAGATGCCTTTGGCTTCTCCTTGGTTTCACCATTTTTGGTGAAACGGCGGTTACGTTCGGCGGCCTGGCCGCCGTTCGAAACCGCCGAATGAGACCTGATTGAAATATATCTCTCGGGTCCAAAACGGCGGTTGGGATCGGCGGTTTCCAAACCGCCGAACGAAGTCACCGAAGTTCCCCTGTTCCACTCGGGAGCCATTCGGCGGTTCAATTCGGCGGCCTGGCCGCCGATTGAAACCGCCGATCGGTGCGTTTCAAGGGCAAAATTGTATTTTCACCTGCCCTGTTTTTGGTCTCTATAAATACATCCTTATCTCTGGTTCAGAATACAAGTCTTGCATCCCAAGAACCCTAGAGAGATATTTAGAGAGACTTGAGAGAAAATCCTTAAAGATCACATCTTTAATTCTCTAAACCCATTCCCACATGCACAAATCATCATATAGGCATCATCTAGGTTCATCTAGCATATGCCAATGTATGGGTCTTCTTCAACACACATGGTATGATTTGTTGAACACTTTTATCTTACATAATTAGTGTTTCTACTTATCAATTTTATCTCATATTTTACTTATATGTGTTTAGATTAATTTCTACATATAAGATTGAGATTATGTGTTGATTGGGTTATTATTTGTTAGCTAGGCTTTAATGTTTATATGCCATCTAGCTAATTGATCTCATTTATTGATTGAGATTATTTTTCATAGCTTATTTGATTAGGTCATTATTGCCTAAAAGCTATGCCATGAACATTCTTGTGTGATGTATTGATAACTAGGTTGATAGATTGTTTTTTAATCAACTAGTTAATCCTTTGAATGTTTGTGGGTTTTATATGATAGCTTTGTATCTAGGATTGGTTATCCTTTACTTAGCTAAAGTTATATGCCATGTCATATAGCTATATGTGATATCTAGGATTGATTATATTGTCATCTTATAATCCTAGGTAAGCATTTAGAGTACCCTAGCTCTTATTGCATTAATTGAATATTCATACATATTCACATAGGGTTGTGCATCTCTTTTGAGAGATTGAAGTCTTGGGGCTAAGTGTGCTTAGGCCTCAAGCAAATTGGACTAGAGCCGCTATAAAAGGCCCGCGTGGTAGATTAGAGGGTGCTCACGTCAAGAGTAGTGTATTAGGGGATATCACTAGGGATTGAACCAAGAGTGGCGATTGGTAGTGTCCATAGCCTGAGGTTATCTAGGGTGAGGGTCTGAGAATCACTTGAGGGTGTAACCGTCTTTTCATATAGTGGATTTCGAGGTTCGAGTGTGGCGCACTTACCAGCCCGTGGTTTTTCCCTGTTGAGGGTTGCCACGTAAACATCAAGTGTCATTTATTATTTCCGCATCTTATTACACTTGTATGTATTATTGACTTGCTAGGGGTATTTTCGTAAAATTGACTTGCATGCGAAAATTGGGTAATAATTAGATAAAATCTATTCACCCCCCCTCTAGCTTTATATTGATAAACACACCGAGCATTAATTAAGAACTTTCAATCCCATAACATTTACAGCAGAAAACTCAGACGGAATTGATGCAAAGCCTAACGATGCAATCGTAGTGGGGGTTCGAATAGCCCATAGGGATGTCCTCCGGGTAATGATTGACAACGGAAGTTTAGCTGATATTTTAAGTGCTAGGGTATACGATGAGTTGCGGCTGGACAGAAAAGATCTTGAACCTTTCCATGTGCCGTTGAAAGGTTTCAGGGGTGCAGAAGTGAGATCATTAGGAACTGTGAAGTTACCGGTGAGGTTCGGTACAGCACCATGCTGGCGAACAATCCTGCTGGACTTTGTTGTAGTTGACATCCATAATTGGCCGTATAATGCTTTGTTTGGTCGACCGTTTCTCAACAAAGCTTGAGCCGTCACTTTAACCCACGCGTTAAAAGTAAAATTCCCCACAGAATTTGGAGTTGGAGAATTGAAAGGGTCACAGGAGATGGCACGCCGCGCCAACCTATCAATCTTTAAGGATAAGGCCGGGATGGAGACCTTAAGCATATTCGAGGTGGATAAAGAAGTGCAGGAGGATAATCCAGAAACTTTTGATTTGGACCCAAGGGACAAAACGAGCAGAGAAAAGGAGGAGTCGACTGAATCGATTGTTTAAAACAAAGCTGAACCGGACAAAATAGTCAAGATTGGGGCAAGACTGACCGAACAAGTTAAGAGAGATGTGACAAACTTGTTAAGAGAATACAAGGAGATTTTCGCTTGGAGCCATGAAGACATGCCAGGGATTGAAAGAAGCGTGATTTCACACAACCTGGCTACAAATGAAAAATGCAAACCAGAAGTGCAAAAGAGGAGAAGCTTTAACCCAGAGAGAAGTGTGGCAATAAAATAGGAGGTGTCTAAGTTACTCGCCGCAAGATCAATCAGAGAGGTTAAGTATCCGGAATGGGTAACGAATGTAGTTCTGGTGAAAAAGAAGAATGGCTAATGGAGGATGTGCGTCGACTTCACCGATTTGAACAAAGCCTGCCCCAAGGACAGTTTCCCACTATCAAGAATTGACCAGCTGGTCGATGCAACATCTGGACATGAAACGTTGAGCTTCATGGATGCATATTCAGGATACAACCATATAAAAATGCACAAGCCAGATGAGGAAAAAACAGCGTTCACCACAGATCAAGGATTATACTGTTACATAGTCATGCCATTCGGTTTGAAAAACGCTGGAGCAACTTACCAGCGCTTAGTCAACAAAATGTTTGCCAGGCAAATAGGAAGAAATATGGAGGTGTATGTTGATGATATGCTGACAAAAAGCATCACAGCGGATAAGCATATAGATGACCTAACAGAGACATTCGAGGTATTGGTGAGGTATGGAATGAAATTAAATCCGGCAAAATGTGTGTTCGGCGTACCATATGGAAGATTTCTAGGATATCAAGTGCATCAAAGAGGAATAGAGGTGAATCCCGAAAAAATCCAAGCGCTGGCAGAAATGGTCTCTCAAAGAACTTTGAAAGACGTCGAAAGACTCACGGGATGCCTGGCATCGCTAAGCAGGTTCATAGCTAAATCAACGGATCGATGCCTACCATTTTTTAAAGCCTTAAAGAAAGGAAAGGGAGTCGAGTGGAATGAGGATTGTGAAAGAGCTTTCCAGGCCTTGAAAGATTACCTTGGGCGGGCACCGCTGTTATCAAAGCCAGAAACAGGAGAAACACTGTATATGTACTTGTCCGTTTCTGAGGCAGCCACAAGCTTCGTACTGGTAAGGCGGGAAGAGGGGATCCAGAAACCGATATACTACACCAGCAAAGCACTGTTACCAGCTGAAACAAGGTACTCACCGGCCGAAAAAATGGCACTCGCTCTAATAACAGCAGCAAGGAAGTTAAGGCCATATTTACAAGCTCATTAAATCGGAATATACACCAATTGCCCACTGAAACTAATCCTGTAGAAACCAGAAGTATCCGGTCGATTAACGAAGTGGGCGATCGAGTTAAGTGAATTCGATGTAGAGTATCTCCCAAGGACGGCAATTAAAGCTCAAGCAGTGGCAGACTTTGTAGCAGAGTTCACCGAGCCAAGTATAGAGGTGGCGAGAATGATGGTGGAGCAAAATAAGAAAGTATTCAAATGGCAACTCCGCGTTGATGGCTCGTCAAACACGCACGGCAGCGAGGCAGGGGTAGTAGTGTCAACTCCGGAAGGAGATTCAGTCGAATGTGCCTTGCGTTTTGACTTCAAAGAACTAATAATCAAGCTGAATACGAGGCACTCATAGCAGGCTTAAAAGTTTGCACTGTCCTAGGAGCAGATGAGGTAGAAATCTTCAGCGACTCTCAAGTTGTTGTTAATCAGGTGCTAGATGAATACCAGGCGAGAGATGAAAGCATGATCACCTAACTAGAGCTAGCAAGGGAGCTACTGGAAATATTTAAAGAATACAGAATTATTCATGTCCCCAGAGAAGAAAATGAGCAGACTGACGCCTTGGCCAAGTTAGCATCCGCCACAATCAACATCTGTCCCAAAACTATCTCTATGATCCGCCTATTACAGCCGAGTATAGTCAGATCAAAGGAAGTGGGGGCAGTTTTTGGTGAGAGGAACAGCTGGGTCACACCAATCCAAGAATATCTCGTCAATGATGTACTCCCAAGTGACCCATTGGAAGCAAAACGGTTGAAGTACAGAGCTACAAGGTATTCAGTGCTCAATAGAGAACTGTACAAAAGGGGGTACTCAAGGGCACTGCAGAGATGTGTCGGGCCTGAAGAAGCAGAAGGTATCCTGAGAAGCATACATAGTGGAAACTGTGGGAACCACGCTGGGGGTGTCAGCTTAGCCCACAAAACATTAAGACAGGGTTTTTATTGGCCAACACTATTCGCCGACGCCAAAAGAGTGGCAGCGAGATGTGAGGCGCGTCAAAAAATTGGCAATAACATCCGCCAACCACCTGAACTCTTGAAGAGTATTACCTCGCCTTGGCCATTCGCCATGTGGGGAATTGACTTGATCGGCCCAATGCCAACAGCAACTGGAGGAGCAAAGCACACTATAGTAGCTGTGGATTATTTTACGAAGTGGGTAGAAGCCGAACCATTGGTACATATAACAGAAGCAAACACTATAAGCTTTATGAAGAAAAATATCCTTTACAGATTCAGGATACCAAACCCCATCATCACGGACAATGGGACCCAATTCAACGGTAAGAAATTCAGGGAGCTGTGCGACAAGTACGGCATTAACAACTACTACGCCTCCCCAGCACATCCACAGACGAATGGCCAGACTGAAGCAGTGAACAAGATCATAAAACACAACCTGAAAGCTAAGTTGGCAGCAAAAAAAGGGAACTAGGCAGATAAATTACCACAGGTACTCTGGGCATATCGAACCACAGAAAGGGGTTCAACATGTGAGACCCCATATTCCATGGCATATGGGGTTGAAGCTGTCATTCCCGTGGAAACATCATTCTCTTCACCAAGGGTACAACTCTTTCAACCAAAACTCAACATTGATATGCTAAAATGCGGTCTGGATGAGTTAGAAGAAAGAAGAGAGCGCGTACAAATAAGGAATACTGCATACCAACAAAGGGTAGCCAGCTACTACAACTCATATGTGCATGAAAGAAGGTTCTCGCTTGGCGACTTAGTGCTGAAAAGGGTGAACCCATGAACAAGAGACAAAGCTGCAGGGTCACTCGCAGACAAATGGGAAGGGCCTTATCAAATTACAGGTATAGCTGGTCACAGGGCATATCGCATTACTCGAGAGGGTTTAGGAGAACTACCTCGTCCATGCAATGCGCAATACTTGAAGATATATTACCCTTGATTTTTTCATTACTTTTAGGATTTATTTCAATCTTTTTATTCTTAGACAGTTTTCATTTTAGCAGTTTTATCTGTGACTATGTTAACGAGTTGCAGGAAGTATTCAATAAAGAGTAATTTATTACTGAAGATTCGTGATTTGACTCGCCAGTCACAAAGGGCATTCGCCGTCATGCATCACTACCATCGCGTACAGATGAATCTCGTACTCGCAGTAAACTGGCGAGAAAAATAAAATCCCAAGTTATAGAAATTGGCAATCGCCATTACGGGAAAAGTAAAATCCCTAAAAAGACAAGAAAAAAGCATGAGGGAGACGTCCCAATAATATGCTAAAACTCAGCATTGGCAGCTGACTAAATAACATGTTAAAAACTTAGTGTATGGTCGGATACGTCCTGACAAACACCGAGTACGCCGAAACTCAGCAATGGCAGCTGAATAAAGCTGTAAAATATGCTAAAAACTTGATGAAACACTAAGTAAGCCGAAAACTCAGCAATGGCAACTGAATAAAGCTGTAAAATATGCTAAAAACTTGGTGAAACACTAAGTAAGCCGAAAACTCAGCAAAGGCAGCTGAACAAAAATAGAGCTAGAGGAGTTGTAAAATAATTTATAGAATCAAATCATTTACACTCGAAGGTTCAAGAAAGATATAAATATTTACAATTGAAGACCTAGTCTCAACTAGCTGCAGGAGGTCCCTCGCTGTCTTCCTCATCTTCGATCTCCTTTTCAGAAGGCCAGGTAATCTCTTTGTCCCCATCCGGCATAAAAGGTCCATAATCCCTACCGACAATAGGACCCAAATCAGGTTCAACACCAGAACCAGAAAAGCTGCCCTTCTGGCCGGAGTAGTAAGTGTTGAAAACACGTCTACTGGGAATTTCTAAATGCATAGGACGAGGCTCAGTCCTGTTATAACGGCAGTGGGCTTTCCATCATTTTATCTAATCTTTAATCGAACCCACTCCGCTGGCCATATGCTGTTTAAGAGACCTGTCAAAGTGATTTAAAGCATTTTCATTCGAATGGTCCTTCATGGCGAAGAACTTCTTCGACTGCCTCATGCCCCATTCAAATTCACGCAGCAAAAGCACATCATAGGCAGGGGATCTCTTAAAACGATCAACTGCTTCAACCTCCAGCACGGCCTTGAAATCATTCAAGATAACTTCATGCGAGGACAACTGGTTGCGCAGGTCCAAAGCCTCACGCTCAGCTCTCTCTTTTGCCTCCTCAGCTAGTCGCTCAGCCTCAAAATGTGCTGCGAGTGATTCTTGATTAGCGGAGAGTTGCTCTCGCAGCGAACGAATCTCTTCCTCAGCAGCAGCCAATTTATCTTCAGCGACCAGTTGAGCTGAAAGATAACCATCTGCAGATTCCCTCAACTGAGCAAGTTGCTGAGTATGGACTTCCTCAGCAGAGAGTTTCTCAGCTGCCAAAATAGAAGTTTGTTCCCGCAGGCGTTTCACATCCCTCGAAAGGAAATTCCCTCGCATATAGGTGTCAGTCAACTCAGACATCATCTGAAAGGAAAAACAGTCAAGTCAGGAAACATGCGAATGAAAAATACAACATGAATACCGCAAGAGACTCACCAGGGAGTGGCAATTAAAGAAAAATTCCATTTTCTTGTTACAAGACCTGCTCTTCACGTGCTCCCAACCCTCACCAACATAAATGTTGCTGTTCATTATATGTGAGCAAATCTTCATAGCCGTGAAGTCTGAAAGGGAAACAGACCCTTCTCCCTCACCAACTTCGGTTGGATCCACGGGAGGAACTTCACGGGCAATACCCGAACCTGACGCAGAAGCCCCGGTTTGCTTTGATGGCTCCGGTTATCAGCTGGCCCTGGCTGACCAGATGGCCCAGGTTGATTAGCAGAAGATACGTTCGGCTCACCCACAGCAGCCGGAGGAGAAGCTGTACCAGTCGGGGAGGAAGTAGGAACATTCGACCTATTAACTCCTTCAGAAAGTGAGGACACCACCGCACTCACCCCACCAGCAAGAGCCTTAGGAACATGTGTTTGAGTAGAAGGAGTTTCGATGAATACAGGTTCATCAGCACCCTCCTCGGCCGAAGAAACAACATACTGTACAACTTTTGATGCCCGCTTCAAAGGTCGAGCAGTGTGATCAGGGGTGCCCTCAGCCGGGCGTTTGTTTCTACCGGTCCTAGGGGTTAGATCATTCGCAGGATCAATGGGAGTTTCAGGGACATCCGCGTCAAAAATAGGAGTATCACTGACTGACCCTGAAACTCCAACTTTCTCTTTTCCCTTACTGTTGGAGGTAGCTGCAGGAGTGGTCGTAGCAGCAGTAGTAGTCGCAGCAGGAATGTTCACAGCAGCCTCTGTATACACAAGGGGTTGTCCAGATTCGACCCCACCCTCAGGAATATCACCAGCTTCCTCGCCATCGGAGGGATCGCCACCATCCGGGCTAGCAACTCCTTCCTTGGCCAAACCAGCAGCATGTCTTTTACTGGCAGCCTCGGAATTCTTTACTGCCTGGGCTTGTAGATCGCAAACTGTGTCAAAGTCACTCACTACAAGAAAAATAGACCAAGTATCACTAGCAGAATAAAAAGAAGCAGTAATACAAAAGGAAAAAAGAACGGACAAACTTACAACGAGGTAGCCTAGCAGGTAGGCGTGGGAAAATCCGTTGAGCGATAATTTTTTCCTCATCCAAGAGGAAGGACCTATCCCTCGAGTCTAAAGGAAGGATGGCTGCCGCGGCGAGGTGAGAGATCTCCCCATTTAGCAAAATAGGGACGGCTTTCGACCAGGCTTCAGGAGATGTGAAGTGCCTGGGAAATTTTTTCACCGAAAGATTACGGCGACTGCTGGCTGGCACATCTCGGCCCCACTCGCCACTAGTAAAAAACCAACTGTTTTTCCACCTCTTGTTTGAAGTGGGAAAGCCCCATATAAAACCCTTCTTCTTCTCGTCACCTGAGATCTCCACCTGACCGGGGTTCGTTGCGCCCTCAGGGATCGAGCTCTCTACAGGTGAAGAGAGAAGGAAATACGTGCCGCCATTGCCCGCCTGTCTTAGCGTGTAAAAATGGCGGATCTCGCGAGGTGTAGGGGGCCCATAACCTTTCAACTTCCACATTAGGCACAGGCACATCAATATCCTATAACTATTTGGGGTGAGTTATGCCAGCGCAATTCGGGCCTCCGCGAGGAACCTGGCAATGAAAGGCTGAAGGGGAAGGGTTACCCCACAGCTGAGCATGGCGCCATAAATAGCAACCGCATTCTCATGGGGATTCCAGACGGCTCGATCACCAGGTAGCATCAAGGTCACCGAGTCTGGAATATCAAAGCGACTCTTGTACTTGAAAAGCTCACCCTCGCCAACCACATTAACTTCCGTATCGAAAGAGCGCGGACGATATAACAAAAAATGCAGCCTATCTCTTTGATGGGCTTCAACGTCAGAATCAATAGTCGTCTGCTCATCCAGTAGGGACTCACGAGGAGCCCTAGAGGCGCATCGTTTGCTGCCATTTGGTTTAGAAGACCTCGGCATCGCTGGAGAATCACTAATGGAGGACGAAGGAGAAATATTATGGATAAAATTATCTTTAGAAGATGGAACGAAAACAGAAAGTGGAACCTGAGAATCCGGACGAAAATTACGAATCAAAAATTCAATTTTGTCCACAGTACATTTATCACCAAGCTCTATAGCTTGCATCATCTGATTAAAAAGAGCAAAACGCAAGGAGGGATCCATGAAAACTCACCAGAAAAACCCTAGGTACGAAGGATGAGCAAGAAGATTGGGAACGTCGAGTTGTAAGCACGATCGATTTCGAGGCAAGCCGTCCGACAGGGAAACGAAATGGAAGAAATTCGTGGCAGAAATTTCTGAGGGAGATGAAGGAACTCTGTTTTGAGAGAAGGAGAAAATAGAAAAATAAATGGAGACAGCAAAGTGGGGAAGAAGAAGCGACCGGGCCTTAAAAAGAGGGAACTTTGAAATTCAAAAAGAATAAAAAAAAGGGAGAGAAAATCAAATAAGAGATATGCAATTAATGTGAGTGACGGCCACAGTCACCACCAAATATTGGACATGTGGCGTCTCGGGGATCACCAAGCAGTCAGAATGTCCCTTCACCTGTCAAGTAAGTGGAAGCGCTGAAAGTTGTGTGGTTAAAATTAAAAGCTTACACCGGAAGAATCAACCAATCAATGCAACGCGTGGTGAAAAGAAGAAAGAGGGAGTTAATTACAAAAGGCGCCGAAATCTTAAAGGCATAGATATAAATACTGCTCGCAGAGGCAAACGAAGTAAAAAGAGTAAGTCATTCGCCCAGCTCGAAGTATTTATGGGGGTATTGTTGTATGTATAAATTCGCCAAGCAGACACGTCACCAAAATAGTCAATAAATGATGAAGAAAAGGTTGCCACGTCACTCGTTGACCGGGTCAAGGGAGAAAATGTGGCCAGTCAGAATATCAACGTCTTAAATCAATAGTCAAAGATGTGGTCGCCAGAGCTAGATATATACTTGCCAAAGGTAGAAACGTGGTCGCCGAAGGATAATACCCAGGAGTGAAGGTGCTCGCTGCATCAGCATACTGGGCCCAAAGCGACTCGGCAGAAACACAGAAATAAAACCCTAACCTCTAGAAGACCCATGGCAACAAGGAATCATAAAAAGGAAAAGAGATATAGCATATCCGGATCCGTGACAACATGAGAATCCTAGTACGAATCAAAGGGGGAATCCTACCACCAACACAGCTAAAAACAGGGGGAAACCCTAATTAACATATATAAATAGAACCATTTATCCCATGAGGAGGGGGTTCGAAAACCTAGAGAGAAAAGAGCAATTGTATGAGAGATTTGAGTGTGTAACAAAGCAATAGAATCGAGTATTATCTTTCTGCCCTCTGGGGCGCCGTGGTTTTTGCCCATTCAAGGGTTTTCCACGTAAAAACTGTCTCTTGCATGCATTCTTGATTTTCTCGTTCTAAACTGAATTAATATAACTGTTGAGTGCGTGGTAATCCAAATTTCACCGTCAACAGCATTCATTGAAGTTTCTCAATGGGTTTTATTTCCTCTATCTCTTGTCTTGTTATTTTCATGATGTGTAACTAAACTCTATACTAGGGAATCAATGTGAACCTCTATGAATACTCTTTGTTAGAATTGACTATATTTTCTTAATTCAAGTTCTGATTTATTCAATTCATTCTAGGTCTTAATTCTTTATTTGTGTTAATGCATGATTATACGCTGACATGAATTTAGAGTTTTGATAATTAAACAATTAAGTTTAGAGTGTTGATTTACATGTAACCTTAATTAATATTCAATTGAATGGGTAAAACTGATCTTAGCATTGATTTATGCAAGTAGGTTTCGGTTCATTAGTTCTTGCGCTTAATGGGTTCTCGGTTGTAGTTTGCGCCATTGATTTATGGGTAAATTATAATTGAGAACACTTAATTCATCCCAGGATCATACGGTAACAATCATATCTAATTTAAGAACGAATCCTTAACTTGAGTTACATCTTTTATCAAAGTCAATTCGAAGCATTGAGTAAACATAGTTGGGGAGCATTGATGACCTAGTCCTCTCACCTCTTGATCACAATCACATATTCTTGTTAATTGCTTTCTTAGATAATCCTGTTCTAAACCAATCATTCAATAAATAAATCAATCAAAATCTCTAGATACTGTTAATTGCTTGGCTTTAATTTGAATTAGTTTTAGTCAGTAAATCACTTTTCCTCATGGGAACGATCCCTACTTGTCGCTGTACTTATCTCACGATTCGTGCACTTGCGAGTTAGGTTTTTATAACATGATTTTATCCATCAAGTTTTTGGCGCCGCTGTCGGGGACTAGTGAATTTATTGGTTATTTCTAGTTTTAGTTTTAGTTTTAGTTAATAGGTTTACTTAAGTTTAGGTAGTCGAGTCATTAATTTTTAGCTTTTTAGATTTTTCTTTTTCTTTCTTTCTTTCTTTTCGAAGTTTACTTGTGATTTGTCTTTTCTTTGTTTCAGGTGTTGACAATAGATGCAAGGTAGAAGATCTCAGCATGGAGAATTGTTACCTTTGAACGATAACATTAATCGCATCAGAAATCAAACAATGGAAGACGAGCAACTTTTGAACCAAGAAAGGCTCAACCAGGATCCTGATCCCATACCCAACTTTGTTCCAAATCCGGTTTATGAGCCAGAACAAGAGCCCATCAGAACTATGAAGGATTACAGCAGGCCGGTTGTGAGTAACCATCCCTTGTGCATTGTGTTAGAACCTGCAGCAAGGAATTATGAACTGAGAAGTAGCCACTACAACCAACTGCCTGTATTTCGAGGTCTACCAAATAAAGATGTGCTTCTGTTCTTTAGAGAGTTCTACGCAGCAATTCCGTCCTTACCTAATCATAGGATTACAGAAAACTAGCTGTGCATGAGATGCATCCCACATGCATTAAAGGATGAGGCGAAGACATGGTTGTTGACATTGCCTCCAGCATCTTTGAGAACTTGGGATGAAGTAAGGGAAAAACTCACTGATCAGTATTATGCATCTCAGAAAACTAGTGAGATTCGAGCCAAAATTTCAAGTTTCTATCAACAAGACAACGAGACTTTTTATTAGGCATGGGAGCGTTTCAAGAAATATACCAGAGATTGTCTTTAGCACGGATTTCTTACTAATCAGCTATGTCAGTGGTTTTATGATGGTCTGACTGAAGTATCAGGTCTTTTGGTGAACAATGCTTGTGGAGGATCCATGTATGACAAACAACCTGAGGAGGTATACTCTATCTTTGAAAAGCTGTTACAGAACTCTCGTCACAAAAATTCCAGGAGAAAGAAGGGAATTTATACAGTAGATGCCAGCACATAAACATCTATTCAGATGGCACAAATAATAAAGAAGGTGGATACTCTTACTACTGATATGGGTCAAATGAAGAGCTGGCAACAAAAAGTGTTTATGGGAGAACACCAAGTAGGAGGTCCTGGACCTAGAGAAGAAGAAGAAGAGGTTCAAGCCATGAACAACTTTAATGATAGATCACGGAATAATCCATATTCCAACACTTACAATCCAGGTTGGAGGAACCACCCAAATTTTTCATGGTCCAACAACAATTAGAGTTTAGGAAACCAATGGGGAAACAATAATCAAACCACTGGAAACCAATAGGCCAACAACAACAATAGCAATCAAAGACAATTTAACACCGGTGCCCAACAAAACTCTAAATCACTTCCCAAGAAGCCATCAATATAAGAAATGCTCCAGCAAATGCAGCAACAAATTCAGCAACAAACGCAACAAATGCAGCAAATGAACCAACGTAATGAGGTACAATTTCAGAACATTGATGCTTCATTGAAGAAGACATAAACTCAAGTTGGGCAATTAGCAGAGGCTCAACAAAAGATGGAATAGGGAAAATTTCCAAGTTTCACTAAGCAAGCAAAGGCTATGACAATTCTTTGGAATGGTAAGATTCTAACTGATAATAGACCTGCTGAACTTTCTGATAAATCTACTACTGTTTCAGGTCTTTCAAAAGATAAAAACATGCCCTATGAGGAAGAGATAGTGGTGGAAAAATCCAAGGTTTCACAACTTTTACACAAGTCAGCCAATCCATATATTCCTCCAATTCCATTCCCAGGAAGACTGCAAAAGAGCAAGTTAGAAAAATCATATAAAGACATATATGACATTCTCTCGAAAGTCAATGTCAACTTGCCTTTACTAGAGATGATTCAAAAGATGCCAGGATATGCCAAGTTTTTCAAGAGCCTTCATACCTACAAAACAAGATTTGTGGAGAATCATCAAGAATTCATGACCGGAAGTGCTAATGCAGTCCTTCAAAAGTCGTTGCCTCCAAAATTACAAGATCCATGTAGTTTTTGCATCAACATCACTATAGGAGGTACAACTTTGGAGATAGCCATGTTAGATTTGGGAGCCAATATTAATTTAATGCCTTTCTATATCAATGAGCAACTGGGGTTGAATGACCTGAAGAAGACAACCATGTCACTTGCGTTGGCTGATGGTTCTGTTAGATACCCTAGGGGTTATCTTGAAGATGTTTTAGTGCAGGTAGATAATCTCATCATTCCTACTGATTTTGTTGTCCTAGACATGGATGAAGGAGCTAAAGATAGGAACTGCAAACCTATTCTTTTGGGAAAACCTTTTATGGCAACTGCAAAGACTTTTATAGATGTCCAGAATGGAAAGCTAACGATGACTGTGTTAGATGAAATGGTAGAGTTTAAAGTCTTTGAGTCTCTTAAGTTCCTTAAAGCAGCAGATGATTGCTACTCAGTTGAATGTAGTTCAATTGAAGTGGTGAATTCGGATGTACAAGATGAGTTGATAGAATAAATATCTGAAGAACTACTAGATTGGGTTTGTGATGCACTAGAAGATGATGAAGAAATTCAACAGGGTGAAGTTTCAGAAGAAGAATCTAATATTGAGGAAGTAAGTGCAGAAATAGAAGATGAGATCAACAAGTCATTAATCCCTTCTATGAGTTCTCCCCATGTATTAGAACTCAAACAACTCCCATCTAACCTCAAATATGCCTTCTTAGGGGTGAATGATACTCTCTCTGTGATTATAGCCTTTGACTTAGAGTCGGAAAAAGAAGATAGACTGTTGAAGGTACTACAAGAACATAAGGCTGCAATTGGATGGACCATAGTGGATATTAAGGGAATAAGCCCTACCACTTGCATGCACCACATTCTTTTAGATGAAGGTATGAAGCTGTCTAGAGAGGCTCAACAAAGACTTAAGCCGAACTTGAAAGAGGTCGTGAAGGAAGAGGTCCTAAAGCTACTTAAGGTGGCTATCATATACCCTATATCTGACAGTAAATGGGTGAGTCCGGTCCATGTTGTGCCAAAGAAGTCTGGGATCACGGTGGTAGCTAATGAGAACAATGAGTTGATTCCTATAAGGAAGACAACAGGATGGAGAGTGTGCATAGATTACCGCAAGCTCAACACGGCAACTAAAAAGGATCACTTTCCTTTGCTGTTCATTGATCATATGCTCGAGCGATTGGCAGGACATGCTTATTATTGCTTCCTGGATGGATTTTCATGATACAACCAAATTGCCATAGCTCCGGAGGACCAAGAGAAGACGACGTTCATGTGCCCCTTCGGGACCTTTGCTTATCGAAGAATGCCTTTTGGGCTGTGCAACGCCCCTGCCACCTTCCAAAGATGCATGATGTCAATCTTTTCCGACATGCTAGAGAAGTATGTTGAGGTATTTATAGATGATTTTTCTGTTTTTGATAATTCTTTTGACCACTGCCTTGATAACTTAACTAGTGTTTTGTGAAACAAAATAACGGTATGTATGATATATTAATCTAGAGGGGGGTGGGGTGAATAAAGTTTAACTACTTTTACCAAATTTTCGCATACAAGTCAATTTTATGAAAATGCCCCTACAAATCAAAAATACAAACAAGTGTAATATGGTGCGGAAATTAAATAACACTTTATGTATACGTGGAAACCCAACCACTGGGAAAAACCACGGGCTGTATAGTGCGCCACACTCGAACTTCGAAATCCATTAATTGAAATGGAGTTTACAACCTATGTAGACCTCGTCTAACACTCCGGTCAATAACCCCCCACTTCTACCACGCGGGCCTTTAAAAGTGGCTCTAGTCCAATTTGCTTGAGGCCTAAGCAATCTTAGCCCCAAGTCTTAATTCTCAATGAAGAGATAATGCAACCTATGTGAATATGTATGAATATTCAAATAACAAACAAGACTAGGGAACCTTAAATGCTTATCTAAGATGATGATATAACAATTAAATCAATCCTAAATATCAATAGCTAAATGACATGTCAAAAAGCTGAGCTAATCAAGATTAGGCAAAAACCTAATTAGCTATCACAATACAACACTCAAACATATTCATCACAAATAATCTCTAACTTGTATTTAGCATATGATCTAAAACATACAAGAAATCAAAGAGATAGATAGATAAATAAAAACACTAAAATTAGATGAAATTAGTGTTCAACTTACCATAGCATGTGTGATGATGAATACCTATGAAAGAAATTATAGCACGGTGTGTATAAAACTATCTAGAGGGGGGGGGGGGGGGGGGGTGAATAGATTTTAAGCTTTTTACCCAATTTTTCGTGTTAGTCAAAATTATGAAATTACCCCTAAATAGATAAAGCAATAAATCAAGTATAAAATGCGGAAATTAAATAACACTTGATTTTTACATGGAAACCCTCACGGGAAAAACCACGGGCTAGTAAGTAAGCCATACTCGAACCTCGAATCCACTAAATGTGTAAAATGATTATAACCTAATCCCGGAAGTAATCACACACCTACCTAATCCCGATATGAGTGAACCTAGTCCAATTTGCTTGCGATCTAAGCAACCTAATCCCGGAAGCTACACACAAGACTTACTTTCTCAATGAAGAGAATAAAACCCTAAGTGAATATATGAATATTCAAATGCAACATAGAGCAAGGGAAACCCTATATGCTTATCTAAGATGATTAATATGCAATTAGAACAATCCTAGATATTAAAAACTAAATGACATGTTCAATCAAATAGTTTAGCTAATCAAGATTAAGCACAAAACCTAATTAGCTATCACAATACGACTTCTCAAACATACATCACACTAATCTCAATCTTGTATCAAAAGATATATGAAAATCATACAAGTAATAAATTGAGATTGCTTGTTAAGAAAAACACAAAATATGTAAGATATTAGTGAAAAGCTTACCAAGCAAAGTATGATGAAGAATCCATGCAAAGAGACATCTAGATGATCTAGGATGGTGCTAGATGATGATTGATGATCATGAAAAAGTGTTTGAGTGAATTAAATTTGAGTTCTTGGAAATTTTTCTTCTCTTGAAAAAATATCTTAAGTATGAAATCTGAATAATTACTTTCTTCATTGACCTAAAGTCAAAGTGGCATATATATAGGGGGCCAAATCAAGGTGTGGTCGTTTTGATAAGTTGGCCTAATATTTACCTTGGGCGCTGTACGTAGAGCACCTCTTGTACAGCGCCTCAACTCTGTTCTCACAGGAAAACAGAGTGGCGCTGTACGAACAGCGCTTCTGTACAGCGCTCGTACAGCACCTACCTAAAAACCATCAGACCTGATGCATTAAAATAAACAATTTCAATCAGGTCTCAGTTGGGCGCTGTACGAACAGCGCTTTTGTACATCGCTCGTACAGCGCCTCAACAAAATACATCAGACCTGATGCATTAAAATGACCATTTTTGCATCAGGTCTTGTGGGCGCTGTTCAGAACAACGCTTTGTAGAGCACTTTGAACAGCGCCCTTTGCAATGCAAGAATGCCAATGTTATGCAAGACAAGACAATGGGCAATGCAATAAGCAATCAAACTAACATGCAAGAAGAGATGGAAATTAGCATTAATGCACAACACAAATAAACACAACATACAAGGATTAAACATATGCATGAGTTGTGAGTGTGTGCAACTATCTCTTCAAGACAAGTAAGCACATAGAAATTTACCTTTGGTGCTTATCAACACGAGGTCTTCAAAAGGGCTTCGAACAATAAAACCGATACCTAGGCTACCCTTACAAAGAACCCCAACATGTGGTTTGTCCACGAAATGAGCCAATCAACAAATGGGAACCTTACAATCTCCCCATTTGGCTATTTCGTGACAAAACCACCACTCACATTGATTCCTCACAAAGAATTAGAAACTACGGGACAACTATGATTTTCTACAACACAAAGAGATAAGAAAATAAAACTTCAAGTCTTCAATCTCTTGTAGAATAATCAAGCCCTAAAAATAAGATTTCCATATTTTCCAAAACAGGTGAAATGTGAGATTAATCAAGTGAGAACAAAAACAAGCATTAGCAATTTAAAAGTTTAGGCACAACATTATGAAATGTATGTGTATGCAATGCTCCCCCTCAATGGGTTACTCCCCCTCAATGAATGTTCTCCCCAATATGCAAAATTTCTTCTATACATTGCAACTCCCCTTATCATATCCTACTCCCCCTTTTTGTCATGATATAGGCAAAGGAGTAGTCCCCAACCGGGTCACTCATAGCAACGAGAGATAGTAGCATGCAAGATATGCATAATTAATATAAGTCATTTTATGCACCTCAATTAATTGGAGAGAAACAAGGAGATTTATTAGATTGAAAATGTGTGAATCAAACATGCTTTGCATACAAGACATGTAGCATTCAAGTCCAAAATACAATGGTATTTGGCAAAGCAAATGACAAAGGTTTCTAATAGGAATTCAAACCAATTTCACCAATGTCATGAGTAAAGTAAGGATATAGAATACATTGATTTTAATTTAAGAACAACGATATCCTACTTTATAAGTGAAACATGGCATGAGCGACTTTGCACCCTTTTTTATTTTTCCGGATAAGATATCCGTATGATAGTAGCCATGTTCAACCAATAAAGAAAGAGAGACATTTGGAATATAAATTCCTTTGAACGGATATAAGATCCTTTATTCATTTTGAGTCTCATAAGCTTTCACACAAGTTTTGCATTTTAAAAATATGCAATCATCAATTCATGCTTTTCATGTTAGCATGTGATATGAATTTCATGCTTTTTCATTTGACATTAGCATGTTATTAAAGAATCATCATGTCATGGAGATAACCATAGGTCATTCAAATCATACTTCCTATATACATCTCCTAGTCCAAAAATGCATGTTTGAACATAAATATGACATGGATTGTAAACAAGCAAGGTTCACACTTATAGGATAAAAAATATATATACATATGTGCAACCAAGCTTACTTAAACAATTAAAAGAAGAGGCATAAGATATTTCAAATTTTTTGCAAGTGACAAGAATGCAAAATAGCTCTCTTTGCTTGAGTTCCCCATATGGGGTCAAATACAAATCACATCACTCCACAAGACATATCACAATAGATCTACATAGTGTTTTAAATCGAGTAGCATCTAAGGGTTTAGTAAATAGGTCCGCAAGTTGATCATTAGTACCTACATATTCAAGTACTATGCATTTATTTTCAACAAGCTCTCTAATGAAGTGATGGCGAATGTCAATATGCTTAGTTCTAGAATGTTGTACCAGATTCTTGGAAATATTTATGGCACTCATATTATCACAAAAGAGAGTGAGTGTACCTTGGCTGAATCTGTAGTCTACTAGCATTTGCTTCATCCATAGGAGTTGTGTGCATCCACTCCCCGCGGCTATGTATTCGGCCTCGGCCGTGGACAAGGAAATTGAGTTTTGCTTTTTGCAAAACCAAGACACCAAGTTGTTGCCTAGGAAGAAGCAACCGCCCGATGTGTTCTTCCTATCATCATAATTTCCTGCCCAATCCGCATCACTAAAGCCTACAAGACTAGCATTAGTGTCAAACGAGTACCAAATCCTATAGTTGGAAGTCCCATTCACATAGCGAATGATTCTCTTTACGGAAGAGAGATGGGACTCCTTGGGATCCGCTTGGTACCTAGCACACATACCTACACCCAAAGATATATCGGGCCTACTTGCAGTCAAATAAAGCAAGCTACCTATCATGCCCTGATATAGAGTTTGTTCCACACTTTTACCACTAGCATCCTTGCTTAGCTTCAAAGTTGTACTCATGGGTGTATCACAATGTTTGGCACTCTCTAAACCAAACTTTTTCACTAGGTTTTTGGCATATTTGGCTTGGGTTATGAAAATCCCATCATCTAATTGCCTAATTTGCAAACCTAGGAAGTAACTAAGCTCACCAACAAGACTCATCTCAAATTCATGAGACATGACATCAACAAATTGTTGGACCTTGGTGTTGTTGGTGGAGCCAAAAACTATATCATCAACATATATTTGAGCTATGAAAAGCTCATCACTGTCTCTCTTGATGAATAGTGTCTTGTCAACACTACCCCTTGAGTAGTTATTGTCAACAAGAAATTGAGTGAGGCGCTCATACCAAGCCCTCGGTGCTTGTTTCAACCCATATAAAGCCTTCTTGAGGGGATAGACATGGTTGGGGTGGTGTGCATCCACAAACCCCTTGGGTTGTTCAACAAACACTTCCTCTTGCAAGAAGCCATTGAGGAAGGCACTCTTGACATCCATTTGGTGCAATTTGAACTTGTGCACACAAGAAATGGACAAGAGAAGCCTAATGGACTCTAAACGGGCAACGGGAGCAAATGTCTCCTCAAAGTCTATACCCTCAATTTGAGAGTACCCTTGTGCTACAAGTCTAGCCTTGTTCCGCACTATGATGCCATCCTCATCGGATTTGTTCCTATAAATCCACTTGGTGCCTATCACATTAGTGCTTTTAGGCCTAGGAACTAGAGTCCAAACCTCATTCCTTTCGAATTGGTTTAGCTCTTCTTGCATGGCAAGAACCCAAAATTCATCATTTAAGGCTTCATCAACCTTTTTGAGTTCAATTTGAGAGGTGTAGCATGTAAAGCTAATGAGATTAGCTATTTGACACCTTGTCCTAACACCCTCATTCACATCTCCAATAACATCCTCTTTGTTATGGAGTCTTCTAACCCATGGAGCGGGTTCATTAGAGTCCAAGAGAGGGACTCTAGTAATAGGTTGTGTGACTTCATTATTGTCATTGGAGGTCCCAACATTGGGAGTCACCACAACCCTCTCCAAAGGAGAGTCATCCTCTAAAACTTCCTCCTCCTCATGGTCATTCGACTTGAGCCTAGTATCATCAATGACAACATTGGATGATTCCATGACGGTTTGAGTCTTCAAGTTGAAAACTCTATAGGCTCTACTATTCAAGGCATAGCCAATAAAGATACCCTCATCACTCTTAGCATCAAATTTGCCAAGTTGATCACAGTCATTTAAAATGTAGCATTTGCTTCCAAATGTGTGGAAGTAGCTAACATTTGACTTCCTACCCTTCCATAACTCATAGGAGGTGTTTCTAGATCCAGGCCTTAGGAAAACACGATTCCCTATATAGTAAGCCGTATTGACGGCTTCGGCCCATAGGTTCCTAGGGACATTGTTGCTAAGCAACATCACTCGGGCCATCTCTTGAATGACCCTATTCTTCCTCTCAACAACTCCATTTTGTTGAGGTGTCCTAGAAGCCGAGAACTCATGGGAGATGCCTAAGCTATTGCAATAGCTTTCAAAAGAGGCATTCTCAAATTCCCTCCCATGGTCACTTCTAATCCGTTTAATGCTTTTAATGTTAGAATTCATTTCATTTTGTATTTTAGTACAAAGCATTTTAAACTTATCAAAAGTTTCGGATTTTTCTCTAAGAAAATATGTCCATGTAAATCTAGAGAAATTATCAACACAAACAAAAATGTATCTCTTTCCACCTAAACTCTCGGTTTGCATAGGACCCATGAGATCCATGTGGAGAAGCTCTAGGGGCTCCTTGGTGGAGAGATACTTACCCTTTTTGTGCATGCTTTTGGTTTGTTTTCCTTGTTGGCAAGGTCCACAAATACCATTGGCTTTCTTCCCAAGCTTAGGGAGGCCACGCACACAATCGAACTTTCCAAGGGTTCTTAAATCCCTAAAGTTCATGTGGCCAAGTCTTTCATGCCACAACTCTATTTGCTCATCCATGGACACATTGTTTGAGACAATTCTAGCTTCAAGACAATAGCAATTGTCGCTAGATCTCATACCTTTCAATAAGGTTTGTCCATCGGGCTTTAGGATCGAGCAATCATCTTTACAAAACAAGACGGAATATCCTTCATCACTTAGATGTGAAATGATTATTAAATTGGCTTTCAAGCCATCAACAAATAAAGCATCGGATAATGTGGGTAATCCGGGAACGGAAATGGTTCCTTTCCCTACAACTTTCTTTTTGGATCCATCACCAAAAGTGACATATCCTCCTTCCTCCATAACAAGAGTTTCTTCGAGACTCTTGTTTCCTGTCATGTGCCTAGAGCACCCACTATCTAAATACCAAAAATTAGAAGAATTTGCCTTCAAGGCTATTTGAGCAACATGGCAAACATTTTCATTCTTTCTAATCCACCTAGAAACAATATTTTCTTTCTTAGTGGTCTTTGGTAATTGGGCTCTAGATGTCCTAGGATCATGCATAACAATTTTATCATTCCTAGGCACATGCATCTTGGCTCTATTCTTTCTCTTCTCAATCATGCTTCTAGTTTTGCACATTTTAATATACCGAAAGCAATGTGGTCTAATATGACCATTAACTCCACAAAAATGACATGTAGGAATAAAATAAGGAATCATACCTTGTCCTTGAGCATGCATGTGAGCTTGTTCATGTCTTTGTGGTTGAGTGGGTTCAATCCATCTTCGTTGTTGAACCGGTCTTGCTTGCTTCCTAGCTTGAGGTTGCATGATTGGTCTCTTTCCTTTGTGAGCCAATTGTGGAGGAATGTTGGCTTGAGGGACCCTAGGGGGTTGAGCTTGAGGTTGCCTTCTTAGCCCCATCTTCATTTGTGCATTTGAACATTGTCCTATTTCTAACTTCTTCCTAGGAATTTGCACAAATGAAGTTTCTTCGTTCCTTAAACTCTTGACAAACACGGTCTTGTTAGAGGTTGATATCTTCTTGCCATCTTCATACCCCAGACCCCTCTTGTCACATGGACTTTTTCCAATACCAAGCATATGGTCAAGTTTCTTGGTGCTAGAATCCATCATAGTCATAGATTCTCTTACTTCTTCAAGCTCTCTCTTTAGACTTTCTTCATTATTCCTAGATAAGACTAACTCCTCTTTTAGCTTATCTTCCATCTTCTTGAATTTTTCCACTTGTTCACTTAAGTGGTCATTATGAGATAAAAGCTCAAGATTTTCTTCTCTCAACATCTTGATCTTTCTTGTGCTTTTGATTGCTAAATCATTAAACTCGGCATGGTATTTAGCAAGCACATTTTTCTCCACAAAACCATTTATAGAGTTAGAAGAGGAATCACTTTCTTCTCCACTTGAGTCATTTTCCTCTTGACTCATTTCCTCTCTCTCACTAGCACTTTTGCTTTTATGGGAGGAGGCAAAAGCTAGGAGATTAGCCATGAGCTCTTCATCATCCGAAGACTCATCTCCCTCATAGGAGTCATCACTACTTCCACTCTAAGTGGCGGCCATCACTTTTCCCTTCTTCTTCTCATTGTGATTTGCACATTCGGGGGCAAAGTGACCTATGCCACCACATTCGAAACATCGGACCCCTTTCCTTTCGGTCCTTTCTTGCCTAGGTTCAAACTTCTTGAAAGAGCCATTTTTCTTCAAATCTTGACCTTTTCATCCAAAGCCCTTTCTTCTAAACTTCATAACCTTGTTGAACCTTTTTACAAACAAGGCAAGGTCTTCATCCGAGTCAATCTTCTTTGCCTCATTTTCATCCTTGGAGGTTTCAAAGCAATTCCTTTTTGCTTTTTAAGAGGTGTGGAGATAGGACCCTTCCTAGACTCATAAGCTAGAAGTCTCCCAATCACCTCACTCGGCTTCATATCCTTGTATCCACTATTTTCTTCTAAAGCCGTTACTTTTGATTCAAACCTATCCGGAAGAGATCTCATAATCTTTTGCTTGATTCTCCTATCCGAATATGGATCACCAAGTTGATGACTTTGGTTGACTATGTCCATCAACTTGATCTCGAAGTCGTTGAAGCACTCATTCTCCTCCATCTTAAGCATCTCGAATTGAGTTTGGAGGACTTGAAGCTTAGAGTCCTTCACCACTTTGGTTCCCTCATGTGCAATCTCTAGGATGTCCCAAGCCTCCTTAGCTATCCTAGTATTTTGAATCAATTTGTATTGATTTTCGTCCATAGCACATAAGATGGCATGCATCACCTTCCTATTCCACTTTGAAGCCTCAAACTCTTGCGCGTTCCATTGCACCTTAGGCTTCAATACTTCATCTCCTCCACCACCGGGAGTCATCTTGGGTAGATCATATCCGTCTTCCACCGCCATCCATGCACGGTCCCCGAATTTGACATATGTAGAATTCCATCTTCCCTTTCCATTGGGAATAGTTCAATCCGGTAAGAAGTGGAGGCCTTGTGCTAGAAGCACCTTCGTTGCCACTACCATTTCCACTATTTCCACCGTTTCCACTCATAGTGTTTATGAATGAATGAAATGAATGCAAATGTATGAATGATCAAAAATCACACAAAATGCAAAACACACCAAAAAAAGCAAGGATCACCTATGTATATCTAGGAACCCGCTCTGATACCAATTGAAAGAAATTATAGCACGGTGTGTATAAAACTATCTAGAGGGGGGTGAATAGATTTTAAGCTTTTTACCCAATTTTTCGTGTTAGTCAAAATTATGAAATAACCCCTATATAGATAAAGCAATAAATCAAGTATAAAATGCGGAAATTAAATAACACTTGATTTTTACGTGGAAACCCTCACGGGAAAAACCACGGGCTAGTAAGTAAGCCACACTCGAACCTCGAATCCACTAAATGTGTAAAATGATTACAACCTAATCTCAGAAGTAATCACACACCTACCTAATCCCGGTATGAGTGAACCTAGTCCAATTTGCTTGCGATCTAAGCAACCTAATCCTGGAAGCTACACACAAGACTTACTTTCTCAATGAAGAGAACAAAACCCTAAGTGAATATATGAATATTCAAAAGCAACATAGAGCAAGGGAAACCCTATATGCTTATCTAAGATGATTAATATGCAATTAGAACAGTCCTAGATATTAAAAACTAAATGACATGTTCAATCAAATAGTTTAGCTAATCAAGATTAAGCACAAAACCTAATTAGCTATCACAATACAACTTCTCAAACATACATCACACTAATCTCAATCTTGTATCAAAAGATATATGAAAATCATACAAGTAATAAATTGAGATTGCTTGTTAAGAAAAACACAAAATATGTAAGATATTAGTGAAAAGCTTACCAAGCAAAGTATGATGAAGAATCCATGCAAAGAGACATCTAGATGATCTAGGATGATGCTAGATAATGATTGATGATCATGAAAAAGTGTTTGAGTGAATAAAATTTGAGTTCTCGGAAATTTTTCTTCTCTTGAAAAAATATCCTAAGTATGAAATCTGAATATGAACTCTCTTCATTGACCTAAAGTCAAAGTGGCATATATATAGGGGGCCAAATCAAGGTGTGGTCGTTTTGATAAGTTGGCCTAATATTTGCCTTGGGCGCTGTACGTAGAGCACCTCTTGTACAGCGCCTCAACTCTGTTCTCACGGGAAAACAGAGTGGCGCTGTACGAACAGCGTTTCTGTACAGCGCTCGTACAGCGCCTACCTAAAAACCATCAGACCTGATGAATTAAAATAAACAATTTCAATAAGGTCTCAGTTGGGCGCTGTACGAACAGCGCTCGTATAGCGCCTCAACAAAATACATCAGACCTAATGCATTAAAACGACCATTTTTGCATCAGGTCTTGTAGGCGCTGTTCAGAACAGCGCTTTGTAGAGCGCTTTGAACAGCGCCCTTTGCAATGCAAGAATGCCAATGTTATGCAAGACAAGACAATGGGCAATGCAATAAGCAATCAAACTAACATGCAAAAAGAGATGGAAATTAGCATTAATGCACAACACAAATAAACACAACATACAAGGATTAAACATATGCATGAGTTGTGAGTGTGTGCAACTATCTCTTCAAGACAAGTAAGCACATAGAAATTTACCTTTGGTGCTTATCAACACAAGGTCTTCAAAAGGGCTTCGAACAATAAAACCGATACATAGGCTACCCTTACAAAGAACCCCAACATGTGGTTTGTCCACGAAATGAGCCAATCAACAAATGGGAACCTTACAACCTATGCACTAGAACATCCTAGATATCATGGATGATGCTTAGATGAAGATGAAGATTGATGCATATAAATTTTGATTTAAGTGATCAAGGATGATCAAAGAAGAGTTCTTGATGAAAAAGCTCTCTTTGAAAATGCTCTCAATTAAAAATATGATATTTGAGTCATTAGGGACGACCTAAAGTTGAAGCAATGTTTATATAGGTGTCCCAATTGATGCAACGCCATTTTGAAAAAAACAGGGCAAACCGCTGCCAAAGCCACAGCGGTACATTAAAAATGCATCAGGTATGAAACCGCTGTGCCAACCGCAGCGGTTATGACAGTGGTGAACACTGTTCATGAAACCGCTATCTAACCGCTGCGAAAAATCCACAGCGGTCGAAGTGATGCAAACAGAGCATCACACCGCTGTCATAACCGCTGCTGAAGCCACAGCGGTCTCCAGCCTTCATACCAAGCAAAAGCAAGGCTTTGCATCCTAATGCTTCAATGTCATAGCATTTCAATGTACAAGATGCAATCAAATAAAACATGCAAGAAGAGATGTTCAAGAACATGCATGCACTCATATAAAACACACAACATACAAGAATAAGATTTATTCATGTGTTGTGTGCGTGTGCAACTAATCTCTTCAAAGCAAATTAAGCACATAGATATTTACCTTTGGTGCTTTTTCTCTTGAGGTCTTGAGAGCCTAATCTTCCCTTACAAAAACCCCAATGTGGTTTGTCTACGAAATAAGCCAATCAAGATATGGGAATCCTTACATTTTGAAAAGATGCACTGAGACCAATTTAACTCTTAGTTGGTGAAATCTGGAATAGTGCTAGGACATGTGATATCTGATAAAGACATAGAAGTAGATAGAGCTAAAATTGAAGTAATAGCTAAACTTCCACCTCCCACTTCGGTGAAGGGTGTGAGGAGTTTTCTTGGTCATGCAGGTTTTTATAAGTGCTTTATAAAAGACTTTTCAAAAATTAGTCGTCCCCTATGTAACCTTTTGTCCAAGGAGTCTACATTTTGTGATAGGTAAAAATCGTCGTAAAAGGCACGTCATCACCATAAAAAGCCATGTAAGCAGAAGTGAATAGAAATCAACCTGAGTAGCAAAAACCCCCAGGGCAACTTACTCAGCACAGACCAAAGGCAACCCAATCACAAACCAAGTAAATTGGCTCGGGCAACAAAGCCTGCTTGGGTATACTCGGGATTCAACTAAAAAGATAGCCGCAAAAACTCACTCCCCGAACACGCGGGTAGAATCAGCAACTAGCACCTTTACAATAAACTAAGGTGCAGCTACTCAGAGTCCAACAAAGAAACAAGCAGGTTTCCCGCAAATAAAGGAGTAAGAATCCTGTCCAAATTCGGACTCAGCCAAACCAGAAAAACGTGCTACACCCAAATAGGAAAGAAATTCCTTTTAGGACTTAGTAACCACCCAGAACTTGGGTACCACGACACCAAACCCTAGCGATACCCACAAACCCTAATGACTTTATGTATAAATACCCCTGTAAAACACAAATAAAAGGGGTACAAAAAAAAGATTAGAGAGAGAGAGATCTGACTGTGTATTTTTTCAACAAATATTCATAGTGGATTCGATTGTGTTGCAAAAGCAACAACCCGTGTATGTTTCTCCGATTACCAAAGTTTTGCCACGTAGCTTTCTCTTATTGTTAATCTTCTCGTTCGTTTTATTTTCAATTACTTTCATTCGTAAACACGGGTCTTCATTGAAATCAAATCGTTGATTGAGTGACTAACAAAAATCATCGTCAACACATTTGTTTTCAATAATGAATGTTTGCATGCTTTTGAATCTCTGAAGGATAAACTAACATCTACTCCTGTAATCATGCCTCCTGATTGGTCTCTTCCATTTGAATTAATGTGTGATGCATCTGACTATGCTGTAGGTGCCATTTTAGGACAGCGAATAGATAAAGTTCCATATGTTATTTACTACACTAGTCGCACTTTGAATGATGCATAATTAAATTACTCCACTACTAAAAAAGAATTGCTTGCTGTTGTTAGTGCCTTGGAAAAATTTCGTCAATATCTAATTGGATCCAAGGTTATTGTGTATTCTGATCATGCTGCTTTGAAATATTTACTAACAAAGAAGGAAGCGAAACCGAGATTACTCCGGTGGATCCTTTTATTGCAAGAGTTTGATTTGGAAATCAGGGATAAAAAGGGCAGCGAGAATGTGGTAGCCGATCACCTTTCTCAATTAGTGGAGGATGAGAACGTGGAAGAACACACTAAACTTGTGCCAATCAATGAGAATTTTCCAGATGAACAGCTGATGGCTGTGGGAGTCAATGATCTTTGGTATGCGGACATCGTGAATTACCTTACAAATGGCATTATACCAGCTGATCTGAACTCGCAAGCAAAAAGACGATTCATCTCCATCACTAGGCAATACTTTTGGGACAAGCCATACCTATTCAAATATGGCGTTGATCAGATCATTCGAAGATGTGTCCCCGAAGAAGAGCAGTAAGATGTGCTGAAATTCTGCGACAACCTTAGTTGTGGAGGACACTTTAGTGCCAAGAAGATGTAGGGAAAAATACGGTCACGCAGCGGAAGCGAGACTAAAATAGAGTTTAGTATAGTTTAAAATTTTTCCATAATTTGAACCTTAACCCTCTAATTAATTAACATATAATACTAAAGATATCATACCTTTGTCGCGTGATCCGATTGACATTGCGTCGATGGTAATCCGCAAGATCTTCCAATCCAATCACGAACGTGAATCACCTAGAAGCGTGGTCTCCCTTCTCTTTGAATTGTGTACCTGAGGATGGATTAACAAAACTTTTTCTTTTTCGTTAGTTACAACAAGTTCCAAGAGACAACAAAGAATGTTCCGGTCACTTTTGAATTCATAATCTTTAGATCGAAACTCACGTGAACCTTATTCAAAATTGTGCACAAAACCTTTTGATGTAAAAGTAACTAGTGCACTATCGAAATAAGAACAAACTTTTCCTCTCTATTCCTCTTGGCCGAAAATCACACTAGTTTAAGAGTTGGATTCTATTTTTCTCTAGCAAAAGAAAAAACTCTCGAGTCCAAGACATTAGGGTTTACCGAATTCTATTTACATAATATTATCTTTTTGTGCCGAATTCTCTTTACCCATATATATAGTACACGAATCCAACTTGGCTATTAAAATATATGTTGTGCACTAATTCTGCACGCTCTATAAATATATATATATATATATATATATATATATATATATTGCGGCCAATTATGCATCAATATATTATATCTATATATGACCAATTACCGCTGCCATATAAATAATATATATATAAATCCAAATTCTTCAAGCCATGTATATCATATATGTATATATCCGAATTCCTTTTGTCATATATATATTATATATATCCCAATTCCTTTTGATATATATATAAGAATTCTTCTTGTCATACATATTTTAGGGTGACCGAATCCTATGATAGGAAATCTAGAAGGTGGCTGAAATCCTCACTACAAGAGGATTTGTGTTTCACCCATACTCCTATCAATCTTTAGAATCCAAACCCTAATCCAACTCTTTATTGTTTTTGTGACTATATTAAAGACTTCCTTATTTGATTAGATAAATAAATCCCTTATTTATCTACTTACCAAATAAAGTCTTTTATATTTATTATACTACCACAATAGTATACTACTAAGAAACATATTTCCTAGTCAGAAAAAGATTTTGATTTTCAATTAAATAATTAATTAATCAATTAATTAATTTCCATTTAATCAAATAATAAAAATAAAACAATATAATATCATATATATATCTCGGCCATGTGCCATATATATTAATATATCTATATATTATTTTTCTATTTTATTAAATCTATTGGACCTTAATAAAAGGCCCACATGTGAACTAGGCCAATTCTTACTCAAAGAAACAAGTCCACATGCCTTTCATTAATATATTAATATAATTGATCAGCCCATTAAATAAATAATGTGCAAATTATATTCTTAATATATTAAATACAATTCTAGATAGACCCATAAATTGGTCCGGTAGAATATATCAAGTGATCCATGCAAGTCCGTGTGGATTGGGGATCTTGGCGGGCTATCTAAATTTAAGCTTCAATAGACATAACCTAATCACAATCAACAAATGATTTGTAGGGAAAAATACCGTAGTACACGCAGCGGAAGCGAGACTAAAAAATAGATTTAGTATGTTTTAAAATTTTTCCTTTTTATGAACCTTAACCCTTTAAATTAATTAAACATATATAATCAAAAGTATCATACCTTTGTCGCGTGATCCGATTGACATTGCGTCGATGGTAATCCGCAAGATCTTCCAATCCAGTCACGAACGTGAATCACCTAGGAGCGTGGTCTCCCTTCTCTTTGAATTGTGTACCTGAGGATGGATTAACAAAACTTTTTCTTTTTCGTTAGTCACAACAAATTCCTAGAGGCTACAAAGAATGTTCCGGTCACTTTTGAATTCACAATCGTTAGATCGAAACTCGCGTGAACCTTATTCGAAATTGTGCACAAAACCTTTTGATATAAAAGTTACTAGTGCACTATCGAAATAAGAACAAACTTTTCTCTCTTTTCCTCTTGGCCGAATTCTCACACTAATCTAAAAATTGGATTCTATTTTTCAGACTAAAGAAAAATAACTCTCTATATCGCCATTAGGGTTTGCTCAATCTCTTATATATGTAGAAAATATTTAATTATATAATCCATATATATACACGACTATAACATGCATATATAATATATAATTTTCCTTAATTCAACTTGCATATATGTATATATATTAATTATATTCCGCATGCATGCACCCAGATATTCTGCATGCATTCTATATATATTTTACTTGCATTCCGCATGCATATATGTATATATATTCCGCATGCATTCATGCATATATATATATATTTTTTACTTGCATTCCGCATGCATATATGTATATATATTCCGCATGCATTCATGCATATATATAATATACAAACCCTAATCCAACTCTTTAGTGTATTTGTGACTATATAAAAGACTTCCTTATTTGACTAGATAAATAAATCCCTTATTTATCTACTTACCAAATAAAGTCTTTTATTTTATTTATACTACCACAATAGTATACTACTAAGAAACATATTTCCTAATCAGAAAAAGATTTTGATTTTTAATTAAATAATTAATTAATAAATTAATTAATTTCCATTTAATCAATCAATAAAATAAAATAATATTTTAGACTATTATTCTAGTCTTGCCGCCCACACCATATACATGGGTCTAATATTATTTTCTTATTTTATTTAATCCATTAGACTTTAATTAAAAAGCCCACATGTGAACCAGACCCATTCTTACTAAAAGAAACAAGCCCACATGCCTTTCATTAATATATTAATATAATTGATCAGCCCATTAAATAAATAATGTGCAAATTATATTCTTAATATATTAAATACAATTCTAGATGGACCCATAAATTGGTCCGGTAGAATATATCAAGTGATCCATGCAAGTCCGTGTGGATTGGGGATCTTGGCGGGCTTTCTAAATTTAAGCTTCAATAGACATAACCTAATCACAATCAACAAATGATTCACTTAGGTCCGATCCATTAATTTTAACTCATTCCACTAAAAAGCTAAAATTGAACTCTTAAATAAAGATAGAATAAGAAGATGTTTCTCATTCATACCCTAGACAATCTTATTGGAGATGGTGTATCCTCGTGAATAATATCAGTAATCGCCAAGAGCTCATAGACCGCCTATAGCTCTCCTAGTTACCATATTTACTCAAATGACCACGTTTTGAACTTGGATACTTTGACTTGTCCAGAAGCCATGTTTTCAATAGACACTATCGAAAACTCAACGTTGAGATTTAATATCCAATTACCTCAAAACATCCATATGATGATATTATACTCTCATTTAATAAATGGAGCCACGATGTCCATATCTATAAATGAAGTCCTCTATCGATTAACAAATGAATATCACCAAACTATCGAGGATAGACTATGCCATATAATCGTACTCATTGATAACTCAAATGATATCACTTGCAACCATAAGTCCATCACTTATCTCAGGATTAAGATAGACTCTCCGATTGTCCTGATAATGAAAAGACTTTTATCTACTGACGGTTATAGATAAAGTATTTCATTGTGATCCAGTTCAATGCACCCAGTGCACTAGATTCTTTTGGTCGAAGACACTCCGATGATTTTAGACTCATCATATCTCATTTGATCCCACTCAAATGCTAGCAAAAGAATTCTACAACTTTAACAAGATAAAGGTGCCCAACCTTTAACTTAAGTTGTGAACAATATTCAAGACTAACTAAAGAATTGTGTCTACCACATACATATCCAGATGTACGAACAATTCTTCTTTTCTCATAGTCTTTAGACCTTATGATTATTTACTTTTGACAATTATAATAATTAAACTATAAATGCTATAAGATTTGTTAAACCAGAAATCACATTATTAATATGAATAGATTGTCAAAAACACTATTACACTCTTGCTATTGAGCATAATCCTAACATGATTCACTTAGGTCTGATCTATTAATTTTAACTCATTCCACTAAAGAGCTAAAATTGAACTCTTAAATAAAAATAGAATAAGTAAATATTTCTCATTCGTACCCTAGACAATCTTATTGGAGATGGTGTTTCCTCGTGAAGAATATCAATAATCGCCAAGAGCTCATAGACCGCCTATAGCTCTTCAAGTTACCATATTTACTCATATGACCACATTTTGAACTTGGATATTTTGACTTGTCCAGAAGCCATGTTTCAATAGACTCTATCGAAAACTTAACGTTAAGATTCAATATCCAATACCTCAAAACATCCATATGATGATATTCTACTCTCATTTAATAAATGGAGCCACGATGTCCATATCTATAAATAAAGTCCTCTATCGATTAACAAATGAATACCACCAAACTATCGAGGATAGACTATGCTGTATAATCGTACTCATTGATAACTCAAATGATAACACTTGCAACCATAAGTCCATCATTTATCTCAGGATTAAGATAGACTCTCCGATTGTCCTGATAATGAAAAAACTTTTATCTACTGACGGTTCTGTAGGGAAAAATCGCAGTAGTACACGCAGCGGAAGTGAGACTAAAAATAGATTTAGTATGTTTAAAATTTTTTTCTTTTTATGAACCTTAACCCTATAAATTAATTAACCATATATAAAGTAACAAAAGTTGAATACCTTTTGTTGCGTGATCCGATTGACTTACTTCGATGGTAATCCGCAAGATCTTCAATCCTAGCACGAACGTGAATCACCTAGGAGCGTGGTCTCCCTTTTCTTTGAATTGCAAACCTGAGAATGGACAAACAAACTCTTATTTTTCTTTTGTTAGTCACAAAACAATCAAAAGAATACAAAGATTATTCCGGTCACTTTTGAGTTCTCAATCTAATGATCGAAACTCGCGTGAACCTAATTCGATGTTGTACACACAAGCTTATTGATAAACAAGCAATTAGTGTACCATCAAAAGAATAATCTCTTCTTTTCTTTTATGTTTTTAGTAGAATAAAATCTAATACTTTTCTATGAGTTTTGAAGAAGAAGAAAATTGAATGAATCAATCAACAAGTAGGGTGGCCGAATTCTATAACTAGTGTTATATAGGGTGGCCGAAATTTTTCTCCTCTTCCTTTTAGGGTTGGCCGAAATCTTCATGTGCTCCAATTAGGGTTGCCAAATTTCCTCTACAAAAAAGGATTTGTGTTGTACCATAATTCACATGTTAATTAAAATCCTAACCCTAATTCAACTCATAAGTATTTTTATTCTTTTATTGACTTAATAAAAGACTTTCCTATTTGATTAAATAAATAAAACTTATTATTTATTTTCTTACCAAATAAGTCTTTTACTTTTAATATACTACTACCAATAGTATATCTCTAGGAAATATATTTCCTGATCAGAAAAAGATTGGTTTCTTAATTAAACAATTAATTAATAAATTAATTAATTCTTATTTAATTAAACAATGAAACAAAATAATATATTAGGCTAATCTATTAACCTTGCCGCCCCACATGTATAAAAATGGGCCATATATTATTTTCTTACTTCATTTAATCCATTGGACTTTAAATAAAAAGCCCACATGTGAACCAGACCCATTCTTACTAAAAGAAACAAGCCCACATGCCATTCATTAATATATAAATATAATTGAGCAGCCCATTAAATAATTAATGTGCAAATTATATTCTTAATATATTAAATGCAATTCAAGACGGACCCTTAAACTGGTCCGGTAGAATATATCAAGTGATCCATGCAAGTCCGTGTGGATTGGGGATCTTGGCGGGCTATCTAAATTTAAGCTTCAATAGACACAACCTAATCACAATCAACAAATGATTCACTTAGGTCCGATCCATTAATTTTAACTCATTCCACTAAAGAGCTAAAATTGAACTCTTAAATAAAGATAGAAAAGGAAGACGTTCCTCTTTCATAACCCTAGACAATCATATTGGAGATAGTGTATCCTCGTGATTAATATCAGTAATCGCCAAGAGTTCATAGATTGCTTATAACTCTCCAAGTTACCATATTTACTCATATGACCATGTTTTGAACTTGGATATTTTGACTTGTCCAGAAGCCATGTTTTCAATAGTCACTATCGAAAACTCAACGTTGAGATTTAATATCCAATTACCTCAAAACATCCATATGATGATATTATACTCTCATTTAATAAATGGAGCCACGATGTCCATATCTATAAATGAAGTCCTCTATCGATTAACAAATGAGTATCACCAAACTATTGAGGATAGACTATGCTATATAATCGTACTCATTGATAACTCAAATGATATCACTTGCAACCATAAGTCCATCATTTATCTCAGGATTAAGATAGACTCTCCGATTGTCCTGATAATGAAAAGACTATTATCTATTGACGGTTCTAGATAAAGTTTTTCATTGTGATCCAGTTCAATGCACCCAGTGCACTAGATTCTTTTGCTCGAAGACACTCCGATGATTTTAGACTCATCATATCTCATTTGATCCCACTCAAATGCTAGCAAAAGAATTCTACAACTTTAACAAGATAAAGGTGCCTAACCTTTAACTTAAGTTGTGAACAATATTCAAGACTAACTAAAGAATTGTGTCTACCACATACATATCCAGATGTACGAACAATTCTTCTTTTCTCATAGTCTTTAGACCTTATGATTATTTACTTTGACAATTATAATATTAAACTATAAATGCTATAAGATTTGTTAAACCAGAAATCACTTTATTAATATGAAAAAGATTGTTAATTACAATATTACACTCTTGCTATTGAGCATAATCCTAACAGGTTCTAGATAAAGTATTTCATTGTGATCCTATTCAATGCAACCAGTGCACTAGATTCTTTTACTCGAAGACCCTTCGATGATTTCAGACTCATCATAACTCATTTGATCCTACTCAAATGCTAGCAAAAGAATTCTACAACTTTGACAAGATAAAGGTGCCCAACCTTTAACTTAAGTTGTGAACATTATTCAAGACTAACTAAAGAATTGTGTCTACCTCATACATATCCAGATGTACGAACAATTCTTCTTTTCTCATAGTCTTTTGACCTTATGATTATTTACTTTTGACAATTATAATATTCAATCTATAAATGCTATAAGATTTGTTTAAATCAGAAATCACTTTATTAATATGAAAAGATTGTCAAAAACAATATTACACTCTTGCTATTGAGCATAATCCTAACAGAAGACTGCTCTGAAATTTCTCCAATCAGGTTTCTTCTGGACCTCTTTATTTAAAGATGCTTACACCTTTTGTATTTCTTGTGACAGGTGCCAGAGAACGGGGAAGATTGGCAAAATAGACGAGATGCCTCTTTCAAGCCAGTTGGTAATGGAGATATTTGATGTGTAGGGGACAGATTTCATGGGACCCTTCCCATCCTCACACGGATTCCTGTACATCTTGGTTGCTGTAGATGTTAGGATTATGCTCAATAGCAAGAGTGTAATATTGTAATTGACAATCTTTTCATATTAATAAAGTGATTTCTGGTTTAACAAATCTTATAGCATTTATAGTTTAATATTATAATTGTTAAAGTAAATAATCATAAGGTCAAAAGACTATGAGAAAAGAAGAATTATTCGTACATCTGGATATGTATGAGGTAGACACAATTCTTTAGTTAGTCTTGAATAATGTTCACAACTTAAGTTAAATGTTGGGCACCTTTATCTTGTTAAAGTTGTAGAATTCTTTTGCTAGCATTTGAGTGGGATAAAATGAGTTATGATAAGTCTGAAATCATCGGAGGGTCTTCGAGTAAAAGAATCTAGTGCATTAGGTGCATTGAACTGGATCACAATGAAAAGCTTTATCTAGAACCGTCAATAGATAATAGTCTTTTCATTATCAGGACAATCGGAGAGTCTATCTTAATCCTGAGATAAATGATGGACTTATGGTTGCAAGTGGTATCATTTGAGTTATCAATGAGTACGATTATATAGCATAGTCTATCCTCGATAGTTTGGTGATATTCATTTGTTAATCGATAGAGGACTTCATTTATAGATATGGACATCGTGGCTCCATTTATTAAATGTGAGTAGAATATCATCATATGAATGTTTTAAGGTGTTGGATATTGAATCTTAACGTTAAGTTTTCGATAGAGTCTATTGAAACATGGCTTCTGGACAAGTCAAAATATCCAAGTTCAAAATGTGGTCATATGAGTAAATATGGTAACTTGGAGAGCTATAGGCGGTCTATGAGCTCTTGGCGATTACTGATATTCTTCACGAGGATACACCATCTCCAATAAGATTGTCTAGGGTACGAATGAGAAATATTTACTTATTCTATCTTTATTTAAGAGTTCAATTTTAGCTCTTTAGTGGAATGAGTTAAAATTAATAGATCGGACCTAAGTGAATCATTTGTTGATTGTGATTAGGTTATGTCTATTGAAGCTTAAATTTAGATAACCCGCCAAGATCCCCAATCCACACGGACTTGCATGGATCACTTGATATATTCTACCGGACCAATTTATGGGTCCATCTAGAATTGTATTTAATATATTAAGAATATAATTTGCACATTATTTATTTAATAGGCTGATCAATTATATTAATATATTAATGAAAGGCATGTGGGCTTGTTTCTTTTATTAAGAATGGGCCTAGTTCACATGTGGGCCTTTTATTAAGGTCCAATGGATTTAATAAAATAGAAAAACAATATATAGATATATTAATATATATGGCACATGGCCGAGATATATATATGATATTATATTGTTTTATTTTTATTATTTGATTAAAAGGAAATTAATTAATTATTTAATTAAATGTCAAAATCTTTTTCTGACTAGGAAATATATTTCTTAGTAGTATACTATTGTGGTAGTATAATAAATATAAAAGACTTTATTTGGTAAGTAGATAAATAAGAGATTTATTTATCTAGTCAAATTAGGAAGTCTTTGATATAGTCACAAATACACTAAAGAGTTGGATTAGGGTTTGGAATTCTAAGGAAATCTACCTAGGGTTAGGATTTAAGTCAAAAGAAACAAATCCTACATGGTAAAGGATTTCGGCTTCAATATATAGATATATATGAAATATATATGGCAATTAATTGCCGGAATATATATATATATATATATATATATTTAAAAAGCATACGGTAATATATATATATTATATGGTGCAGCAGGAATATATTGAGATATATATATATTGAAATAGCATGCAGAATAAGGCATGCAGAATTCGTTATATATATGAGGATATATATATATTATTTATAAGGAGAGCATAATTGGTTGAACATATATATATGATATTCAGCAAGCAATTCGTGCGCACATACATATATATATATATATATTATATTGATAAAAGAAAAACCCTAGGTCTTTGGCTTGAGAATATTTTTCTTTTGCTTGAGAAAAATAAAATCCAATTCTAGAGATTAGTGTGATAATTCGGCCAAGAGAGAAAAAGAGAAGAGATCGTTTTACTTCGATAGTGCACTAGTAGCTTATACATCAATAGGTTTTGTGCACAACTTCGAATAAGGTTCACGCGAGTTTCGATCATTAGATTGAGAATTCAAAAGTGACCGGAACGTTCTTTGTTATCTTTTGGAGGTTTTGTGACTAACGAAAAAGAAAAAGTTTTTGTTATCCATCCTCAGGTACACAATTCAAAGAGAAAGGAGACCTCGCTCCTAAGTGATTCATGTTCGTGATTGGATTGGAAGATCTTGCGGATTACCATCGATGCAATGTCAATCGGATCACGCGACAAAGGTATGATATCTTTAGTATTATATGTTTAATTAATTAGAGGGTTAAGGTTCACTTTATGGAAAAAATTTAAACTATACTAAACTCGATTTTAGTCTCGCTTCCGCTGCGTGACCGTATTTTTCCCTACAGTAGATTATGTCTCAAAGTGGATCGAAGCAATCGTAACCAAGACAAATGATAGTCAGGTGGTGGTGAAGTTTGTCAAGGAGAACATATTCACCAGATTCGGTACACCTCGTGCAATCATAAGTGACGGTAAAAGCCATTTTTGTAACAAGGTATTTGCCTCGTTAATGAATAAGTACAGTGTCAAACACAAAGTGGCAACCCCGTACCATCCGCAGACTTTAGGACAAGTTGAAGTAAGCAATAGGCAGATTAAGCAAATATTAGAGAAGACAGTGTAACCAAATCGAAAGGATTGGTCAATCAAGCTGAATGATGCTTTGTGGGCATACAGAACTGCCTACAAAACCCTGATAGGTATGAGCCCTTATAGGATAGTCTTTGGCAAAGCATGTCATCTACCAGTAGAGTTAGAACACAATGCCTATTGGGCTCTGAAGAAACTAAACTTCAATTTAGACAAGGCGGGGGAGGAAAGAAGCTTGCAAATGAGTGAACTTGAGGAGCTCTGGAACAATGCATATGAGAACGCGAAGATATACAAAGAAAGAACGAAGAAGTTACATGACAATAAAATCCTTCGGAAAGAGTTTCATCCAGGAATGCTAGTTTTGTTGTATCAATCACGTCTGAGGTTGTTTCCAGGAAAGCTGAAATCAAAGTGGGCTGGTCCGTTCAGAGTAACTAAGGTATTTCCTCATGGGGCTGTCGAGTTTCAAAATTTTCGAAACAGTGGTACTTTCAAAGTTAATGGTCAGAGGCTTAAGCCTTACCTGAGTATGTCCGAGGCTGTGTTCGTTGGGTCTTCTGTGCTTCATGAGCTGTAAGACCCCTGTACGTTTTGCCCAGACGTTAAATAAAGCGCTCGGTGGGAGGCAACCCACCCATGTATTTTTCCTTTCACTCTGCTTTTGTCGTGTCTTAAATTAGTGTTCCCCTTGCTTAAATGCAGGTTTGGGGGTGTTTTTTTTAAAGATAAAAATAATAAAAATATGCAAGTCAAGTCCAACCGCTGTCATGCTCGCAGCATAACTGGAAGCGGTGTCTTCTGTCCTAGAACCGCTGCCAATTAATTAGGAGCGGTTGGACAGCGGATTTCACTGGGCAAACCGCTGCCATGTGCGCTGTGGATAAGGGAGCGGTAATGGCAGCGGTACCTACTGTCCTTAAACCGCTGCCAAATCGCTATGAATTAATTCACAGCGGTTCTAACTGGGCAAACCGCTGTGGCAACGCTGCCATAACCGTTGCGTCAGCCACAACGGTACCAAAGTGAAATGGTGCGTTCCACACCTGACGGTTGGCCACCCAATAGGAGAAGACCACTGCCCAAACCGCTGCAGCTTTCGCAGCGTTAATGGCAGCGGTCGTGCCCTAATTATAAATTGCCCCAGTTTTAGCGAGAGCCTGTCACTGTCATTCTTTCTCTCCTTTAAATTTTCTTCTTCCCTCTTCTTCCCTCTTCTATTCCAGTCACTTCCATCAACCAGGTATGAACTTCAATCTTATTCTATTTTGGATTTATGTTGTATATTGCCATTAATTGTGTGTTCCCATTCCTTTCTCCCATATTTCTCTTCACTTGTTGTAGTTAGGGTTTTCTAGACCGAAAATTGGGGATTTCGGGTTTGGGGCAAATTTTGTCCATTGCATGTGTTCTTTGATGATAGCATAGGGTGTAGGCAATAGGTGGAAGTGATTTTGTGCTAATAATTTTCAAAAAAATATAGAGCAAGCATTACATGAGAATTTATAATTAATATTGTACAATAATTGCTAGTCTATAAACTGAGATGTGTTGTTTGTTTTGAATGTCTAAAGAGATGGAGTTGTGCAAAGTAGGCATAAGGTTTATTGTTTGTACTACCTGAATGCTGCTAAACTTTTGTTAAATATCACTGTCCCATTCGGGATTGTAACTTGCTTGTTTGCTTGTTTATTAACCAGGTATGGCGAGGACGGTAGTCCGAGGAGGTCATGTTCCATTGGATCCTAACAGAAGAAGAGAGAAGAGGCCAGTTGAGCAACGATTCAAAGGCAATCCGGAATACAAGGATAGGGTAAAGAAGGACCAGAATTTCATTCTGGAAAGAGGTATAGCTGTGGAGGAATTAGGAGAGACACCGATACCTGCTACTGTTGAGGCTAGAGGATGGGCAGGGTATGTGCGTCGGCTCTGTAATGCCAACATCACCTTAGCCCGAGAGTTCTATGCCAACATGGTGGACGCCCAATATTCTGCACATGGTGTAGTCTTGGTTAGAGGAGTGCCTGTGGTGGTCTCTGTGGAGACGATTAGGGAGTATTATGGCCTACCACCACATGAGACTGTTGAGGCAGCATACCCAAGTAGGTACGAGTTAGGATGTGCGCTTCGCAGAGAGGGTGGCACTGGATTGGAATGGGCAGAAATTACTGAGGGGAGATTTGCATTTGGACACTGCTTTTTGGAACCTGTTTATCTCAGCTTCCCTTAAGCCGTCGAGTCATACTGGGGAGATTTTCAAGGAGGTATCTTAGGTGTTGTATGCAATCATGACGGGAAGATACTTGGATGTTGCCAGCTTTATCAAGAAAGAGATCCGAGGTTGTGGGTGCCTGGTGGGATCGAGTATGGTGTTTCCTTGCTTGATCACATCCATGTGTGCTGTGGCTGTTCTGGTGGTGGAAAATGACGCCAGGGATGAGACGACAGAGTCTGACACTCCGTTTACACTGGTCACATGGAACACCCAGGCGAGCATTCGTGGACTGCCCACGATTGGTGAGTTCCCTGCACGTAAGAGACGTCGGGAGGAGGATGGCTTGAATGAGCCAGACCAGCAGACTTTTGAGCAGCAGGCTCATGGTCCAGCTCAGCACGCTTATGGAGATTTTATACCTGGACCTCAGGCAGATTCAAGAGCTAGATCGTCACAGTAGAGACCTGAATGGGTGGAGTACATGCTATCCACGATAAGGGGCTATATGGATGTAGGGGTAGCAGGACTGAGGACTGAGGACTGAGGACTGAGGACTGAGGTGATCTCGCGTTTGGACACCATGCAGATCTCGATCGATGAGATTTGTCAGGCCATAGTCCGATCGGCCCAGCCACAGCATGGAGGTGACAGATTTGAGCCTGGCCCGAGCCAGCAGTGAGATGATGGCTGCTAGAGGCGCTGTAGACGGACCTGAGTCTACAGAAGGATATGTTTCTTTTTCTCGTTTATTTTCTTTTATTTTCTTTATTTTCTTTCATTTTAAATTGTGGTATTCGAGATTTACTTTGTGAATTCAGCTTATTATGATTACTTTCTATTGTTTTATTTTGTGTCTTTATTGCTCTGCCTTGGCCTTTACCTATTTGTTGTGTGCTTTGATTTCATAACATTGAGGACAATGTTGGATTTAGGTTTGGGGGTGTGATAGTTTATTTTTGAGTCAATTTTTGTTTTGTTTTCAGAGTCTGTCGTTCCTGCGTCTTCCAAGACGAGACACTTCGGTGTGTGCCTTACAGATGATGTGCATTAATCAATGAGTTTACACTAACATCTTGCCATTTACGGTAATACATTGCATTTTTCAAAAATTATGACATGCTCTTGATATGATAATGGATAGAATGCTGAGTTGAATTGCCATGATTAATAGTGGAGACTTCCCTTGTGAGTTCACTAAACCAAAAAGCATACATAAATGACATACTTGTCTCTACTCTATAAACACTCAATAGGTTCTTAGCATTAGACTTGATCTCTATAGGTTATACATTGAGCATTATAGAATGATCATCATAAAAGATTTCGCATGTTGCATTTTGATCTTGAGTAAGATGAACCAATGGAAGTGATATAGACTATGTGTGCTTTAGCTACTTAAAAGGCCTTAAATATTTCCTACCTATATGTGTGTGCTCCATAGCCCTGTTTGAAGCCAAACATTGATTGCCTTTTTCTTTCTTCACCATATTAACTGCAACCCAAATAAGCCAATGATTTAGCCATACCTTATAGCTTGGGATCATATTTTGAGAAGAGTGAAGAGTATATACTATTTTTGCACGTGACTATGTGCATAAATTGCTGCTAAAATCAAGGAATCGCAGAGCTGCATTCAATCCAAAAGTTCTGAAGCTGAAAGTAATACAGTAGCTGTAATCTCTGATTCTAAAAAAAAAAAAAAAAAGTGTGTTGATAGAATCAGAGAATAGAATGTAAAGGGGTGCAATAAAGTCAAATGAAGACTGTAAGTTTGAATCTATTCAAAAGAAGTTGACAAAAGGGAAAAAGGAGAATTCTAAGGAATTATTTAATAAGTGGTGATTTTCCGCTTGAAAAGGGGACCACGAGACTTATGTGAAAGTAATACAATAAACACTCGGTGTGTATGATAAATATATATAGGGGTGAATAGATTTTAAGCTTTATTACCCAATTTTCGCATGCAAGTCAATATTACGAAAATGCCCCTACTAGTAAAAAATACAAACAAGTGTAATATAGTGTGGAATTTAAATAACACTTGATGTATACGTGGAAACCCAACCACTGGGAAAAACCACGGGCTGTTTAGTACGCCACACTCGGACCTCGAAATCCACTAATTGAAATGGAGTTTACAACCTATGTAGACCTCGTCTAACACTCCGGTCAATAACCCCTCACTTCTACCACTCGGGCCTTTAAAAGTGGCTCTAGTCCAATTGCTTGAGGCCTAAGCAATCTTAGCCTCAAGACTTAATTCTCAATGAAGAGATTATGCAACCTATGTGAATATGTATAAATATTCAAATAACAAACTGTAAGGATTCCCTTTTGTTGATTGGCTTATTTCATGGTCAAACCACATGTTGGGGTTTTGAATGTAAGGGTAGTCTAAGTGATTAGTGTTGAAGATCAAAGGCCCTTCCATGACCTCAAGATACAAGCACGCCAAAGGTATAATCTCTTGTGCTTGTTTTTCTTTGAAGAGATTTAGTAGCACACACACACTTAGCATTCTTGCTATGATTGCATACTTGCTTATTTTTATGTGCATCTCTTCACATGTCACTTTACACACTAGCACTTTGGTTGATATATCTTGTTGTGTGTATATGTGCCTTATAATTCGTTTCCCGACATTGTTCGAAAACGTCCGCGCTTGCACTAATGAGTGCTTGGTTTCGCGCGAAGACCGCCTATGGAGAATGCCCTTGGCTTCTCCTTGGTTTTCACCATTGTTGGTGATCGGCGGTTATGATCGGCGGCCTGGCCGCCGAATGAAACCGCCGTTTCAGTCCAGATTGGTTTGAAGCAATTATGCGGTCAAGATCGGCGGTCACGACCGCCGTTCGAAACCACCGTTCATACCTAATCGATTTTAATCCCTCGGGTTTGATTCGGCGGTTGGATCGGCGGTCACGAAACCGCCGAATGAAACCGCCGTTAATGCTCTGTTCTTCAAGAGCTCAATTCGGTGGTCGTCATCGGCGGCCTGGCCGCCGATTGAAACCGCCGAACGGTGCGTTTCAGGGGCAAAAGTGTCTTTTCACATGCCCAATTCTTGATGTCTATAAATATCACACTTTCTCATTATCTGATTATGTTCTTTGACTCTTAAGAACCCTAATCTTCAAAGATAGATTTTGAGAGAAAATCAAATCAAGAACTCAACTTTAACTACTCAAATCAAACCCCTTTTGCATCAAATTTCATATTGCATCTCCTATGTCTATATAGAGTGCATCCATGTATGGGTTTGCATCATCACAACTTGCTTGGTAAGATTTTGATTAATTTCATCTTATTGTAGTATTTTAAATACCAAGCCATCTCTTTTAAATTACTTGTATGTTTTAGATCATATGTTAAATACAAGAAAAGAGATTATTTGTGATGAATTAATTGAGTGTTGTTTTTGATAGATATCTAGGTTTTTATAATCTATGATTATCTATGCTATTTGACATGTCATTTAGCAATTGATGTCTAGGGTTGATTTAAATTGAATATATCATCATCCTAGATAAGCATTTAGAGTACCCTAGCTCTTATTGCATTAATTGAATATTCATACATATTCACATAGGGTTGTGCATCTCTTTTGAGAGATTGAAGTCTTGGTTTAGGGTTGCTATTACAGGCCCGCTGGGTAGTAGTGGTGGGTTACAGACCGGGATTGGCTGTAAACATCATTACAAGTAGTGACTTCGAGGATCAAGCAAATTGGAATAGGGTTGCTAATAAAGGCCCGCTGGGTAGAAGTGAGGGGTTACAGACCGGAGTGTTAGACGAGGTCTACATAGGTTGTAAACTTCATTTCAATTAGTGATTTCGAGTTCCAAGTGTGGCGCACTAAACAGCCTCCCAGTGGTTGGGTTTCCACGTATACATCAAGTGTTATTTAAATTCCGCACTATATTACACTTGTATGTATTTTTGACTAGTAGGGGCATTTTGGTAAAATTGACTTGCATGCGAAAATTGGGTAATAATAGTTAAAATCTATTCACCCCCCCTCTAGCTTTATATAGAACACGCCTCTAATTTGTTTCACAAACAAGGCTAGATAACCTTAGATACTTATCTAGGATGATGATATAATCAATTAAATCAACCCTAGATATCAATTGCTAAATGACATGTCAAATAACTTAACTAATCAAGATTAAGCAAAAACCTAATTAGCTATCACAATACAACACACAATCATGTCAACACAACAATCTCTATTTTGAATATTATATGTTAATCTAAGAACAAGCAAATAATAAAAGAGATGCCTTGATAAATAAAACACTAATTATAAATGATAATAGTGAAGAACATACCAAGGGAAGTGTGTTGACCAAGACCCATGCAAGTAAACATCCTAACTATGCTAGAAAATGTTTAGATGATATTTTGATGCATATGAAAATGGGTTTTGATAGTTAAAGACAAGTTCTTGGGAGTTTCTCTCTTGAATATATATGTCTCTCAAAAGTGTGTTATTCCTCAAAAAATGAAGAAGAAAATATATATTTTTTGCAAAACCTGATTCATTTATATATATATATATAAATGAATCAGGTTTTGCAAAAAACAAGAGGTGCACGTTTTTATGAAAAAATATATATATATATATATATATATATATATATATTTAGTTTTACAAACAAAACCAACTGATATAACATATATATAGATATATATTAATACACACAAAACGCACAGCATTTGGATCATTGGGCGCGTTTGGTATCGTTTTTAAAATGGTGTTTTTGAAAACTATTTTTAAAAATGGAAATCATGTTTTAAAAATGATGTTTTTAAAAATGTAATGTGTTTGGAAGTGTTTTTTAAAAATAGTTTTTTGAAACGGAAAACGATATAAAAGTTTTGGTTGTTATTTTTAAAATGAGTGAAATAGTTGTTCGGAGGGAAAAGTTATGGTTTATTTTGAAAACCTGTTTTGAAAACAATAGAAAACAATAAAAAGTTGTTTTTAACTTTTTAGTTATAATTTTTAAAAAGTTATTTTTTATTTTCAAAAACAGTTTTGTAAAATGGGTATCCAAACAACATTCAAATCATTTTTTATTTTTAAAAACAAAAAACTGTTTTTAAAAACACATCCAAACACCACCTAAAAGTGAAAATCAAATGAAAATAATACAGTGTGGTGAGCTCACATGAGAGACACACAAGAGGACAAAAGATTTGTCAAAGTCAAGCACATGCAATCACAACAAAAAAGAGCTCACAAGAAAACAATATGCACACAATAAAAAGGCATTGAAAGAAATGAAAAGCAAATTGAATCAGGTATGTGCCGTGTGTAGGCCGTTGCTCCAACGCGGGCAGAGAAGGGGTTTGGGCGTGGGGAGCCCGTGGCTCACACGCCACCCCATGCTAGGTGTGGCTGTCATGCCACACTAAGCTGACTTCGGACCCGAGCGTTCTTCAGTCCAGTTGACCTTGAACCTCGAAATTCAATTCCGTCTTCAAAAAATTAACCCGAACTCAATCATAAATATAAAAAATTATATAACTTTCCAATTTAAGCTCGGAATTGAAATCCGGTTTCCGATAAAAACACGGAATGTCCCAAATGTCTCAAAAATCATCCAAAACATATAGAAAAGTCTCCGAATCGCTCAGAACTCATCTATGGACAAATCCACACATAAAAATATAACAAAGAAGTGCAAGTGTGAAATGTGACATGTGAAGAGTATGCACACAAATGCAAGTAGGCTAAGTGAGTGTATGCAATCTAAATCTCTTCAAAGAAAAATAAGCACTAGAGATATACCTTTGGAGTGCTTGACACCTTGAGGTCTTGGAAGGGCCTTCGAGCATGAAGATCAATCACCTAAACTACCCTTACACAAACAACCCCAACATGTGGTTTGTTCACGAAATAAGCCAATCAACAAATGGGAATCCTTATAATCTCTCCCTTTGGCTATTTCGTGACAAAACCACCACTCACATTGATTCCTCACAACATAATAGAAACTACGGGTCTATAATGATTTTCTACTTTACAAAGAGATATATAAAAATAATCTTGAAGTCTTCAATCTCAAGTAGAACAATCAATCCCTGAAAGCAAAGTTTCTATACTTTCCAATACAAGTAAAATGTGAGATTAATCAAGTGAGAACATAAACAAGCATTTGCATTCTTGAAAATTAAACACAACATCATGCAATGTATGATGAATGCAATGCTCCCCCTCAAAGGGTTACTCCCTCTCAATGTATTGTCTCCCCAACATGCACAATTGCTACCACAATTTGCAACTCCCCTTACCACCATTCTACTCCCCCTTTTTGTCATGATATAGGCAAAGGAGTAGTCTCCAACCGGGTCACTTAGCAAAGAGAGATAGTAGCATACTATATACTTGCATAGTCATATAATCCACTTTATGCAACTCAATCAATTGGAGAGAAACAAGGAGATTTATTTAAAATAAATGTGTGAATCAAAACATGATTTGCATACAAGACATGTAGCATTCAAGTCCAAAATACAATGGTATTTGGCAAAGCAAATGACAAAGGTTTCTAAAAAGAATTCAAACCAATTTTACCAATGTCATGAGAGAAGCAAGGACATAGAGTTTTCATTGATTTTAATATATGAGCAACTATATCCATCTTTATAAGCCAAACATGTCATGAGCAACTTTGCACTCTATTTGATTTTTTTGGGAATGAAACCCGTACGATAGTAGACATGTTCAACAAATAAAGAAAGAGAGACAATTTGGAATATAAATTCCTTTGAACGGATACAAGATCCTTTATTCATTTTGAGTCTCATAAGCTTTTTCACACAAGTTTTGCATTTAAAAATTGCAATCATCAATTCATGTTTTTTTCATTTGAGCATGTCATATGAATTTCATGCCCTTTCATTTGACATTAGCATGTTATAAACACTCATGCTTTTCAATTTTTTAAGCATGTCATTAAGAATCATCATGTCATGGAGATAACTATAGGTCATTCAAATCATACTTCCTATGTAAATCTCCTAGTCCAAAAATGCATGTTTGAACATAAATATGACATGGATTGTAAACAAGCATGGTTCACACTTATTGAATTGAAAACATATATACATATATGCAACCAAGCTTACTCAAGCAATTAACAAATAAGCATAAGATTTTTCAAATATTTGCATGCAAAAAGTATGCATAAGCTCTCTTTGCTTGAATTCCCCATATGGGGTCAATATCATCCTTCATCAATGAAGGTCAAGTCCATTTGACTTGGTTGAACCTATTTGAGACTTGTTAGTCTCATAGCAAGCGGGTTCATTTTTCCTTATCCACATAGATATGACATTTTTCTTCCTAGTGGACAATGGTTCAAGAGTACTAAAAATTATAGGATCATGAACATGAATATTTTCCTTCCTATTAGATTTATTCATACATTTTGCATTCATCTCATTTGCATTCATCCAAACACTATGAGTGGTTTCGGGATGAGCAAAGAGAAAGCGTCGAGCATGAGGCCACCATAGCTCACCGGCGATATTTACTCCTCATGGAAGGAGGTTGAAGATGACTCAGACAAAAACATAGCATTATTGCTAAATAGGTTCAAGAAGTTTACCAAGTTTGAGAAGAAGGGCATTGAATCCAAAGGCCAAAATTTGAGGAAAAAGGGTTCCCTCAACAAGTTTGAGCCTAGGCAAGAGAAGACCGAAAAGAAAGAGGTTCAATGCTATGAGTGTGTTGGTGTAGGACCACTCGCCTCCAATTTTATTAATTGCCTAAACAAAAAGATGGAAAAAGGTGATAATTACCTCTTGGCGTGATATTAGTAATGACTTCGATGAGAGAAATGAGTCGTCAAGTGAAGAAGAATGCGCCATTAACTACAAGGCATTTGGAGCCAAGAGTGTAGAAGTTGAAGTTGATGGCAATGACGTCTTGACTAATGATCCCATGGAAGAAGTAGCTCTAGAGAAAATTGGAGCAGCTACTCATTGGGATATGACTCATATTACATCAAGTGACCAAGGTGTTGGTCTTGATGAGGAAGATGACTCCATAGGTAAGATGAAGAATTTAGAAAATGACTCACATGGTGAGAATATGTCATCTAACTCCATAAATGGAAATGTGGAGAATTTGGATCATGAAGACCACTTGAAAAGATTTGAAAGCTATAAGATAAAGAATGAAAAGGAGATTCAAAATTTGAAGGAAGAAAACCTTAAGCTTTCAACATAAGTGGACCACTTAAGTAGTGAAGTGGTGAGGTCCATGAAGGATGAAGACAAACTAAGAGATGAGCTAGATTTGTTTAGGAGGAATGAAGAAGGGTTGAAAAGAGAACTTAGAGATGCTAGAGATTTGATCGCTAAGTTGACCTCTAGCACGGATAAACTCAACCACATGTTGAGTGTTGGAAAAAGCCCTTGTGACAAGAGAGGTCTTGGCTTTGAAGATTACAAGGAGACTCCCACTCCTAACAAGACCATGTTTGTCAAGAGTTTGAGCAAGATAGAAGCCTCGCCGATGCACTCTCCTAGGAAGAAAATTGATCTAGGACAATGTTCAAGAAGTGCACAAGTGAAGGAAGCTCCAAAGAGACAACCTCAAGCTCAAAAAGTTCCTTAACCTAACTTCCCTCAAGCTCAAATTCATCAAGGGAAGAGATCAATCATGCAAGCTAAATCAAGGAAGCAACAATGTCTTGGTCATCAACAACGAAGGAGAGATCTTATCCAACATCCAAGACAACCACAACGACAAGAGAAAGCTCCAATGCATACTCACGAGGATGGTATGATTTCAAACTTCATTCCCACTTGTCATTTTTATGGTATTAATGGTCATATTAGACCAAAGTGCTTCAATTACATTAACATGTGTAGAATTAAATGTTAGGATTATGCTCAATAGCAAGAGTGTAATGTTGTAATTAACAATCTTTTTCATATTAATAAAGTGATTTCTGGTTTAACAAATCGTATAGCATTTATAGTTTAATATTATAATTGTCAAAGTAAATAATCATAAGGTCTAAAGACTATGAGAAAAGAAGAATTGTTCGTACATCTGGATATGTATGTGGTAGACACAATTCTTTAGTTAGTCTTGAATAATGTTCACAACTTAAGTTAAAGGTTGGGCACCTTTATCTTGTTAAAGTTGTAGAATTCTTTTGCTAGCATTTGAGTGGGATCAAATGAGATATGATGAGTCTAAATCATCGGAGTGTCTTCGAGCAAAAGGATCTAGTGCACTGGGTGCATTGAACATGATCACAATGAAAAGCTTTATCTAGAACCGTCAATAGATAATAGTCTTTTCATTATCAGGACAATCGGAGAGTCTATCTTAATCCTGAGATAAATGATGGACTTATGGTTGCAAGTGATATCATTTGAGTTATCAATGAGTACGATTATATCGCATAGTCTATCCTCGATAGTTTGGTGATATTCATTTGTTAATCGATAGAGGACTTCATTTATAGATATGGACATCGTGGCTCCATTTAATTAAATGAGAGTATAATATCATCATATGGATGTTTTGAGGTAATTGGATATTAAATCTCAACGTTGAGTTTTCGATAGTGTCTATTGAAAACATGGCTTCTGGACAAGTCAAAATATCCAAGTTCAAAATGTGGTCATATGAGTAAATATGGTAACTTGGAGAGTTATAGGCGGTCTATGAACTCTTGGCGATTACTGATATTAATCACGAGGATACACTATCTCCTATATGATTGTCTAGGGTATGAATGAGGAGCATCTTCCTTTTCTATCTTTATTTAAGAGTTCAATTTTAGCTCTTTAGTGGAATGAGTTAAAATTAATGGATCGGACCTAAGTGAATAATTTGTTGATTGTGATTAGGTTATGTCTATTGAAGCTTAAATTTAGATGGCCCGCCAAGATCCCAATCCACACGGACTTGTATGGATCACTTGATATATTCTACCGGACCAATTTAAGGGTCCATCTAGAATTGCATTTAATATATTAAGAATATAATTTGCACATTATTTAAGTAATGGGCTGCTCAATTATATTTATATATTAATGAAAGACATGTGGGCTTGTTTCTTTTAGTAAGAATGGGTCTGGTTCACATGTGGGTTTTTTATTTGAAGGCCAATGGATTAAATGAAATAAAGAAAATAATATATAGCCCATTTGTTTAAGTGGGGCGGCAAGAAGGTTTTATAACCTAATATATTATTTTGTTTCATTGTTTTAATTAAATAAGAATTAATTAATTTATTAATTAATTGTTTAATTAAGAAACAAATCTTTTCTGATTAGGAAATATGATTCCTAGTGTTATACTATTGTTGGTAGTATACTAAAAGTAAAAGACTTATTTGGTAAGAAAATAAATAATTAATTTTATTTATTTAATCAAATAAGGAGTCTTTTTATTTAGTCAAAACAAAAGAATAAAAGATATATGAGTTGGATTAGGGTTTGAAGTCTTAAACTAAATAGGAATTAGGGTGCAACACAAAGTCTATTTTTGGCTAGTGATTTGCGGCAACCCTAGTTGTTTTAGGTTAAAGAATTCGGCCACCCTAATAAGAAAGAGGAAGAAAATTTTGGCCACCTATATATTCACATGTATAGAATTCGGCCACCCTAATGCTTTGTGCTTGAGAGACAATTTTTCTTCTTCTTCTTAATTCATAGAGAGCATTAATTTTATTCTACTAAAACATAAAAGAGTGAATAAATTATTCTTTGATGGTACACTATTTGCTTGTTCATCAATAAGCTTGTGTGTACAACATCGATTTAGGTTCACGCGAGTTTCGATCATTAGATTGAGAACTCAAAAGTGACCGGAATAATTTTAGTCTTGTTTTGATTGTTTTTGTGACTAACAAAGAAAAGAAAAGTTTATTTGTCCATTCACAGGTTTGCAATTCAAAGAAAAGGGAGACCACGCTCCTAGGTGATCCACGTTCGTGCTAGGATTGAAGATCTTGCGGATTACCATCGACGTAAGTCAATCGGATCACGTGACAAAAGGTATTATTCTTTTGTTAGATAATATATATGTTTAATTGATTAAAGGGTTTAAGGTTCATAAAAGGAAAAATTTTTAAAAGTTACTAAATCTATTTTTTAGTCTCGCTTCCGCTGCGTGTACTACGGTATTTTTCCCTACACTAAAAGCATGATTGAAAAGAGAATGACAAGAGCTAGAATGCATGCTAATAGGAAGGAAAATATTCATGTTCATGATCCTATTACTTATAGTACTCTTGAACCATTGTCCACTAGGAAGAAAAATGTCATATCTATATGGATAAGGAAAAATGAACCCGCTTGCTATGAGACTAACAAGTCTCAAATAGGTTCAACCAAGTCAAATGGACTTGGGAGGTCCATAGGACCTCATGACCTTCATTAATGAAGGATGAGATTGACCCCATATGGGGAACTCAAGTAAAGAGAGCTTATGTATACTTGTTGCATGCAAATATTTGAAAAATCTTATGCTTATTTGTTGATTGCTTGAGTAAGCTTGGTTGCACATTTGTATATATGTTTTCAATTCAATAAGTGTGAACCATGCTTGTTTACAATCCATGTTATATTTATGTTCAAACATGCATTTTTGGACTAGGAGATTTACATAGGAAGTATGATATGAATGACCTATAGTTATCTCCATGACATGATGATTCTTAATGACATGCTTAAAAATTAAAAAGCATGAGTTGTTTATAACATGCTAATGACATATGAAAAGCATGAAATTCAAATGACATGCTCAAATGAAAAAGCGTGAATTGATGATTGCAATTTTTAAATGCAAAACTTGTGTGAAAAAGCTTATGAGACTCAAAATGAATAAAGGATCTTGTATCCATTCAAAGGAATTTATATTCCAAATTGTCTCTCTTTCTTTATTTGTTGAACATGTCTACTATCATACGGGTTTCATTCCCGAAAAAATCAAATAGGGTGCAAAGTTGCTCATGACATGTTTGGCTTATAAAGATGGATATAATTGCTCATAAATTAAAATCAATGAAAACTTTATATCCTTGCTTCTCTCATGACATTGGTGAAATTGGTTTGAATTCTTATTAGAAACCTTTGTCATTTGCTTTGCCAAATACCATTGTATTTTGGACTTGAATGCTACATGTCTTGTATGCAAAACATGTTTTGATTCACACATTTATTTTAAAATAAATCTCCTTGTTTCTCTCCTATTGATAGAGTTGCATAAAGTGCATTTTATGATTATGCAAATGACTTGAATGCTATCATCTCTCTTTGCTAAGTGACCTGGTTGGGGACTACTCCTTTGCCTATATCATGACAAAAAGAGGGAGTAGAATGGTGGTAAGGGGAGTTGCAAATTATGGTAGCAATTATGCATGTTCGGGAGACAATACATTGAGGGGGAGCATTGCATTCACAGTTGTTGCATGATGTTGTAGTTGTACTTAAATTCTTAGAATGCAAATGCTTGTTTATGCTCTCACTTGATTCATCTCACTTTTTACTTGAATTGGAAAGTATAGAAACTTTGCTTTCAGGGATTGATTGATCTACAAGAGATTGAAGACTTCATGATTTTTTTAAATATCTCTTTGTAAAGTAGAAAATCATTGTTGACCCGTAGTTTCTATTATGTTGTGAGGAATCAATGTGAGTGGTGGTTATGTCACGAAATAGCCAAAGGGAGAGATTGTAAGGATTCCTATTTGTTGATCGGCTTATTTCGTGAACAAACCACATTTTGGGGTTTGATGTGTAAGGGTAGTTTAGGTGATTGAGGAACAAGCTCAAAGGCCCTTTCAAGACCTCAAGGTTTCAAGCACTCCAAAGGTATATCTCTAGTGCTTATTTTTCTTTGAAGAGATTTAGATTGCACACACTCACTTAGCCTACTTGCATTTGTGTGCATACTCTTCACATGTCACATTTCACACTTGCACTTCTTTGTTATATTTTTATGTGTGGATTTGTCTATAGATGAGTTCCAAGCGATTCAGAGACTTTTCTATATGTTTCGGATGATTTCCGAGACATTTGGGACATTCCGTGTTTTTATCGAAAACCGGATTTCAATTCCGAGCTTAAATTGAAAAGTTATATAATTTTCTATATTTATGATTGAGTCCGGGTTAATATTCCGAAGACGGAATTGAATTTCGAGATTCGAGGTTAACTGGACTGAAAAATGCTCGAAACTGAAGCCGGCTTAGTGTGGCATGATAGCCACACCAAGCAAGGGGTGGCGTGTGAGCCATGGGCTCCCCACGCCCAAAAATGCCCTCTGTCCGCGTTGCACACACGGGACACACACGGCCTCACCTGATGCTTTTTGTTTTTATGAAATTCAAAGTTATTTAATCGTGTGCTTTGTTTTGATGTGAGCTCATATTTGTTGTGATTGCATATGCATGACTTTGTCATATCTTTTGTCCTTTTGCATATCTCTCATGTGAGCTCACCACACTGGATCATTTTCATTTGCTTTCTTGATCCAAATCCGGTTTGTTTTGAATTTTTCATGACATGCTTACATAGCTGTGCATTTTGTGTGTGTGATAATATAAATATATATATATGGATAAAACTTTAAAACGGTGCAGTTTTTTGTTTCATGACCTGATATATATATATATATATTTATTTTCTTCTTCACTTAAAAAGACACACAAAAAAGACACACTTTTGAGAGACAAATATATTCAAGAGAGAAACTCCCAAGAACTTGTCTTTAACTCTCAAAACCCATTTTCATATGCATCAAAATATCATCTAAACATTTTCTAGCATAGTTAGGATGTTTACTTGCATGGGTCTTGGTCAACACACTTCCCTTGGTATGTTCTTCACTATTATCATTTATAATTAGTGTTTTATTTATCAAGACATCTCTTTTATTATTTGCTTGTTTTAGATTAACATTTAATATTCAAAATAGAGATTGTTGTGTTGACATGATTGTGTGTTGTATTGTGATAGCTAATTAGGTTTTTGATTAATCTTGATTAGCTAAGCTATTTGACATGTCATTTAGCAATTGATATCTAAGGTTGATTTAATTGATTATATCATCATCCTAGATAAGCATCTAAGGTTACCTAGCCTTGTTTATCATTTGAATATTTATACATATTCACATAGGTTGCATAATCTCTTTATTGAGAATTAAGTCTTGAGGCTAAGATTGGTTAGGCTTCAAGCAATTGGACTAGAGCCACTTTTAAAGGCCCGAGTGGTAGAAGTGGGGAGTTATTGACCGGAGTGTTAAACGAGGTCTACATAGGTTGTAAACTCCATTTCAATTAGTGGATTTCGAGGTCCGAGTGTGGCGCACTAAACAGCCCGTGGTTTTTCCCAGTGGTTGGGTTTCCACGTATACATCAAGTGTTATTTAAATTCCGCACTATATTACACTTGCTTGTATTTTTGACTAGTAGGGGCATTTTGGTAAAATTGACTTGCATGCGAAAATTGGGTAATAATAGTTAAAATCTATTCAACCCCCCCCTTCTAGATATATTTATCATACACACCGAGCGTTATTGTATTACTTTCAATTGGTATCAGAGCAGGTTCCTAGATATACTTAGGTGATCCTAGCTCAATTTTGGTGTGTTTTGCATCTTGTGTGATTTTTTGAAAGGGCCTTTGAGCTTGTTCCTCAATCACCTAAACTACCCTTACACATCAAACCCCAAAATGTGGTTTGTTCACGAAATAAGCCAATCAACAAATGGGAATCCTTACAATCTCCCCCTTTGGCTATTTCGTGACAAAACCACCACTCACATTGATTCCTCACAACATAATGGAAACTACGGGTGAACAATGATTTTCTACTTTACAAAGAGATATTTAAAAAAATCTTGAAGTCTTCAATCTCTTGTAGATCAATCAATCCCTGAAAGCAAAGTTTCCATACTTTCCAATTCAAGTAAAAAGTGAGATGAATCAAGTGAGAGCATAAACAAGCATTTGCATTCTAAGAATTTAAGTACAACTACAACATCATGCAATAATTGTGAATGCAATGCTCCCCCTCAATGGGTTACTCCCCCTCAATGTATTGTCTCCCGAACATGCATAATTGCTACCACAATTTGCAACTCCCCTTACCACCATTCTAGAAAATATTCCGCTTGAAAAGGGGACCACGAGACTTATTTAAGCCGAAAAGGTAATAGAAGACTCTCAGGGTATGATCCTAGGTTTTTGAATTCCAATTTTCCGTTCTTTCTTAACCCTCACCCAATGGCCCCATTACAACCTAAATGAAGTCTATTTGATCTACTGGTTATCCTTGCTACGACAGTAGATTTTTGATATGTGATTATCATGTTCATAATGTTTGATTCTTTTCATGAGATCTTTTGCTTCCATATCAAGCGTTCTTTCATTGATATATCTATATGCGATAATAATTTGAATTTTTCTTGTGCATAACTTCTAATCGTATATGCTTGATGAGTGTATTTGCCTAGGTTCTGTGTGAACTAATAAGAGATATCTTGTGAGAATTAGAGTCAAGGCGAATTATATCTATGGCTTTTCGACGATGTGTCCTGGAAGCTAGAATGTTTTGAGCTTGGGCTTTTCACTAAAAATTGAGCAATGTTTTCATATTTGTGACAAAATATTAGTCTTTACTTATTGGCTTATGCATGCATTGTCTCAACATGGGCACATATTGTTGTATTTTAGATGACCGGTTGTCGCAGGATATGTTTGTGGGTGTCATAGCTGTAAACCCTCAGGAGACGAAACTCCTCCTCTAGGGACACCTAAAGGTTTAAAGGCTTGTAGCATTCGCTCAATGCTATCGTGTTCCCTACGAAAGTGGCTTTGTTAGGTTTTATATTTTCTAGTTTAGTTGTTAGTTTTGTTTTCTTAGTTTTGCTCGAGGGTTAGCAAAAGTTAGGTTTGGGGGTATTTGATCGGTCATTTATTATATATGTTTGGGATCCCCATTCCTCCAATCAATTGCTTGTTTCTCGGGTCTTTTTGGGATTTAATGTGTGTGTGTGAGCATTTTCAGGATTTTGGATTCAGCTGAATAGTTTGAAAAATATCAGGCAAAATGTGCTATTTCAGAAGATTCCAAGGACTTTCTAGCAAAAGGCCAAAAGTGCTGTCAAAACCGCTCCAAATTAATTGGCAGCGGTTCAGCAGCGTTCCAACATCAGAGGTGTTCACTGCCTTGACCGCTGTCGAACCACTCTCACAGTGGCAGCGATTGTCCGTCAAACATCAAGACCGCTGCCTATACCGCTGCGGCTTTGGCAGCGGTAATGGTAGCGGTTTGGTCACTCCGTCCAGCATAAGGCGTCTTTTCGCGTAGTGAATCTGGGTGCCTATATATATATTGAGACGATTAATAGGTTTAGGCTGTCTCGCTCGTTCTCTCGCTCTCTTTCAGACACAAGCTCATCATCTGGAACACACAACATCCCATCACACAGTCCTATCATTCATCTTACGCACATAAGATTCGAAGACGAAGAAGATTTCAACATCGAAGATTTAAAGCATTCATTGAAGTTTCTCAATGGGTTTTATTTCCTCTATCTCTTGTCTTGTTATTTTCATGATGTGTAACTAAACTCCATACTAGGGAATTAATGTGAACCTCTATGAATACTCTTTGTTAGAATTGACTATATTTTCTTAATTCAAGTTCTGATTTATTCAATTCATTCTAGGTCTTAATTCTTTATTTGTGTTAATGCATGATTATACGCTGATATGAATTTAGGGTTTTGATAATTAAACAATTAAGTTTGGAGTGTTGATTTACATGTAACCTTAATTAATATTCAATTGAATGGGTAAAACTGATCTTAGCATTGATTTATGCAAATAGGTTTTGGTTCATTAGTTCTTGCGCTTAATGGGTTCTCGGTTGTAGTTTGCGCCATTGATTTATGGGTAAATTATAATTGAGAATACTTGATTCATCCCAGGATCATACAGTAACAATCATATCTAATTTAAAAACGAATCCTTAACTTCAGTTACATCTTTTATCAAAGTCAATTCGAAGCATTGAGTAAACATAGTTGGGGAGCATTGATGACCTAGTCCTCTCACCTCTTGATTACATTCACATATTCTTGTTGTAAGGATTCCCATTATTGATTGGCTTATTTCGTGGTCAAACCACATGTTGGGGTTTGGTTGTAAGGGTAGTCTAGGTGTTTGTTGAAGATCAAGACCCTTTCCAAGACCTCAAGAGGACAAGCACCAAAGGTATATATCTAGTGCTTACATTGGCTTGAAGAGATATAGTTGCACACACACACACAACATGCATAACTCTTATTCTTGTATGGTGTGTTTATATTTTGTGTGCATTGTGCTTTATTGATTTATTCAATATCTCTTCTTGCATGTTGAATTGATTGCATCTTGTTATATGATAATGCCATGACATGTTAGGCATTAGGATGCATTCAATACCCACACTTGCACTTCATGTATGTTAGCTTTTAGTGTGGAGTAATTCGTTTCCCTAAGGATGTTCGGAAACGTCCGCGCGTGCACGGTAATGTGCTTTGATTTGCGCGATGATCGCCGGTGGAGATGCCTTTGGCTTCTCCTTGGTTTCACCATTTTTGGTGAATCGGCGGTTACGTTCGGCGGCCTTGCCGCCGTTCGAAACCGCCGAATGAGACCTGATTGAAATATATCTCTCGGGTCCAAAACGGCGGTTGGGATCGGCGGTTTCCAAACCGCCGAATGAAGTCGCCGAAGTTCCCCTGTTCCACACGGGAGCCATTCGGCGGTTCATTTCGGCGGCCTGGCCGCCGAATGAAACCGCCGATCGGTGCGTTTCAAGGGCAAAATTGTATTTTCACCTGCCCTGTTTTTGGTCTCTATAAATACATCCTTATCTCTGGTTCAGAACACAAGTCTTTGATTATAAGAACCCTAGAGAGATATTTAGAGAGACTTGAGAGAGAAAGCTTAAAGATCATATCTTTATCTCTCTAAACCCATTCCCACATGCATAAATCTTCATCTAAGCATCATCTAGGATCATCTAGCATATGCTAATGCATGGGACTTCTTCAACACACATGGTATGATTTGTTGAACACTTTTATCTTACATAATTAGTGTTTCTACTTATCAATTTTATCTCATATTTTACTTATATGTGTTTAGATTAATTTCTACATATAAGATTGAGATTATGTGTTGATTGGGTTTTTATTTGTTAGCTAGGCTTTAATGTTCATATGCCATCTAGCTAATTGATCTCATTTATTGATTGAGATTATTTTTCATAGCTTATTTGATTAGGTCATTATTGCCTAAAAGCTATGCCATGAACATTCTTGTGTGATGTATTGATAACTAGGTTGATAGATTGTTTTTTAATCAACTAGTTAATCCTTTGAATGTTTATGGGTTTTATATGATAGCTTTGTATCTAGGATTGGTGATCCTTTACTTAGCTAAAGTTATATGCCATGTCATATAGCTATATGTGATATCTAGGATTGATTATATTGTCATCTTATAATCCTAGGTAAGCATTTAGAGTACCCTAGCTCTTATTGCATTAATTGAATATTCATACATATTCACATAGGGTTGTGCATCTCTTTTGAGAGATTGAAGTCTTGGGGCTAAGTGTGCTTAGGCCTCAAGCAAATTGGACTAGAGCCGCTATAAAAGGCCCGCGTGGTAGATTAGAGGGTGCTCACGCCAAGAGTAGTGTATCAGGGGATATCACTAGGGATTGAACCAAGAGTGGCGATTGGTAGTGTCCATAGCCTGAGGTTATCTAGGGTGAGGGTCCGAGAATCACTTGAGGGTGTAACCGTCTTTTCATATAGTGGATTTCGAGGTCCGAGTGTGGCGCACTTAACAGCCCGTGGTTTTTCCCAGTGGTTGGGTTTTCCACGTAAACATCAAGTGTCTTTTACTATTTCCGCATCTTATTACACTTGTATGTTTTGTTGACTTGCTAGGGGTATTTTCGTAAAATTGACATGCATGCGAAAATTGGGTAATAATTAGATAAAATCTATTCACCCCCCCTCTAGCTTTATATTGATAAACACACCTCGAGTATTTTTATGAACTTTCACTTGTTAATTGCTTTCTTAGATAATCTTGTTCTAAACCAATCATTTAATCAATCAATCAATAAAAATCTCTAGATACTGTTAATTGCTTAGCTTTAATTAGAATTAGTTTTAGTCAGTAAATCACTTTTCCTCGTGGGAACGATCCCTACTTGTCGCTGTACTTATCTCACGATTCGTGCACTTGCGAGTTAGGTTTTTATAACACGATTTTATCCATCAACGACCACCGGCGCACGACCAGCGGCAATCATCTGCCAAGGTTGCGCTGGTCTAGCGTATGACGACTAGCACACTGCGCTAGTGTGCGCGGGTAAGGGACCAGTGCACTGCACACATACTCAAATCAAACATACAAATTGTGCAAGTGTGAATTGTGAAATACGTATACCCAAAAAGCAATAATCACACATGCATGCTAGAGTAGTGTGTGTGTGCAACTAAATCTCTTCAACTAAGAGTTAAGACAAGTAAACTACCTTCCTTGAAGCTTCTGATGTTCACTATGAGGTCCTTTAGCATTTGAGGAGAATTTCTTAAAACCTAAGCTACCCTTACAAGATTGAACCCCATTGTGATTTTGTCAACGAAATAAGCCAATCAAAAAGTGAGGCACTTACATATAGTAAATCACATATACAAATATAAAGAGATAGGGAAAGAGATACTTGACACATGATATTTTTATATGGTAAACCTCCAAAGAGGAAACATCCACAGGATGAATCCACAACCACCGGCAAAATGTCTTTCACTAGTTAAATAAGAGCACATCCTCAAAAGTGACCAATTCACATAAACCACCATCTATTGGATATCCATCCTACCTAATCCCACTAAAGAGAGACTTGCTACTTTCTAACCGAGACATATCAAATACCTCTAGAAAGTATCCTTGCTCGAACTTATCGAAGCCGCATGCTTCTTGCCAAGACTTCCTTGCTTGCTCAGACTTACCGAAGCTTCATGCTTTTTGCCAAGACTTCCTAATTGCTCGGACTTACCGAAGCCACATGCATCTTGCCAAGACTTCCACTCTTATCTATCCAAAGCCACATGCTCCTAGACAAGACTTTGCTCGAATTGAAGAATCCACTCCTGAAAGTGTACAATATACTATTATATGCCTGCGTGTCTTTTAAAATATGACTTAGAGGGTGTGTGAAAGGGTTGTTAATCCGTTATTACCAAATTTTCAGATTAGTCACTATTACAAATATAACCCCAATTCACAAAACAATAATCAAGTGTAATATGATGCGGAAATATAAACGACACTTGATTTTTACGTGGAAACCCTCAACAGGGAAAAATCACGGGCTGGTAAGTTCGCCACACTCGAACCTTGAATCTACTAATCGTGACAGCGTATACAACCTAATCCCGGTTTGACGGCCTAATCCCGGCCAATATCCCGCTACCACTACCCGCAGGCCTGTAAAAGTGGACCTAGTCCAATTTACTCATGTGACCACCTAATCCCGGTGTCCGACCTAATCCCGGTCTAACAGATAAGACTTACTTCTCCGAAGAGATCACACCCTAAGTGAATATGCAATGATATCCAAATATGCAAGAAGTGCTAGGGTACACTAAATGCTTATCCAGGATTATATAATGACAATAAAATCAATCCTAGATATCAAATATAGCTATATGACATGGCATACAACTTTAGCTATGTTAAGGATAACCAATCCTAAATACAATAGCTATCACAAATAACCCACAAACACTCAAAAGATTAACTAGTTGATTAAAATACAATCTATCAACCTAGTTATCAACAAATCATACAAGAATGTTTATGGCATAGCTTTTAGGCAATAATGACCTAATCATTTAAGCTATCAAATATAATCTCAATCATATAATGAGATTAATTAGCTAGATATAAAATAGGCATGAAAACCTAGCTAACATAAATAACCCAATCAACACATAATCTCAATCATGTATGTAGAAATTAATCTAAACACATACAAGTAATAAATGAGATAAAATTGATAAGTAGAAACACTAATTATGTAAGATAAAAGTGTTCAACAAATCATACCATGTGTGTTGAAGAAGACCCATGCATTAGCACATGCTAGATGAACCTAGATGATGCCTAGATGATGATTTGTGCATGTGGGAATGGGTTTAGAGAGATAAAGATGTAATCTTTAAGCTTTTTCTCTCAAGTCTCTGTTTCTCTCTCAAGAATATGGAGCCTCTCTCTCTAGGGTTTGATTTTGTGGCTCAGCCCTCAAAATGATGAGAAAGATATGTATTTACAATGCCCAAGTGAAACTATGTCGTTTTGGAAGAATGGAAAAATTATGGGCATTTTCGCGGTACTCGCGTCAGTGCAGCGGCTCAAGATTCGAGCGCTTCGAAACATGACCAAACGACATCGAATCCTTTCGTATGATATATCGTTAGAAAGGTATGGATGTCTACTTTCTATCTGTTTTTACAGAATGACATTTTGATATCTTTAGAAAATGTTATGGTCAATTGAGTGACCAAAGGTCAGGAACGGACAACAACAGAGTTGCCCTGTTTTGGTTGTAACTTTGGAGATATTAAAACCAATCCAAACGGTCATGAAATATTACGAATAATATACCGTTGGAAAGGTATGGGTGTCTATTTTGTACAGAAGTTTTCAAAACTCATTTTGAAGCTTTGTGTAAAAAGTCATGGTCACAAGACCATGTAAAGGTCAGTTTTGAAAACACTTAAAACATTGAAATCCAATCTTTTGAAACTAGACACCTTACTCCAATCAACCAAACCAAAATTTCCACTTATCCAAGAGAAGAATGAGACCTTCTCAAGTGGTCAACCATCGCGCTAAGACATGCACACCATCGTGCAAGTGTGGACGTTTCCGATCACACAAACAGAAACGAATTACACCACACTTAAGACTAATCATGAAGTGCAAGTGTGCGAAGTAAATGCATCCTAATGCCTAAACATGTCATGGCATTTCAATGAACAAGATGCAATCACTTAAACATGCATGAATAGAATTCATGACTTTGCATCCTAATGCCTAAACATGTCATTGCATTTCAATGAACAAGATGCAATCAAATAAAACATGCAAGAAGAGATGTTCAAGAACATGCATGCACACATATAAAACACACAACATACAAGAATAAGATTTATGCATGAGTTGTGTGTGTGTGCAACTAGATCTCTTCAAAGCAGTTAAGCACTAGAATTTACCTTTGGTGCTTCTTCTCTTGAGGTCTTGAGAGGGCCTTGGTTGTGTAAAACACCAACCATCAAATACCTAAGCTACTCTTACATCAAGCCCCAATATGTGGTTTATCCACGAAATACGCCAATCAATAGATGGGAATCCTTACAATCTCCCCCTTTGGCTATTTCGTGACAAAACCACCACTCACATTAATCCTCACAATAAAATAGAAACTAAAGGGATTTTCTACATTACAAAGAGATGATTAAAAGCTATATCTTCAAGTCTTTAATCTCTTGTAGAACAATCAATCCTTCAAAAACAAAGTTTCTATACTTTCCAATACAAGTATATGTGAGATTAATCATGTGAGATAAAACAAGCATTTGCAATAAGAATTTAAGCACAACATCATGCAATGTATGTGAAGTGCAAATGCTCCCCCTCAACGGGTTACTCTCCCTTAAGGTAAGCTCCCCAATCATGCAAGAATGCTACAATAATTTAGCAATAAGCATTCTCCCCCTAACTACATACTACTCCCCCTTTTTGTCATGAGATAGGTAAAGGAGTAGTCCCCAACCGGGTTACTTGTAGCAAAGAGAGATAGTAGCATACATGTCATTTGCATAATCATATAATGCATTTTATGCAACTCAATTAATTGGAGAGAACAAGGAGATTTATTTTCATAAAAATGTGTGAATAAAAATGCTTTGCATACAATACATATTGCATTTAAGTCCAAAAATCAATGGTATTTGGTAAAGCAAATGACAAAGGTTTCCTTTAAGAATTCAAACCAATTTCACCATTTGTCATGAATCAAGCAAGGATATAGAGTAATTAATCAACAATTTTAATGAGCAACTATATCCAACCTTACAAGCAAAACATGGCATGAGCGACTTTTTGCACCCTATTCGATTTTTCCGGGTAAGATACCCGTATGATAATAGCCATGTTCCACAAGTAAAGAGAGAGAGACATTTTGATTTTCATTTAAGTCTCATTTGCTTTTCACACATTATTTTTGCATTTAAGAAAATGCAATCAACAATTCATGCTTTTCATTTTTTAGCATGTCATTTGAAATCATGCTTTTCACATTTTAAGCATGTCATATAAAATCATACTTTTCACTTTTTAAGCATGTCATTTAACAATCATCATGTCATGGAGATCATTATAGGTCATTCAAAGAGTACTTCCTATGTATATATCTCATAGTCCAAAAATGCATGTTTGAATATAAATATGACATGGATTGCAATACAAGTATTGGTTCAAACTTATTGAAGTAAAAACACATAAGCACATGTGCAACCAAGCTACTCAAGCAATTAAACAAAGAAGCATAAAATTACTCAAATTTTTGTATGCAACAAGTATGCAAGTGCTCTCTTTGCTTGAGTTCCCCATATGGGGTCAAAAACCATATAGACATACCAAGTTGGTTAGACCTAGTAGCATCTACGAGTGACAAATTAGCACACATGCAATCGGGTTTTAAAATTGCTAACCCACCTAGTTTCCACCTTTTCATTTTAGTGGTCATAGACATATTTCTAGGTTCATGCAAGCTAGCCCTACGGTTCATTCTCATTTCTATCATGCTCTTAATTCTACATAACTTGATGTAGTTAAACAATTTGGTCAAATGACCAATCATACCACAACAAAGACAAGTAGGTATAAAGAGAGAATTTATACCATCACATTTGGATCTCATCGAGGCCTTGCCATGTTGATGAGGTTGTCTTTGATGATGCACCGATTGGCTTCTCCTTTAAGCATTCGCCGAATATTGGTGCATTTGTGGTTGAGCATGAAGAACCTTTCTCCAAGGTTGAGTCATATGGTTATCTCCTCATCGGAGTCAAATTCTTTCCTCTCCACCTTGGAGGTCAAATTTCCCTCTAGTCTCTCAAATCCACTCATAGTGTTTGAGTAGTATGAATGCACATGTATGTATCAATCAAAACATACACAATGCAAGACACGCAAATATGGCAAGGATCACCTAAGTATGTCTAGGTACCTGCTCTAATACCAATTGAAAGTGTACAATTTACTATTATATGCGTGTGTGTCTTTTAAAATATGACTTAGAGGGTGTGTGAAAGGGTTGTTAATCTGTTATTACCAAATTTTCAGATTAGTCACTATTACAAATATAACCCCAATTCACAAAACAATAATCAAGTGTAATATGATGCGAAAATATAAACGACACTTGATTTTTACGTGGAAACCCTCAACAGGGAAAAACCACGGGCTGGTAAGTGCGCCACACTCGAACCTTGAATCCACTAATCGTGATAGCGTATACAACCTAATCCCGGTTTGACGGCCTAATCCCGGCCAATATCCCGCTACCACTACCCCGCAGGCCTGTAAAAGTGGACCTAGTCCAATTTGCTCATGTGACCACCTAATCCCGGTGTCCGACCTAATCCCGGTCTATCACATAAGACTTACTTCTCCGAAGAGATCACACCCTAAGTGAATATGCAATGATATCCAAATATGCAAGAAGTGCTAGGGTACACTAAATGCTTATCTAGGATTATATAATGACAATAAAATCAATCCTAGATATCAAATATAGCTATATGACATGGCATACAACTTTAGCTATGTTAAGGATAACCAATCCTAAATACAATAGCTATCACAAATAACCCACAAACACTCAAAAGATTAACTAGTTGATTAAAATACAATCTATCAACCTAGTTATCAACAAATCATACAAGAATGTTTATGGCATAGCTTTTAGGCAATAATGACCTAATCATTTAAGCTATCAAATATAATCTCAATCATATAATGAGATTAATTAGCTAGATATAAAATAGGCATGAAAACCTAGCTAACATAAATAACCCAATCAACACATAATCTCAATCATGTATGTAGAAATTAATCTAAACACATACAAGTAATAAATGAGATAAAATTGATAAGTAGAAACACTAATTATGTAAGATAAAAGTGTTCAACAAATCATACCATGTGTGTTGAAGAAGACCCATGCATTAGCACATGCTAGATGAACCTAGATGATGCCTAGATGATGATTTGTGCATGTGGGAATGGGTTTAGAGAGATAAAGATGTAATCTTTAAGCTTTTTCTCTCAAGTCTCTGTTTCTCTCTCAAGAATATGGAGCCTCTCTCTCTAGGGTTTGATTTTGTGGCTCAGCCCTCAAAATGATGAGAAAGATATGTATTTATAATGCCCAAGTGAAACTATGTCGTTTTGGAAGAATGGAAAAATTATGGGCATTTTCGCGGTACTCGCGTCAGTGCAGCGGCTCAAGATTCGAGCGCTTCGAAACATGACCAAAAGACATCGAAACCTTTCGTATGATATATCGTTAGAAAGGTATGGATGTCTACTTTCTACTTGTTTTTACAGAATGACATTTTGATATCTGTAGAAAATGTTATGGTCAATTGAGTGACCAAAGGTCAGGAACGGACAACAACAGAGTTGCCCTGTTTTGGTTGTAACTTTGGAGATTTTAAAACCAATCCAAACGGTCATGAAATATTACGAATAATATACCATTGGAAAGGTATGGGTGTCTATTTTGTATATAAGTTTTCAAAACTCATTTTTATGCTTTGTGTAAAACGTTATGGTCACAAGACCATGCAAAGGTCAGTTTTGAAAACACTTAAAACATTGAAATCCAATCTTTTGAAACTAGACACCTTACTCCAATCAACCAAACCAAAACTACCACTTATCCAAGAGAAGAATGAGACCTTCTCAAGTGGTCAACCATCGCGCTAAGACATGCACACCATCGTGCAAGCGTGGACGTTTCCGATCACACAAACGGAAACGAATTACACCACACTTAAGACTAATCATGAAGTGCAGGTGTGGGAAGTGAATGCATCCTAATGCCTAAACATGTCATGGCATTTCAATGAACAAGATGCAATCACTTAAATATGCATGAATAGAATTCATGACTTTGCATCCTAATGCCTAAACATGTCATTGCATTTCAATGAACAAGATGCAATCAAATAAAACATGCAAGAAGAGATGTTCAAGAACATGCATGCACACATATAAAACACACAACATACAAGAATAAGATTTATGCATGAGTTGTGTGTGTGTGCAACTAGATCTCTTCAAAGCAAGTAAGCACTAGAATTTACCTTTGGTGCTTCTTCTCTTGAGGTCTTGAGAGGGCCTTGGTTGTGTAAAACACCAACCATCAAATACCTAAGCTACTCTTACATCAAGCCCCAATATGTGGTTTGTCCATGAAATACGCCAATCAATAGATGAGAATCCTTACAACTCCAATATGAGACTTCCACCTTTTACAAGGTAAGTGATCTAAGTGATGCAAATGATGTAAGCACAACCAACATATAACATATGATCAATATGAAATATGGAAACTAGAAGTAGACAATGAGCACACAATGTATGATGTTCTAGTTTATAATCCAAAATATGCAATCACACAAGATGATGTGTAAGGTTTTAGATTTGTATTGGCTTGATTCCATTGTAAAACTCTGTTTATTTATAATGGTTAGTTGCTTAGGTGTTTCTTGGTGGAAAGGAGCTTTAAAGGAGAAAAGAAACTTCTCATGCAAATATCATCTTCAAGAGGATAAACGCTTTCTTGAATGCTAAGGTATCAAGATACTTCTTCTTTTTGCAAGGCGTAAGCACACACACACACACACACAATTCATACATGTGTGTCCTTGCATCGTTGAGCAAACCGCACACACATACATTGCATTTATATGTGTCCCTGCATCGTTGTGCTCATTTGGTAATAACACTTTCACACACATGATTTAGTATGTTCATGCATTGATCTCATATTGACAAACATTGTAGAATTGCATGTTCTAAGACTATGCTTAGGAAATTACATACTTGTGTGATCTTATGTTTATTTGTTTGGGTTTTTGTTGTTCTTGAACTTGAATATAATCTCATATGATTCCTTGCTGAGTTCCAGTCATTTCAGTTACTCACTCATTTGATTTCGAGTTCAAACGAGGAAGTTACGTTACTTTACGTTCTCTTACAATGCATTGTCTTCGTCATCGTGTATCGAGTCGATTTCATATCCAAAGTTTTATAGTCATCCTTATATTTTGTTGAGTTACAGTTCGTAATCCAAAAGCAGATTCAAATTCGGAGTTCGGAGGCCGAAGAACGAGTGAGGTGCATGGTAGGGAGCGAATGAGGAGAGAGGAGGCAATGTCCCACCTTCCCTCATTCCTGTGGAGGCGCGTGGCCACCATGGGAAGGAGGCCTCTCGGCCTCCCCATGGTGGCCACGCGCCTCCATGGGAATATGGCTTAAAGGTGGCACATTTCCAACTTTGCCTTTCTTTTTCTCCATTTGGTTTTCCCTCCCTATTTAATTCAAATTTCGTGCCAAATACCTCACAACTTTTATATTGTTGTTTTAGTCATATCTCTCTCCTCTCAACTCCGATTTGAGTGATCCAAAAGCCAATATTGTTGGTCTTGAAGAGAGGAACAAGTTCCAATCATTTTCAAGTTGAAAAGATGTCCAGATATCTTGTGATGATCTGATCGCAGTTCGTGTTCATCTTTTCTATTGGTAATCATCTTCTTTGCATTTTTCTTATGATCAACTTGATGATTCTTATTACTTGATTGATGAAAAATATTTAAAATGACTTTGATTCCTATTTTAGACTTTTTTTTTTAATGATTTTCGAGACATAGCTCTTTGTGATTTTGATTGAACATATTTGAAAGCTAAACTTGATTCACATGAAATTGATTCAAGAAAAGATTTGTATGATGAGCTTGATTGTTGATTTCTAGGTTTAGTTTTATGATCTAAGAACTAGGATTTGTGATTGCAATATTGATTATTCTAATCTAGTTCTTATTGATTCACATGCTTTGATTTTTAGATAACTTTGTGATTGAGTGTTGAAAGCATATTCTAGTTATCTCTTGCATGTTCATAGAGTTGATCAACTTTCTCTATTGCTTTGTGTTTGCATCATTTGCGTCACTTAGATCATTTGCCTTGCAAAAGGTGTGAAGTCTCTTATTGTTGAGTGATTCTTCAACATAGAGCAAAGGAAGACTTGGCAAAAAGTGTGAGACTCTAAGTAAGTCCGAGCAAGAAGTCTTGGTGAGGAGTGTGAGGCTCTAGGTAAATCCAAGCAAGGAAGTCTTAGTTAAGAGCAAGAGGCTCGGAATAACTAAGCAAGGAAGACTTGGCAAGGAGCTAGGCTTCAAGTAAGACTGAGTAGGGAAATCTTCCTAGAGACTTGAGGATAGTCTCGGTTAGGGAGTGGCTTTCTAAAGGCAAGTGATTTGTCTCATTTACAAAGCTTGTGGCAAGGTGTTTTCACTTGGTCCGAGGGTAGACTAAGAGTTGATAGCTTAGAGAGCATATCATGTGTTGATTGCCTTGAGTGTGTATCTCCTTTTTTGTCATAATGAATTGCTTGCCGGTGGTTGTGGATTCAACCTGTGGATGTTTCCTCTTAGGAGGTTTTACCATGTAAAAATACTTGTGTCAAGTTTTGTTTTACTTTTCATTACTTCCATATCTTTTATTGATTGTATCACTTGTGAATGGTATTCTAAATTGTGTTGATTAAAACAACCCATTTTTTAGACACATCATGTGTGCACATCATTGTTTCGCAAAAAAGAAGTTTGATAGAATTTGGGCCTATACTTATTCCCCCCCCCCCCCCCCCTCTAGGTATATTTACACTATAATTGCTTAAGGGAACTTCATTTGGTATCAGAGCAGGTGTCTAGAAGTAATCAGATAGATCCTTTCTTTATAGTGTTCGTGTTTTGTTTGTGATATAGTCATGATTACGGAAGTGTATTCTTATATGGCTTCTTTTGTTGAACCTATTGACTTGGATGAGAAAAAGATCAATGATCTTATTCTTGAAAATGAACGCTTATCTAATGTCAATGTGTCCCTTAATAAGAAGATAGAGAATCATGGTCTAGGCTCAAAAGAATTCAATGAACTTAAAGACAAGATCCTAAGTCTAGAAATGAACTTAAAAGATAGCAATGATAGACTTAGCATCTTGAAGCAAGAAATTGAGCAAATAGATAGTTCTCTTGATTGTGCTAAGAGGCTAGAGAATATGCTTAAAGCCAAACTAAGTGAGCACCAAAATCAAGAGAAAAAGTATGAAGAATGGCTTAGTAAATCTCGTGAAGATGTTAGGAAAATCGATGATATCTTAGAGAAATATGCCATTAAGAATAGGATGCTTAGTGATAAACTTGATGAGACAAGTAGGATGATTAACAATATGTCATCTAGTTGTAACACTATAGAAACTCTCATTAAGAGTGGAAAGCATCCTAGTGACAAAAGAGGTTTAGGTTATGTAAATGATAGGATAACTCATTCTACTAACAAATCTACTTTCGTCAAAGTAAGTGGTGAAACAAATGTAGGTACTCTCTCTCAAGGTAAAGCAATGAAAGCTATCGGAGGAGTCTCTACATCAACAAGGAACTCAAATGGAAGATCTCAACAAGATCAAAGTCAAAGAGCATCAACCTCAAATGCAAGAGGTGAAGCATCAAGGGTTGCACTTCAAAGAGGTAAAATTGTGAGAAGACCAAATGCTTTGGAAGCAAATGCAAATGGTAAATTTCTCAAATTCATACATATTTGTCATCATTGTAATATGGTAGGACATATTCGACCTAGGTGTTTTGAATACATTCGAAAATGCAATTTTGATAATGCTTTACATGATATGTCTTTGAATGGTCATAGGCAATCATCCATGTATAGATTTAGAACTAGACCTAGGAAGACCTTGAAAAAGCATGTTGAGAAGAACCTTGTTGATGACTTGCTTGCTAAATCTTGTGTTGTGCCTCACTCTACTATGCATAAGAAAATTGATAATGCTTTGTTTGATGTATTTGAAGATGTGACTACTAAGGTCAAGGTGCATGTTAAAAAGTCAAACATTGAGTCAAAGCATGATAGTGGTAAGAGTGAGAGGCATATTGTGAAGAGTGTATGGGTTAGAAAAGACACACATAAATGTCTAGTTGCATAATATGCTCTTAGAGCCAACTCCTCCTACTCTTGGTACCTAGATAGCGGTTGCTTTAGGAACATGACCGGTAACAAAGAGTTCTTTAAATATCTTGTCATGAAGGATGGAGGATGGGTCATTTTTGGTGATGGCACCAAAAAGCTAGTTCTAGGCAAGGGAACAATTTGTATCCCCGGATTGCCTAAACTCGTAATACTTTGTATGTTGATGGGCTACAAGCTAACTTAATAAGCATTATTCACTTGTGTGAAATCTTTAAGGAAGTTAGCTTTAACAAATATGTGTGTACAATAATTGATAAAAAGGGCAAGGTTGTCCTAAAAGTCAAAGGGTCTATAGACAATTGTATTGTCTTGAGATAGATCCTCTAACTTGCAACATGATACATAAGTGCAACAAGCTTGATTTGTGGCATCAAAAGTTAGGCCACATGAACTTTAAGGATTTAAACAAGCTTGAAAAACATAGCATTGTTAGATGTCTACCAAATCTTGGTATGAATCTAGATGTTGTTTGTGAACCTTGTCAATTAGGTAAACAAACCAAAGTGTCTCACTAAAAGAACACTAACGTAGCTACCAAGAAGCCCTTAGAACTTGTGCACATTGCCAATAATCTTATAAAGGAACATACTAGGAAGGCTTGGATTAAAAAGTATGATGTGAAAAATGTTCCTATTCATTCTTCTAAACATGTTACTAATGATAACTCTTTGAATGTTGTGCATGATAATGATAATCATGTGAAGAAGAATGTCAAGAATATTTGGTTGAAAAAGAGTGTTTCACATGATCATATTCATAATCTTGATGATATCTTTGTTAATGGCAATAATGATGTGTTTAACATGAGTAATATCTTTATAAAGAAGATATTTGATGATTTATCTTCAAGATATACTATTGCCGTGAGAAATGATCATGATGGTTTATGTGTTAGTTCACCCAAGACCAAATGGGTTAAGGGTGAGTGTTCTTACCATTAATGTAAGTTGCACATGTGAGTTAGCTTTAAGAATAGTGTCAAGTTGTTGAGTAACTTAGCTATATAGCTTTGTTTCTCTATAACTTGACATGAACTTAGCTATCTCGCATATTTGCTATGATAGTCCAAATTTGTTGATTAACTTTTAAAAAGTTGAATCTTGAAATCTATTTGGTGGAAAACATTTATTAAGACTTTTAGAGAAAGTCATTTTCATATGATTGTTTGAGTTGAAGTGTTTAGTCTTTATTCTCTTGAGATGACACACCAACAACTTATTGTTATGAGGACAAACAAGCCAAGAGAGCTAATTAAAAGAGCGGAGATCTTTCATTGGTGAAAAAGCTTGCTAAGGTATTTCTCTATTCTAAAAGCTTGTTTTCTATTTCATCATTTCAACTCTATGTGTGCATGACATCGCACAAAGCACATAGACATTAGGCATCATTTTATTAGAGATCTAGTCGAATATTCTATTGTTACTCTAGAGCATATGCCTACAAAGAATCAACTTGTGGACTTGTTCACCAAGCCCTTGGACAAAGAGATATTTAAATCTTTTAGAAGGTCCAATGGCATGATTTGTGTTGATTAGTGTCTTTGTGTGATTGTTGAGTGGCTTGATGAGCAAAACTTTATTTGAATATCAATATCTTTAAGAGCCTTTCACTATAGAAGTAATGATCTTAAACAAATAACTTTTATTGTTTCTAGATCATGCACTTGAGCTTGAAAAATCTTATTTTTGAAAAGTGCACTAATGCTTCTCTGATATGTTTTAGTTTTGAGTAATTGAGTTTGAAAATATGTAGATTATGGATGCATCTAGAAGCCTATTGCTTAGTACATGATAGATGACCTATGGTATGTATCCATTTTGCTTCAGCAACTACATAGAACTCAACGAGCACCTTCATGGAAATGGCTACACACCTTGGTTATGCAGCCGCCCAATGTAGGAAAGGGCTACACCATTGTGATGAGTGAAAGCCGCCATAAAGCGTATATGTTTATGTTAAAAAACAAAATCAAAGAAGTGTTGAAAAGAATCATTTAAAAAAAAACTTTGATTCTAAGACTAAAAGGAATGAAAAATAAAAGGTTTAATGGAGTATAGTTGAGAATTGTGAAATGCTCGGATTGTCAAATAAAATGAGTAAACGAGCCATATGCACACACACGCTCACATATTGAAATCTATTCTCTTGAAAGCAAAAAACCCGGATGAATATCGGTTTCACCTAGATTGGAAATGCTTTAGATGAATAGGTGTTGATATGGTTTGCATGTTGAAATCACAACTACTCCTTGTATATATGTTAGAAGCATTCACACACGCACACACACATATTTTGCTTATGTGATTGATTCATTAACAATGTGAGAATATTTTTGAGAGATTAATGAAAATCTATGTTTCTCTCTTGGACTTTGAAAAGTGATGAAATATTTTCTCTTATTGCTTGAATGTGTGATTGTGTGATTCCCTTGTGAACAAGTCTAATTGGTGATCATAATGTGGAGCATATATTAAAGGGGAGCTTATTTTATTCAACTTCGCTTTCTACATAACTTGTTTGTGTAGGGAAAAATACCGTAGTACACGCAGCGGAAGCGAGACTAAAAATAGATTTAGTAACTTTTAAAATTTTTCCTTTTTATGAACCTTAAACCCTTTAATCAATTAAACATATATATTATCTAACAAAAGAAGAATACCTTTTGTCGCATGATCCGATTGACTTACGTCGATGGTAATCCACAAGATCTTCAATCCTAGCACGAACGTGGATCACCTAGGAGCGTGGTCTCCCTTTTATTTGAATTGCAAACCTGAGAATGGACAAACAAACTTTTCTTTTTCTTTGTTAGTCACTAAAACAATCAAAAGAAGACTAAGATTATTCTGGTCACTTTTGAGTTCTCAATCTTATGATCGAAACTCGCGTGAACCTCAATCGATGTTGTACACACAAGCTTATTGATGAACAAGCAATTAGTGTACCATCAAAGAATAATCTATTCACTCTTTTATGTTTTAGTAGAATAAAAACCTTTCTATGAATTGAGAAGAAGAAGAAAATTGTATCAATCAACAACCATGTGGCCGAATTCTATAAGTGTGAATATATAGGTGGCCGAAATTTGCTTCATCTCTTTTCTTTTAGGGTTGCCGAAAATCCTTCTCTAAAAGGGACTAGGGTTGCCGCAAATCACAAGCCAAAAAGGGTTTGTGTTGCACCCTAATTTCTATCTAGTTTAAGACTTCAAACCCTAATCCAACTCATAGATATTTTATTCTATTATTTGACTAAATAAAAAGACTTCTTATTTGATTAAATAAATAAAATTAATTATTTATTTTCTTATCAAACAAGTCTTTCAATTTTAGTATACTACTTCCAATAGTATAACTTTAGGAATCATATTTCCTAATCAGAAAAGATTTGTTTCTTAATTAAACAATTAATTAATAAATTAATTAATTCTTATTTAATTAAACAATGAAACAAAATAATATATTAGGTTAATTTATTCACCTTTGCCGCCCCACTTAAAATAAATGGGCCATATATTATTTTCTTATTTCATTTAATCCATTGGACTTTAAATAAAAAGCCCACATGTGAACCAGACCCATTCTTACTAAAAGAAACAAGCCCACATGTCTTTCATTAATATATTAATACAATTGTGCAGCCCATTAAATAAATAATGTGCAAATTATATTCTTAATATATTAAATGCAATTCTAAATGGACCCATAAATTGGTCCGGTAGAATATATCAAGTGATCCATGCAAGTCCGTGTGGATTGGGGATCTTGGCGGACTATCTAAATTTAAGCTTCAATAGACATAACCTAATCACAATCAACAAATGATTCACTTAGGTCCGATCCATTAATTTTAACTCATTCCACTAAAGAGCTAAAATTGAACTCTTAAATAAAGATAGAAAAGGAAGATGTTCCTCATTCATACCCTAGACAATCAAGTTGGAGATAGTGTATCCTCGTGATTAATATCAGTAATCGCCAAGAGTTCATAGACCGCCTATAACTCTCCAAGTTACCATATTTACTCATATGACCACGTTTTGAACTTGGATATTTTGACTTGTCTAGAAGCCATGTTTTCAATAGACACTATAGAAAACTCAACGTTGAGATTTAATATCCAATTACCTCAAAACATCCATATGATGATATTATACTCTCATTTAATAAATGGAGCCACGATGTCCATATCTATAAATGAAGTCCTCTATCGATTAACAAATGAATATCACCAAACTATCGAGGATAGACTATGCGATATAATCGTACTCATTGATAACTCAAATGATACCACTTGCAACCATAAGTCCATCATTTATCTCAGGATTAAGATAGACTCTCCGATTATCCTGATAGTGAAAAGACTATTATCTATTGAAGGTTCTAGATAAAGCTTTTTATTGTGATCCAGTTCAATGCACCCAGTGCACTAGATTCTTTTGCTCGAAGACACTCCGATGATTTTAGACTCATCATATCTCATTTGATCCCACTCAAATGCTAGCAAAAGAATTCTACAACTTTAACAAGATAAAGGTGCCCAACCTTTAACTTAAGTTGTGAACAATATTCAAGACTAACTAAAGAATTGTGTCTACCACATACATATCCAGATGTACGAACAATTCTTCTTTTCTCATAGTCTTTAGACTTTATGATTATTTACTTTGACAATTATAATATTAAACTATAAATGCTATAAGATTTATTAAACCAGAAATCACTTTATTAATATGAAAAAGATTGTTAATTACAACATTACACTCTTGCTATTGAGCATAATCCTAACAGTTTGCTTAATATCTCATACTTTTTCTCATGTGCCCTTTGTTTATTTCTTGACAAAAAAGGGGAGAAATGTTCCGAATGTGTGAGTAATGTACCTCTTTAGGCTTAATTGAGACTTTGTCTTAAGGGGGAGAATTCTTGTCTTTAAGAGGAGAAAAGAATTCTTACTTGATAATGTTAAGGATCTTAGATAGAGCTTTAAAGTGAACATTTATTTGAGATAAGACATTTTGTTTGACATAAGGGAAGTTCTTGTTTTTTTTTTGGGTAAAATATCTCACCATTTTTCTTTGGAGAAGATCTCTTGTTTGGTTTGCTATTTTTCTCATAGGTACCTTGATGATCAATGAGGGATTCTTGAAGACTCATGAAGACTTGAAGACCTTTTAGTCTAGGGATCTCTTTGTAATGTGAGGATGAGAGAATGCAATCAAGTATGAGTTTATTGGAGTGAATATTGTATGATGAGGATGAGGTTTTTCCATGGAATAGCCAACAGGGGCGATGATGGTTAATCAGCAGGGGCAGCAGAATGAGCAGGTGAAGGTATGCCAAGCATGTGGTACAGTTGAACATGGAGCAGACGTATGCACCTCCCAGAGAGAGGTTTATTCAAAGGCAGAAGCCCAAGCCATGTATCAATGGAATCAGGGAAGGCAGAGAAACAATAACAATGCCTATCAACAACCAAGTAATGATCAGAACCAATCATGGGGTGGAAACAACTATCGGAACCATTATCAGGGCTAGCAGGGTGTTGGGAACTCGAACCAGTTAAGCAATCACAATCCTCAACAATTTTATCAACAAGAGATGGATCATAGGATGATGGGTATAGAAGCATCGATGAGGAAGTTGTCTACTTAGCTAGGACAGGTGATGGAGGCAAATGGGCAGCAAGATAGAGGGAAAGCCATGCCTATGCCATTACTAGTTCTATGAGTGGATTGTAGGAATCCAGGGTTATGGATTGCACAGCGGAAAGGTTTTAAAATTTTTAAATGCAATCATAAACTAACCCATTTGTACAATAATAATCAAATACAATAAGAAAGAGATTAAACTAATTCATACCAATGTTTGTAGACTCCTTCTTTCTTTTCGATCTGCTTCCTGATTTGTACCACAAGATCTTCCTGGCTATGACTTGGGATTGATAACGGCGTGTGGGCGTGTCACAGTACTCAGGAACTTGAATGAAGGTTGAAGAAGAACACACAAAAAACAACTCTTGTTGTTTGTAAATATTAGGTTCAGCCACCCAAGAAGAAAACTTTTAAAAAATATTATTTTTTCTTTTTGTTTCTTGTTGGCCGCACACCTCTGTTTTGTTTATTTTCTCTTTTCTCTTTTGCGTGTGTTGTGTGTTGATTAAAAATCATATATCACATATATATATATGTGGCTTATTCTTGAGTGCAACATAACACCATACAATTTTGAAAAATGGTATGTGATCACATATGATTACATGTAATCATAAATATATATAATGTTATTGCATATGAATTGCACATGATCACACAATAAAATTATTGTGATTGCATGTTAGAACATACAATCACATATTATTTGATGTGGTTGTACCAAAGAAGACATGATCATAGTAAAAACAAATTCGTTGCATCATGTAACGTTGCACCCAAGGGCAGCCCTATATATATATATATTTAAAAAAACTAATCAATTAAATCTTTTTAAGATATCTAATATCTTTAAAGATATTAATTAATATTAATTTATTTGATTTGATTTGAATTCAAACTCTTTTAAATTCAAATTTAAATATTTAATTTAATGAAAATAAAATAATCAAATTATCTTATCTTCATTCAAAATTAAATATCAATCAATACCCTCCATCTAATGATTAATTAGACAATTAAATAATATAATTATTTAATTAACATAATCATTAATATTCATTAATTAAATAATCTCATTATTCAATTAATTCCCAAATAGACACGGACAACTTTTGTAATACAATTAATTGGACAATCCAATTAATTAACCGTGACCCTTGTTACCTTAATCAATCGGGCTAGCAAGGGGACCCAATGGATCCACAGTATTTTGAGCTCTAATAATCCTTAGAAATAATTAATTAAACTCTTTAATTAATATTTCATAATTATTAACTTCGGTGTTATTCCACTAAGAACCCGAAGCTGTACTCTCTCAACTGTAGATGTTTTTAGACAAACCAATAACATTCGATGTCCGTCGATATAGCTATTACATATGGTATGATCCTGTACAAATAGTTCATAATTAGAGATGGGTCATAATGTTCGTTATACCCCTCTAATTATATCTTTCCATTAAGTACTATTGATTCTCTAATGAACAATAAATCCTACATTCCTTACGGAATTAGGAGAGCGCTCATATTGTTCAAGCTCCGAATCAACCCTTAAGGGAAATACTATCTACTTCTCACAAGAAGGAGTGGATTCCTCTATTATGTACAAACCTTCCCAGCCATAAGCCAAACCGCAATTCCAACATACGAAGCATATTGACTGGGAATGCAACTCCGATCTCACCCATGGTATATCAAAAACCACGATCTAACCTGAAGGAGTCGATAAGACACTCAGGATTAAGATCACCCATATATAGCCATCAATTGTCAATATATATGAATCTCATCATGTAACGGATCTTGGTGAGAGATTCATATAGATCGTGGCCAGTCCTATATGATCACATTATACAAGGTACCTCCATTCTCATATCACCATATGAATGATCCAGGATAAGATCACCATACATTACAGAATGGACCGCAACTGTAGATTAACCACAAATAAAGTACCCAGCTTTATTTGCTATCTACAGACTCTTTAGATTACTCGTTTCAAACTGGATCCATCTGTTTATGACATTCATATACTCAGTTTGAAATTACATCCGGCAATCTTGGATGTTAAGTACACATGTTATATATAAATGTATGAGACAATTTGAATGAATAAACTACCTCTTTTATTTATGTTCAATTCACATTTACAAATTACAAGCTTTAGGGCTAAAAACCCTAACAATCTCCCACTTGCACTAAAGCATGTGAGACATGTCTTGTAAACCTAGACCCTCTAGGTGACCCGTAAACACTTTAGCCAGTAAGGTATTCGTAAATGGATCAGCATGATTGTCCTGTGATGCTACCTTGCTCACGGTCACATCTCCTCTCTACACTATCTCTCTGATGAGATGATATTTCCTCTCTATATGCTTACCTTTCTTATGGCTTCTTGGTTATTTGGAATTAGCCACAGCACCACTGTTATCACAATAAAGTGTGTTAGGTTCCCATTTGTTGATTGGCTCATTTCATGGACAAACCACTTGTTGGGGTTCTTTGTAAGGGTAGCTTAGGTGTTGGTGTTATTGTTCAAAGCCCTTTGAAGACCTCATCTTGATAAGCACCAAAGGTAATATTCTAAGTGCTTAATTGTCTTGAAGAGTTAGTTGCACACACACACACATTCCATGCATTTCCATACTTTGTGTATATGTGTGTCTTTTTATGTGTGCTTTCATGATTATATAATATCTTTTCTTGCATTTGTTATTGATTGCATCTAGTAGTTCAAATGCCATGACATGATTAGAACTAGGTTGCATTGTGTAATAGTATGGGCGCTGTTCACCCGCCCTACATGCGTCCTACGAACAGCGCCCATATGGGGCTTTAAGCAAATTTGCTCTTAGCCGCTGTACACCCGCTCTACGTAGAGCGGGTGAACAGCGGTGCCACTGGTGATGTTTTTCATACATGATGGTCCACCCAAAAACCGCTCTATAAACAGCGGGTGAAGGGCGGCTCTCCAGACCCGAGAGCAACCGCCCCTAGGTCGCTTGGAATCCGCCCTACGTAGGGCGGTCACGAAGAACATGTTCTTCACAATCCCAGGTGAACCGCTGTACACCCGCCCTACTTACAGCGGGTGAATAGTGGTCAAGGCATTTTTTGTATCAACTTTTAAAAACGACCACACTTCAACTTGACACCCTATATATATGCCACTTTGACTTTAGGTCATTTAAGTGAGTTGATTTTTAGATTTCATACTTAGTATATTTTTCAAAGCAAGAAAAATACACAAGAACTCACCTTTAATTACTCAAACACTATTTCCATGATCATTAATCATCATCTAGCATCATCTTTGATCATCTAGATATCATCTTGCATGGATTCTTCATCACACTTTGCTTGGTAAGTTTTTCACTAATATCTTACATATTTTGTGTTTTTCTTTGCAAGCAATCGCATTTTATTACTTGTATGTTTTTTATATATATCTTAGATACAAGTTTGAGATTAGTGTTTTTGAATGTTTGAGAGTTGTATTGTGATAGCTTTCTAGGTTTGCATAATCTATGATTTGCTAAGCTAATTGACATGTCATTTAGTTCTTAATATCTAGGATTACTTTTATTGTAAAATCATCATCTTAGATAAGCATATAGGGTTCCCTTGCTCTATGTTGCATTTTGGATATTCACATATTCACTTAGGGTGTTAATCTCTTCACTGAGAAGTAAGTCTTGTGTGTAGTTTCCGGGATTAGGTTACTTAGATCGCAAGCAATTGGACTAGGTCCACTTATACCGGGATTAGGTAGGTGTGTGATTACTTCTGGGATTAGGTTGTAATCGTTTTACACATTTAGTGGATTCGAGGTTCTAGTGTGGCTTGCTTATTAGCCCGTGGTTTTTCCCGTGAGGGTTTCCACGTAAAAAATCAAGTGTTGTTTATATTTCCGCATCTTATTACACTTACTTTATTTTATTGACTATTAGGGGTATTTTCATAATCTTGACCATACACGAAAAATTGGATAAAATCTTTAAAATCTATTCACCCCCCTCTAGATTAATGTTTAACACACCGTGAGAACTTTTAATTGGTATCGGAGCGGGTTCCTAGATATACTTAGGTGATCCTTGCTCACTTTGGTGTGTTTTGCATTTTGTGTGATTTTTGATCATTTATACATTTGCATTCATTTCATTCATTCATAAACTCTATGAGTGGAAACGGTGGAAATGGTGATGGCAACGAAGGTGCTTCTAGCACAAGGCCTCCGCTTCTTACTGGGTTGAATTATGCCTCTTGGAAATGCAAGATGGAGTCGTACATATGTCAAATCCATGACCGAGCTTGGATGGTGGTTGAAGACGGCTACACATCACCCATGATGACTCCTACGGGTGGAGGAGAGGATGTGCTCAAGCCTAAGGCGCAATGGAACGTGCAAGAGTTTGAGGCATCAAAATGGAATAGGAAGGTGATGCATGCCATCCTATGTGCAATAGACGAAAATCAATATAAATTGATTCAAAATACTAGGATTGCTAAGGAGGCATGAGACATCCTAGAGATTGCACATGAATGAACCGAAGTGGTGAAGGACTCTAAGCTTCAAGTCCTCCAAACTCAATTTGAAATGCTTAAGATGGAGGAGAATGAGTGCTTCAACAACTTCGAGATCAAGTTGATGGACATAGTCAACCAAAGTCATCAACTTGGTGACCCATATTCGGATAGGAGAATCAAACAAAAGATTATGAGATCTATCCCCGATAGGTTTGAATTTAAGGTAACGGCTTTAGAAGAAAATAGTGGATATAAGGATATGAAGCTGAGTGAGGTGATTGTGAGACTTCTAGCTTATGAGTCTAGGAAGGGTCCTATCTCCATATCTCCTAAAAATAAAAAAGGAATTGCTTTGAAAGCCTCCAAGGATGAAAATGAGGTAAAGAAGAATGACTCGGATGAAGACCTTGCATTATTTGTGAAGAGATTCAAGAGGGTCATGAAGTTCGGGAAAAAGGGCTTTGGTTCCAAAGGTCAAAACTTTAAGAGAAAGGGTTCCTACAACAAGTTTAAGCCTAGGAAAGAGAAGACTGAAAGGAAAGGGGTCCGATGCTTTGAGTGTGGTGGGATAAGTCGCTTTGCCCCCGAATGTGCAAATCACAATGAGAAGAAAAAGGGAAAAGTGATGGCCGCCACTTGGAGTGGAAGTAGTGATGACTCCATTGAGGGAGATGAGTCTTCGGATGATGAAGAGCTCATGGCTAACCTCTTAGCTTTTGCCTCCTCTCACAAAAGCAAAAGTGCTAGTGAAAGAGAGGAAGAGAGTCAAGAGGAAAATGACTCAAGTGAAGAAGAAAGTGATTCCTCTTCTAACTCCATAAATGGATTTATGGAGAAAAATGTGCTTGCTAAATACCATGCCGAGTTTAATGATTAATCAAGAGCACAAGAAAGATTCAAAGATTGAGAGAAGAAAATCTTGAACTTTCATCTCATAATGACCACTTAAGTGAACAAGTGGAAAGACTCAAGAAAATTGAAGATAAGCTAAGTATGGAGTTAGACTTATCTAAGAGGAATGAAGAAGGGCTTAAGAGGGAGCTTGAAGAAGTAAAAGAGTCTATGACTAGGATGGATTCTAGCACCAAGAAGCTTGACCATATACTTGGTGTTGGAAAGAGTCCGTGTGACAAGAGGGGTCTTGGGTATGAAGATGGCAAGAAGATCTCAACCTCTAACAAGACCGTGTTTGTCAAGAGTTTGGGGAATGAAGAAGCTTCATTCATGCAAACTCCAAGGAAGAAGTTAGTGTAGGGAAAAATACCGTAGTACACGCAGCGGAAGCAAGACTAAAAATCGATTTAGTATGTTTTAAAATTTTTCCTTTTTATGAACCTTAACCCTTTAAATTAATTAACCATATATAAAGTAACAAAAGTATAATACCTTTTGTTGCGTGATCCGATTAACTTACGTCGATGGTAATCCGCAAGATCTTCAATCCTAGCACGAACGTGAATCACCTAGGACCGTGGTCTCCCTTTTCTTTGAATTACAAACCTAAGAATGGACAAACAAACTTTTCTTTTTCTTTGTCAGTCTTAAAACAATCAAAAGAATACAAAAATTATTCCGGTCACTTTTGAGTTCTCAATCTAATGATCGAAACTCGCGTGAACCTAATTCGATGTTGTACACACAAGCTTATTGATGAACAAGCAATTAGTGTACCATCAAAAGAATAATTTCTTCTCTCTTTTATGTCTTAGTAGAATAATCAAATACTTGTCTATGAGTTTAGAAGAAGAAGAAAATTGAATCCACCAAGCCTTAGAGGTGGCCGAAACCTATCACAATAAATAAATAGGGTGGCCGAATTTCTCTTCCTTTTTACTTTAGGGTTGCCGAATTCTATGTGGTGTGGTATTATGGTTGGCCGAATTTCATCACATCACATATATAGGGTGACCGAAATTCAACCCTAATTCCCATCATCCTTTTAGACTCCTAACCCTAATTTAACTCATAAGTATTTTTATTCTTTTATTGACTAATTAAAAAGACTTCTTATTTGATTAAATAAATAAACTTAATTATTTATTTTCTTATCAAACAAGTCTTTTACTTTTAGTATACTACTACCAATAGTATAACTCTAGGAAATATATTTCCTGATCAGAAAAAGATTTGTTTCTTAATTAAACAATTAATTAGTAAATTAATTAATTTTTATTTAATTAAACAATGAAAAAAATAATATGTTAGGCTAATATTTTAACCTTGCCGCCCCACATGTATAAAATGGGCCATATATTATTTTCTTATTTCATTTAATCCATTGGACTTTAAATAAAAAGCCCACATGTGAACCAGACCCATTCTTACTAAAAGAAACAAGCCCACATGACTTTCATTAATATATAAATATAATTGAGCAGCCCATTAAATAATTAATGTGCAAATTATATTCTTAATATATTAAATGCAATTCTAGATGGACCCATAAATTGGTCCGGTAGAATATATCAAGTGATCCATGCAAGTCCGTGTGGATTGGGGATCTTGGCGGGCTATCTAAATTTAAGCTTCAATAGACACAACCTAATCACAATCAACAAATGATTCACTTAGGTCCGATCCATTAATTTTAACTCATTCCACTAAAGAGCTAAAATTGAACTCTTAAATAAAGATAGAAAAGGAAAATGTTCCTCTTTCATAACCCTAGACAATCATATTGGAGATAGTGTATCCTCGTGATTAATATCAGTAATCGCCAAGAGTTCATAGACCGCTTATAACTCTCCAAGTTACCATATTTACTCATATGACCACGTTTTGAACTTGGATATTTTGACTTGTCCAGAAGCCATGTTTTCAATAGTCACTATCGAAAACTCAACGTTGAGATTTAATATCCAATTACCTCAAAACATCCATATGATAATATTATACTCTGATTTAATAAATGGAGCCACGATGTCCATCTCTATAAATGAAGTCCTCTATCGATTAACAAATGAATATCACCAAATTATCGAGGATATACTATGCTATATAATCGTACTCATTGATAACTCAAATGATATCACTTGCAACCATAAGTCCATCATTTATCTCAGGATTAAGATAGACTCTCCGATTGTCCTGATAATGAAAAGACTATTATCTATTGACGGTTCTAGATAAAGCTTTTCATTGTGATCCAGTTCAATGCACCCAGTGCACTAGATTCTTTTGCTCGAAGACACTCCGATGATTTTAGACTCATCATATCTCATTTGATCCCACTCAAATGCTAACAAAATAATTCTACAACTTTAACAAGATAAAGGTGCCCAACCTTTAACTTAAGTTGTGAACAATATTCAAGACTAACTAAAGAATTGTGTCTACCACATACATATCCAAATGTACGAACAATTCTTCTTTTCTCATAGTCTTTAGACCTTATGATTATTTACTTTGACAATTATAATATTAAACTATAAATGCTATAAGATTTGTTAAACCAGAAATCACTTTATTAATATGAAAAAGATTGTTAATTACAATATTACACTCTTGCTATTGAGCATAATCCTAACAATTAGAACTAGGACAATGTTCAAAGAATGCACAAGTGAAGTTGGTGCCAAGAAGGCATTCTCTAGCTCAACCCTCTGAGGTCCCTCAAGCCAACATTCCTCCACTATTGGCTCACAAAGGAAAGAGACCAATCATGCAACCTCAAGCTAGGAAGCATGTTAGACCGGTTCAACAACGAAGATGGATTGAACCCACTTAACCACAAAGTCATGGACAAGCTCCCATGCATGCACAAGAACAAGGTATGATTCCTTATTTTATTCCTATATGTCATTTTTGTGTATTTGATGGTCATATTAGACCAAATTGCTTTCGATATATTAAAATGTGTAGAACACGAAGCATGATTGAAAAAAGAAAGAATAGAGCCAAGATGCATGTTCCTAGGAATGATAAAATTGATGTGCATGATCCTAAGATAACTAGAGCCCATGTACCAAAGACCACTATGAAAGCTAATAATGTTTCTAGGTGAATTAGAAAGAATGAAAATGTTTGCCATGTTGCTCAAATAGCCTTGAAGGCAAATTCTTCTAATTTTTGGTATTTAGATAGTGGGTGCTCTAGGCACATGACGGGAAACAAGGGTTTCTTCGAGACTCTTACTAAGGAGGAAGGAGGATATGTCACTTTTGGTGATGGATCTAAAAAGAAAGTTGTAGGGAAAGGAACCATTTTCGTTCCCGGTTTACCCTCCTTATCTAATGCTTTGTTTGTTGATGGCTTGAAAGTCAATTTAATAAGCATTTCTCATCTTAGTGATGAAGGATATTCCGTCATGTTTAGTAAAAATGATTACTCTATCCTAAAGCCTGATGGACAAACCTTGTTGAAAGGAATGAGGTCTAGTGACAATTGTTGTTGTCTTGAAGCTAGAATAGTCTCAAACAATGTGTCCATGGATGAGCAAATAGAGTTGTGGCATGAAAGACTTGGCCACATAAACTTTAGGGATTTACGAACTCTAGGAAAGTTCAATTGCGTGCGTGACCTCCCTAAGCTTGGGAAGAAAGCCAATGGTGTTTGTGGACGTTGCCAACAAGGAAAACAAACCAAAAGCATGCACAAAAAGGGCAAGTATCTCTCCACCAAGGAGCTTCTAGAGCTTCTCCATATGGATCTAATGGGTCCTATGCAAACCGAGAATTTAGGTGGAAAGAGATACATTTTTGTTTGTGTAGATGATTTCTCTAGGTTCACATGGACATATTTTCTTAGTGAAAAATCTGAAACTTTTGATAAGTTTAAAATGCTTTGTACTAAAATACAAAATGAAATGAATTCTAACATTAAAAGCGTTAAACGGATTAGAAGTGACTATGGGAGGGAATTTGAGAATGCCTCTTTTGAAAGCTATTGCAATAGCTTAGGCATCTCCCATGAGTTTTCGGCTCCTAGGAAACCTCAACAAAATGGAGTTGTTGAGAGGAAGAATAGGGTCCTTCAAGAGATGGCCCGTGTGATGTTGCTTAGCAATAATGTCCCTTGGAACCTATGGGCCGAAGCCGTCAATACGGCTTGCTATATAGGGAATAGAGTTTTCCTAAGGCCCGGATCTAGAAATACCTCTTATGAGTTATGGAAGGGTAGGAAGCCAAATGTTAGCTACTTCCACACATTTGGAAGCAAATGCTACATTTTAAATGACCATGATCAACTTGGCAAATTTGATGCTAAGAGTGATGAGGGTATCTTTATTGGCTATGCCTTGAATAGTAGACTCTATAGAGTTTTCAACTTGAAAACTCGAACCGTCATGGAGTCATCCAATGTTGTCATTGATGATATATGGCTCAAGTCTAGTGACCATGAGGAGGAAGAAGTTTTAGATGATGACTCTCCTTTGGAGAGGGTTGTGGAGACTCCCAATGTTGGGACATCCAATGGTAATAATGAGGACACACAACCTCTTGATAGATTTCCTCGTGTGGACTCTATTGAACCCGCTCTATGGGTTAGAAGACTCCATAACAAAGAGGATGTTATTGGAGATGTGAATGAGGGTGTTAGGACTAGGCGTCAAATAGCTAATCTAATTAGCTACACATGCTACACCTCTCAAATTGAACCCAAAAAGGTTTATAAAGCCTTAAATGATGAGATTTGGGTTCTTGCCATGCAAGAAGAGCTAAACCAATTTAAAAGGAATGAGGTTTGGACTCTAGTTCCTAGGCCTAAAAGCACACATGTTATAGGCTACACATGTTATAGGCTACACATGCTACACATGCTACACCTCTCAAATTGAACCCAAAAAGGTTGATGAATCCTTAAATGATGAGTTTTGGGTTATTGTCATGCAAGAAGAGCTAAACCAATTTGAAAGGAATGAGGTTTGGACTCTAGTTCCTAGGCCTAAAAGCACACATGTTATAAGCACTAAATGAATTTATAGGAACAAATCCGATGAGGATGGTAACATAGTGCGGAACAAGGCTAGACTTGTAGCACATGGGTATTCTCAAATTGAGGGTATCGACTTTGAGGAGACTTTTGCTCTCGTTGCCCTTGTGTTCACAAGTTCAAATTGCACCAAATAGACGTCAAGAGTGCCTTCCTTAATGGCTTCTTGCAAGAGGAAGTGTTTGTTGAACAACCAAAGGGGTTTGTTGATGCACATCACCCCAACCATGTCTATCGCCTCAAGAAGGCACTTTATGGGTTGAAACAAGCACCGAGGGTTTGGTATGAGCGCCTCACTCAATTTCTTGTTAACAATAACTACACAAGGGGAAGTGTTGACAAGACACTATTCATCAAGAAAGACAAGGATGAGCTCTTTATAGCTCAAATCTATGTTGATGATATAGTGTTTGGCTCCACGAACAACACCAAAGTCCAACAATTTGTTAATGTTATGTCTCATGAATATGAGATAAGTCTTGTTGGTGAGCTAAGTTACTTCCTAGGTTTGCAAATTAAGCAATTAGATGATGGGATCTTCATTTCCCAAGCCAAATATGCCAAAAACCTAGTGAAGAAGTTTGGTCTAGAAAATGCCAAACATTGTGATACACCCATGAGTACCACTTTGAAGCTTAGCAAGGATGCAAGTGGAAAAAGTGTGGAACAAACTTTATATCGGGGCATGATAGGTAGCTTGCTTTATTTGACCGCAAGTAGGCCCGATATATCTTTTAGTGTTGGTGTATGTGCTAGGTACCAAGCGGATCCTAAGGAGTCCCATCTCTCTTCCGTTAAGATAATCATTCGTTATGTGAATGGGACTTCCAACTATGGGATTTGGTACTCGTTTGACACTAATGCTAGTCTTGTAGGCTTTAGTGATGCGGATTGGGCAGGAAATTACGATGATAGGAAGAGCACATCGGGCGGTTGCTTCTTTCTAGGCAACAACTTAGTGTCTTGGTTTTGCAAGAAGCAAAACTCGATTTCCTTGTCCGCGGCCGAGGCTGAGTACATAGCCGCGAGGAGTGGATGCACACAACTCTTATGGATGAAGCAAATGCTAGTAGACTACGGATTCAACCAAGGTACACTCACTCTCTTTTGTGATAATATAAGTGCTATAAATATTTCCAAGAATTCGGTACAACACTCTAGAACTAAGCATATTGACATCCGCCATCATTTCATTAGAGAGCTTGTGAAAATAAATGCATAGTACTTGAACATGTAGGTACTAATGATCAACTTGCGTACTTATTTACTAAACCCTTAGATGCTACTCAATTTAAAACACTTAGTAGATCTATTGGGATATGTCTTGTGGAGTGATGTGATTTGTGATTGACCCCATATGGGGAACTCAAGTAAAGAGAGCTATTTTGCATTCTTGTCACTTGCAAAAATTTGAAATATCTTATGCCTCTTCTTTTAATTGCTTGAGCAAACTTGGTTGCACATATGTATATATGTTTTCAATTCAATAAGTGTGAACCTTGCTTGTTTACAATCAATGTCATATTTATGTTCAAACATGCATTTTTGGACTAGGAGATATACATAGGGAGTATGATTATGAATGACCTAAAGTTATCTCCATGACATGATGATTCTTATATAACATGCTAATGAAAATTGAAAAGCATGAAATTCATATGACATGCTCAAATGAAAACCATGAATTAATGATTGCGTTCTTAAATGCAAAACTTGTGTGAAAAAGCTTATGAGACTCAAAATGAATAAAGGATCTTGTATTCGTTCAAAGGAATTTAAATTCCAAATGTCTCTCTTTCTTTATTAGTTGAACATGGTTACTATCATACGGATATCTTATCCGGATAAATCAAATAGGGTGCAAAGTCACTCATGCCATGTTTTGCTTATAAAGTTGGATATATTTGCTCTTATTAAAATCAATGAAATCTCTATATCCTTGCTTTTCTCATAACAATGGTGAAATTGGTTTGAATTCTTATTAGAAACCTTTGTCATTTGCTTTTCCAAATACCATGTATTTTGGACTTGAAACAAATTATAGCACGGTGTGTATTAAACTATCTAGAGGGGGGGGGGGGGGGGGGGGGGGGGGGTGATTAGATTTTAAGCTTATTACACAATTTTTCGTATAAGTCAAAATTATGAAATTACCCCTAACTAGATAAAGCAATAAATCAAGTATAAAATGCAGAAATTAAATAACACTTGATTTTTACATGGAAACCCTTATGGGAAAAACCATAGGCTAGTAAGTAAGCCACACTCGAACCTCGAATCTCGAATCCACTAAATGTGTAAACGATTACAACCTAATCCCGGAAGTAATCACACACCTACCTAATCCCGGTATGAGTGAACCTAGTCCAATTTGCTTGCGATCTAAGCAACCTAATCCCGGAAGCTACACATAAGACTTACTTTCTCTATGAAGAGAATACAACCCTAAGTGAATATATGAATATCCAAATGCAACATAGAGCAAGGGAAACCCTATATGCTTATCTAAGATGATGAATTTGCAATTAAAGCAATCCTAGATATTACAAACTGAATGACATGTCAATTAGTTTAGCTAATCAAGATTAAGCACAAAACCTAATTTGCTAGCACAAAACAACTTCTCAAACATACATCACACTAATCTCAATCTTGTATCCAAAGTATATAAAATAACATACAAGTAATTAATTGAGATTGCTTGTTAAGAGAAACACAAAATATGTAAGATATTAGTGAAAAGCTTACCAAGCAAAGTATGATGAAGAATCCATACAAGATGACATCTAGATGATCAAAGAGGATGCTAGATGATGATTGATGATCATGAAAAAGTGTTTGAGTAATTAAAAATGAGTTCTTTGTGTATTTTTCTTCTCTTGAAAAATATCATAGGTATAGAATATGAATATGAACTCTCTTGGCTGACCTAAAGTCAAAGTGGCATATATATAGGGGCCATAAGTGAAGTGTGGTCGTTTTGAAAAATGCACCAGAAATTGCTCTGTGCGCTGGTGGCCTTGTGCTAGACGACAGGTGCATGACCAGCGCTCAGACAGGCGCTTGACGACCAGCGCTCAGACAGGCGCACGACCAGCGGCACACCACTGGGCGTTTTGCGCTGGTGAGCTGCGCTGGTCTGGACCAGCGCACGACCAGCGACAGACAACTGGGCGATCTACGCTGGTGAGCTGCGCCGGTCTGGACCAGCGCACGACCAGTGACAGACCACTGGGCGATCTGCGCTGGTGAGCTACGCTGGTCTGGCGCTTGACGACCAGCGCACAGCCCACTCCTTTGAACCCCACAAGAAAACATGCAAGGGGTAAAAAGGTAAAACTAAATGCATCCTAAAGGCCTAACATGATATGACATATAATCACAAGATGCAATCAGAAAAAAACATGCAAGAAGAGATGAAAATAGGCATTAATGCACAACAAAAATAAAAACAACATACAAAGATAAGACATATGCATGAGTTGTGAGTGTGTGCAACTATCTCTTCGAGACAAGTAAGCACAAAGAAAATTATCTTCGGTGCTTATCAACACGAGGTCTTCAAAGGGCTTCGAACAATAAAACCAATACATAAGCTACCCTTACAAAGTACCCTAACATGTGGTTTGTCCACGAAATGAGCCAATCACAAATGGGAACCTTACAATCTCCCCCTTTGGCTATTTCGTGACAAAACCACCACTCACACTGATTCCTCACAAAAAAAAGAAACTACGGGACAACTATGATATTCTACAATACAAAGAGATATGAAAATAAAACTTCAAGTCTTCAATCTCTTGTAGAATAATCAAGCCCTGAAAAGAAAGTTTCTAACATTTCCAATACAAGAAAAGTGTGAGATTAATCAAGTGAGAACAATACCAAGCATTTGCATTAAAAAAAATAGGCACAACATTGTGCAATGTATGTGTATGCAATGCTCCCCCTCAACGGGTTACTCCCTCTCAATGAATGTTCTCCCCAATATGCACAATTGCTTCTATTTTGCAACTCCCCTTACCATATCCTACTCCCCCTTTTTGTCATGATATAGGCAAAGGAGTAGTCCTCAACCGGGTCACTCATAGCAACGAGAGATAGAAGCATGCAAGATATTTGCATATACATATAAGTCACTTTATGCACCTCAATTAATTGAAGAGAAACGAGGAGATTTATTTGAGAAAAATGTGTGAATCAAACATGCTTTGCATGCAAGACATGTAGCATTCAAGTCCAAAATATCATGGTATTTGGCAAAGCAAATGACAAGATTTCTAATAAGAATTCAAACCAATTTCACCATTGTCATGAGAAAAGCAAGGATATACAATTTTTATTGATTTTAATATATGAGCAACTATATCCAACTTTATAAGCGAAACATGGCATGAGCGACTTTGCACCCTATTAAATTTTTCCGGATAAATATCCGTATGATAGTAGCCATGTTCAACTAATAAAGAAAGAGAGACATTTGGAATATAAATTCCTTTGAACGGATACAAGATCCTTTATTCATTTTGAGTCTCATAAGCTTTCACACAAGTTTTGCATTTAAGAATATGCAATCATCAATTCATGCTTTTCATGTGAGCATGTTATATGAATTTCATGCCTTTTCATTTGACATTAGCATGTTATTAAAGAATCATCATGTCATGAAGATAACTATAGGTCATTCAAATTATACTCCCTATGTACATCTCCTAGTCCAAAAATGCATGTTTGAACATAAATATGACATGGATTGTAAACAAGCAAGGTTCACACTTATGGAATTGAAAACATATATACATATGTGCAACCAAGCTTACTCAAACAATTAAAAGAAGAGGCATAAGTTATTTAGAATTTTTTGCAAGATACAAGAATGCAAAATAGCTCTCTTTGCTTGAGTTCCCCATATGGGGTCAATCATAGAACATCACTCCACAAGACATATCCCAATAGATCTACTAAGAGTTTTTAATCGAGTAGCATCTAAGTGTTTAGTAAATAAGTCCGCAAGTTAATCATTAGTACCTACATGTTAAAGTACTATGCATTTATTTTCAACAAGCTCTCTAATGAAGTGATGGCGGATGTCAATATGCTTAGTTCTAGAATGTTGTACCGGATTCTTGGAAATATTAATAGCACTCATGTTATCACAAAAGAGAGTGAGAGTACCTTGATTGAATCCGTAGTCTACTAGCATTTGCTTCATCCATAGGAGTTGTGTGCATCCACTCCCCGCGGCTATGTACTCGGCCTCGGCCGTGGACAAGGAAATTGAGTTTTGCTTCTTGCAAAACCAAGACACCAAGTTGTTGCCTAGAAAAAAGTAACCGCCCGATGTGCTCTTCCTATCATCGCAATTTCCTGCCCAATCCGCATCACTAAAGCCTACAAGACTAGCATTAGTGTCAAAAGAGTACCAAATGCCATAGTTGGATGTCCCATTCATATAGCGAATGATTCTCTTTACGGAAGAGAGATGGGACTCTTTAGGATCCGCTTGGTACCTAGCACACACACCCACACTAAAGGAGATATCAGGCCTACTTGCGGTCAAATAAGGCAAGCTACCTATCATGCCACGTTATAACGTTTGTTCCACACTTTTACCACTAGCATCCTTGCTTAGCTTCAAAGTGGTACTCATGGGTGTATCACAATGTTTGGTATTTTCTAAACCAAACTTCTTCACTAGGTTCTTAGGATATCTGGCTTGGGATATGAAAATCCCATCATTCATTTGCCTAATTTGCAAACCTAGGAAGTAACTAAGCTCACCAACAAGACTCATCTCAAATTAATGAGACATGACATCAACAAATTGTTGGACCTTGGTGTTGTTGGTGGAGCCAAAGACTATATCATCAACATAGATTTGAGCTATGGAAAGCTCATCATTGTCTTTCTTGATGAATAGTGTCAACACTACCCTTTGTGTAGTTATTGTCAACAAGAAATTGAGTGAGGCGCTCATACCAAGCCCTCGGTGCTTGTTTCAACCCATATAGTGCATTCTTGAGGCGATAGACATGGTTGGGGTGGTGTGCATCCACAAACCCCCTGGGTTGTTCAACAAACACTTCCTCTTGTAAGAAGCCATTGAGGAAGGCACTCTTGACGTCCATTTGGTGCAATTTGAACTTGTGCACACAAGAAATGGACAAGAGAAGCTTAATGGACTCTAAACGGGCAACGGGAGCAAAAGTCTCCTCAAAGTCGGTACCCTCAATTTGAGAGTACCCTTGTGCTACAAGTCTAGCCTTGTTCCGCACTATGTTGCCATTCTCATCAGATTTATTCCTATAAATCCACTTAGTTCCTATCACATGTGAGCTTTTAGGCCTAGGAACTAGAGTCCAAACCTCATTCCTTTCGAATTGGTTTAGCTCTTCTTGTATGGCTAGAACCCAAAATTCATCATTTAAGGCTTCATCAACCTTTTTGGGTTCAATTTGAGAGGTGTAGCATGTGTAGCTAATTAGATTAGCTATTTGACGCTTAGTTCTAACACCCTCATTCACATCTCCAATAACATCCTCTTTGTTATGGAGCCTTCTAACCCATGGAGCGGGTTCATTAGAGTCCAAGAGAGGGACTCTAGTAATAGGTTGTGTGACTTCATTAATGTCATTGGACGTCCCAACATTGGGAGTCACCACAACCCTCTCCAAAGGAGAGTCATCATCTAAAACTTCCTCCTCCTCATGGTCATGAGACTTGAGCCTTGTATCATCAATAACAACATTCGATGATTCCATGACGGTTCGAGTCTTCAAGTTGAAAACTCTATAGGCTCTACTATTCAAGGCATAGCCAATAAAGATACCCTCATCACTCTTAGCATCAAACTTGCCAAGTTGATCACGGTCATTTAAAATGTAGCATTTGCTTCCAAATGTATGGAAGTAGCTAACATTTGGCTTCCTACCCTTCCATAACTCATAGGAGGTGTTTCTAGATCCAGGCCTTAGGAAAACTCTATTCCCTATATAGCAAGCCGTATTGACGGCTTCGGCCCATAGGTTCCTAGGGACATTGTTTCTAAGCAACATCACTCGGGCCATCTTTTGGAGTACCATATTCTTCCTCTCAACAACTCCATTTGGTTGAGGTGTCGTAGGAACCGAGAACTCATGGGAGATGCCTAAGCTATTGCAATAGCTTTCAAAAGAGGCATTCTCAAATTCCCTCCCATGGTCACTTCTAATCCGTTTAATGCTTTGAATGTTAGAATACATTTCATTTTGTATTTTAGTACAAAGCATTTTAAACTTATCAAAACTTTCGGATTTTTCTCTAAGAAAATATGTCCATGTAAATCTAGAGAAATCATCAACACAAACAAAAATGTATCTCTTTCCACCTAAACTCTCGGTTTGCATAGAACCCACGAGATCCATGTGGGGAAGCTCTAGGGGCTCCTTGGTGGAGAGATACTTGCCCTTTTTGTGCATGCTTTTAGTTTGTTTTCCTTGTTGGCAAGGTCCACAAATACCATTGGCTTTCTTCCCAAGCTTAGGGAGGCCACGCACACACTCGAACTTTCCAAGGGTTCTTAAATCCCTAAAGTTCATGTGGCCAAGTCTTTCATGCCATAACTCTATTTGCTCATCCATGGACACATTGTTTGAGACTATTCTAGCTTCAAGACAATAGCAATTGTCGCTAGATCTCATACCTTTCAACAAGGTTTGTCCATCGGGCTTTAGGATCGAGCAATCATCTTTACAAAACAAGACGGAATATCCTTCATCACTTAGATGTGAAATGCTTATTAAATTGGCTTTCAAGCCATCAACAAATAAAGCATCGGATAAGGAGGGTAATTCGGGAACGGAAATGGTTCCTTTCCCTATAACTTTCTTTTTGGATCCATCACCAAAAGTGACATATCCTCCTTCCTCCATAACAAGAGTCTCGAAGAAACTCTTATTTCTCGTCATGTGCCTAGAGCACCCACTATCTAAATACCAAAAATTAGAAGAATTTGCCTTTAAGGCTATTTGAGCAACATGGCAAACATTTTCATTCTTTCTAATCCACCTAGAAACAATATTTGCGTTCTTAGTGGTATTTGGTAATCGGGCTCTAGATGTCCTAGGATCATGCATAACAATTTTATCATTCCTAGGAACATGCATCTTGGCTTTATTCTTTCTCTTTTCAATCATGCTTCTAGTTTTGCACATTTTAATATATCGAAAGCAATGTGGTCTAATATGACCATCTGTAAGGATTCCCATATTTTGATTGGCTTATTTCGTGGACAAACCACATGTTGGGGTTGATAATGTAAGGGTAGTTTAGGTGTTTGAACTTCATGCTCGAAGGCCTTTTCAAGACCTCAAGGGACAAGCACGCCAAAGGTACAATTTCTTATGCTTGATTTTTCTTTGAAGAGATTTAGTAAGCACACACACACTTAGCATACTTGCATTTGTGTGCATACTCTTCACATGTCACTTTACACACTAGCACTTTGTTTTATACCTTGTTGTGTGTATATGTGCTTAGTAATTCATTTCCCGATAGTGTTCGAAAACGTCCGTGCTCACACGTATGTGTGCTTGGTTTTGCGCGAAGACTGCCCATGGAGAATGCCCTTGGCTTCTCCTTGGTTTTCACCATTGTTGGTGATCGGCGGTTATGATCGGCGGCCTGGCCGCCGAATCAAACAGCCGTTTCAGTCAAGAGAGGTCTGAAGCAATTATGCGGTCAAGATCGGCGGTCACGACCGTCGTTCGAAATCGTCGTTCATACCTGATCGATTTTAATCTCTCGGTCTAATTCGGTGGTTGGATCGGCGGTCACGAAACCGCCGAATGAAACCGCCGAATGAAACCTCCGTTGATGCTCTGTTCTTCACGGGCTCAATTCGGTGGTCGTGATCGGCGGCCTGACCACCGATTGAAACCGCCGAACGGTGTGTTTCAGGGGTAAACTTGTCTTTTCACATGCCCAATTCTTGATGTCTATAAATATCTTACTTTCTCATTCTCTGATCAAGCTTCTTGAGTTATTAGAACCCTAAACTTCAAAGAGAGATTTTTGAGAAAAAATCAAATCAAGAACTCACCTTTAAACACTCAAATCAAATCCTTTTTTGCATCAAAGTTCATCTTGCATTCATCTATGATTGGGTTTGCATCATCACAACATGCTTGGTAAGATTTTGATTAATTTCATCTTATTTTAGTATTTTACTATCAAGCATATTCTCTTTTAATTACTTGTATGTTTTTGATCATATGATAAATACAAGAATAGAGAATTAATTGTGATGAATTGATTTAGTGTTGTTTGTGATAGCTAATTAGGTTTTTGACTAATCTTGATTAGCTAAGCTATTTGACATGTCGTTTAGCAATTGATATCTAGGGTTGATTTAAATTGATTACTTCATCATCCTAGATAAGCATCTAAAGTTACCTAGCCTTGTTTGTTATTTGAATATTTATACATATTCACATAGGTTGCATAATCTCTTCTTAGAGAATTAAGTCTTGAGGCTATGGTTGCTTAGGCCTCAAGCAATTAGGACTAGAGCCACTTTTAAAGGCCCGAGTGGTAAAAGTGGGGGGTTATTGACCGGAGTGTTAGACGAGGTCTACATAGGTTGTAAACTCTATTTCGATTAGTGGATTTCAAGGTCCGAGTGTGGCGCACTAAACAGCCCGTGGTTTTTCCCAGTGGTTGGGTTTCCACGTATACATCAAGTGTTATTTAAATTCCGTACTATATTACACTTGCTTGTATTTTTGACTAGTAGGGGCATTTTTGTAAAATTGACTTGCATGCGAAAATTGGGTAATAATAGTTAAAATCTATTCACCCCCCCTCTAGATAACATTTACCATACACACCGAGCATTATTGTTATTTACTTTCTATTGGTATCAAAGCGGGTTCCTAGATATACTTAGGTGATCCTAGCTCATTTTATGTGTGTTTTGCATTTGTGTGATTTGTGCTCATTCATACATTTTGCATTCATTTGAATTCATTCATTACATATAATGAGTGGATACGGTGGCAACCATGAGGGTGCGTCAAGTACACGACCTCCCCTCCTCACCGGTGTGAATTATGCCTCATGGAAAGGCAAGATGGAGGCATATGTGTGCCAAATCCATGATAGGGCATGGATGGCTATTGAAGATGGGTATGCACCTCCTATGATGATTCCCACGGGTGGTGGAGAAAAAGTACTCAAGCCTAAGGCTCAGTGGTAACCTGAAGAGTTTGAGACTTCAAAATGGAATAGGAAGGCATTGCATGCTCTTCTATGTGCAGTGGATGAAAATCAGTACAAACTAATTCAGAACACTAGGATAGCCAAGGAGGCATGGGATATCCTAGAGGTTGCACATGAAGGAACCGATGTTGTTAAAGATTCCAAGCTACAAGTCCTTCAAACACAATTTGAGTTGCTTAAGATGGAGGAGGACGAGTGCTTCAATGACTTTGAAGTCAAGTTGATGGATATTGTGAATCAAAGCCATCAACTCGGTGATCCTTATTCGGATAGGAGAGTTAAGCAGAAAATTATAAGGTCTCTCCCTGCTAGGTTTGAATCAAAGGTGACGGCTTTAGAGGAAAATAGCATCTATAAGGACATGAAGCCAAGCGAGGTTATTGGAAGACTCCTCGCCTATGAATCTAGGAAGGCTCCTAGCATTTCACCTCCTAAAAAGCAAAAAGGAATTGCTTTGAATGCTTCCAAGGTTGTGAAGGAGGAAAAAGGTGACTCGGACGAAGACATGGCATTGTTGCTTAGAAGATTCAAGAAATTTGTCAAGTTCGAGAAGAAGGGTTTTGGATCAAAAGGCCAAGACTTGAAGAAAAAGGCTCCCTTCAAGAGTTTTGAGCCTAGGCAAGAGCATAGTGAGAAGAAAAGGGTCCAATGCTATGAGTGTGGTGGTGTAGGTCACATCTCACCCGATTGTGGGAACTTGAAGAACAAGATGGCAAAAGTGATGGCCACCACGTGGAGTGAAAGTGATGACTCCGGAAAGGGAGACAAGTCATCTAGTGATGATGAGCTTACCATCAACTACACGGCATTTGGGGCCACTTGTGTAGAAGATAAAGTTGTTGGTAAGAATGACTTGACTAGTGATCCCATAGAAGAAATAGATGAAGAAGTAGCTCTAGAGGTGATAGGTGAAGCTACTCATTGGGATATGGCTCTCATTGACTCAAGAGACCATGGTGAAGGTCTAAATGAGGGAAATGACTCCATTAGTGAGAATGAGAGTGGAGGAGATAACTTAAGTAAAGATGACTCCTCATCTAACTCTACAAATGGAAGTGTAGAGAAAATGGATGTGAATGACTTTATAGTCAAGTGTGAAAGTTCATTAGAGAAGAAAAATAGAAAGTTGAAGATTTTAAAGGATGAAAATCTAGAACTTTCAACACACAATGACCACTTAAGTAAACAAGTGGAAGCATCCAAGAAGATTAAAGATAAGCTAAGGGATGAGCTAGCTATGTCTAAGAGGAATGAAGAAAGGTTGAAGAGAGAGCTTGTTGAAGCTATAGAGTCATTGACTAGGATGACTATAAGCACCAAGAAACTTGACCACATTCTTGGTAGTGGAAAGAACCCTTGTGACAAGAGAGGTATTGGGTATGAAGTAAGCAAGGAGATCACTACTCCAACCAAGACCATCTTTGTCAAGAGTTTAGGCAAGAATGAAGCCTCACCGGTGCACACACCTAGGAAGAAAATTGTAAGGTTCCCATTTGTTGATTGGCTCATTTCGTGGACAAACCACATGTTGTGGTTCTTTGTAAGGGTAGCCTAGGTATCGAGTTTATTGTTCGAAGCCCTTTGAAGACCTCGTATTGATAAGCACCGAAGGTATATTTCTTTGTGCTTACTTGTCTTGAAGAGATAGTTGCACACACTCACAACTCATGCATATGTTTAATACTTGTATGTTGTGTGTCTTATTTTTATGCATTAATGTTCATTAACATCTCTTCTTGCATGTTAGTTTGATTGCATCTGGCATATCCAATTGCCTTGTCATGCTTAGACTAAGGATTGCATTTTTGCATTGAGCGCTCCCAAAAGCACTCTTCAGAAGCGCTGTACAAAGCGCTCTACGTACAGCGCCACTCTGTTTTCCCATGAGAACAGAGTAGGGGCGCTGTACAAGAGGCGCTCTACGTACAGCGCCCAAGGCAAATATGAGGCCAACTTATCAAAACGACCACACCTTGTTTTGGCCCCCTATATATATGCCACTTTGACTTTAGGTCAATCAAGAGAGTTCATATTCAGATACTATACTTAGGATATTTTTCAAAGAGAAGAAAAATTCCAAAGAACTCATTTTTAGTTTACTTAAACACTTGTTCATGATCATCAATCATCATCTAACATCATCCTTGATCATCTAGATGTCTCTTTGCATGGATTCTTCATCATACTTTGCTTGGTAAGCTTTTCACTAATATCTTACATATTTTGTGTTTTTCTTAACAAGCAATCTTAATTTATTACTTGTATGATTTTCATATATCTTTTGATTCAAGATTGAGATTAGTGTGATGTATGTTTGAGAAGTTGTATTGTGATAGCTAATTAGGTTTTGTGCTTAATCTTGATTAGCTAAACTATTTGATTGAACATGTCATTTAGTCTTTACTATCTAGGATTGTTCTAATTGCATGTTAATCATCTTAGATAAGCATATAGGGTTTCCCTTGCTCTATGTTGCATTTGAATATTCATATATTCACTTAGGGTTTTATTCTCTTCATTGAGAAAGTAAGTCTTGTGTGTAGCTTCCGGGATTAGGTTGCTTAGATCGCAAGCAAATTGGACTAGGTTCACTCATACCGGGATTAGGTAGGTGTGTGATTACTTCCGGGATTAGGTTGTAATCGTTTTACACATTTAGTGGATTCGAGGTTCGAGTGTGGCTTACTTACTAGCCTGTGGTTTTTCCCGTGAGGGTTTCCACGTAAAAATCAAGTGTTATTTAATTTCCGCATTTTATACTTGATTTATTGCTTTATCTATTTAGGGGTAATTTCGTAATTTTGACTAACACAAAAAATTGGGTAAAAAGCTTAAAATCTATTCACCCCCCTCTAGATAGTTTTATACACACCGTGCTATAATTTGTTTCAATTGGTATCAGAGCGGGTTCCTAGACATACATAGGTGATCCTTGCTTATTTTGGTGTGTTTTGCATTTTGTGTGATTTTTGATCACTCATACATTTGCATTCATTTCATTCATTCATAAAAACTATGAGTGGAAACGGTGGAAATGGTGGTGGCAACAAAGGTGCTTCTAGCATAAGGCCTCCACTTCTTACCGGATTGAACTATTCCCAATGGAAAGGGAAGATGGAATCCTACATATGCCAAATTCATGACCGTGCATGGATGGCGGTGGAAGACGGATATGATCTACCCAAGATGACTCCCGATGGTGGAGGAGAAGAAGTATTGAAGCCTAAGGCGCAATGGAACGCGCAAGAGTTTGAGGCTTCAAAGTGGAATAGGAAGGCGATGCATGCCATCTTGTATGCTATGGATGAAAATCAATATAAATTGATTCAAAATACTAGGATAGCTAAGGAGGCTTGGGACATCCTAGAGATTGCACATGAGGGAACCGAAGTGGTGAAGGACTCTAAGCTTCAAGTCCTCTAAACTCAATTCGAGATGCTTAAGATGGAGGAGAATGAGTGCTTCAACGACTTCGAGATCAAGTTGATAGATATAGTCAACCAAAGCCATCAACTTGGTGATCCATATTCAGATAGGAGAATCAAGCAAAAGATTATGAGATCTCTACCCGATAGGTTTGAATCGAAGGTGATGGCTTTAGAAGAAAATAGTGGATATAAGGATATGAAGCCGAGTGAGGTGATTGGGAGACTTCTAGCTTATGAGTCTAGGAAAGGGCCTATCTCCACACCCACTAAAAAGCAAAAAGGAATTGCTTTAAAAACCTCCAAGGATGAAAAGGAGGCAAAGAAGGTTGACTCGGATGAAGAACTTGCCTTGTTTGTAAAAAGGTTCAACAAGGTTATGAAGTTTAGAAGAAAGGGTTTTGGATCAAAAGGTCAAGATGTGAAGAAAAATGGCACTTTCAAGAAGTTTGAACCTAGGCAAGAAATGACCGAAAGGAAAGGGGTCTGATGTTTCGAGTGTGGTGGCATAGGTCACTTTGCCCCCGAATGTGCAAATCACAATGAGAGGAAAAAGGGAAAAGTGATGGCCGCCACTTGGAGTGGAAGTAGTGATGACTCCATTGAGGGAGATGAGTCTTCAAGTGATGAAGAGCTCATGGCTAATCTCCTAGCTTTTGCCTCCTCCCATAAAAGCAAAAGTGCTAATGAGAGAGAGGAAATGAGTCAAGAGGAAAATGACTCAAGTGAAAAAGAAAGTGATTCCTCTTTGAACTCCATAAATGGATTTGTGGAGAAAAAGGTGCTTGCTAAATATCATGCCGAGTTTAATGATTTAGCAATCAAGAGCACAAGAAAGATCAAGATGTTGAGAGAAGAAAATCTTGAGCTTGCATCTCATAATGACCACTTAGGTGAACAAGTGGAAAAATTCAAGAAGATGGAAGATAAGCTAAGAGAGGAGTTAGTCTTATCTAAGAGGAATGAAGAAAGCCTAAATAGGGAACTTGAAGAAATAAGAGAGTCTATGACTAGGATGGATTCTAGCACCAAGAAGCTTGACCATATGCTTGGTGTTGGAAAGAATCCATGTGAGAAGAGGGGTCTTGGGTATGAAGATGGCAAGAAGATCTCAACCTCTAACAAGACCGTGTTTGTCAAGAGCTTGAAGAACGAAGAAATTTCATATGTGCAAATTCCTAGGAAGAAGTTAGAAGTAGGACAATGTTCAAATGCACAAGTGAAGATGGGGCCAAGAAGGCAAACTCAAGCTCAACCCCCTAGGGTCCCTCAAGCCATCATTCCTCCACAATTGGCTCACAAAGGAAAGAGACCTATCACGCAACCTCAGGCTAGGAAGCAATCTAGACCGGTTCAACAACGAAGACGGATTGAACCCCTTCATCCATAAAGACAAGGACAAGGTATGATTCCTTATTTTACTCCTATATGTCACTTTTGTGGATTTGATGGTCATATTAGACCACATTGCTTTCGATATATAAAAATGTGCAAAACTAGAAGCATGATAGAGAAGAAAAAGAAAAGAGCCATGATGCATGTTCCTAGGAATGATAATATTATTATGCATGATCCTAGGACATCTAGAGCCCATGTACCAAAGACCACTAAGAAAGCTAAGATTGTTTCTAGGTGGATTAGAAAGAATGAAAATGTTTGCCATGTTGCTCAAATAGCCTTGAAGGCAAATTCTTCTAATTTTTGGTATTTAGATAGTGGGTGCTCTAGGCATATGACGGGAAACAAGAGTTTCTTCGAGACTCTTGTTATGGAGGAAGGAGGATATGTCACTTTTGGTGATGGATCCAAAAAGAAGGTTGTAGGGAAATGAACCATTTCTGTTCCCGGATTACCCTCCTTATCCGATGCTTTATTTGTTGATGGTTTGAAAGCCAATTTAATAAGCATTTCACATCTAAGTGATGAAGGATATTCTGTCTTGTTTTGTAAAGATGATTGCTCGATCCTAAAGCCTGATGGACAAACCTTATTGAAAGGTATGAGATCTAGCGACAATTGCTATTGTCTTGAAGCTAGAATAGTCTCAAACAATGTGTCCATGGATGAGCAAATAGAGTTATGGCATGAAAGACTTGGCCATATGAACTTTAGGGATTTAAGAACCCTTGGAAAGTTCGAGTGTGTACGTGGCCTCCCTAAGCTTGGGAAGAAAGCCAATGGTATTTGTGGACCTTGCCAACAAGGAAAACAAATTAAAAGCATGCACAAAAAGGGCAAGTATCTCTCCACCAAGGAGCCCCTAGAGCTTCTCCACATGGATCTCATGGGTCCTATGCAATCCGAGAGTTTAGGTGGAAAGAGATACATTTTTTTTTGTGTTGATGATTTCTCTAGATTTACATGGACATATTTTCTTAGAGAAAAATCCGAAACTTTTGATAAGTTTAAAATGCTTTGTACTAAAATACAAAATGAAATGAATTCTAACATTAAAAGCATTAAACGGATTAGAAGTGACCATGGGAGGGAATTTGAGAATGCCTATTTTGAAAGCTATTGCAATAGCTTAGGCATCTCCAATGAGTTCTTGGCTCCTAGGACACCTCAACAAAATGGAGCTGTTGAGAGGAAGAATAGGGTCCTTCAAGAGATGGCCCGATTGATGTTGCTTAGCAACAATGTCCCTAGGAACCTATGGGCCAAAGCCGTCGATACGGCTTGCTATATAGGGAATCGTGTTTTCCTAAGGTTCGGATCTAGAAACACTTCCTATGAGTTGTGGAAGGGTAGGAAGCCAAATGTTAGCTACTTCCACACATTTGGAAGCAAATGCTACATTTTAAATGACCGTGATCAACTTGGAAAGTTTGATTGTAAGAGTGATGAGGGTATCTTTATTGGCTATGCCTTGAATAGTAAAGCCTATAGAGTTTTCAACTTGAAGACTCGAACCGTCATGGAATCATCGAATGTTGTTATTGATGATACAAGGCTCAAGTCTAATGACCATGAGGAGGAGGAAGTTTTAGATGATGACTCTCCTTTGGAGAGGGTTGTGGTGACTCCCAATGTTGGGACGTCCAATGACATTAATGAAGTCAAAGAACCTATTACTAGAGTCCCTCTCTTGGACTCTAATGAACCCGATCCATGGGTTAGAAGGCTCCATAACAAAGAGGATGTTATTGGAGATGTGAATGAAGGTGTTAGAACTAGGTGTCAAATAGCTAATCTAATTAGCTACACATGCTACACCTCTCAAATTGAACCCAAAAAGGTTGATGAAGCCTTAAATGATGAATTTTGGGTTCTAGCCATGCAAGAAGAGCTAAACCAATTCGAGAGGAATGAGGTTTGGACTATAGTTCCTAGGCCTAAAAGCTCACATGTGATAGGAACTAAGTGGATTTATAGGAATAAATCCGATGAGAATGGCAACATAGTGCGGAACAAGGCTAGACTTGTAGCACAAGGGTACTCTCAAATTGAGGGTATCGACTTTGAGGAGACTTTTGCTCCCGTTGCCCGTTTAGAGTCCATTAGGCTTCTCTTGTCCATTTCTTGTGTGCACAAGTTCAAATTGCACCAAATGGATGTCAAGAGTGCCTTACTCAATGGCTTCTTGCAAGAGGACGTGTTTGTTGAACAACCCAAGGGGTTTGTGGATGCACACCACCCCAACCATGTCTATTGCCTCAAGAAAGCACTATATGGGTTGAAACAAGCACCGAGGGCTTGGTATGAGTGCCTCACTCAATTTCTTGTTAACAATGACTACACAAGAGGTAGTGTTGACAAGACCTTGTTCATCAAGAGAAACAAAGATGAGTTATTTATAGCTCAAATCTATGTTGATGACATTGTATTTGGCTCCACCAACAACAGCAAGGTCTAACAATTTGTTGATGTCATGTCTCATGAATTTGAGATGAGTCTTGTTGGTGAGCTTAGTTACTTCCTAGGTTTGCAAATTAGGCAATTAGATGATGGGATTTTCATAACCAAAGCCAAATATGCCAAAATCCTAGTGAAGAAGTTTGGTTTAGAGAATGCCAAACATTGTGATACACCCATGAGTACCACTTTGAACCTAAGCAAGGATGCTAGTGGTAAAAGTGTGGAACAAACGTTATATCGTGGCATGATAGGTAGCTTGCTTTATTTAACCGCAAGTAGGCCCGATATCTCCTTTAGTGTGGGTGTGTGTGCTAGGTACCAAGCGGATCCTAAGGAGTCCCATCTCTCTTCAGTAAAGAGAATCATTCGCTATGTGAATGGGACATCCAACTATGGGATTTGGTACTTTTTTGACACTAATGCTAGTCTTGTAGGCTTTAGTGATGCGGATTGGGCAGGAAATTGCGATGATAGGAAGAGCACATCGGGCGGTTGCTTCTTTCTAGGCAACAACTTGGTGTCTTGGTTTTGCAAGAAGCAAAACTCGATTTCCTTGTCCACGGCCGAGGCCGAGTACATAGCCGCGGGGAGTGGATACACACAACTCCTATGGATGAAGCAAATGCTAGTAGACTACGGATTCAACCATGGTACTCTCACTCTCTTTTGTGATAACATGAGTGCTATTAATATTTCCAAGAATCTGGTATAACATTCTAGAACTAAGCATATTGACATCCGCCATCACTTCATTAGAGAGCTTGTTGAAAATAAATGCATAGTACTTGAACATGTAGGTACTAATGATCAACTTGCGGACTTATTTACTAAACCCTTAGATGCTACTCGATTTAAAACACTAAGTAGATCTATTGGGATATGTCTTATGGAGTGATGTGTTTTGTTAATTGACCCCATATGGGGAACTCAAGCAAAGAGAGCTATTTTGCATTCTTGTATCTTGCAAAAAATTCTAAATAACTTATGCCTCTTCTTTTAATTGTTTGAGTAAGCTTGGTTGCACATACGTATATATGTTTTCAATTCAATAAGTGTGAACCTTGCTTGTTTATAATCCATGTCATATTTATGTTCAAACATGCATTTTTGGACTAGGAGATGTATGTAGGAAGTATGATTTGAATGACCTATGATTATCTCCATGACATGATGATTCTTAAATAACATGCTAATGTCAAATGAAAAAGCATGAAATTCATATAACATGCTCACATGAAAAGCATGAATTGATGATTGCATATTCTTAAATGCAAAACTTGTGTGAAAGCTCATGAGACTCAAAATGAATAAAGGATCTTGTATCCGTTCAAAGGAATTTTTATTCCAAATGTCTCTCTTTCTTTATTAGTTGAACGTGGCTACTATCATACAGATATTTATCCGGAAAAATCTAATAGGGTGCAAAGTCGCTCATGCCATGTTTCGCTTATAAAGTTGGATATAGTTGCTCATATATTAAAATCAATAAAAACTCTATATCCTTGCTTTTCTCATGACAATGGTGAAATTGGTTTGAATTCTTCTTAGAAACCTTGTCATTTGCTTTGCCAAATACCATGATAGTTTGGACTTGAATGCTACATGTCTTGTATGCAAAGCATGTTTGATTCACACATTTTCTTTCAAATAAATCTCCTTGTTTCTCTTCAATTAATTGAGGTGCATAAAGTGACTTATATTAATTATGCAAATCTTGCATGCTACTGTCTCTCGTTGCCATGAGTGACCCGGTTGGGGACTACTCCTTTGCCTATATCATGACAAAAAGGGGGAGTAGTATATGGTAAGGGGAGTTGCAAAATATAGAAGCAATTGTGCATATTGGGGAGAACATTCATTGAGGGGGAGTAACCCGTTGAGAGGGAGCATTGCATACACTTCATTTTATCATGTTGTGCCTAATCGTTTACAGATGCAAATGCTAATTTTTGTTCTCACTTGATTCATCTCACTTTTTACTTGTACTGGAAATGTTAGAAACTTTCTTTTCAGGGCTTGATTATTCTACAAGAGATTGAAGACTTGAAGTTTTATTTTCTTATCTCTTTGTACTATAGAATATCATAGTTATCCCGTTGTTTCTATTTTAATGTGAGGAATCAATGTGAGTGGTGGTTTTGTCACGAAATAGCCAAAGGGGGAGATTGTAAGGTTCCCATTTGTTGATTGGCTCATTTCGTGGACAAACCACATGTTGGGGTTCTTTGTAAGGGTAGCCTAGGTATCGGGTTTATTGTTCGAAGCCCTTTGAAGACCTCGTATTGATAAGCACCGAAGGTATATTTCTTTGTGCCTACTTGTCTTGAAGAGATAGTTGCACACACTTACAACTCATGCATATGTTTAATACTTGTATGTTGTGTGTCTTATTTTTGTGCATTAATGTTCATTAACATCTCTTCTTGCATGTTAGTTTGATTGCATCTTGCATATCCAATTGCCTTGTCATGCTTAGACTAAGGATTACATTTTTGCATTGGGCGCTCCCAAAAGCGCTCTTCAGAAGCGCTGTACGAACAGCGCCTATTGAGCGCTGTTCAGACCTGATTGATTTAATTCGGTCGCTGTTGGGTCACTGTACAGGCGCTGTACAAAGCGTTCTACGTACAACGCCACTCTGTTTTCCCGTGAGAACAGAGTAGGGGCGCTGTACAAGCGCTGTACAAAAGGCGCTCTACGTACAGCGCCCTATAGCGCCCAAGGCAAATATGAGGCCAACTTATCAAAACGACCACACCTTATTTTGGCCCCCTATATATATGCCACTTTGACTTTAGGTCAATCAAGAAAGTTCATATTCAGATACTATACTTAGGATATTTTTCAAAGAGAAGAAAAATTCCAAAGAACTCATTTTTAGTTTACTCAAACACTTGTTCATGATCATCAATCATCATCTAGCATCATCCTTGATCATCTAGATGTCTCTTTGCATGGATTCTTCATCATACTTTGTTTGGTAAGCTTTTCACTAATATCTTACATATTTTGTGTTTTTCTTAACAAGCAATCTCAATTTATTACTTGTATGATTTTCATATATCTTTTGATACAAGATTGAGATTAGTGTGATGTATGTTTGAGAAGTTGTATTGTGATAGCTAATTAGGTTTTGTGCTTAATCTTGATTAGCTAAACTATTTGATTGAACATGTCATTTAGTCTTTAATATCTAGGATTGTTCTAATTGCATATTAATCATCTTAGATAAGCATATAGGGTTTCCCTTGCTCTATGTTGCATTTGAATATTCATATATTCACTTAGGGTTTTATTCTCTTCATTGAGAAAGTAAGTCTTGTGTGTAGCTTCTTGGATTAGGTTGCTTAGTTCGCAAGCAAATTGGACTAGGTTCACTCATACCGGGATTAGGTAGGTGTGTGATTACTTCCGGGATTAGGTTGTAATCGTTTTACACATTTAGTGGATTCGAGATTCGAGGTTCGAGTGTGGCTTACTTACTAGCCCGTGGTTTTTCCCGTGAGGGTTTCCACGTAAAAATCAAGTGTTATTTAATTTCCGCATTTTATACTTGATTTATTGCTTTATCTATTTAGGGGTAATTTCATAATTTTGACTAACATGAAAAATTGGATAAAAAGCTTAAAATCTATTCACCCCCCCCCTAGATAGTTTTATACACACCGTGCTATAATTTGTTTCAAAAATTGATCTAGGACAATGCTCAAGAAGTGCACATGTGAAGGAAGCTCCAAAGAGACAACCTCAAGCTCAAAAAGTTCCTCAACCTAACTTCCCTCAAGCTCAAATTCATCAAGGGAAGAGGCCAATCATGCAAAATGGATCAAGGATGCAAACGAGACCAGTTTAACAACAAAGAAGATTTGAACCCGCTCAACCACAAAGTCATGGGAAGGCTCTTATGCATGCACAAGGACATGGTATGAATTCTAAATTTATCCCTACATGTCACTTTTGTGGTATTAATGGTCACATTAGACCAAATTGCTTTCATTTCATTAAATTATGTAGAATCAAAAGCATGATTGAAAAGAGAATGATAAGGGCTAGAATGCATGCTAATAGGAAAGAAAATATTCATGTTCATGATCCTATTATTTCTAGTACTCTTGAACCATTGTCCACTAGGAAGAAAAATGTCATATCTATGTGGATAAGAAAAAATGAACCCGCTTGCTATGAGACTAGCAAGTCTCAAATAGGTTCAACCAAGTCAAATGGACTTGGGAGGTCCATAGGACCTCATGACCTTGATTGATGAAGGATGATATTGACCCCATATAGGGAACTCAAGCAAAGAGAGCTTATTCATACTTGTTGCATGCAAATATTTGAAAAATCTTATGCTTCTTTGTTAATTGCTTGAGTAAGCTTGGTTGCACATATGTATATATGTTTTCAATTCAATAAGTGTGAACCATGCTTGTTTACAGTCCATGTCATATTTATGTTCAAACATGCATTTTTGGACTAGGAGATTTACATAGGAAGTATGATATGAATGACCTATAGTTATCTCCATGACATGATGATTCTTAATGACATGCTTAAAAATTGAAAAGCATGAGTTGTTTTTATAACATGCTAATGTCATATGAAAAGCATGAAATTCAAATGACATGCTCAAATGAAAAAGCATGAATTGATGATTGCAATTTATAAATGCAAAACATTGTGTGAAAAAGCTTATGAGACTCAAAATGAATAAAGGATCTTGTATCCGTTCAAAGGAATTTATATTCCAAATTGTCTCTCTTTCTTTATTTGTTGAACATGTCTACTATCATACGGGTTTCATTCCCGGAAAAATCAAATAGGGTGCAAAGTTGCTCATGACATGTTTGACATATAAAGATGGATATAGTTGCTCATAAATTAAAATCAATGAAAACTCTATATCCTTGCTTCTCTCATGACATTGGTGAAATTGGTTTGAATTCTTATTAGAAACCTTTGTCATTTGCTTTGCCAAATACCCTTGTATTTTGGACTTGAATGCTACATGTCTTGTATGCAAAGCATGTTTTGTTTCACACATTTATTTCAAAATAAATCTCCTTGTTTCTCTCCATTTGATAGAGTTGCATAAAGTGCATTTTATGATTATGCAAATGACTTGAATGCTATCATCTCTCTTTGCTAAGTGACCCGGTGGGGACTACTCCTTTGCCTATATCATGACAAAAAGGGGGAGTAGAATAGTGGTAAGGGGAGTTGCAATTATGCATGTTGGGGAGACAATACATTGAGGGGGAGTAACCCATTGAGGGGGAGCATTGCATTCACATATTGCATGATGTTGTAGCTATGCTTAAAATCTTAGAATGCAAATGCTTGTGTTTAATTCTCACTTGATTAATCTCACATTTTACTTGAACTGGAAAGTATAGAAACTTTTGATTTCAGGGATTGATAGTTCTACTTGAGATTGAAGTCTTCAAGATTATTTTTATATATCTCTTTGTATAGTAGAAAATCATAGTAGACCCGTAGTTTCTATTATGTTGTGAGGAATCAATGTGAGTGGTGGTTTTGTCACGAAATAGCTAAAGGGGGAGATTGTAAGGATTCCCATATTTTGATTGGCTTATTTCGTGGACAAACCACATGTTGGGGTTGATAATGTAAGGGTAGTTTAGGTGTTTGAACTTCATGCTCGAAGGCCCTTTCAAGACCTCAAGGGACAAGCACGCCAAAGGTATAATTTCTTGTGCTTGATTTTTCTTTGAAGAGATTTAGTAAGGACACACACACTTAGCATACTTGCATTTGTGTGCATACTCTTCACATGTCACTTTACACACTAGCACTTTGTTTTATATCTTGTTGTGTGTATATATGCTTAGTAATTCGTTTCCCGATAGTGTTCGGAAACGTCCGCGCTCACACGTATGTGTGCTTGGTTTTGCACGAAGACCGCCCATGGAGAATGCCCTTGGCTTCTCCTTGGTTTTCACCATTGTTGGTGATCAGTGGTTATGATCGGCGGCCTAGCCGCCGAATCAAACCGTCGTTTCAGTCAAGAGAGGTCTGAAGCAATTATGCGGTCACGACCGCCGTTCGAAACCGCCTTTCATACCTGATCGATTTTAATCTCTCGGTCTAATTCGGCGGTTGGATAAGCGGTCACGAAACCGCCGAATGAAACCGCCGAATGAAACCGCCGTTGATGCTCTGTTCTTCACGGGCTCAATTCGGCGGTCGTGATCGGCGGCCTGGCTGCCGATTGAAACCGTCAAACGGTGCGTTTCAGGGGCAAACTTGTCTTTTCACATGCCCAATTCTTGATGTCTATAAATATCTTACTTTCTCATTCTCTGATCAAGCTTCTTGAGTTATTAGAACGCTAAACTTCAAAGAGAGATTTTTGAGAAAAAATCAAATCAAGAACTCACCTTTAAACACTCAAATCAAATCCTTTTTGCATCAAAGTTCATCTTGCATTCATCTATGATTGGGTTTGCATCATCACAACATGCTTGGTAAGATTTTGATTAATTTCATTTTATTTTAGTATTTTACTATCAAGCATATTCTCTTTTAATTACTTGTATGTTTTTGATCATATGATAAATACAAGAATAGAAAATTAATTGTGATGAATTGATTGAGTGTTGTTTGTGATAGCTAATTAGGTTTTTGACTAATCTTGATTAGCTAAGCTATTTGACATGTCATTTAGCAATTGAGATCTAGGGTTGATTTAAATTGATTACTTCATCATCCTAGATAAGCATCTAAAGTTACCTAGCCTTGTTTGTTATTTGAATATTTATACATATTCACATAGGTTGCATAATCTCTTCTTAGAGAATTAAGTCTTGAGGCTAAGGTTGCTTAGGCCTCAAGCAATTAGGACTAGAGCCACTTTTAAAGGCCCGAGTGGTAAAAGTGGGGGGTTATTGACCGGAGTGTTAGATGAGGTCTACATAGGTTGTAAACTCCATTTCGATTAGTGGATTTCAAGGTCCGAGTGTGGCACACTAAACAACCCGTGGTTTTTCCCAATGGTTGGGTTTCCACGTATACATCAAGTGTTATTTAAATTCCGCAATATATTACACTTGCTTGTATTTTTGACTAGTAGGGGCATTTTCGTAAAATTGACTTGCATGCGAAAATTGGGTAATAATAGTTAAAATCTATTCACCCCCCCTCTAGATAACATTTACCATACACACCGAGCATTATTGTTATTTACTTTCACCATCAAATCCACAAAAATGACATATATGAGTAAAATAAGGAATCATACCTTGTCCTTGTCTTTGTCTTTGTGGATGAATGGATTCAATCCATCTTCGTTGTTGAACCGGTTTAGATTGCTTCCTAGCTTGAGGTTGCATGATTGGCCTTTTTCCTTTGTGAGCCAATTGTGGAGGAATGTTGACTTGAGAGACCCTAGGGGGTTGAGCTTGAGGTTGCCTTTTTGGCCCCATTTTCACTTGTGCATTTGAACATTGTCCTATTTCTAACTTCTTCCTAGGAATTTGCACAAATGAAGTTTCTTCGTTCCTCAAACTCTTGACAAACACGGTCTTGTTAGAGGTTGAGATCTTCTTGTCATCTTCATACCCAAGTCCCCTCTTGTCATATGGACTCTTTCCAACACCAAGCATATGGTCAAGTTTCTTGGTGCTAGAATCCATCCTAGTCATAGAATCTCTAACTTCTTCAAGTTCCCTCTTTAGACTTTCTTCATTCCTCCTAGATAAGACTAACTCCTCTCTTAGCTTATCTTCCATCTTCTTCAATTTTTCCACTTGTTCACCTAAGTGGTCATTATGAGATGCAAGCTCAAGATTTTCTTCTCTCAACATCTTGATCTTTCTTGTGCTCTTGATTGCTAAATCATTAAACTCGGCATGATATTTAGTAAGCACCTTTTTCTCCATAAATCCATTTATGGAGTTAGAAGTGGAATCAATTTCTTCTTCACTTGAGTCATTTTCCTCTTGACTCATTTCCTCTCTCTCACTAGCACTTTTGCTTTTATGGGAGGAGGCAAAAGCTAGGAGATTAGCCATGAGATCTTCATCATCTGAAGACTCATCTCCCTCATAGGAGTCATCACTACTTCCACTCCAAGTGGCGGCCATCACTTTTCCCTTTTTCCTCTCATTGTGATTTGCACATTCGGGGGCAAAGTGACCTATGCCACCAAACTCGAAACATCGGACCCCTTTCCTTTCGGTCCTTTCTTGCCTAGGTTCAAACTTCTTGAAAGAGCCCTTTTGTAGGAAAAATACCGTAGTACACGCAGCGGAAGCGAGACTAAAATTAGATTTAGTGACTTTTAAAAAATTTTTCCTTTTATGAACCTTAAACCCTTTAATTAATTAAACATGCATATACAATAACCAAAAAGTAGAATACCTTTTGTCGCGTGATCCGATTGACTTACGTCGATGGTAATCCGCAAGATCTTCAATCCTAGCACGAACGTGGATCACCTAGGAGCGTGGTCTCCCTTTTCTTTGAATTGCAAACCTGTGAATGGACAAACAAACTTTTCTTTTCTTTGTTAGTCTCAAAAACAATCAAAAGAAATACCAAGATTATTCCGATCACTTTTGAGTTCTCAATCTAATGATCGAAACTCGCGTGAACCTAGATCGATGTTGTATACACAAGCTTATTGATGATTAAGCAAATAGTATACCATCAAGGAATAATCTAACACTCTTTTATGTTTTTAGAAGAATAAAATAATCTATCTATGAATTGAGAAGAAGAAGAAATTTGTATCAAGAACATATCAAGTGGCCAAAGTTTGCTTCTTCTTTTCCTATTAGGGTGGCCGAATTCTTAACCTAAAACAACTAGGGTTGCCGCAAATCACTAGCCAAAATAGGCTTGTGTTGCACCCTAATTTCCATCTAGTTTAAGACTTCAAACCCTAATCCAACTCATAGATATTTTATTCCCTTTTTTTATTTGACTAATTAAAAAGACTTCTTATTTGATTAAATAAATAAAATCAATTATTTATTTTCTTATCAAACAAGTCTTTTAATTTTAGTAAACTACTACAATAGTATTACTCTAGGAAATATATTTCCTATTCAGAAAAGATTTGTTTCTTAATTAAACAATTAATTAAACAATTAATTAATTCTTATTTAATTAAAACAATGAAACAAAATAATATATTAGGTTATAAAGCACCTTGCCGCCCCACTTAAAATAATTGGGCCATATATTATTTCCTTATTTCATTTAATCCATTGGACTTTAAATAAAAAGCCCACATGTGAACCAGACCCATTCTTACTAAAAGAAACAAGCCCACATGTCTTTCATTAATATATAAATATAATTGAGCAGCCCATTACTTAAATAATGTGCAAATTATATTCTTAATATATTAAATGCAATTCTAGATGGACCCTTAAATTGGTCCGGTAGAATATATCAAGTGATCCATGCAAGTCCGTGTGGATTGGGGATCTTGGCGGGCCATCTAAATTTAAGCTTCAATAGACATAACCTAATCACAATCAACAAATGATTCACTTAGGTCCGATCCATTAATTTTAACTCATTCCACTAAAGAGCTAAAACTGAACTCTTAAATAAAGATAGAAAAGGAAGATGCTCCTCATTCATACCCTAGACAATCATATTGGAGATAGTGTATCCTCGTGATTAATATCAGTAATCGCCAAGAGTTCATAGACCGCCTATAACTCTCCAAGTTACCATATTTACTCATATGACCACGTTTTGAACTTGGATATTTTGACTTGTCCAGAAGCCATGTTTTCAATAGACACTATCGAAAACTCAACGTTGAGATTTAATATCCAATTACCTCAAAACATCCATATGATGATATTATACTCTCATTTAATAAATGGAGCCACGATGTCCATATCTATAAATGAAGTCCTCTATCGATTAACAAATGAATATCACCAAACTATCGAGGATAGACTATGCGATATAATCGTACTCATTGATAACTCAAATGATATCACTTGCAACCATAAGTCCATCATTTATCTCAGGATTAAGATAGACTCTCCGATTGTCCTGATAATGAAAAGACTATTATCTATTGACGGTTCTAGATAAAGCTTTTCATTGTGATCCAGTTCAATGCACCCAGTACACTAGATCCTTTTGCTCGAAGACACTCCGATGATTTTAGACTCATCATATCTCATTTGATCCCACTCAAATGCTAGCAAAAGAATTCTACAACTTTAACAAGATAAAGGTGCCCAACCTTTAACTTAAGTTGTGAACATTATTCAAGACTAACTAAAGAATTGTGTCTACCACATACATATCCAAATGTACGAACAATTCTTCTTTTCTCATAGTCTTTAGACCTTATGATTATTTACTTTGACAATTATAATATTAAACTATAAATGCTATACGATTTGTTAAACCAGAAATCACTTTATTAATATGAAAAAGATTGTTAATTACAACATTACACTCTTGCTATTGAGCATAATCCTAACACCTTTTTCTTCAAATCTTGACCTTTTGATCCAAAGCCCTTTCTTCTAAACTTCATAACCTTGTTGAACCTTTTTACAAACAAGGCAAGGTCTTCATCCGAGTCAACCTTCTTTGCCTCCTTTTCATCCTTGAAGGTTTTTAAAGCAATTCCTTTTTGCTTTTTAGTGGGTGTGGAGATAGGCCCTTTCCTAGACTCATAAGCTAGAAGTCTCCCAATCACCTCACTCGGCTTCATATCCTTATATCTACTATTTTCTTCTAAAGCCGTCACCTTCAATTCAAACCTATCGGGTAGAGATCTCATAATCTTTTGATTGATTCTCCTATCCGAATATGGATCACCAAGTTGATGGCTTTGGTTGACTATATCCATCAACTTGATCTCGAAGTTGTTGAAGCACTCATTCTCCTCCATCTTAAGAATCTCGAATTGAGTTTGGAGGACTTGAAGCTTAGAGTCCTTCACCACTTCGGTTCCCTCATGTGCAATCTCTAGGATGTCCCAAGCCTCCTTAGCTGTCCTAGTATTTTGAATCAATTTATATTGATTTTTGTCCATAGCACACAAGATGGCATGCATCACCTTCCTATTCCACTTTGAAGCCTCAAACTCTTACGCGTTCCATTGCACCTTTGGCTTCAATACTTCTTCTCCTCCACCATCGGGAGTCATCTTGGGTAGATCATATCCGTCTTCCACCGCCATCCATGCACAGTCATGAAGTTGGCATATGTAGGATTCCATCTTCCCTTTCCATTGGGAATAGTTCAATCCGGTAAGAGTGGAGGCCTTGTGCTTGAAGCACCTTCGTTGCCACCACCATTTCCACCGTTTCCACTCATAGTGTTTATGAATGAATGAAATGAATGCAAATGTATGAATGATCAAAAATCACACAAAATGGAAAACACACCAAAATAAGCAAGGATCACCTATGTATGTCTAGGAACCCGCTCTGATACCAATTGAAACAAATTATAGCACGGTGTGTATTAAACTATCTAGAGGGGGGGGGGTGAATAGATTTTAAGCTTATTACCCAATTTTTCGTATAAGTCAAAATTACGAAATTACCCCTAACTACATAAAGCAATAAATCAAGTATAAAATACGGAAATTAAATAACACTTGATTTTTACGTGGAAACCCTCACGGGAAAAACCATGGGCTAGTAAGTAAGCCACACTCGAACCTCGAATCCACTAAATGTGTAAACGATTACAACCTAATCCCGGAAGTAATCACACACCTACCTAATCCCGGTATGAGTGAACCTAGTCCAATTTGCTTGCGATCTAAGCAACCTAATCCCGGAAGCTACACACAAGACTTACTTTCTCTATGAAGAGAATACAACCCTAAGTGAATATATGAATATTCAAATGCAACATAGAGCAAGGGAAACCCTATATGCTTATCTAAGATGATGAATTTGCAATTAAAGCAATCCTAGATATTATAAACTAAATGACATGTCAATTAGTTTAGCTAATCAAGATTAAGCACAAAACCTAATTTGCTAGCACAAAACAACTTCTCAAACATACATCACACTAATCTCAATCTTGTATCCAAAGTATATAAAATAACATACAAGTAATTAATTGAGATTGCTTGTTAAGAGAAACACAAAATATGTAAGATATTAGTGAAAAGCTTACCAAGCAAAGTATGATGAAGAATCTATGCAAGATGACATCTAGATGATCAAAGATGATGCTAGATGATGATTGATGATCATGAAAAAGTGTTTGAGTAATTAAAAATGAGTTCTTTGTGTATTTTTCTTCTCTTGAAAAATATTCTAAGTATAGAATATGAATATGAACTCTCTTGGCTGACCTAAAGTCAAAGTGGCATATATATAGGGGCCATAAGTGAAGTGTGGTCGTTTTGAAAAACGCACCAGAAATTTCTCTGTGCGCTAGTGGCCTTGTGCCGGACGACAGGCGCACGACCAGCGCAAAGGCAAAAATTGCATAGGCGCTTGACGACCAGCGCTCAGACAGGCGCACGACCAGCGGCACACCACTAGGCGTTTTGCGCTGGTGAGCTGCGCTGGTCTGGACCAGCGCACGACCAGCGATAGACAACTGGGCGATCTGCGCTGGTGAGCTGCGCCGGTCTGGACCAGCACACGACCAGCGACAGACCACTGGGCGATCTGCGCTGGTCTGGCGCTTGACGACCAGCGCACAGCCCACTCCTTTGAACCCCACAAGAAAACATGCAAGGGGTAAAAAGGTAAAACTAAATGCATCCTAAAGGCCTAACATGATATGACATATAATCACAAGATCAATCAGAAAAAAACATGCAAGAAGAGATGAAAATAGGCATTAATGCATAACAAAAATAAACACAACATACAAAGATAAGACATATGCATGAGTTGTGGGTGTGTGCAACTATATCTTCGAGACAAGTAAGCACAAAGAAAATTATCTTCGGTGCTTATCAACATGAGGTCTTCAAAGGGCTTGAAACAATAAAACCAATACATAAGTTACCCTTACAAAGTACCCCAACATGTGGTTTGTCCACGAAATGAGCCAATCACAAATGGGAACCTTACAGGACTTGAATGCTACATGTCTTGTATGCAAAGCATGTTTGATTCACACATTTTCCTAAGATAAATCTCCTTGTTTCTCTCCAATTAATTGGGATGCATAAAGTGACTAATATGATTATGCAAATTTCTTGCATGCTACTATCTCTCTTTGCTAAGAGTGACCCGGTTGGGGACTACTCATTTGCCTATATCATGACAAAAAGGGGGAGTAGGATATGGTAAGGCGAGTTGCAAATTGTAGTAGCAAGTGCATGATTGGGGAGAACATACATTGAGGGGGAGTAACCCGTTGAGGGGTGAAACAAATTAGAGCACGGTGTGTATAAAACTATCTAGATGGGGGTGAATAGATTTTAAACTTATTACCCAATAAAAATGGAGTCTTGATACCTTGGCTTTGAAGGTGCTCAAAATTGTTCTCAAAGGTGTAATTTTTGCTCTAAAAAACGAGCCAAGGCTATCAAGTCATATATAAATGAGATCCAAGCAAAGTGGTGTCGTTTGGGAAAAAACACTCTAGCTTCCCGTCATGTGCGTTGGTCCTGCGCTGGACGACCTGCGTAGGAATACCAGCTCAGGCACGATTGTGCTGGACGACCAGCGTAGGAAGACCAGTGCAGGTCCAGCGCCAACATTCTGCCATGATTGTGCTGGACGACCAGCGTAGGAAGACCAACGTAGGAAGACCAGCGTAGGTGCCGCGGTAATATTCTGCCAAGATTGCGCTGGATGACCAGCATAGGAAGACCAGCGCAGGTAGACCAGCGCAATGACTACACACATTCTAAAAAAAAAACATTCAAGGAAAAAATGTGCAAGTGTGATTGGTGTAATACAAACATACAAAAAGCAATTATCACACATGCATGCTAGAGAGTGTGTGTGTGCAACTAAATCTCTTCAAATTAGAGTTAAGTCAAGAATCTACCTTCCTTGAAGCTCTTGATTCCACTAAGAAGTCCTTTGGCACTTGATGAGGATTTCTTCAATCCTAAGCTACCCTTACAAATTGAACCCCATTGTGATTTTGTTAACAAAATACGCCAATCAAAAGTGAGGCACTTACAATCTCCCCCTTTGGCTATTTCGTGACAAAATCAGCATTCACATAGCAACCTCACAAAAACAAAAAATGGTTGGTCAACAAAATTTTCTACATTACAATTAAAGCTCCTAGTCTAAGTCTTGAACAACTTCAAGTCATTCCAAAGCTTGTAGAAAATTCCAACCTACACACAATCAACAAGAAAGATACCTTTTAAGAGCAAGTGTGTGAGAGGTGCTAATGCAAGATTAATTGCAATTGCCAAAGAAAATCAATACAATAAAAAATGTAATCATGCAATGCAAAACAACTCCCCCTAAATGCATCAACTCCCAACAAGGGTTACTCTCTCTCTCTCTCTCTTAACTCCCCATCAAAGCAAGGTCAAGAATGGCACAAATACTCCCTAACCTTACTCCCCCCTTTTGTCATGAGATAGGCAAAGGGAGTCTCCCCTAATAGGTAAGCATTAGCAAGTAGAGCTTGTAGCACAAGCACATATGCATAATCATATAAGCAATTTTATGAAACTCAATTAAGTAAGAGAGATTCAAGGAGTTTTATTCTAAGAAAATGTGTGACAAGGATGCTTTGCATGCAAGACATGTTGCATTTAAGATCAAAAGCAATGGTATTTGGCAAAGCAAACAACAAAGGTTTCCAATAGAATTCAAACCAATTTCACCCTTTGTCATGGAAAAAGCAAGGATATAGAATTTTAGCATTTCAAAATAAAGAGCAACTATATCCAACTTTATAAGCAAAACAAGACATGAGCGACTTTGCACCCTATTTGATTTTTCCGGGTGAGATACCCGTATGATAGTAGCCTTGTTCTACAAATAAAGAAAGAGAGACTTAGGATATTAAGATCCTTATTGATTTGAGTCTCAATATTGCTTTTGCACACATATTTGCATTCAACATTTGCAATCAAACATTTCACATTTTCATCTCATACTTTTCAACTAAGCATGTCATTAAAAAAAATCATCATGTCATGGAGATCAATTAAAGGTCATTCAAAAAGTACTTCCAAGTACATCTCCTATTCCAAAAATGCATGTTTGAGCATAAATATGACATGGATTGCAAGCAAGTCAATGTAGCACACTTATTAAAGAAAAATACATATAAGCATGTACAACCAATCATCTCAAGTAATTAAATAAGAGGCATAAAACATATTAATGTAGCATAATGCATGATCATGCAACTTTGCTCTCTTTGCTTAAGCTCCCCATATGGGGTCAAGACATACCATTTCAACCCAAGTGACAAATCCCAATAGACTTGCTAACGTTCCCAAATCTAAGGGTGTCTAAGGGCTTTGTAAACAAATCCGCTAGTTGGTCATTTGTTCCCACATGTTCCAATGCAATGGTTTTGCTTTCAACTAGCTTTCTTATGAAATGGTGTCTAATGTCAATGTGCTTTGTCCTAGAATGTTGGACGGGATTCTTAAAAATGTTGATGGCACTCATGTTATCACAAAATAAAGTAAGAGTACCTTGCTCCAAGCCATAGTCGGCTAGCATTTGTTTCATCCACATCAATTGAGTGCAAGCACTACCGGCGGCAATATATTCTGCCTCGGTCGTGGACAGGGAAATTGAGTTTTGCTTCTTGCAAAACCAAGAAACCAAATTGTTCCCAAGGAAGAAGCAACCGCCCGATGTACTCTTCCTATCATCACAATTTCCCGCCTAATCGGCATTACTAAATCCAACAAGACTTGGATTAGTGTTAAAGGAGTACCATATCCCATGATTTGAGGAACCATTCACAAACCGAATGATCCTCTTCACCGCAACAAGGTGAGATTCTTTGGGATTAGCTTGGTACCTAGCATAAACACCCACACTAAAACAAATATCGGGCCTACTTGCGGTCAAGTAAAGCAAGCTACCTATCATGTCACGATATAGACATTGCTCCACATCCTTTCCATTAGCATCTTTGCTAAGTTTCAAGGTGGTGCTCATGGGTGTGTCACAATGTTTGGCATTCTCAAGGCCAAACTTCTTCACTAGGCTCTTAGCATACTTAGCTTGGGATATGAAGATCCCATCATGCATTTGCTCGATTTGCAATCCTAGGAAGTAATTTAGTTCACCAACCATGCTCATTTCAAACTCATGAGACATGACATCAACAAATTGTCTAACTTTGGATTGGTTGGTGGAACCAAATACAATGTCATCAACATAAATTTGAGCTACGAATAGCTCATCTTTGGTGCACTTGATGAACAAAGTCTTGTCAACACTACCTCTGGTGTAGCCATTGTCAACAAGATAAAGAGTGAGGTGTTAGGATTATGCTCAATAGCAAGAGTGTAATGTTGTAATTAACAATCTTTTTCATATTAATAAAGTGATTTCTGGTTTAACAAATCGTATAGCATTTATAGTTTAATATTATAATTGTCAAAATAAATAATCATAAGGTCTAAAGACTATGAGAAAAGAAGAATTGTTCGTACATCTGGATATGTATGTGGTAGACACAATTCTTTAGTTAGTCTTGAATAATGTTCACAACTTAAGTTAAAGGTTGGGCACCTTTATCTTGTTAAAGTTGTAGAATTCTTTTGCTAGCATTTGAGTGGGATCAAATGAGATATGATGAGTCTAAATCATCGGAGTGTCTTCGAGCAAAAGGATCTAGTGCACTGGGTGCATTGAACAGGATCACAATGAAAAGCTTTATCTAGAACCGTCAATAGATAATAGTCTTTTCATTATCAGGACAATCGGAGAGTCTATCTTAATCCTGAGATAAATGATGGACTTATGGTTGCAAGTGATATCATTTGAGTTATCAATGAGTACGATTATATCGCATAGTCTATCCTCGATAGTTTGGTGATATTCATTTGTTAATCGATAGAGGACTTCATTTATAGATATGGACATCGTGGCTCCATTTAATTAAATGAGAGTATAATATCATCATAAGGATGTTTTGAGGTAATTGGATATTAAATCTCAACGTTGAGTTTTCGATAGTGTCTATTGAAAACATGGCTTCTGGACAAGTCAAAATATCCAAGTTCAAAACGTGGTCATATGAGTAAATATGGTAACTTGGAGAGTTATAGGCGGTCTATGAACTCTTGGCGATTACTGATATTAATCACGAGGATACACTATCTCCTATATGATTGTCTAGGGTATGAATGAGGAGCATCTTCCTTTTCTATCTTTATTTAAGAGTTCAATTTTAGCTCTTTAGTGGAATGAGTTAAAATTAATGGATCGGACCTAAGTGAATCATTTGTTGATTGTGATTAGGTTATGTCTATTGAAGCTTAAATTTAGATGGCCCGCCAAGATCCCAATCCACACGGACTTGCATGGATCACTTGATATATTCTACCGGACCAATTTAAGGGTCCATCTAGAATTGCATTTAATATATTAAGAATATAATTTGCACATTATTTAAGTAATGGGCTGCTCAATTATATTTATATATTAATGAAAGACATGTGGGCTTGTTTCTTTTAGTAAGAATGGGTCTGGTTCACATGTGGGCTTTTTATTTAAAGTCCAATGGATTAAATGAAATAAGAAAATAATATTTTGGCCCATTTATTCAAGTGGGGCGGCAAGGTTAAGTTTTAACCTAATATATTATTTTGTTTCATTTGTTTTAATTAAATAAGAATTAATTAATTTATTAATTAATTGTTTAATTAAGAAACAAATCTTTTCTGATTAGGAAATATCATTCCTAGTGTTATACTATTGTTGGTAGTATACTAAAAGTAAAAGACTTATTTGGTAAGAAAATAAATAATTAATTTTATTTATTTAATCAAATAAGAATTCTTTTATATTTAGTCAAATAAAGGAATAAAAGATTTATGAATTCAATTAGGGTTTAAAGTCTTAAACTAAATAGGAAATAGGGTGCAATACAAACTCTTTTGGGCTTGAGAATTGCGGCAACCCTAGTCCCTTTTAGGTTGTGATTTTCGGCCACCCTAAGTGAAAGAAGAGAAGAAAATTTGGCCACCTATATAAGTGCTCTTATAGATTTCGGCCACCACAAGTTGTTCTAGAGACAATTTTTCTTCTTCTTCTCAATTCATAGAAAGCTTTTATTCTACTAAAACAAATAGGAGTGTTAGATTATTCTTTGATAGTATACTATTTGCTTAATCATCAATAAGCTTGTGTATACGATATCGATCAAAAGTGACCGGAATAATCTCAGTCATTCTTTTGATTGTTTTTGTGACTAACAAAGAAAAGAAAGTTTGTTTTGTCCATTCACAGGTTTGCAATTCAAAGAAAAAGGGAGACCACGCTCCTAGGTGATCCACGTTCGTGCTAGGATTGAAGATCTTGCGGATTACCATCGACGTAAGTCAATCGGATCACGCGACAAAAGGTATTCTACTTTTTGGTTATTGTATATGCATGTTTAATTAATTAAAGGGTTTAAGGTTCATAAAGGAAAAATTTTAAAAGTCACTAAATCTTATTTTTAGTCTCGCTTCCGCTGCGTGTACTACGGTATTTTTCCCTACAATTGGTATCAGAGCCTAGGTTGAACCCTTTTAATTAATTAACGTATATATACGTGGATCTATTTCTTTTTATTGTGATTATGCATGTTTAGAAAGAGATGGCACTCTAGGTATTCGAATATATAATTACATGTGGATGTATGGATTTATATATGTTTATGTGGATTGTTATTGCTCGATTTTGGTCCTAGATTTTCAATGTAATTTTTGTTTCGGAGTTGTAACAAGAAGGGTGGTCTATCATCGCCATAATTCCTTCTTGGTAGATTGCTAGGTTTTATTTTTTTTTGTGCAGTATTTTTTTATATACTGCTGCAGTTTTATTTTTTTTTATTATGTGCAGTTTTTGTATGTAAAAGGTACTGCAGTGATTAAAAAGAAAAAAATAATAATAATAATACTGCAGTATTTTATTTGTTTAAATACTACCGTAATATGTTTAGGTCTTGAAGATTCGAAGACACGAAGAAAAACGAAGCAACCGGAACCGAGAACGAGCACCGTGCGCACCCTAGGAGTGGATTGGGCTGCGCATGGCAAGCCCATCTCAAGGTGGGCTGCGCACGGCAGCCTTGGAGGACTTATGGGCTGCGCATGGCAGCCCCTTTGTGGGGTTGTGGTGTGTGCCGCCCATAGGAGAAGGCCGAAGGATAAGCTTATGGTTGATGGGCCACCTGAAGATCTTGTGTTCCTAAAACAAATTGTAATTTACTTGTTTTTCTAGGATGGGCCAAAATTGTTGCTATTTAATTTATGCTTTAAATATTACAATATTTGTTATTGTATGATAACATGACATATAGAATAGGAGTGCCACTCATATATCTCTTTTGGTATGAACATGCATTGAATGATTTAGGTATCTAAATTGGCATCTAGATAACTTGGTAAATCATTCTATGGGATTTAATCACACGCCTTAAATAATTGAGTGGGAGAAGGTGTTTTTGTAACACCTATGGCCTCCAAGGTTGGTTGAGCTTTATTATTTATGGTAATCCCCCCAAGGGGCGTCCATGAATGGAATTTAGCAACATACTTCCTTACAAGGATAGACTAGACAATGGACTCAAACGAGATCTACTCCCCAAGGAGGGATTTTCGTGAGAGAAAATTGAGGGTCGATATCTTGGTAACACACTCAATGTAATTTTATTGATATCCTCCCAAGAGTTCTTGTCAGTAAAATTGCAAGGCTAAAATTGAAAACGCTGGTTGTTATGTTAACAATTAGGTGGGACCTAGTCTAACTAGTAAATGGTGCGAACTCCCAAAGGAGGCGTAACATTTATGGGTGTTGGATCACCGTTGAATTTTTATGATTGAGTTATTTATTTAATTCAAGATAAATATTTAAAGTGCTTTATCATGATTATTTACTTATATATGTTTTGTTTTATTCAGAAATCATGACCCCATCACTTATGAACATCCTTAAAGATAACACTTTAACTGGAGATAATTATGTCACATGGAAAAGGAAAATTGGGTTGTTGCTGCAAAGTGAAAAACATAAGTTTGTTCTAACTACTCCTAAACCACCTGCTCCTAATAATGAATCAAGCATAATGTATAGAGATGAGTATGAGCAGTGGAAGACTTCAGATGATATGGCAAAATGTTACATTATGGCCACTATCTCCGACGTGTTGCAACAGCAGCATGAAGGAATGGAGTCCGCTGCTGATATTATGATGTCTCTAGAGGAGATGTTTGCTATGAAGTCTAGGACGACTAAGAGAGAGGCAGTGACTGCTTTTATGAATCTTAGGATGAAACCTGGACAGGCTGTGAAAGATCACATGATGAAAGTCATAGCACATCTCAACATTGCTGAACTGCATGGCGCTGAGATAGATGGTGAGACAAAGATTGATATGGTTGTCAATTCATTGTCAGATTCCTTTGATCAGTTCAAATTGGACTACACTTTGAACAAAAAGGAATACACCTTACAAGGCCTGATGCAAGATGTTCAAAGTGCTGAAAAGATCCTTGTGAAAGGCAAAGGTCAAGAGATTCATATGGTTGGTAAAGTTGCTACTGTTAAGGCCCGTCAAAAGGTCAAGAAACAACAGAAGAAAAAGCAACTTGGGCCTATCAAGAAGGACACCAAGAAAGTAACCAAGATCAAAGGGAAATGCTTCCTTTGTGGTGAAAAGGGACATTGGAAGAGAAATTGCCCAAAGTCCCAGAATAAGAAGGAAGAAGGTAATGTGAATTATCTTGAAACATGTTTTTTGGCTGATTCTACAGATTCTTGGATCATAGACTCAGGAGCCACTAATCATGTTTGTTATTCCTTGCAGGGGTTCCAAGAAAGGAGAAAGCTGAGTAAGAATGAAATCAATTTGCGCTTGGGCAACGGAACGTTAGTGTCTGCAAGTGCAGTGGGAGATATTAGAGTTTATTTGGATTCTAGAAGGCATTTAGATTTGATAGACGTTTATTATGTACCTCAATTCAAGAGGAATTTAATTTCAGTTTCTTGTTTAAATAAATTTGGATATTCGGTTACTTTTAATAAAGTTTTTATTATTAGTAAGAATGACAAAATTATTTGCCAAGGTACATTGGAAAACGGTCTATACTTTTTGCATAGAAATATCTCTCACTCGTTAGACACAGAAATAACGGAACCTAATCATAAAAGAGTAAAATTATCAACAGATGAAACCTACTTTGGCACTTACGCTTAGGTCATATTAACCTTAATAGGATTAAAAGATTGGTATGTGACGGACCTTTGAGTGACTTAAAGGTTGATGATCTACCAACTTGTGAATCTTGTTTGGAAGGTAAAATGACCAAAAGGACGTTCTCTGCCAAAGGTGCAAGAGCCACTGAATGTTTAGGATTGATACACACTGATGTATGTGGACCCATGAGCATTCAAGCTAGAGGTGGATATGAGTACTTCATCACCTTCACAGATGATTACTCGAGATTTGGTTATGTGTATCTCATGCGACATAAGTCGGATGCTTTTGACATGTTCAAAGCATTCAAAGCTGAAGTGGAAAATCAGCTTGAGAAACACATAAAAATCTTGAGATCTGATCGTGGTGGAGAATATCTATCTGGTGAGTTTCAGCAATATCTTATTGATAATGGGATTGTTTCTCAGTTTTCTGCATCAGGTACACCTCAACATAATGGGGTAGCAGAAAGGAGAAATAGAACTCTTTTGGATATGGTTAGGTCTATGTTGAGTTATTCAACACTTCCTATTTCTTTTTGGGGATATGCTTTACAAACTGCTATATACATTCTAAACGATATACCATCTAAGTCTGTTCCTAAAACACCGCATGAGTTGTGGACTGGGCGCAAGCCTAGTTTACAACACTTAAGGATATTTGGTTGTCCTGCGCATGTGTTAAAAGGAAAGACAGAAAAGATGGAGTCCCATTCAGAAACATGTATATTTGTAGGGTATCCAAAAGAAACTAAAGGATATTATTTCTATAGTCCTTCAGATCTTAAAGTATTTGTTTCGACAAATGCTAAATTTCTGGAAAAGGACTATATGAATGATTTTGTGCCTAGAAGTAGAATTGTCCTGAATGAGATGTCAGGAGATACAATTCCACGAGAGGTTACACAACCTAACCCAATTGTAAGTTCCGATCCAACACAAGATCAACAACCTACCATTCCTTGTCGTAGTGGGAGGGTTAGAACACAACCCGAAAGATACATCGGTCTGGGAGAATCAGTGGAGAATCTCCCGGACGACGATGATCCCTACACGTACAAGGAAGCTATGGAGGATGTTGATAGTCGCCATTGGCAAAAGGCAATGCAATCTGAGATTGAATCTATGTTCGATAACAAAGTCTGGTCCCTTGTAGACTTGCCTAAAGGGATAAAACCCATTGGGTGCAAGTGGGTATACAAGAGGAAAAGAGGTATGGATGGTAAGGTGGAAACCTTTAAAGCTAGATTGGTAGCTAAAGGGTATACACAGAAAGAAGGTATCGATTACGAGGAAACCTTCTCTCCTGTGGCCATGCTTAAATCCATTAGGATACTCTTATCCATTGCAGCATCTTTAGATCTAGAGATTTGGCAAATGGAAGTCAAGACAGCTTTCCTTAATGGAAGTCTTGACGAAAGCATCTACATGATGCAACCAGAGGGATTCATTGAAAAGGGCCAAATGGAAAAGGTATGCAAGTTGCAGAAATCCATATATGGATTGAAGCAAGCATCCAGATCCTGGAACATAAGGTTTGATCAAGCTGTCAAAGGTTTTGGATTTATTCAGAATCCTGACGAACCTTGTGTATACAAAAGGATTAAGGGCGACAAGTTGGTTTTCCTGATTCTTTATGTTGATGATATACTACTCATTGGAAACGATGTAGGTGTATTGACATCAGTAAAAGAATGGTTAGCAAAACAATTTGATATGAAGGACTTAGGAGAAGCAAGTTTTATTCTAGGTATCCAAGTAATAAGGGATAGAAAGAATAGAACGATTGCATTATCCCAAGCTTCATACATAGACAAGATCTTGTCTAGGTTTTCCATGCAGGATTCCAAGAAAGGTATGTTACCTTTCAGACATGGAATCAAGCTTTCTAAGGAACAAGTTCCTAAGAATGAGCATGAAGAGCAATTCATGAGTAGAGTTCCATATGCCTCGGCAGTTGGAAGTCTCATGTATGCAATGCTCTGTACTAGACCAGATATTTATTTTGCTGTTGGCATAGTTAGCAGGTTTCAATCGAAACCTGGTCCTGATCACTGGACGGCAGTCAAGCATATTTTCAAGTATCTTAAGAGAACGAGAGATAATATGCTTGTATACTCTGGAGGGGATTTGATTCCCGTTGGGTATACAGATTCTGATTTCCAATCAGATTCTGACTCCAGAAAATCCACATCAGGGGCTGTGTTTACTATTGGAGGAGGAGCAGTTATATGGAGGAGTATCAAGCAATCTTGTATTGCTGATTCCACCATGGAAGCTGAGTATGTTGCTGCATGCGAGGCTGCCAAAGAGGCTATTTGGCTCCGCCAATTCTTGATTGACTTGGAAGTGGTTCCTAGTGCGAATAAGCAGATCACTATCTACTGTGACAACAGTGGAGCAGTGGCTAATTCGAAAGAACCAAGAAGTCACAAGAGAGGTAAACACATTGAAAGAAAGTATCATCTTTTAAGGGAGATTGTTCAAAGAGGTGACGTGACGATTACCAAAATCGCGTCAGCAGAAAATCTAGCGGATCCCTTCACAAAGGCTCTACCTCAGAAGAGTTTCGATGGGCATCTAGAGAACATGGGCTTAAGAGATATGACACATTTGCTATAGTGCAAGTGGGAGATTGTTAGGATTATGCTCAATAGCAAGAGTGTAATGTTGTAATTAACAATCTTTTTCATATTAATAAAGTGATTTCTGGTTTAACAAATCGTATAGCATTTATAGTTTAATATTATAATTGTCAAAATAAATAATCATAAGGTCTAAAGACTATGAGAAAAGAAGAATTGTTCGTACATCTGGATATGTATGTGGTAGACACAATTCTTTAGTTAGTCTTGAATAATGTTCACAACTTAAGTTAAAGGTTGGGCACCTTTATCTTGTTAAAGTTGTAGAATTCTTTTGCTAGCATTTGAGTGGGATCAAATGAGATATGATGAGTCTAAATCATCGGAGTGTCTTCGAGCAAAAGGATCTAGTGCACTGGGTGCATTGAACAGGATCACAATAAAAAGCTTTATCTAGAACCGTCAATAGATAATAGTCTTTTCATTATCAGGACAATCGGAGAGTCTATCTTAATCCTGAGATAAATGATGGACTTATGGTTGCAAGTGATATCATTTGAGTTATCAATGAGTACGATTATATCGCATAGTCTATCCTCGATAGTTTGGTGATATTCATTTGTTAATCGATAGAGGACTTCATTTATAGATATGGACATCGTGGCTCCATTTAATTAAATGAGAGTATAATATCATCATATGGATGTTTTGAGGTAATTGGATATTAAATCTCAACGTTGAGTTTTCGATAGTGTCTATTGAAAACATGGCTTCTGGACAAGTCAAAATATCCAAGTTCAAAACGTGGTCATATGAGTAAATATGGTAACTTGGAGAGTTATAGGCGGTCTATGAACTCTTGGCGATTACTGATATTAATCACGAGGATACACTATCTCCTATATGATTGTCTAGGGTATGAATGAGGAGCATCTTCCTTTTCTATCTTTATTTAAGAGTTCAATTTTAGCTCTTTAGTGGAATGAGTTAAAATTAATGGATCGGACCTAAGTGAATCATTTGTTGATTGTGATTAGGTTATGTCTATTGAAGCTTAAATTTAGATGGCCCGCCAAGATCCCAATCCACACGGACTTGCATGGATCACTTGATATATTCTACCGGACCAATTTAAGGGTCCATCTAGAATTGCATTTAATATATTAAGAATATAATTTGCACATTATTTAAGTAATGGGCTGCTCAATTATATTTATATATTAATGAAAGACATGTGGGCTTGTTTCTTTTAGTAAGAATGGGTCTGGTTCACATGTGGGCTTTTTATTTAAAGTCCAATGGATTAAATGAAATAAGAAAATAATATTTTGGCCCATTTATTCAAGTGGGGCGGCAAGGTTAAGTTTTAACCTAATATATTATTTTGTTTCATTTGTTTTAATTAAATAAGAATTAATTAATTTATTAATTAATTGTTTAATTAAGAAACAAATCTTTTCTGATTAGGAAATATCATTCCTAGTGTTATACTATTGTTGGTAGTATACTAAAAGTAAAAGACTTATTTGGTAAGAAAATAAATAATTAATTTTATTTATTTAATCAAATAAGAAGTCTTTTATATTTAGTCAAATAAAGGAATAAAAGATTTATGAATTCAATTAGGGTTTAAAGTCTTAAACTAAATAGGAAATAGGGTGCAATACAAACTCTTTTGGGCTTGAGAATTGCGGCAACCCTAGTCCCTTTTAGGTTGTGATTTTCGGCCACCCTAAGTGAAAGAAGAGAAGAAAATTAGGCCACCTATATAAGTGCTCTTATAGATTTCGGCCACCACAAGTTGTTCTAGAGACAATTTTTCTTCTTCTTCTCAATTCGTAGAAAGCTTTTATTCTACTAAAACAAATAGGAGTGTTAGATTATTCTTTGATAGTATACTATTTGCTTAATCATCAATAAGCTTGTGTATACGATATCGATCTAGGTTCACGCGAGTTTCGATCATTAGATTGAGAACTCAAAAGTGACCGGAATAATCTCAGTCATTCTTTTGATTGTTTTTGTGACTAACAAAGAAAAGAAAGTTTGTTTTGTCCATTCACAGGTTTGCAATTCAAAGAAAAAGGGAGACCACGCTCCTAGGTGATCCACGTTCGTGCTAGGATTGAAGATCTTGCGGATTACCATCGACGTAAGTCAATCGGATCACGCGACAAAAGGTATTCTACTTTTTGGTTATTGTATATGCATGTTTAATTAATTAAAGGGTTTAAGGTTCATAAAGGAAAAATTTTAAAAGTCACTAAATCTTATTTTTAGTCTCGCTTCCGCTGCGTGTACTACGGTATTTTTCCCTACATGAGGCGCTCATACCAAGCCCTCAGTGCTTGTTTCAACCCATATAGAGCCTTCTTGAGGCGATAGACATGAGAGGGGTGGTGAGGATCCAAAAACCCCTTGGGTTGCTTAACAAACACTTTGTCATGCAATAAGCCATTGAGGAAGGCACTCTTGACATCCATTTGGTGTAACTTGAACTTGTACACACAAGAAATGGATAAGAGAAGCCTTATGGACTCAAGACGGGCAACGGGAGCAAAAGTCTCCTCAAAGTCAATACCCTCAATTTGAGAGTATCCTTGTGCAACAAGCCTTGCCTTGTTTCGCACAATGTTGCCATCCTCATCGGATTTGTTCTTAAACACCCATTTAGTGCCCATGACATTGGTGTTTCTAGGTCTAGGAACAAGAGTCCAAACCTCATTTCTCTCAAATTGGTTTAGCTCTTCTTGCATGGCAAGAACCCAAAAATCATCTTCCAAGGCTTCATCAACCTTTTTGGGTTCTATTTGAGAGGTGTAACAAGTGTAGCTAATTTGATTAGCTATTTGACGCCTAGTCCTAACACCCTCTCTAACCTTTCCAATGATATCATCCTTATCATGGAGTTTTCTAACCCAAGGAGCGGGTTCATTAGAGTCCAAAGGAGGAACTTTATTAAGAGGCAAATCATCCTCTTCATCTTGGTTTGACTTCACACCACTTGAAGTCTCACCACTTTCCTTCAAAGGAAGGTCATCCACCTCACAAACATCCTCCTCATGGTCATCATGTTTAGGCCTACAATCATCAAAGACAACATTTGATGATTCCATAACACTTCGAGTCTTTAGATTGAAAACTCTATAGGCCTTGCTATTAAGTGCATACCCAATGAAAATACCCTCATCACTCTTGGCATCAAACTTGCCAAGTTGATCCCGGTCATTTAGTATATAGCACTTGCTCCCAAAGATGTGGAAGTAGCTCACATTGGGTTTTCTACCCTTCCATAACTCATAGGATGTTTGTTTAGTCCCGGGCCTAAGGAAGACTCTATTCCCTATGTAGTAAGCCGTATTGATAGCTTCGGCCCAAAGATTTCTAGGGACTTTGTTGCTAAGTAACATAACACGGGCCATCTCTTGGAGGACTCTATTCTTCCTCTCAATAACACCATTTTGTTGAGGAGTCCTAGGGGCCGAAAATTCATGGGAAATGCCTAAGCTATTGCAAAAATTTTCAAAGTTAGCATTTTCAAATTCTTTCCCATGATCACTTCTAATTTTCTTAATGCTTTTAATGTGAGAAGTTTTCTCATTTTGAATTTTGACACAAAGCATTTTGAATTTCTCAAAGGCTTCGGACTTTTCTCTAAGGAAGTAAGTCCATGTAAACCTAGAGAAGTCATCAACAACAACAAGAATGTACCTTCTGCCACCTAAACTTTCTGTTTGAATGGGACCCATAAGGTCCATATGGATGAGCTCCAATGGCTCTTTGGTGGAAAGGTATTTGCCTTTCTTATACACACTTTTAGTTTGCTTCCCTTGTTGACAAGGTCCACAAACTCCCTCAACCTTTTTCCCAAACTTGGGAAGGCCCCTAACAACATTCAACCTATCAAGGACTTTCAAGTCCCTATAGTTCATATGGCCAAGTCTTTGGTGCCACACCTCAATTTGCTCACTAGTAGACAAGTTACAAGAGATGAGATTAGACTTAAGACAATAGCAATTGTCACTTGATCTCTTGCCTTTCAACAAAACTTGCCCATTTTCCTTAAGAATAGAGCAATCAACTTTACCAAACATAACCGAAAGCCCTTTATCACTTAAATGTGATATACTAATGAGATTGGCTTGCAAGCCATCAACATAGAGAGCATTGGGCAAGGAGGGTAAACCAGGAATGGATATATTACCTTTCCCTATGACTTTTTTCTTAGATCCATCACCAAAGGTGACAAACCCACCATCCTCTATCACAAGAGTTTTGAAGAAACTCTTGTTTCCGGTCATGTGCCTAGAACACCCACTATCAAGGTACCAAGTGTTGGAGGCATTTGCTTTCAAGGCAACTTGGGCCACATAGCAATAATATTCATCATTTCTACTCATCCTAGGTGAAACATGGTCATTCCTATGAGCCATTGGTCCATTAGCTCTAAGATTCCTAGGTGCATGCATTGTGGCTCTTCTAAGCATATTTTTCTCAATCATAATTTCTCTTCTACACCATTTAATATACTTAAAGCAATTTGGCCTAATATGACCTTCAAATCCACAAAAATAGCAAGTAGGAGTAAAGTAGGAGTTCATACCATAGCCTTGAGCAAGCATTTGTGTCCTCCTTCTATTTTGAGTTGCTCTTGGATGTTGAGGCAACTCTCTCCTTTGTGGTTGAGCTTGTGGGATCCTTTGTTGCGGAGGTCTTGGTTTTGGGGGTCTTGGTTGAGGAGCTCTAGGTTGAGGAGGTCTTGGTAGTGGAGCTCTAGCTTATGGTGGAGCTCTTGTTGGAATCCTTGCTTGTGCTTGCTTGGAGGATTCACCAACTTCAACCTCTTTGCTCTTGACAAAAGTTGTCTTCTTCAAAGATGTGGCTTCCATTTCTTCCACATATCCTAACCCCTTCTTGTCACTAGGACTCTTCCCACAAGATAGCATCTTGTCAAGCTTCTCAGTTTCGGAAGTCATCTTAGCAATCAACTCCTTTGCTTCTATAAGCTCTTTCCTCAAGCTTTCTTCATTTTTTCTTGGCCAAGACTAACTCCATCTTCAACCCTTCTTCCATGTCTTTTCCCTTACTCATTTCCTTGCTCAAATGAGTCATTTTGGAAGTCAACTCAAGCTTCTCCCCTTTCAACTTTTGTATCTCTTTTTTCTTCTTCAATCTTGAGTTCTCAAAAAATCTCATGAAGTCATCATAGTCCATCTCTTCATCAAACTCAAAATTGGACATTAAGGAGTTGCTCCCACCATTTGAGTCATTTTCATCTACTTCTTCTTGCTTGTCCTCTTCCTCTTCTTTATCACTCATAACTTCATTGCTATTGTGAGAGGATGAGAAGGTAATGAAGTTGGCAACTTGGTCTTCATCATCATCCTAAGACTTGTCTTCATCTTCTATGTCATCACTATCACTCCAAGTAACCGTCATGGCTTTTCCTTTCTTCTTCTTCAAATTAGCACACTCGGGAGCACTGTGTCCAAAGCCACTACATTCATAGCATTGGATACCCTTCTTGTGGTCTTTCTCTTGAGCTTGCTCCACTTTCTTGAAGGGAGCCTTCTTTTTCACAAACTTTCCCTTGGAGCCAAACCCTTTCTTCTCAAACCTCATAAATTGCTTGAACTTCTTTGCCATAAAAGCAATTTCTTCATCCGAGTCTTCTTCATCCTTCTCTACCTTGATGCTTTTCAAGGCAAGACTCTTTTGCTTCTTTGGGGTTGTAGATGTAGGACCCTTTTCTAGATTCATAGGCCAAAAGCCTTCCAATTACTTCACTTGGCTTTATCCTTGAGTAGTCACTATTTTCTTCCAAGGCCGTCACTTTGGATTCAAACCTCTCGGGAAGCGATCTCATAATCTTTTGCTTGATTCTTCTATCCGAGTAGGGATCACCAAGTTGGTGACTTTGGTTCACTATGTCCATAAGCTTCACTTGGAAGTCATTGAAGCACTCATCCTCCTCCATCCTTATGGTCTCAAATTGAATTTAGAGGACTTGGAGCTTGGAATCCTTAACCACTTCGGTTCCTTCATGAGCCGTCTCCAATATGTCCCAAGCTTCCTTTGCTATCCTTGTAGTTTGAATGAGTTTGTATTGGTTGTCATCCATGGCACATATGATTACGTGCATGGCTTTGTTGTTCCATTTCGAAGCCTCAAATTCTTGGGGGGTCCATTGTGCCTTCAGTTTGGGGACTTCCTCTCCACCTCCCGTAGGAGTCATCATAGGTGTCGTGTACCCATCTTCAATCACCATCCATGCCCGGTCATGAATTTGGCACACATATGCTTCCATTTTGCCCTTCCATGATGCATAGTTCACCCCGGTGAGCAAAGGGGGTCTTGTGCTAGAGGCACCCTCGCCTCCAATTCCATTTCTACTCATTGTGTTTGGGTGAAAATGATATGAATGCACACAAAAAAGCTAAGCACACAAGACACAAAAAAAATCAAACAAATGCAAGAGACACTATTAAGAGCAATGGATCTCCTAATTATTTTAAGGAACCCGCTCTGATACCAATTAAAAATATATATTAAGCGTGTCTAATATAATCTAGAGGGGGGGGGGGGGGGGGGGGAATAGATTTTAATCAACTATTACCAATTTTCGTGATTAGTCAATTTTCTATGAACAACCCCTAACTAGTCAAAGAAAAACAAGCAAGTGAAAAATACGGAAATAAATAACACTTGAGTTTTTACGTGGAAACCCACACGGGAAAAACCACGGGCTGTTATGTGCACCACACACGAACCTCAATCCACTAATTGTAATGGCAATTACAACCTAGGTTGACCACGTCAAACCTTAAACGGTTACTAATCTACCAATACCCGCAGGCCTTCAAGAGTGAATCTAGTCCAATGCTTGCACTCTACCATTGGCAAATACAAGACTTGTCTCTAAAGTGAAGAGATAACATAACCTAAGATGAATATATGCAATATTCAAGATGCTAAAATGCAAGGTTAGACATTCAAGCTTATCTAGGCATGGATGAGCATGTTAGACATTCCTAGATATCATTTTGCTAGATGACATTCATATAACATAGCTAAATTAGCAAACAAGGTCCTATATGCAATGTCTACCATAATACAACTCACAAACACAATAAAGAAGCTATCTTGAACCTATTCAAGTCATAAAGAAGCAATCTTGAGATAAGTCATGAAATAAAGATGCTATCTTGTAGTGAAAGAACATGTGAAGAATGCAAATGATGTTCTAACTACAAGTCATGTAAGCAAAGATGAAACCCTAAAGAAAATCAAACTAGAACATCCTAGATGACATATCAAACATGCAAGAAAGATGGGTTTTTGTGTTTTGAGTAATAAAAATGGAGTCTTGATACCTTGGCTTTGAAGGTGCTCAAAAGTGCTCTCAAAGGTGTAATTTTTGCTCTAAAAAATGAGCCAAGGCTATCAAGTCATATTTAAATGAGATCCAAGCGAAGTGGTGTCATGTGCGCTGGTCCTGCGCTGGACGACCTGCGTAGGAATACCAGCATAGCCACGGTTGCGCTGGACGACCAGCGTAGGAAGACCAGCGCAGGTCTAGCGGCAACATTCTGCCACAATTGCGCTGGATGACCATCGTAGGAAGACCAGCGCAGGTCCAACGGCAATATTCTGCCAAGATTGCGCTGGACGACCAGCGTAGGAAGACTAGCGCAGGTAGACCAACGCAGGGACTGCACACATTCTCAAAAAAACATACAAGGAAAAAATGTGCAAGTGTGATTGGTGTAATACAAACATACAAAAAGCAATTATCACACATGCATGCTAGAGTGTGTGTGTGTGTGCAACTAAATCTCTTCAAATTAGAGTTAAGTCAAGAATCTACCTTCCTTGAAGCTCTTGATTCCACAAAGAAGTCCTTTGGCACTTGATGAGGATTTCTTCAATCCTAAGCTACCTTTACAAATTGAACCCCATTGTGATTTTGTCAACGAAATATGCCAATCAAAAGTGAGGCACTTACAGAGTTGTTGCTGCAAGCTGAAAAACATAAATTTGTTATGTCTATTCCTATGCCACTTGCTCATAATTGTGAATCTAATGGCACAAGTCAAGAGATTCATTTGGTTGGTAAAGTTGCTACTATTAAGACACGTTAGAAGGTCAGGAAACAATAGAAGAAAAAGTAATTTGGGCCTACCAAGAAAGTAACCAAAATCAAAGGTAAGTGCTTCCTTTGTGGTGAAAGGGGACATTGGAAAAGTAATTACCCGAAGCCTCAGAACAAGAAGGAACAAGGTAATGTTAATTTATCTTGAAACATGTTTTCTGGCAGATTCTATAGATTTTTGAATCATAGACCCTGGAGCCACTAATCATGTTTGTTATTCCTTGCAAGGGTTCCAGGAAAGGAAAAGACTGAATAAGAATGAAATCAACTTGCGTTTAGGCAATGGAGCATTGGTGTCTGCCAATGCAGTGGGAGATATTAGAGTTAATCTAGATTCTAGTAGGCATTTTGAAACAAATTATAGCACGGTGTGTATAAAACTATCTAGAGGGGGGGGGGTGAATAGATTTTAAGCTTTTTACCCAATTTTTCGTGTTAGTCCAAATTACGAAATTACCCCTAAATAGATAAAGCAATAAATCAAATATAAAATGCGGAAATTAAGTAAGACTTGATTTTTACGTGGAAACCCCCACGGGAAAAACCACGGGCTAGTAAGTAAGCCACACTCGAACCTTGAATCCACTAAATGTGTAAAACGATTACAACCTAATCCCGGAAGTAATCACACACCTACCTAATCCCGGTATGAGTGAACCTAGTCCAATTTGCTTGCGATCTAATCAACCTAATCCTGGATGCTACACACAAGACTTACTTTCTCTATAAAGAGAATAACAACCCTAAGTGAATATATGAATATCCAAAATGCAACATAGAGCAAGGGAAACCCTATATGCTTATCTAAGATGATTAATATGCAATTAGAGCAATCCTAGATATCAAAACTAAATGACATGTCAAATCAAATAGTTTAGCTAATCAAGATTAAGCACAAAACCTAATTAGCTATCATAATACAACTTCTCAAACATACATCATACTAGTCTCAAACTTGTATTCAAAGTATATAAAATAACATACAAGTAATTAAATGAGATTGCTTGTTAAGAGAAACACAAAATATGTAAGATATTAGTGAAAAGCTTACCAAGCAAAGTATGATGAAGAATCCATGCAAGATGTCATCTAGATGATCAAGGATGATGCTAGATGATGATTGATGATCATGAAAAAGTGTTTGAGTAAACTAAAAAATGAGTTCTTTGGAATTTTTCTTCTCTTTGAAAAATATCCTAAGTATGGAATCTGAATATGAACTCATGTAATTGACCTAAAGTCAAAGTGGCATATATATAGGGGGCCAAAACAAGGTATGGTCGTTTTGATAAGTTGGCCTCATATATACAGCGCTTGTACAGCGCCCCAACTCTGTTCTCACGGGAAAACAGAGTGGCGCTGTACGTAGAGCGCTTTGTACAGCGCTTTGTACAGCGCCTGTACAGCGACCCAACAGCGACCGAATTAAATCGATCAGGTCTGAACAGCGCTCAATGGGTGCTATTCGTATAGCGCTTCTGTATAGCGCTTTTGGGAGCGCCCAATGCAAAAATGCAATCCTAAGTCTAAGCATGACAAGGCAATTGGATATGTGATACTCGCTTTTTCCGTCGTTGTAAGAATGCGAGGATCAAAAGATTATTTCATTTAAAAAGGGGTTTCCTACGCAATGTGCTCTAAACTAGCAAAAGACTAGTAAAGCGGTAAGCGAGGGTATCGTTCCGCAAGGAGGTGTGATTCGTCAACCGTATCAAGTTCTAGAGTTTATTGTAAGCATGTAAATAGAATGTGGAAAGGTAAGAATGATGTGTGTGAAATGTATGTACAATGCGGTGTGTGTGTATAGAAAATGAAAATGAAAATAAATAAAAACAAAGAGAATATGGAAGGGTGAGAATGATGTTTAAAGTGATAAATAAAATGGTGGATAGGAGAGATGCATGAAAATGGCCACACAAGGTTCAACAAGTTCACCATACATAAGTGCACAAATAGTTGGTTGTTAGACATTAAGGACATCCAATTTTAGTTAAGGGTTCGTTCTTGCCTCAATCCGATTTATACCCACTCATAGAGCTAACGGTTGAAGAGTGTGCCGAGAACCTCTCAAACACGAAACCGCAACCAACATATGTGAACCGATTCTACAAACAAAACTACATTGAGCCCCAATAATAGATTCGTAATGTAAAATGGCAACGTGAAAGTCTAATGAATGTGGAAAGAGTGATTGTATCTCCGACCATAACTCACCTAGAGCCCCTAGCATGAGAAATAGCCAAAGACCAATAATTGTAACTCTAACCATGACTCACCTAGAGCCCCTAGAGTGAGAAATAGCTAAAGTCCAATTGTTTACAAGAACAATGAACCAAACCCTTCTAATATGACAATTTATAGGTTCACCCACTCTTCCTAGCTAATTAGCCAAAACTATGCCCGGAGAGCCCCTCCAAAAGCACAATCCTAACTCTAATTCACTCAAACCAATTCATGACATGCAATTTCGACCTTCCATCAACATACATACACAAATGGGATATTGATTACAACTACTCCTACAATTAAGTTAATCTACTCCTAATCCCATCCATGAACACATATCAATTTCCAATCATCAATAAACATGCATTTCAAGATAAGAGATATATTCAACAACAATCAAGAATGAATCAAAACACAAATTGGATATAAAAACAACCATTATATATATTGAGCACAAATATAAGTTTACAAATATTCCCAAGTGGGGATTACACATTCAAGAAAACAAGAAATACAAAGAGAATGAGATAAAAGAGAAAACCCAAGTGGAGAGCCCCTCCAAAATGTGCTAATCTCCTTTGATCCATGCTTGGCTCGAAATTGGTCCAAAGACCCTCCTTTCTCCTTGCAATCTACTCCTAAATGTGGTGGAGGATGTGTAGAAGGTGAGATGGGGAGCATCCATAGAGGAAAAACCTCCATGGATGCTCTTGAAAGCTTCTCTCTCTCTTATTAGGTGAAGAAGATGAAGATGAAGAAGAAGAGGAAGTGGTATGGGGTGTGTGTTCTGAAATAATGAGGCAAAAAGGGTGTTTATATAGTGTTGGGAGTTTTAGGGCTGAAATGGGGATGAATTGACGAGTTTGCCCCTCTCATTTCGCCCAAAATCGGCCTCTCGCTGGGCGATCGGCGGTTGAATCGGCGGCCTGGCCGCAGATTCCAAACCGCAGAATGGAAAAGTGACATTCTGGAATTGATCGGCGGTTGAATCAGCGGTTGAATTGTGGCCGCCGAATTTGCTTCTGGACTCACTGATGTTGATCGGCGGTTTCAATTCTGCGGCCTGGCCGCAGATGTTGACCGCCGAATTTAGATTTTCTACACTTCATCCGTAAGCTGCTGGAATGCCGAGGGGGTTCTGCCGCAATCTCGTTGTCGCATTCTATCTCGACGACGGATCAACCGTGGGTACGGCTAGGCTTAGATCACGTCGTTGTCTGTGTCGACGGAGAGGCACGACACTCAACATATACTCCATTTAATCCATTTTTTGGCTCATTTTGCTTCCCTAACGTTCATTTATGCTCAAACACCTATTGTAGGGAATATGTACCTACACATAGCTCAAACAAAACATTATATACAAAAATACGCTCGAAAACGAGACAAACGATCGGAAATGGGGGACCTCAAATAGGTATAAAATAGTCCAATCAATATGCAAGATGCAATCAAACTAACATGCAAGAAGAGATGTTAATGAACATTAATGCACAAAAATAAGACACACAACATACAAGTATTAAACATATGCATGAGTTGTGAGTGTGTGCAACTATCTGTTCAAGACAAGTAAGCACAAAGAAATATACCTTCGGTGCTTATCAATACGAGGTCTTCAAAGGGCTTCGAACAATAAACCCGATACCTAGGCTACCCTTACAAAGAACCCCAACATGTGGTTTGTCCACGAAATGAGCCAATCAACAAATGGGAACCTTACAATCTCCCCCTTTGGCTATTTCATGACAAAACCACCACTCACATTGATTCCTCACATTAAAATAGAAACAACGGGATAACTATGATATTCTATAGTACAAAGAGATAAGAAAATAAAACTTCAAGCCTTCAATCTCTTGTAGAATAATCAAGCCCTGAAAAGAAGGTTTCTAACATTTCCATTACGTACATGTGAGATTAATCAAGTGATATCAAAACAAGCATTTGCATTTTTAGAATTTAGGCACAACATTACAAAATATATGCAATGTATGATAAATGCAATGCTTCCCCTCAAAGGGTTACTCCCCCTCAATGTGTTAACTCCCCAAAGTGCACAATTGCAACACCAATTTGCATCTCCCCGTACCATATTATACTCCCCTTTTTTGTCATGATATAGGCAAAGGAGTAGTCCCCAACCGGGTAACTCATAGCAACGAGAGATAGTAGCATGCAAGATTTGCATAATTAATATAAGTCACTTTATGCACCTCAATTAATTGAAGATAAACAAGGAGATTTATTTGAAAGAAAATGTGTGAATCAAACGTGCTTTGCATACAAGACATGTAGCATTCAAGTCCAAAATACAATGGTATTTGGCAAAGCAAATGACAAAGGTTTCTAATGAGAATTCAAACCAATTTCACTAATGTCATGAGTAAAGCAAGGATATAGAATATATTGATTTCAATTTAAGAACAACTATATCCAACTTTATAAGCGAAACATGGCATGAGCGACTTTGCACCCTTTTTGATTTTTCCGGATAAGATATCCGTATGTTAGTAGCCATGTTCAACCAACAAAGAAAGAGAGACATTTGGAATGTAAATTCCTTTGAACGGATACAAGATCCTTTATTCATTTTGAGTCTCATAAGCTTTCACACAAGGTTTTGCATTTTAAGAATATGCAATCATCAATTCATGCTTTTCATGTGAGCATGTTATATGAATTTCATGCTTTTTCATTTGACATTAGCATGTTATTTAAGAATCATCATGTCATGGAGATAATCATAGGTCATTCAAATCATACTTCCTACATACATCTCCTAGTCCAAAAATGCATGTTTGAACATAAATATGACATGGATTGTAAACAAGCAAGGTTCACACTTATTGAATTGAAAACATATATACATATGTGCAACCAAGCTTACTCAAACAATTAAAAGAAGAGGCATAAGTTATTTCAAATTTTTTGCAAGTGACAAGAATGCAAAATAGCTCTCTTTGCTTGAGTTCCCCATATGGGGTCTGAAAGTAATTAAATACTCGAGGTGTGTTTATCAATATAAAGCTTAAGGGGGGGGGGGGGGGGGGGGGGGGGGGTGGGGTGAATAGATTTTATCTAATTATTACCCAATTTTCGCATGCATGTCAATTTTACGAAAATACCCCTAGCAAGTCAACAATACATACAAGTGTAATATAGTGCGGAAATAATAAATGACACTTGATGTATACGTGGAAAACCCAACCACTGGGAAAAACCACGGGCTGTATAGTGCGCCACACTCGGAACTTGAAATCACTAATTGAAATGAAGTTTACAACCTATGTAGACCTCGTCTAACACTTCGGTCTGTAACCCCTCACTTCTACCCAGCGGACCTTTATTAGCAACCCTATTCCAATTTGCTTGATCCTCGAAGTCACTACTTGTAATGATGTTTACAGCCAATCCCGGTCTGTAACCCACCACTACTACCCAGCGTCCCTGTAATAGCAACCCTAGACCAAGACTTCAATCTCTCAAAAGAGATGCACAACCCTATGTGAATATGTATGAATATTCAATTAATGCAATAAGAGCTAGGGTACTCTAAATGCTTATCTAGGATGATGATATATTCAATTTAAATCAACCCTAGATATCAATTGCTAAATGACATGTCAAATAGCATAGATAATCATAGATTATAAAAACCTAGATATCTATCAAAAACAACACTCAATTAATTCATCACAAATAATCTCTTTTCTTGTATTTAACATATGATCTAAAACATACAAGTAATTTAAAAGAGATGGCTTGGTATTTAAAATACTACAATAAGATGAAATTAATCAAAATCTTACCAAGCAAGTTGTGATGATGCAAACCCATACATGGATGCACTCTATATAGACATAGGAGATGCAATATGAAATTTGATGCAAAAGGGGTTTGATTTGAGTGGTTAAAGTTGAGTTCTTGATTTGATTTTCTCTCAAAATCTATCTTTGAAGATTAGGGTTCTTAAGAGTCAAAAAACTTGATCAGATAATGAGAAAGTGTGATATTTATAGACATCAAGAATTGGGCATGTGAAAAGACACTTTTGCCCCTGAAACGCACCGTTCGGCGGTTTTAATCGGTGGCCAGGCCGCCGATGACGACCGTCGAATTGAGCTCGTGAAGAACAGAGCATTAACGGCGGTTTCATTCGGCGGTTTCGTGACCGCCGATCCAACCACCGAATCAAACCCGAGGGATTAAAATCGATCAGGTATGAACGGCGGTTTCGAACGGCGGTCGTGACCGCCGATCTTGACCGCATAATTGCTTCAGACCAATCTGGACTGAAACGGCGGTTTCATTCGGCGGCCAGGCCGCCGATCATAACCGCCGATCACCAACAATGGTGAAAACCAAGGAGAAGCCAAGGGCATTCTCCATAGGCGGTCTTCGCGCGAAACCAAGCACTCATTAGTGCAAGCGCGGACGTTTTCGAACAATGTCGGGAAACGAATTATAAGGCACATATACACACAACAAGATATATCAACCAAAGTGCTAGTGTGTAAAGTGACATGTGAAGAGATGCACATAAAAATAAGCAAGTATGCAATCATAGCAAGAATGCTAAGTGTGTGTGTGCTACTAAATCTCTTCAAAGAAAAACAAGCACAAGAGATTATACCTTTGGCGTGCTTGTATCTTGAGGTCATGGAAGGGCCTTTGATCTTCAACACTAATCACTTAGACTACCCTTACATTCAAAACCCCAACATGTGGTTTGACCACGAAATAAGCCAATCAACAAAACGGGAATCCTTACAGGGTCAATCATAGAACATCACTCCATAAGACATATCCCAATAGATCTACTAAGAGTTTTTAATCGAGTAGCATCTAAGGGTTTAGTAAATAAGTCCGCAAGTTGATCATTAGTACCTATATGTTCAAGTCCTATGCATTTATTTTCAACAAGCTCTCTAATGAAGTGATGGCGGATGTCAATATGCTTAGTTCTAGAATGTTGTACCGGATTCTTGGAAATATTAATAGCACTCATGTTATCACAAAAGAGAGTGAGAGTACCTTGGTTGAATCCGTAGTCTACTAGCATTTGCTTCATCCATAGGAGTTGTATGCATCCACTCCCCGCGGCTATGTACTCGGCCTCGGCCGTAGACAAGGAAATCGAGTTTTGCTTCTCGTAAAACCAAAACACCAAGTTGTTGCCTAGGAAGAAGCAACCGCCCGATGTGCTTTTCCTATCATCGCAATTTCCTGCCCAATCCGCATCAATAAAGCCTACAAGACTAGCATTAGTGTCAAAAGAGTACCAAATCCCATAGTTGGAAGTCTCATTCACATAGAGAAGGATTCTCTTTACGGAAGAGAGATGGGACTCCTTGGGATCCGCTTGGTACCTAGCACACACACCCACACTAAAGGAGATATCGGGCCTACTTGCGGTCAAATAAAGCAAGCTACCTATCATGCCCCGATATAGAGTTTCTTCCACACTTTTACCACTAGCATCCTTGCTTAGCTTCAAAGTGGTACTCATGGGTGTATCACAATGTTTGGCATTCTCTAAACCAAACTTCTTCACTAGGTTTTTTGCATATTTGGCTTGGGTTATGAAAATCCCATAATCTAATTGCCTAATTTGCCAACCTAGGAAGTAACTAAGCTCACCAACAAGACTCATCTCAAATTCATGAGACATGACATCAACAAATTGTTGGACCTTGGTGTTGTTGGTGGAGCCAAATACAATGTCATCAACATAGATTTGAGCTATAAATAACTCATCTTTGTTTCTCTTGATGAACAAGGTCTTGTCAACACTACCTCTTGTGTAGTCATTATCAACAAGAAATTGAGTGAGGCGCTCATACCAAGCCCTCGGTGCTTGTTTCAACCCATATAGTGCCTTCTTGAGGCGATAGACATGGTTGGGGTGGTGTGCATCCACAAACCCCTTGGGTTATTCAACAAACACTTCCTCTTGCAAGAAACCATTGAGGAAGGCACTCTTGACATCCATTTGGTGCAATTTGAACTTGTGCACACAAGAAATGGACAAGAGAAGCCTAATAGACTCTAAACGGGCAACGAGAGCAAATGTCTCCTCAAAGTCGATACCCTCAATTTGAGAGTACCCTTGTGCTACAAGTCTAGCCTTGCTCCGCACTATGTTGCCATCCTCATCAGATTTGTTCCTAAATATCCATTTAGTGCCTATGACATTAGTGGTCTTAGGCCTAGGAACTAGAGTCCAAACCTCATTCCTTTCGAATTGGTTTAGCTCTTCTTGCATGGCAATAACCCAAAATTCATCATTTAAGGCTTCTTCAACCTTTTTGGGTTCAATTTGAGAGGTGTAGCATGTGTAGCTAATAAGATTAGCAAGTTGACGTCTAGTCCTAACACCCTCATTTACATATCCAATAACATCCTCTTTGTTATGGAGTCTTCTAACCTATGGAGCGGGTTCATTAGAGTCCAAGAGAGGGACTCTAGTAGTGGGTTGTGTGACTTCATCATTTTCATTAGATGTCCCAACATTGGGAGTCACCACAACCCTCTCCAAAGAAGAGTCATCATTTAAAAATTCATCCTCCTCATGGTCATTAGACTTGAGCCTAGTATCATCAATGACAACATTCGATGATTCCATGACGGTTCGAGTCTTCAAGTTGAAAACTCTATAGGCTCTACTATTCAAGGCATAGCCAATAAAGATACCCTCATCACTCTTAGCATCAAACTTGCCAAGTTGATCACAGTCATTTAAAATGTAGCATTTGCTTCCAAAAGTGTGGAAGTAGCTAACATTTGGCCTCTTGCCTTTCCATAACTCATAGGAGGTATTTCTAGTACCGGGCCTTAGGAAAACACGATTCCCTATATAGCAAGCCATATTGACGGCTTCGGCCCATAGGTTCCTAGGGACATTGTTGCTAAGCAACATCACACGGGCCATCTCTTGAAGGACCCTATTCTTCCTCTCAACAACTCCATTTTGTTGAGGTGTCCTAGGAGCCGAGAACTCATGGGAGATGCCTAAGCTATTGCAATAGCTTTCAAATGAGGCATTCTCAAATTCCCTCCCATGGTCACTTTTAATCCGTTTAATGCTTTTAATGTTAGAATTCATTTCATTTTGTATTTTAGTACAAAGCATTTTAAACTTATCAAAAGTTTCGGATTTTTCTCTAAGAAAATATGTCCATGTAAATCTAGAGAAATCATCAACACAAACAAAAATGTATCTCTTTCCACCTAAACTCTCGGTTTGCATAGGACCCATGAGATCCATGTGGAGAAGCTCTAGGGGCTCCTTGGTGGAGAGATACTTGCCCTTTTTGTGCATGCTTTTAGTTTGTTTTCCTTGTAGGCAAGGTCCACAAATACCATTGGCTTTCTTCCCAAGCTTAGGGAGGCCACGCACACACTCGAACTTTCCAAGGGTTCTTAAATCCCTAAAGTTCATGTGGCCAAGTCTTTCATGCCACAACTCTATTTGCTCATCCATGGACACATTGTTTAAGACTATTCTAGCTTCAAGACAATAGCAATTGTCGCTAGATCTCATACCTTTCAATAAGGTTTGTCCATCGGGCTTTAGGATCGAGCGATCATCTTTACAAAACAAGACAGAATATCCTTCATCACTTAGATGTGAAATGCTTATTAAATTGGCTTTCAAGCCATCAACAAATAAAGCATCGGATAAATAGGGTAATCCGGGAACGGAAATGGTTCCTTTCCCTACAACCTTCTTTTTGGATCCATCACCAAAAGTGACATATCCTCCTTCCTCCATAACAAGAGTCTCGAAGAAACTCTTGTTTCCCGTCATGTGCCTAGAGCACCCACTATCTAAATACCAAAAATTAGAAGAATTTGCCTTCAAGGCTATTTGAGCAACATGGCAAACATTTTCATTCTTTCTAATCCACCTAGAAACAATCTTAGCTTTCTTAGTGGTCTTTGGTACATGGGCTCTAGATGTCCTAGGATCATGCATAATAATATTATCATTCCTAGGAACATGCATAATGGCTCTTTTCTTTTTCTTCTCTATCATGCTTCTAGTTTTGCACATTTTTATATATCGAAAGCAATGTGGTCTAATATGACCATCAAATCCACAAAAGTGACATATAGGAGTAAAATAAGGAATCATACCTTGTCCTTGTCTTTGTGGATGAAAGGGTTCAATCCTTCTTCGTTGTTGAACCGGTATAGCTTGCTTCCTAGCTTGAGGTTACATGATAGGTCTCTTTCCTTTGTGAGCCATTTGAGGAGGAATGTTGGCTTGAGGGACCCTAGGAGGTTGAGCTTGAGTTTGCCTTTTTGGCCCCATCTTCACTTGTGCATTTGAACATTGTCCTACTTCTAACTTCTTCCTAGGAATTTGCACATATGAAGTTTCTTCGTTCTTCAAACCCTTGACAAACACGGTCTTGTTAGAGGTTGAGATCTTCTTGTCATCTTCTTGTCATCTTCATACCCAAGACCCCTCTTGTCACATGGACTCTTTCCAACACCAAGCATATGGTCAAGCTTCTTGGTGCTAGAATCCATCCTAGTCATAGAATTTCTAACTTTTTCAAGCTCCCTCTTTAGACTTTCTTCATTCCTCATAGATAAGACTAACTCCTCTCTTAGCTTATCTTCCATCTTCTTCAATTTTTCCACTTGTTCACCTAAGTGGTCATTATGAGATGCAAGCTCAAGATTTTCTTCTCTCAACATCTTGATCTTTCTTGTGCTCTTGATTGCTAAATCATTAAACTCGGCATGGCATTTAGCAAGCACCTTTTTCTCCATAAAACTACTTATGGAGTTAGACGAGGAATCACTTTCTTCTTCACTTGAGTCATTTTCCTCTTGACTCATTTCCTCTCTCTCACTAGCACTTTTGCTTTTATGGGAGGAGGCAAAAGCTAGGAGATTAGCCATAAGCTCTTCATCACTTGAAGACTCATCTCCCTCAATGGAGTCATCACTACTTCCACTCCAATTGGCGGCCATCACTTTTCCCTTTTTCCTCTCATTGTGATTTACACATTCGGGGGCAAAGTGACCTATGCCACCACACTCGAAACATCAGACCCCTTTCCTTTCGGTCCTTTCTTGCCTAGGTTCAAACTTCTTGAAAGTGCCCTTTTTCTTCAAATCTTGACCTTTTGATCCAAGGCCCTTTCTTCTAAACTTCATAACCTTGTTGAACCTTTTTACAAACAAGGCAAGGTCTTCATCCGAGTCAACATTCTTTGCCTCCTTTTCATCCTTGGAGGTTTTTAAAGCAATTCCTTTTTGCTTTTTAGTGGGTGTGGAGATATGCCCTTTCCTAGACTCATAAGCTAGAAGTCTCCCAATCACCTCACTCGGTTTTATATCCTTATATCCACTATTTTCTTCTAAAGCCGTCACCTTCGATTCAAACCTATCGGGTAGAGATCTCATAATCTTTTGCTTGATTCTCCTATCCGAATATGGATCACCAAGTTGATGGCTTTGGTTGACTATATCCATCAACTTGGTCTCGAAGTCGTTGAAGCACTCATTCTCCTCCATCTTAAGCATCTCGAATTGAGTTTGGAGGACATGAAGCTTAGAGTCCTTCACCACTTCGGTTACCTCATGTGCAATCTCTAGGATGTCCCAAGCCTCCTTAGCTATCCTAGTATTTTGAATCAATTTATATTGATTTTCGTCCATAGCACACAAGATGGCATGCATCACCTTCCTATTCCACTTTGAAGCCTCAAACTCTTGCGCGTTCCATTGCGCCTTTGGCTTCAATACTTCTTCTCCTCCACCATCGGGAGTCATCTTAGGTAGATCATATCCGTCTTCCACCGCCATCTATGGACAGTCATGAAGTTGGCATATGTAGGATTCCATCTTCCCTTTCCATTGGGAATAGTTCAATCCGGTAAGAGTGGAGGCCTTGTGCTTGAAGCACATTCGTTGCCACCACCATTTCCACCGTTTCCACTCATAGTGTTTATGAATGAATGAAATGAATGCAAATGTATGAATGATCAAAAATCACACAAAATGCAAAACACACCAAAATAAGCAAGGATCACATATGTATGTCTAGGAACCCGCTCTGATACCAATTGAAACAAATTATAGCACGGTGTGTATAAAACTATCTAGAGGGGGGTGAATAGATTTTAAGCTTTTTACCCAATTTTTCGTGTTAGTCCAAATTACGAAATTACCCCTAAATAGATAAAGCAATAAATCAAGTATAAAATGCAAAAATTAAATAAGACTTGATTTTTACGTGGAAACCCTCACGGGAAAAACCACGGGCTAGTAAGTAAGTCACACTCGAACCTCGAATCCACTAAATGTATAAAACGATTACAACCTAATCCCGGAAGTAATCACACACCTACCTAATCCCGGTATGAGTGAACCTAGTCCAATTTGCTTGCGATCTAATCAACTTAATCCCGGATGCTACATACAAGACTTACTTTCTCTATGAAGAGAATAACAAGCCTAAGTGAATATATGAATATCCAAAATGCAACATAGAGCAAGGGAAACCCTATATGCTTATCTAAGATGATTAATATGCAATTAGAGCAATCCTAGATATCAAAACTAAATGACATGTCAAATCAAATAGTTTAGCTAATCAAGATTAAGCGCAAAACCTAATTAGCTATCACAATACAACTTCTCAAACATACATCATACTAATCTCAAACTTGTATTCAAAGTATATAAAATAACATACAAGTAATTAAATGAGATTGCTTGTTAAGAGAAACACAAAATATGTAAGATATTAGTGAAAAGCTTACCAAGCAAAGTATGATGAAGAATCCATGCAAGATGTCATCTAGATGATCAAGGATGATGCTAGATGATGATTGATGATCATGAAAAAGTGTTTGAGTAAACTAAAAAATGAGTTCTTTGGAATTTTTCTTCTCTTTGAAAAATATCCTAAGTATAAAATCTGAATATGAACTCATGTAATTGACCTAAAGTCAAAGTGGCATATATATAGGGGGCCAAAACAAGGTGTGGTCGTTTTGATAAGTTGGCCTCATATTTGCCTTGGGCGCTGTACGTAGAGCGCCTCTTGTACAGCGCCCCAACTCTGTTCTCACGGGAAAACAGAGTGGCGCTGTACATAGAAAGCTTTGTACAGCGCCTGTACAGTGACCCAACAGCGACCGAATTAAATCGATCAGGTCTGAACAGCACTCAATGGGCGCTGTTCGTACAGCGCTTCTGTAGAGCGCTTTTGGGAGCGCCCAATGCAAAAATGCAATCCTAAGTCTAAGCATGACAAGGCAATTGGATATGCAAGATGCAATCAAACTATCATGCAAGAAGAGATGTTAATGAACATTAATGCACAAAAATAAGACACACAACATACAAGTATTAAACATATGCATGAGTTATGAGTGTGTGCAACTATCTCTTCAAGACAAGTAAGCACAAAGAAATATACCTTCGGTGCTTATCAATACGAGGTCTTCAAAGGGCTTCGAACAATAAACCCGATACCTAGGCTACCCTTACAAAGAACCCCAACATGTGGTTTGTCCACGAAATGAGTCAATCAACAAATGGGAACCTTACACATTTAGATTTGATAGACGTTTATTATGTACCTCATTTCAAGAGAAATTTAATTTCAATTTCTTGTTTGAATAAATTTGGATATTTGGTTACTTTGGAATAACAAATTTGCTTGTGAAGGTACATTGGAAAATGGCTTATTCTTTTTGCATAAGAATATCTCTCACTTGTTGGACACATAAACAATGGAACCTAATCATAAAAGAGTAAAATTATCAAAAAATAAAACGTACCTATGGCATTTGTGCCTAGGTCATATTAACCTTAATAGGATTAAAAGATTGGTTAGCGATGGACCTTTAAGTGACTTAAAGGTTAATGATCTACCAACTTATGAATCCTATTTGGAAGGTAAAATGACCAAAAGGTCATTTACGACCAAAGGCACAAGAGCCACTGAATGTTTAGGATTAATACACAATGATGTATGTGCTCCTATAAGCATTCAAGCTAGAGGTGGATATGAGTACTTCATCACTTTCATAGATGATTACTCGAGATTTGGTTTTGTGTATCTCATGAGACATAAGTCTGATGCTTTTGACATGTTCAAAGCATTTAAAGCTGAAGTGGAAAATCAGCTAGAGAAACACATAAAAATCTTGAGATCTGATCGTGGTGGAGAATATCTATCTGGTGAGTTTCAACAATATGTTATCGATAATGGAATTATTTCTCAGTTTTCTGCACCAGGTACACCTCAACAAAATAGGGTGGTAGAAAGGAGAAATAAAACTCTTTTGAACATGGTTAGGTCTATGTTGAGTTATTCAACGCTTCCTATTTCTTTTTGGGGATATGCTTTACAAACTGCAATATACATTCTAAACGATGTACCATCTAAGTCGGTTCCTCAAACACCGCATGAGTTATGGACTGGGCGAAAGCCTAGTTTACAACACTTAAGGATATTTGGTTGTCCTGCGTATGTGTTAAAAGGAAAGACAGAAAAGATGGAGTCCCGTTTGGAAACATGCATATTTGTGGGGTATCCAAAAGAAACTAAGGGATATTATTTCCATAGTCCTTCAGAACTTAAAGTATTTGTTTCAACAAATGCTAAATTTCTGGAAAAGGACTATGTGAATGATTTTGTACTCAAAAGTAGAATTGTCCTGAATGAGATGCCAGGAGATACAATTACACAAGAGGTTACACAACCTAGCCCAATTGTAAGTTCGCACCATCACAAAATCAACAACCTACCATTCCTCATCGTAGTGGGAGGGTTAGAAGCCAACCCGAGAGATACATCAGTCTAGGAGAATCAGTGGAGAATCTCCCGAACGACGATGATCCCTACACATATAAGAAAGCAATGGAGGATGTAAGGTTCCCATTTGTTGATTGGCTCATTTCGTGGACAAACCACATGTTGGAGTTCTTTGTAAGGGTAGCTTAGGTGTTGGTGTTATTGTATAAAGCCCTCTGAAGACCTCATCTTGATAAGCACCAAAGGTAATATTCTAAGTGCTTACTTGTCTTGAAGAGTTAGTTGCACACACATACACACACACATTCCATGCATTTCCATACTTTGTGTATTTTTATGTCTTTTTATGTGTGCTTTCATGATTATATAATATCTCTTCTTGCATTTGTTTTTGATTGCATCTAGGAGTTCAAATGCTATGACATGATTAGAACTAGGTTGCATTGTGTAAAAGTATGGGCGCTGTTTACTCGCCCTACAGGCGCCCTACGAACAGCGCCCATATAGGGCTTTGAGCAAATTTGCTCTTAGCCGCTATACACCCGCTCTACATAGAGCGGGTGAACAGCGGTGCCACTGGTGATGTTTTTCAGACCTGATGGTCCACCCAAAAACCTCTCTACGAATAGCGGGTGAATAGCCGTGCCACTAGTGATGTTTTTCACATCTGATGGACCGCCTAAAAACAGCTCTACGAACAGCGGGTGAAGGGTGGCTCTCCCGACCTGAGAGCAACCGCCCCTAGGTCACCTGGAATCCACCCTACGTAGGGCGGTCACGAAGAACATGTTCTTCACAATCCTAGGCCAATCGCTGTACACCCGTCCTACGTACAACGGGTGAACAGCGGTTAAGGCATTTTTTGACTTTAGGTCAATTAAGAGAGTTCTGTTAGGATTATGCTCAATAGCAAGAGCGTAATAGTGTTTTTGACAATCTATTCATATTAATAATGTGATTTCTGGTTTAACAAATTGTAAGGATTCCCGTTGTTTTTAATTGGCTTATTTCGTGATCAAACCATTTGTGGGGGTTCTTTGTAAGGGTAGCCTAAGTATCGGTCTTCTTGTTCGAAGCCCTTTGAAGACCTCGTGTTGATAAGCACCGAAGGTAAATTTCTATGTGCTTACCTTTCTTTGAAGAGATTTAGAAGCACACACACACTAAACATTCATTGCATATGTGTGCATTCTCTTCATTTGTCACAATTCACACTTGCACTTATTTATTATATTTTGTTGTGTGTTATTGTGTGTTGTTGTTGTGTTAATTCATTTCCCGATAACTTTCGGAAACGTCCGCGCATGCACGAGAATGTGCTTGGTTTAGCGCGAGGACCGCCTATGGAGAATGCCCTTGGCTTCTCCTTGGTTTTCACCTATCTAGGTGATCGGCGGTTATTATCGGCGGCCTGGCCGCCGAATTAAACCGCCGTTTCAGTCCAGATTGGTCTGAAGCATTTCTGCGGTTAATATCGGCGGTCACGACCGCCGTTCGAAACCGCCGATTCAAGACCTGATTGATTTATCTCTCGGTCTAATTCGGCGGTTGAAACGGCGGGCATGAAACCGCCGTTCGAAACCGCCGTTCATACCTGGTTGATTTTGATCTCTCTGTTCTGTTTCGGCGGTTGGAATCGGCGGTCACGAAACCGCCGAATTAACCGCCGTTTATGCTCTGTTCTTCACGAGCTCAATTCGGCGGTCATTAACGGCGGCCTGGCCGCCGATTGAAACCGCCGATTGGCGCGTTTCTTTGAAACTTACTTAAACGACCACACTTTGATTTGGCCCCCTATATATATGCCACTTTGACTTTAGGTCAATCAAGAGAGTTCATATTCAGAATTCATACTTAGGATATTTTTCAAAGAGAAGAAAAATTCCAAGAACTCCATTCTTGATTCTCAAACACTTTTTCATGATCATCAATCATCATCTAGCATCATCTTAGATCATCTAGATGTCATCTAGCATGGAATCTTCATCATACTTTGCTTGGTAAGCTTTTCACTAATATCTTACATGTTTTGTGTTTCTCTTATCTAGCAATCTCAATTAATTACTTGTTTGTTATTTTGTATGCTTTAGATACAATATTGAGATGAGTATGATGTATGTTTGAGATTTTATATTGTGCTTGCATATTAGGTTTTGTGCTTAATATTGATTAGCTAAACTAATTGACATGTCATTTAGTTTTGATATCTAGGATTATACTTAATTGCATATTAATCATCTTAGATAAGCATATAGGGTTTCCCTTGCTCTATGTTGCATTTTGGATATTCACATATATTCACTTAGGGTTGTATTCTCTTCAAAGAGAAAGTAAGTCTTGTGTGTAGCATCCGGGATTAGGTTGCTTAGAACGCAAGCAAATTGGACTAGGTTCACTCATACCGGGATTAGGTAGGTGTGTGATTACTTCCGGGATTAGGTTGTAATCGTTTGCACATTTAGTGGATTCGAGGTTCGAGTGTGGCTTACTTACATAGCCCGTGGTTTTTCCCGTGAGGGTTTCCACGTAAAAACCAAGTGTTGTTTTAATTTCCGCACCATATTACAATTGCTTGGTTATATTATCTTGAGGGCATTTTCGTAATTTTGACTAACACGAAAAATTGGGTAAAAAGCGTAAAATCTATTCACCCCCCCTCTAGATAGCTTTATACACACCGTGCTATTATTTGTTTCAATTGGTATCAGAGCGGGTTCCTAGACATGCATAGGTGATCCTTGCTTATTTTGGTGTGTTTTGCATTTTGTGTGATTTTTGATCATTCATACATTTGCATTCATTTCATTCATTCATAAACACTATGAGTGGAAACGGTGGAAATGGTGGTGGCCACGAAGGAGCTTCTAGCACAAGGCCTCCACTTCTTACCGGATTGAACTATTCCCAATGGAAAGGGAAGATGGAATCCTACATATGCCAAATTCATGACCGTGCATGGATGGCGGTGGAAGACGGATATGATCTCCCTATGATGACTCCCGATGGTGGAGGAGAAGATGTTTTGAAGCCTAAGGCGCAATGGAACGCGCAAGAGTTTGAGGCTTCTAAGTGGAATAGGAAGGCTATGCATGCCATTATGTGTGCTATGGATGAGAATCAGTACAAGCTTATTCAGAATACTCAGATTGCCAAAGTGGCATGGGACATCCTTCTAGTTGCACATGAGGGAACCGAGGTGGTGAAGGAGTCCAAGCTTCAAGTCCTCCAAACTCAGTTTGAGCTACTTAGGATGGGAGAGGATGAATGCTTCAATGACTTCGAAATCAAATTGATGGATACTGTAAATCAAAGCCATCAACTCGGAGACCCGTATTCGGATAGGAGAGTCAAGCAAAAAATTATGAGATCTCTCCCCGATAGGTTTGAATCCAAGGTGACGGCCATAGAAGAAAATAGTGGCTACATGGATATGAAGCCAAGTGAGGTGATTGGGCGTCTCCTTGCATATGAGTCTAGGAAGGCTCCTAGCACCACTACTCCTCCTAAGAAGTCTAAAGGAATAGCTTTGAAAGCATCTAAGGATGCAAAGGAGGCAAAGCATGAATCGGATGAAGACCTTGCCTTATTTGTGAAAAGGTTCAACAAGGTTATGGGGTTCAAGAAGAAGAAGGGATTTGGGTCAAGAGGACAAGATTTGAAGAAAAAGAGTTCCTTCAAGAAGTTTGAGCCTAGACAAGAGAGGACCGAAAGGAAAGGGGTCCGATGCTTTGAATGTGGTGGGATTGGTCACTTTGCCCCCGAATGTGCTAATCACAATGATAAGAAGAAGAGCAAAGTGATGGCCGCCACTTGGAGTGGGAGTAGTGATGACTCCAATGAGGAAGATGAGTCTTCAAGTGAAGAAGAGCTCATGGCTAACCTCCTAGCTTTTGCCTCCTCACATAAGAGCAAAAGTGGTAGTGAGAAAGAGGAAATGAGTCAAGAGGAAAATGACTCAAGTGAAGAAGAAAGTGATTCCTCATCTAACTCCATAAGTAGTTTTGTGGAGAAAAAGGTGCTTGCTAAATGCCATGCCGAGTTTAATGATTTAGCAATCAAGAGCACAAGAAAGATCAAGATGTTGAGAGAAGAAAATCTTGAGCTTGCATCTCATAATGACCACTTAGGTGAACAAGTGGAAAAATTCAAGAAGATAGAAGATAAGCTAAGAGAGGAGTTAGCTTTATCTAGGAGGAATGAAGAAAGTCTAAAGAGTGAGCTTGAAGAAGTTAGAAATTCTATGACTAGGATGGATTCTAGCACCAAGAAGCTTGACCATATGCTTGGTGTTGGAAAGAGTCCATGTGACAAGAGGGGTCTTGGGTATGAAGATGACAAGAAGATCTCTACCTCTAACAAGACCGTGTTTGTCAAGAGCTTGAAGAAAGAAGAAACTTCATTTGTGCAAGCTCCTAGAAAGAAATTAGAAGTAGGACAATGCTCTAATGCACAAGTGAAGATGGGTCCAAGAAGGAAACCTCAAGCTCAACCCCCTAGGGTCTCTCAAGCCAACATTCCTCCTCAAATGGCTCACAAAGGAAAGAGACCTATCATGCAACCTCAAGCTAGGAAGCAACCAAGACCGGTTCAACAACGAAGAAGGATTGAACCCTTTCATCCACAAAGACAAGGACAAGGTATGATTCCTTATTTCACTCCTATATGTCATTTTTGTGGATTTGATGGTCATATTAGACCACATTGCTTTCGATATATAAAAATGTGCAAAACTAGAAGCATGATAGAGAAGAAAAAGAAAAGAGCCATGATGCATGTTCCTAGGAATGATAATACTATTATGCATGATCCTAGGACATCTAGAGCCCATATACCAAAAACCACTAAGAAAGCTAAGATTGTTTCTAGGTGGATTAGAAAGAATGACATTGTTTGCCATGTTGCTCAAATAGCCTTGAAGGCAAATTCTTCTAATTTTTGGTATCTAGATAGTGGGTGCTCTAGGCACATGACGGGAAACAAGAGTTTCTTCGAGACTCTTGTTATGGAGGAAGGTGGATATGTCACTTTTGGTGATGGATCCAAAAAGAAAGTTGTAGGGAAAGGAACCATTTCCGTTCCCGGATTACCCTCCTTATCCGATGCTTTATTTGTTGATGGCTTGAAAGCCAATTTAATAAGCATTTCACATCTAAGTGATGAAGGATATTCCGTCTTGTTTTGTAAAGATGATTGCTCAATCCTAAAGCCCGATGGACAAACCTTATTGAAAGGTATGAGATCTAGCGACAATTGCTATTGTCTTGAAGCTAGAATAGTCTCAAACAATGTGTCCATGGATGAGCAAATTGAGTTGTGGCATGAAAGACTTGGCCACATGAACTTTAGGGATCTACGGACCCTTGGAAAGTTCGAGTGTGTGCGTGGCCTCCCTAAGCTTGGGAAGAAAGCCAATGGTGTTTGTGGACCTTGCCAACAAGGAAAGCAAACTAAAAGCATGCACAAAAAGGGTAAGTATCTCACCACCAAGGAGCCTCTTGAGCTTCTGAAAGTTCTTAAAATACTCGAGGCGTGTTCAATATAAAGCTAGAGGGGGGGGTGAATAGATTTTAGCTATTATTACCCAATTTTCGCATACAAGTCAATTTTACGAAAATGCCCCTACTAGTCAAAAATACATACAAGTGTAATATAGTGCGGAATTTAAATAACACTTGATGTATACGTGGAAACCCAACCACTGGGAAAAACCACGGGCTGTATAGTGCGCCACACTCGGAACTCGAAATCACTAATTGAAATGAAGTTTACAACCTATGTAGACCTCGTCTAACATTCCGGTCTGTAACCCCTCACTTCTACCCAGCGGGCCTTTATTAGCAACCCTATTCCAATTTGCTTGAGGCCTAAGCACTCTTAGCCTCAAGACTTACTTCTCTATGAAGAGAAACAACCTATGTGAATATATATATGAATATTCAAATAACAAACAAGGCTAGGTAACCTTAGATGCTTATCTAGGATGATGATATAATCAATTTAATCAACCCTAGATATCAATTGCTAAATGACATGTCAAATAGCTTAGCTAATCAAGATTAATTAAAAACCTAATTAGCTATCACAAACAACACTCAATTAATTTTCATCACAAATAATCTCTAACTTGTATCTAGCATATAATCAAAAGCATACAAGTAATTAAAGAGATGTATTAATATGAAAAACACTAAAGTAATATGAAATTAGTGAAGAACATACCAAATAAGATGTGATGATTCAAAACCATGCATGGATCAATTCTATGAAGGCATAGAAGATCAAATATGAAATTTGATGCAAAAGGGAATTGATTTGAGTGTTTAAAGATAGGTTCTTGATTTGATTTTTTCTCAAAAATCTCTCTTGAAAGATTAGGGTTCTAATTGCTCAAGAAACTTGTCCAGAGATTGAGAAAACAAGATATTTATAGACATCAAGAATTGGGCATGTGAAAAGACACTTTTGCCCCTGAAACGCACCGTTCGGCGGTTTCAATCGGCGGCCAGGCCGCCGATGACGACCGCCGAATTGAGCTCGTGAAGAACAGAGCATTAACGGCGGTTTCATTCGGCGGTTTCGCGACCGCCGATCCAACCGCCGAATCAAACCCGAGAGATTAAAATCGATCAGGTATGAACGGCGGTTTCGAACGGCGGTCGTGACCGCCGATCTTGACCGCATAATTGCTTCAGACCAATCTGGACTGAAACGGCGGTTTAATTCGGCGGCCAGGCCGCCGATAATAACCGCCGATCACCAACAATGGTGAAAACCAAGGAGAAGCCAAGGGCATTCTCCATAGGCGGTCTTCGCGCGAAACCAAGCACTAATTAGTGCAAGCGCGGACGTTTCCGAACAAGGAGAAGCCAAGGGCATTCTCCATAGGCAGTCTTCGCGCGAAACCAAGCACTAATTAGTGCAAGCGCGGACGTTTCCGAACAATGTCGGGAAACGAATTATAAGGCACATATACACACAACAAGATATATCAACCAAAGTGCTAGTGTGTAAAGTGACATGTGAAGAGATGCACATAAAAATAAGCAAGTATGCAATCATAGCAAGAATGCTAAGTGAGTGTGTGCTACTAGATCTCTTCAAAGAAAAACAAGCACAAGAGATTATACCTTTGGCGTGCTTGTAACTTGAGGTCATGGAAGGGCCTTTGATCTTCAACACTAAACACTTAGACTACCCTTACATTCAAAACCCCAACATGTGGTTTGACCACGAAATAAGCCAATCAATAAAACGGGAATCCTTACAATCTCCCCCTTTGGCTATTTCGTGACAAAACCACCACTCACATTGATTCCTCACAACAAAAATAAACCTATGGGTCAATGAAGATTTTCTACAATACAAAGAGATATATAAAAATAAAACTTGAAGTCTTCAATCTCTTGTAGAACAATCATTCCCTGAAACAAGGTTTCTAAACTTTCCAAAACAAGTAAAAGTGAGATGAATCAAGTGAGGACATAAACAAGCATTTGCATTTCTAAGAAATTAAACACAACATCATGCAATGTATGATGAATGCAATGCTCCCCCTCAAAGGGTTACTCCCCCTCAATGTATATTCTCCCCAATGTGCACCAATTGCTACAACAATTTGCACCTCCCCTTACCACATTATACTCCCCCTTTTTGTCATGATATAGACAAAGGAGTAGTCCCCAACCGGGTCACTCAAGGCAAAGAGAGATAGTAGCATTCTAGTATATGCATAATCAATATAAGTCACTTTATGCAATCTCAATTAATCGGAGAGAAACGAGGAGTTTTATTAGATAAAATGTGTGAAACAAAATGCTTTGCATACAAGACATATTGCATTCAAGTCCAAAATACCATGGTATTTGGCAAAGCAAATGACAAAGGTTTCTAATAGGAATTCAAACCAATTTCACCATTGTCATGAGAGAAGCAAGGATATAGAAATTTCATTGAATTCAATTTAAGAACAACTATATCCAACTTTATAAGCTAAACATGTCATGAGCAACTTTGCACCCTATTTGATTTTTCCGGGAATGAAACCCGTATGATAGTAGACATGTTCAACCAATAAAGAAAGAGAGACATTTGGATTGTAAAATCCTTGAATGGATACTAGATCCTTTTTCATTTGAGTCTCATTAGCTTTTTCACACAAGTTTTTGCATTTTAGAACGCAATTATCAATTCATGCTTTTTCATTTGAGCATGTACATGAATTTCATGCTTTTCATAAGACATTAGCATGTTATTTAAGAATCATCATGTCATGGAGATAATCATAGGTCATTCAAATCATACTTCCTACATACATCTCCTAGTCCAAAATGCATGTTTGAACATAAATATGACATGGATTGTAAACAAGCAAGGTTCACACTTATTGAATTGAAAACATATATACATATGTGCAACCAAGCTTACTCAAGCAATCAACCAAGAAGCATAAGATTTTTCAAATTTTTTGCAAGTGACAAGAATGCAAAAATAGCTCTCTTTGCTTGAGTTCCCCATATGGGGTTAGTATCATCCTTCATTAATGAAGGGCATGAGGTCCTATGGACCTACCAAGTCCATTGGACTTAGTTGAACCTATTTGAGACTTGTTAGTCTCGTAGCAAGCGGGTTCATTTTTCCTTATCCACATAGATATAACATTTTTCTTCCTAGTGGACAAAGGTTGCATGTCATTCACTAACCTAGGATTATTGACAAAAGATTTCCTAGGCTCATGCAAATGGGCTCTTCTTAGCCTCTTTTTCTTTATCATGCTATCAATCCTACAATGGTTAATGTACTTAAAGCACTTAGGCCTAATATGCCCATAAACACCACAATAATGACAAGTTGGTACAAAGTAAGAATTCATACCATGTTCTTGTGAAGTCATTGGAGACTCATCATGCATTTGATGTCTCCTTTGGTGTTGAGTCGGTTCATGTCTTCTATTTGGTTGAACCGGAATGGGTTGCCTCCTTGGATTAGGTAGCATGTTTTGCCTCTTTTCATAGTGAGTCATTTGTTGAGGAGAGATGACTCGAGAGGCTCTAATTCGTTGAGCTTGGGGTTGTCTCGTTTTCACCACCTTCACTTGTGCATTTTTTGAACATTGTCCTAGTTCTAACTTCTTCCTAGGAGTTTGCACCGGTGACGCTTCTATCTTACCCAAACTCTTCACAAAGATGGTCTTCTTAGGAATAGAGCAATCCTTGCTCACTTCGAATCCAAGACCTCTTTTGTCACAAGGGCTTTTTCCTACACCAAGTATGTTGTCAAGTTTCTTGGTGCTTGTGGTCATTCTAGTCAATGACTCTTTGGCTTCAACAAGCTCTCTCTTCAAACCCTCTTCATTCCTCTTAGACAAAGCTAGCTCATCTTTTAGCTTGTCTTCTTCCACCATGGATCTTATCACTTCATCATTCAAGTGATCAACTTGTGTTGAAAGCCTAAGTAGTTCTTCCTTTAACCTTTGAATCTCTTTTTCATTCTTTAACTTAGAGCTTTCAAAACTTTCAAAGTTGTCCTTAAGATCCATTTTCTCCACTTGCTTCTTTAGGAGGTCATTGTATGTTGTAAGCTCTAGATTTTCTTCCTCTAAAATCCTTAGAAATCTATCTTTCTTCTTCATGGAGCTTTCAACATTGACTATAAAGTTATGCATATCCATATTCTCTACATTTCCATTTGTAGAGTTAGATAAGGAGTCATCTCCACTAGTGTCATCTTCTAGGCTCTCCTCCTCTCTTATGGATCCAATTTCCTCATCAAGACCTTCACCTTGATCTCTTGAGTCAATAAGTGCCATATCCCAATGCGAAGCAACAACTATCTCCTCTAGAGCTACTTCTTCGACTTTCTCTTCTATGGGATCACTAGCAACGGAATTCTTACCAACAACTTCATTTTCTTCACAATTGGCACCCAATGCCTTGAAGTTATTGATAAGCTCATCATCACTTGATGACTTATCTCCTTCTTCGGAGTCATCACTTTCACTCCAAATGGCGGCCATCATTTTTTCTCTCTTGTTCTTCAAATTCCCACAATCTAGTGAGATATGACCTATGCCACCACACTCATAGCATTGGATCCCTTTCCTTTCACTATTCTCTTGCCTATGCTCAACCTTCTTGAAAGGAACCCTTTTCTTCAATTCTTGCCCTTTGGATGCATGACCCTTCTTCTCGAATTTTACAAACTTCTTGAATTTTCTCATTAAAAGTGCCATGTCTTCATCCGAGTCATCCTTGTCCTCCTTCTCAACCTTGGAAGCTCTCAAAGAAATCCCTTTTTGCTTCTTTGAAGGAGTGGAGCTAGGACCCTTCCTAGACTCGTAGGCGAGAAGTCTACCTATTACCTCGCTCGGCTTCATGTCCTTAAAATCACTATTTTCTTCTAAAGCCGTCACCTTAGACTCAAACCTCTCGGGAAGCGATCTCATTATCTTTTGCTTGATCCTTCTATCCGAGTAAGGGTCACCAAGTTGATGACTTTGGTTGACAATGTCCATCAACCTAATCTTGAAATCGTTGAAGCATTCATTCTCCTCCATCCTAAGTGTCTCAAATTGAGTTTGGAGGACTTGAAGTTTGGAGTCCTTCACTACTTCGGTTCCCTCGTGTGCAACCTCTAAGATGTCCCATGCCTCCTTGGCTATCTTAGTGTTCTGAATCAATTTGTACTGATTTTCATCCACTGCACATATGAGGGCGTGCCACGCCTTTTGATTCCACTTGGACAACTCAAACTCAGGTTGTGTCCACTGTGCCTTAGGCTTGAGCACTTCTTCTCTTCCATCCGTGGGAGTCATCATAGGAGGCGAATATCCATCTTCAATGGCCATCCATGCCCTATCATGGATTTGACACACATATGCCTCCATCTTCCCTTTCCATTGGGAGTAATTTATGCCGGTGAGGAGGGGTGGCCGTGTGCTTGAAGCACCCTCATGGTTGCCACCGAATCCACTCATTGTATCAAAAGAATGAATGAAATGTATGCAAAATGTATGAATGAGCAAAAATCACACAAATGCACAACACACCTAAAATGAGCTAGGATCACCTAAGTATATCTAGGAACCCGCTCTGATACCAATTGAAAGTTCTTAAAATACTCGAGGCGTGTTCAATATAAAGCTAGAGGGGGGGGTGAATAGATTTTAGCTATTATTACCCAATTTTCGCATGCAAGTCAATTTTACGAAAATGCCCCTACTAGTCAAAAATACATACAAGTGTAATATAGTGCGGAATTTAAATAACACTTGATGTATACGTGGAAACCCAACCACTGGGAAAAACCACGGGCTGTATAGTGCGCCACACTCGGAACTCGAAATCACTAATTGAAATGAAGTTTACAACCTATGTAGACCTCGTCTAACATTCCGGTCTGTAACCCCTCACTTCTACCCAGCGGGCCTTTATTAGCAACCCTATTCCAATTTGCTTGAGGCCTAAGCACTCTTAGCCTCAAGACTTACTTCTCTATGAAGAGAAACAACCTATGTGAATATATATATGAATATTCAAATAACAAACAAGGCTAGGTAACCTTAGATGCTTATCTAGGATGATGATATAATCAATTTAATCAACCCTAGATATCAATTGCTAAATGACATGTCAAATAGCTTAGCTAATCAAGATTAATTAAAAACCTAATTAGCTATCACAAACAACACTCAATTAATTTTCATCACAAATAATCTCTAACTTGTATCTAGCATATAATCAAAAGCATACAAGTAATTAAAGAGATGTATTAATATGAAAAACACTAAAGTAATATGAAATTAGTGAAGAACATACCAAATAAGATGTGATGATTCAAAACCATGCATGGATCAATTCTATGAAGGCATAGAAGATCAAATATGAAATTTGATGCAAAAGGGAATTGATTTGAGTGTTTAAAGATAGGTTCTTGATTTGATTTTTTCTCAAAAATCTCTCTTGAAAGATTAGGGTTCTAATTGCTCAAGAAACTTGTCCAGAGATTGAGAAAACAAGATATTTATAGACATCAAGAATTGGGCATGTGAAAAGACACTTTTGCCCCTGAAACGCACCGTTCGGCGGTTTCAATCGGCGGCCAGGCCGCCGATTACGACCGCCGAATTGAGCTCGTGAAGAACAGAGCATTAACGGCGGTTTCATTCGGCGGTTTCGCGACCGCCGATCCAACCGCCGAATCAAACCCGAGAGATTAAAATCGATCAGGTATGAACGGCGGTTTCGAACGGCGGTCGTGACCGCCGATCTTGACCGCATAATTGCTTCAGACCAATCTGGACTGAAACGGCGGTTTAATTCGGCGGCCAGGCCGCCGATAATAACCGTCGATCACCAACAATGGTGAAAACCAAGGAGAAGCCAAGGGCATTCTCCATAGGCGGTCTTCGCGCGAAACCAAGCACTAATTAGTGCAAGCGCGGACGTTTCCGAACAAGGAGAAGCCAAGGGCATTCTCCATAGGCAGTCTTCGCGCGAAACCAAGCACTAATTAGTGCAAGCGCGGACGTTTCCGAACAATGTCGGGAAACGAATTATAAGGCACATATACACACAACAAGATATATCAACCAAAGTGCTAGTGTGTAAAGTGACATGTGAAGAGATGCACATAAAAATAAGCAAGTATGCAATCATAGCAAGAATGCTAAGTGAGTGTGTGCTACTAGATCTCTTCAAAGAAAAACAAGCACAAGAGATTATACCTTTGGCGTGCTTGTAACTTGAGGTCATGGAAGGGCCTTTGATCTTCAACACTAAACACTTAGACTACCCTTACATTCAAAACCCCAACATGTGGTTTGACCACGAAATAAGCCAATCAATAAAACGGGAATCCTTACAGCTTCTCCACATGGACCTCATGGGTCCCATGCAAACCGAAAGTTTGGGTGGAAAGAGATACATTTTTGTATGTGTTGATGATTTCTCTAGATTTACATGGACATACTTTCTTAGAGAAAAATCCGAAACTTTTGATAAGTTTAAAATGCTTTGTACTAAATTACAAAATGAAATGAAATCTAACATTAGAAGCATTAAACGGATTAGAAGTGACCATGGGAGAGAGTTTAAGAATGCCTCTTTTGAAAGCTTTTGTGATAGCTTAGGCATCTCCCATGAGTTTTCGGCTCCTAGGACACCTCAACAAAATGGAGTTGTTGAGAGGAAAAATAGGGTCCTCCAAGAGATGGCCCGAGTGATGTTGCTTAGCAACAATGTCCCTAGGAACCTATGGGCCGAAGCCATCAATACGGCTTGCTATATAGGAAATCGTGTGTTCCTAAGGCCCGGTTCTAGAAACACCTCCTATGAGCTATGGAAGGGTAGGAAGCCAAATGTTAGCTACTTCCACACATTTGGAAGCAAATGCTACATTTTAAATGACCGTGATCAACTTGGCAAGTTTGATGCTAAGAGTGATGAGGGTATCTTTATTGGCTACGCCTTGAATAGTAAAGCCTATAGAGTTTTCAACTTGAAGACTCAAACCGTCATGGAATCATCAAATGTGGTCATTGATGATACTAGGCTCAAGTCTAATGACCATGAGGAGGAGGATGTTCTAGAGGATGACACTCCTTTGGAGAGGGTTGTGGTGACTCCCAATGTTGGGACATCTAATGAAGTCACACAACCCATTACTAGAGTTCCTAACTTGGACTCTAATGAACCCGCTCCATGGGTTAGAAGACTCCATAACAAAGAGGATGTTATTGGAGATGTTAATGAGGGTGTTAGGACTAGACGTCAACTTGCTAATCTTATTAGCTATACTTGCTACACCTCTCAAATTGAACCCAAAAAGGTTGAAGAAGCCTTACATGATGAATTTTGGGTTCTTGCCATGCAAGAAGAGCTAAACCAATTCGAAAGGAATGAGGTTTGGACTCTAGTTCCTAGGCCTAAGACCACTAATGTCATAGGCACTAAATGGATATTTAGGAACAAATCCGATGAGGATGGCAACATAGTGCGGAACAAGGCTAGACTTGTAGCACAAGGGTACTCTCAAATTGAGGGTATCGACTTTGAGGAGACATTTGCTCCCGTTGCCCGTCTAGAGTCTATTAGGCTTCTCTTGTCCATTTCTTGTGTGCACAAGTTCAAATTGCACCAAATGGATGTCAAGAGTGCCTTCCTCAATGGCTTCTTGCAAGAGGAAGTGTTTGTTGAACAACCCAAGGGGTTTGTGGATGCTCACCACCCCAACCATGTCTATCGCCTCAAGAAGGCACTATATGGGTTGAAACAAGCACCGAGGGCTTGGTATGAGCGCCTCACTCAATTTCTTGTTGACAATAACTACACAAGAGGTAGTGTTGACAAGACACTATTCATCAAGAGAGACAATGATGAGCTTTTCATAGCTCAAATATATGTCGATGACATAGTGTTTGGTTCCACCAACAACACCAAGGTCCAACAATTTGTTGATGTTATGTCTCATGAATTTGAGATGAGTCTTGTTGGTGAGCTTAATTACTTCCTAGGTTTGCAAATTAGGCAACTTGATAATGGGATCTTCATAACCCAAGCCAAATATGCCAAAAACCTTGTGAAGAAGTTTGGTCTTGAAAAAGCCAAACATTGTGACACTCCTATGAGCACCACTTTGAAGCTAAGCAAGGATGCTAGCGGTAAAAGTGTGGACCAAACCTTATATCGTGGCATGATAGGGAGCTTGCTCTATTTGACCGCAAGTAGGCCCGATATATCATTTAGTGTAGGAGTTTGTGCTAGGTACCAATCCGATCCCAAGGAGTCCCATCTCTCTTCGGTTAAGAGAGTCATTCGCTTTGTGAATGGGACTTCCAACTATGGGATTTGGTACTCATTTGACACTAATCCTAGTCTTGTAGGATATAGTGATGCGGATTGGGCAGGAAATTGTGATGATAGGAAGAGCACATCGGGCGGTTGCTTCTTTCTAGGCAACAACTTGGTGTCTTGGTTTTGCAAGAAGCAAAACTCGATTTCCTTGTCCACGGCGGAAGCCGAGTACATAGCCGCGGGGAGTGGATGCACTCAACTTATGTGGATGAAGCAAATGCTAGTGGATTACGGATTCAACCAAGGTACTCTCACTCTCTTTTGTGATAACATGAGTGCCATTAATATTTCCAAGAATCCGGTGCAACATTCTAGAACTAAGCATATTGACATCCGCCATCACTTCATTAGAGAGCTTGTTGAAAATAAATGCATAGTACTTGAACATGTAGGTACTAATGATCAACTTGCGGACCTATTTACTAAACCCTTAGATGCTACTCGATTTAAAACTCTTAGTAGATCTATTGGGGTATGTCTTGTGGAGTGATGTTCTATGATTGACCCCATATGGGGAACTCAAGCAAAGAGAGCTATTTTGCATTCTTGTATCTTGCAAAAAATTTGAAATATCTTATGCCTCTTCTTTTAAATTGCTTGAGTAAGCTTGGTTGTACATATGTATATATGTTTTAAAATTCCATAAGTGTGAACCTTGCTTGTCTACAATCCATGTCATATTTATGTTCAAACATGCATTTTTGGACTAGGAGATTTACATTGGAAGTATGATTTGAATGACCTATGATTATCTCCATGACATGATGATTCTTTAATAACATGCTAATGACAAATGAAAAAGCATGAAATTCATAAAACATGCTCACATGAAAAGCATGAATTGATGATTGCATATTCTTAAAAATGCAAAACTTGTGTGAAAACTTATGAGACTCAAAATGAATAAAGGATCTTGTATCCATTCAAAGGAATTTACATTCCAAATGTCTCTCTTTCTTTATTAGTTGAACATGGTTACTATCATACGGATAATTTTATCCGGAAAAATCAAATAGGGTGCAAAGTCGCTCATGCCATGTTTCGCTTATAAAGTTGGATATAGTTGCTCTTAAATTGAAATCAATAATCTCTATATCCTTGCTTTTCCCATGACATTGGTGAAATTGGTTTGAATTCTTATTAGAAACCTTTGTCATTTGCTTTGCCAAATACCATTGTATTTTGGACTTGAATGCTATATGTCTTGTATGCAAAGCATGTTGGATTCACACATTTTCTCAAAATAAATCTCCTTGTTTCTCTCAAATTAATTGAAGTGCATAAAGTGACTTATATGTATATGCATATCTTGCATGCTTCTATCTCTCGTTGCTATGAGTGACCCGGTTGGGGACTACTCCTTTGCCTATATCATGACAAAAAGGGGGAGTAGGATATGGTAAGGGGAGGTGCAAAATATAGAAGCTATTGTACACTTTGGGGAGAACATACATTGAGGGGGAGTAACCCGTTGAGGGGGAGCATTGCATTTATCATACATTGCATACATTTGGTAATGTTGTGCCTAAATTCAAAAAATGCAAATGCTTGGTATTGTTCTCACATGATTAATCTCACACTTTTCTTGTATTAGAAATGTTAGAAACTCTTTTCAGGGATTGATTATTCTACAAGAGGATTGAAGACTTCAAGTTGCATTAGCTTATCTCTTTGTAATGTAGAATATCATTATAGTCCCGTAGTTTCTATTTTTTTGTGAGGAATCATTGTGAGTGATGGTTTTGTCACGAAATAGCCAAAGGGGGAGATTGTAAGGATTCCCGTTGTTTTTAATTGGCTTATTTCGTGATCAAACCATTTGTGGGGGTTCTTTGTAAGGGTAGCCTAAGTATCGGTCTTCTTGTTCGAAGCCCTTTGAAGACCTCGTGTTGATAAGCACCGAAGGTAAATTTCTATGTGCTTACCTTTCTTTGAAGAGATTTAGAAGCACACACACACTAAACATTCATTGCATATGTGTGCATTCTCTTCATTTGTCACAATTCACACTTGCACTTATTTATTATATTTTGTTGTGTGTTATTGTGTGTTGTTGTTGTGTTAATTCGTTTCCCGATAACTTTCGGAAACGTCCGCGCATGCACGAGAATGTGCTTGGTTTAGCGCGAGGACCGCCTATGGAGAATGCCCTTGGCTTCTCCTTGGTTTTCACCTATCTAGGTGATCGGCGGTTATTATCGGCGGCCTGGCCGCCGAATTAAACCGCCGTTTCAGTCCAGATTGGTCTGAAGCATTTCTGCGGTTAATATCGGCGGTCACGACCGCCGTTCGAAACCGCCGATTCAAGACCTGATTGATTTATCTCTCGGTCTAATTCGGCGGTTGAAACGGCGGGCATGAAACCGCCGTTCGAAACCGCCGTTCATACCTGGTTGATTTTGATCTCTCTGTTCTGTTTCGGCGGTTGGAATCGGCGGTCACGAAACCGCCGAATTAACCGCCGTTTATGCTCTGTTCTTCACGAGCTCAATTCGGCGGTCATTAACGGTGGCCTGGCCACCGATTGAAACCGCCGATTGGCGCGTTTCTTTGAAACTTACTTAAACGACCACACTTTGATTTGGCCCCCTATATATATGCCACTTTGACTTTAGGTCAATCAAGAGAGTTCATATTCAGAATTCATACTTAGGATATTTTTCAAAGAGAAGAAAAATTCCAAGAACTCCATTCTTGATTCTCAAACACTTTTTCATGATCATCAATCATCATCTAGCATCATCTTAGATCATCTAGATGTCATCTAGCATGGAATCTTCATCATACTTTGCTTGGTAAGCTTTTCACTAATATCTTACATGTTTTGTGTTTCTCTTATCTAGCAATCTCAATTAATTACTTGTTTGTTATTTTGTATGCTTTAGATACAATATTGAGATGAGTATGATGTATGTTTGAGATTTTATATTGTGCTTGCATATTAGGTTTTGTGCTTAATATTGATTAGCTAAACTAATTGACATGTCATTTAGTTTTGATATCTAGGATTATACTTAATTGCATATTAATCATCTTAGATAAGCATATAGGGTTTCCCTTGCTCTATGTTGCATTTTGGATATTCACATATATTCACTTAGGGTTGTATTCTCTTCAAAGAGAAAGTAAGTCTTGTGTGTAGCATCCGGGATTAGGTTGCTTAGAACGCAAGCAAATTGGACTAGGTTCACTCATACCGGGATTAGGTAGGTGTGTGATTACTTCCGGGATTAGGTTGTAATCGTTTGCACATTTAGTGGATTCGAGGTTCGAGTGTGGCTTACTTACATAGCCCGTGGTTTTTCCCGTGAGGGTTTCCACGTAAAAACCAAGTGTTGTTTTAATTTCCGCACCATATTACAATTGCTTGGTTATATTATCTTGAGGGCATTTTCGTAATTTTGACTAACACGAAAAATTGGGTAAAAAGCGTAAAATCTATTCACCCCCCCTCTAGATAGCTTTATACACACCGTGCTATTATTTGTTTCACAAATCTTATAGCATTTATAGTTTAATTATTATAATTGTCAAAAGTAAATAATCATAAGGTCAAAAGACTGTGAGAAAAGAAGAATTGTTCGTACATCTGGATATGTATGAGGTAGACACAATTCTTTAGTTAGTCTTGAATAATGTTCACAACTTAAGGTAAAGATTGGGCACCTTTATCTTGTTAAAGTTGTAGATTCTTTTACTGGCATTTGAGTGGGATCAAATGTGTTATGATGAGTCTAAAATCATCAAAGTGGCTTTGAGTAAAAGATCTAGTGCACTAGGTGCATTGAACTGGATCACAATGAAAAGCTTTATCTAGAACCGTCAATAGATAATAGTCTTTTCATTATCAGGACAATCGGAGAGTCTATCTTAATCCTAAGATAAATGATGGACTTATGGTTGCAAGTGGTATCATTTGAGTTATCAATGAGTACGATTATATAGCATAGTCTATCCTCGATAGTTTGGTGATATTCATTTGTTAATCGATAGAGGACTTCATTTATAGAGATGGACATCGTGGCTCCATTTTATTAAATGAGAGTATAATATCATCATATGGATGTTTTGAGGTAATTGGATATTAAATCTCAACGTTGAGTTTTTGATAGCAACTATTGAAAACATGGCTTCTGGACAAGTCAAAATATCCAAGTTCAAAACATGGTCATATGAGTAAATATGGTAACTTGGAGAGTTATAGGCGGTCTATGAACTCTTGGCGATTACTGATATTAATCACGAGGATACACTATCTCCAATATGATTGTCTAGGGTATGAATGAGGAACATCTTCTTATTCTATCTTTATTTAAGAGTTCAATTTTAGCTCTTTAGTGGAATGAGTTAAAATTAATAGATTGGACCTAAGTGAATCATTTGTTGATTGTGATTAGGTTGTGTCTATTGAAGCTTAAATTTAGATAGCCCGCCAAGATCCCCAATCCACACGGACTTGCATGGATCACTTGATATATTCTACCGGACCAATTTATGGGTCCATCTAGAATTGTACTTAATATATTAAGAATATAATTTGCACATTATTTATTTAATGGGCTGTTAAATTATATTAATATATTAATGAAAGACATGTGGACTTGTTTCTTTTAGTAAGAATGGGTCCAGCTCACATGTGGGCGTTTTATTAAGGTCCAATGGATTTAATAAAATGGAAAAATAATATATGGCCCATGATAGAGTACTTAGGCGGCAAGGCTAATAAATTAGCTTATTATATTATATTATTTTATTATTTAATTAAATGGAAGTTAATTAATTTATTAATTAATTATTTAATTAAAAATCAAAATCTTTTTCTGATTAGGAAATATGTTTCCTAGTGTTATACTATTGGTAGTAGTATACTAAAAATAAAAGACTTTATTTAGTAAGTAGATAAATAAGAGATTTATTTATCTAGTCAAATTAGGGAGTCTTTGAAATAGTCACAAATATACTAAAGAGTTGGATTAGGGTTTGGAATTCTAAGCAAATCTACCTAGGGTTAGGATTTAGGTCAAAAGACAAAAATCCTACATGGTAGAGGAAATTGCCGTGATATACATAGAAATATATTTGGCATATGGCCAAGATATATGAGAAATATATATGTCACTTGGAATAGCCGCAAGATATATTATTCTTGCAAACATATATGTCGGTGCCGCAATATATATTGGTTTAGGCGTGTAGCATTAGTGCACTTTAAGAGGTGTGCAGAATTTATGCAATATATATGTTGTATATATATATATATTCTTGAAAAAGAATTTGGTGAACCCTAGGTCTTGGACTTGAGAGTTATTTCTTTTGCTTGAGAAAAATAAAATCTAACTCTGAGACTAGTGTGATTATTTTCGGCCAAGAGAAAAGTGAGAAGAGATTGTTCTTATTTCGATAGTGCACTGGTAACTTTTACACCAAAAGGTTTTGTGCACAATTTCGAATAAGGTTCACGCGAGTTTCGATCTAACGATTGTGAATTCAAAAGTGACCGGAACATTCTTTGTAATCTCTTGGAAGTTTTTGTGACTAACGAAAAAGAAAAGATTTTGTTATCCATCCTCAGGTACACAATTCAAAGAAAGGGAGACCACGCTCCTAGGTGATTCACGTTCGTGATTGGATTGGAAGATCTTGCGGATTACCATCGACGCAATGTCAATCGGATCATGTGACAAAGGTATGTTTAATTAATTAGAGGGTTAAGGTTCAAAATATGGAAAAATTTTAAAATATACTAAACTAGTTTTAGTCTCGCTTCCGCTGCGTGTACTGCGATTTTTCCCTACAAGTTCATATTAAGATTTCATACTCATGATATTTTTCTAAAACAAGAAAAATTCCAAGAACTCATTTTTGATTACTCAAACACCATTTCATGATCATCAATCATCATCTAGCATCATCTTTGATCATCTAGATGTCTTTTTGCATGGATTCTTCATCACACTTTGCTTGGTAAGCTTTTCACTAATATCTTACATATTTTGTGTTTTTCTTAACAATCAATCTCAATTTATTACTTGTATGTTATTTATATATAATTTGGATACAAGATGGAGATTAGTGTATTGAATGTTTGAGAAGTTGTATTGTGATAGCTAATTAGGTTTTTGCTTCATCTTGATTAGCTAAGCTATTTGACATGTCATTTAGCTTCTAATATCTAGGAATGTTCTAATTGCAAATTCATCATCTTAGATAAGCATATAGGGTTTCCCTTGCTCTATGTTGCATTTGGATATTCATATATTCACTTAGGGTGTAATCTCTTCATTGAGAACATAAGTCTTGTGTGTAGAATCCGGGATTAGGTTGCTTAGATCGCAAGCATTCGAACTAGGTTCACTCATACCGGGATTAGGTAGGTGTGTGATTACTTCCGAGATTAGGTTGTAATTTTCATCACTTAGTGGATTCGAGGCTCGGGTGTGGCTCACTTATTAGCCCGTGGTTTTTCCCATGAGGGTTTCCACGTAAAATATCAAGTGTTATTTAATTTCCGCATTTTATACTTGATTTATTGTTTTATCTAGTTAGGGGTAAATTCGTATTATTGACTTCACACGAAAAATTGGGTAATACATTTAAAATCTATTCACCCCCCCTCTAGATAGTTTTATACACACCGTGCAATATTTGTTTCAATTGGTATCAGAGTGGGTTCCTAGATATACTTAGTTGATCCTTGCTTATTTTGGTGTGTTTTGCATTTTGTGTGATTTTTGATTATTCATACATTTGCCTTCATTTAATTCATTCATAAACACTATGAGTGGAAACGGTGGAAATGGTGGTGGCAACGAAGGTGCTTCTAGCACAAGGCCTCCGCTTCTTACCGGATTGAATTATGCCTCTTGGAAAGGCAAGATGGAGTCGTACATATGTCAAATCCATGACCGAGCTTGGATGGTGGTTGAAGACGGCTATACATCACCCATGATGACTCCTACGGGTGGAGAAGAGGATGTGCTCAAGCCTAAGGCGCAATGGAACGCGCAAGAGTTTAAGGCATCAAAATGGAATAGGAAGGCGATACATGCCATCCTATGTGCAACGGACGAAAATCAATATAAATTGATTCAAAATACTAGGATAGCTAAGGAGGCATGGGACATCCAAGATATTGCACATGAGGGAACCGAAGTGGTGAAGGACTCTAAGCTTCAAGTCCTCCAAACTCAATTCAAGTTGCTCAAGATGGAGAAGAATGAGTGCTTCAACGATTTCGAGATCAAGTTGATGGACATAGTCAACCAAAGTCATCAACTTGGTGATCCTTATTTGGATAGAAGGATCAAGCAAAAGATTATGAGATCGCTTCCCAATAGGTTTGAATCGAAGGTAACGGCTTTAGAAGAAAATAGTGGATATAAGGATATGAAGCCGAGTAAGGTGATTGGGAGACTTCTAGCTTATGAGTCTAGGAAGGGTCCTATCTCCACACCTCTTAAAAAGCAAAAGGGAATTGCTTTGAAAGCCTCTAAGGATGAAAAAGAGGCAAAGAATGACTCGGACGAAGACCTCGCCTTTTTTGTAAAAAGGTTCAACAAGGTTATGAAGTTTGGGAGAAAAGGCTTTGGATCAAAAGGTCAAGATTTGAAGAAAAAGGGTCCGTTCAAGAAGTTTGAACCTAGGCAAGAAAGGACCGAAAAGAAAGGGGTCCGATGCTTCGAGTGTGGTGGCATATGTCACTTTGCCTCCAAATGTGCTAATCAGAATGACAAGAAGAAGGGTAAAGTGATGGCCGCCACATGGAGTGGTAGTAGTGATGACTCCAATGAGGGAGATGAGTCTTCGGATGATGAAGAGCTCATGGCTAACCTCCTAGCTTTTGCCTCCTCCCATAAAAGCAAAAGTGCTACTGAAAAAGAGAAAATGAGTCAAGAGGAAAATGACTCAAGTGAAGAAGAAAGTGATTCCTCATCTAACTCCATAAATGGATTTGTGGAGAAAAAGGTGCTTGCTAAATACCATGCTGAGTTTAATGATTTAGCAATCAAGAGCACAAGAAAGATCAAGATGTTGAGAGAAGAGAATATTGAGCTTTTATCTCAAAATGACCACTTATGTGAACAAGTGGAAAAATTCAAGAATATGAAAGATAAGCTAAAAGAGGAGTTAGTCTTATCTAAGAGGAATGAAGAAGGTTTGAAGAGGGAGCTTGATGAAGCTTTAGAATCATTAGCTAGGATGGATTCTAGCACCAAGAAGCTTGACCATATACTTGGTGTTGGAAAGAGTCTATGTGACACTAGGGGTCTTGGGTATGAAGATGGCAAGAAGATCTCAACCTCTAACAAGACCGTATTTGTCAAGAGTTTGGGGAATGAAGAAGCTTCATTGGTGCAAACTCCTAAGAAGAAGTTGGAACTAGGACAATGTGCAAATGCACAAGTGAAGGTGGTGCCAAGAAGGCAATCTCAAGCTCAACCCTCTAGGGTCCCTCAAGTTAACATTCCTCAACAATTGGCTCACAAAGGAAAGAGACCAATCATTCAACCTCAAGCTAAGAAGCAAGCTAGACCGGTTCAACAATGAAGATGGATTGAACCCACTCAACCACAAAGACATGGACAAGCTCACATGCATGCTCTAGGACAAGGTATGATTCCTTATTTTATTCCTACATGTCATTTTTGTGGATTTGATGGTCATATTAGACCAAATTGCTTTCGATATATTAAAATGTGTAAAACACGAAGCATGATTGAAAAGAGAAAGAATAGAGCCAAGATGCATGCTCCTAGGAATGATAATATTGATGTGCATAATCCTAGGACATCTAGAACCCATGTACCAAAGACCACTAAGAAAGCTAATATTGTTTCTAGGTGGATTAGAAAGAATGAAAATGTTTGCCATGCTGCTCAAATAGCATTGAAGGCAAATTCTTCTAATTTTTGGTATTTAGATAGTGGGTGCTTTAGGCATATGATGGGAAATAAGAGTTTCTTCGAGACCCTTGTTATTGGGGAAGGAGGATATGTCACTTTTAGTGATGGATCCAAAAAGAAAGTTGTAGGGAAAAGAACCATTTCCGTTCCCGGATTACCCTCCGTATCTAATGCTTTGTTTGTTGATGGCTTAAAAGCCAATTTGATAAGCATTTCTCATCTTAGTGATGAAGGATATTCCGTCTTGTTTAGTAAAAGTGATTGTTCTATCCTAAAGCCCGATGGACAAACCTTGTTGAAAGGTATGAGATCTAGTGACAATTGCTATTGTCTTGAAGCTAGAATAGTCTCAAACAATGTGTCCTTGGATGAGCAAATAGAGTTGTGGCATGAAAGACTTGGCCATATGAACTTTAGGGATTTACAAACCCTTAGAAAGTTCAATTGTGTGCGTGGTCTCCCTAAGCTTGGGAAGAAAACCAATGGTGTTTATGGACCTTGCCAACAAGGAAAACAAACCAAAAGCATGCACAAAAAGGGCAAATATCTCAATACCAAGGAGCCCCTAGAGCTTCTCCACATGGATCTAATGGGTCCGATGCAAACCGAGAGTTTAGGTGGAAAGAGATACATTTTTGTTTGTGTTGATGATTTCTTTAGATTTACATGGACATATTTTCTTAGAGAAAAATCCGAAACTTTTGATAAGTTTTAAATGCTTTGTACTAAAATACAAAATGAAATGAATTCTAACATTAAAAGCATTAAACGGATTAGAAGTGACCATATGAGGGAATTTGAGAATGCCTCTTTTGAAAGCTATTGCAATAGCTTAGGCATCTCCCATGAGTTTTCGGCTCCTAGGACACCTCAACAAAATGGAGTTGTTGAGAGGAAGAATAGGGTTCTCCATGAGATTGCCCGTGTGATGTTGTTTAGCAACAATGTTCCTAGGAACCTATGGGCCGAAGCCGTCATTACGGCTTGCTATATAGGGAATAGAGTTTTCTTAAGGCCCGGATCTAGAAATACCTTCTATGAGTTATGGAAGGGTAGGAAGCCAAATGTTAGCTACTTCCACACATTTGGAAGCAAATGCTACATTTTAAATGACCGTGATCAACTTGGCAAATTTAATGCTAATAGTGATGAGTGTATCTTTATTGGCTATGCCTTGAATAGTAGAGCCTATAGAGTTTTCAACTTGAAGACTCGAACCGTCATGGAATTATCCAATGTTGTCACTGATGATACAAGGCTCAAGTCTAATGACCATGAGGAGGAGGATATTTTAGAAAATGACTCTCCTTTGGAGAGGGTTGTGGAGACTCTCAATGTTGGGACGTCCAATGGTAATAATGAGGACACACAACCTCTTGATAGAGTTCCTTATGTGGACTCTAATAAACCCGCTCCATGGGTTAGAAGATTCCATAACAAAGAGGATGTTATTGGAGATGTGAATGAGGGTGTTAGGACTAGGCGACACATAGCTAATCTAATTAGCTACACATGCTACACCTCACAAATTGAACCCAAAAAGGTTGATGAAGCCTTAAATGATGAGTTTTGGGTTCTTGCCATGCAAGAAGAGCTAAACCAATTCGAAAGGAATGAGGTTTGGACTCTAGTTCCTAGGCCTAAAAGCACACATGTTATAGGCACTAAATGGATTTATTGGAATAAATCCGATGAGGATGGCAACATTGTGTGGAACAAGGCTAGACTTGTAGCACAAGGGTACTCTCAAATTGAGGGTATCGACTTTGAGGAGACATTTACTCCCATTGCCCGTTTAGAGTCCATTAGGCTTCTCTTGTCTATCTCGTGTATTCACAAGTTCAAATTACACCAAATGGACGTCAAGAGTGCCTTCCTAAATGGCTTCTTGCAAGAGGAAGTGTTTGTTGAACAACCCAAGGGGTTTGTGGATGCACACCACTCCCACCATGTCTATCGCCTCAAAAAGGCTTTATATGGGTTGAAACAAGCACCGAGGGCTTGGTATGAGCACCTCACTCAATTTCTTGTTGACAATGACTACACAAGATGTGGTGTTGACAAGTGACAAGACCTTGTTCATCAAGAGAAACAAAGATGAGTTATTTATAGCTCAAATCTATGTTGATGACATTGTATTTGGCTCAACCAACAACACCAAAGTCCAACAATTTGTTGATGTCATGTCTCATGAATTTGAGATGAGTCTTGTTGGTGAGCTTAGTTACTTCCTAGGTTTGCAAATTAGGCAAATGAATGATGGGATTTTTATAACCCAAGCCAAATATGCTAAGAACCTAGTGAAGAAGTTTGGTCTTGAAAATGCCAAACATTGTAATACACCCATGAGTACCACTTTGAAGCTTAGCAAGGATGCAAATGGAAAAAGTGTGGAACAAACTTTATATCGGGGCATGATAGGTTGCTTGCTTTATTTGACCGCAAGTAGGCCCGATATATCTTTTAGTGTGGGTGTGTGTGTTAGGTACCAAGCAGATCCTAAGGAGTCACATCTCTCTTCTGTAAAGAGAATCATTCGCTATGTGAATGGGACTTCCAACTATGGGATTTGGTACTCTTTTGACACTAATGCTAGTCTTATAGGCTTTAGTGATGCGGATTAGGCAGGAAATTGCGATGATAAGAAGAGCACATCGGGCGGTTGCTTCTTGCTAGGCAACAACTTGGTGTCTTGGTTTTGCAAGAAGCAAAACTCGATTTCCTCGTCCACGGCAGAGGTCGAGTACATAACCGTGGGGAGTGGATGCACACAACTCTTATGGATGAAGCAAATGCTAGTAGACTATGGATTCAACCAAGGTACACTCACTCTCTTTTGTGATAATATGAGTGCTATAAATATTTCCAAGAATCCGGTACAACACTCTAGAACTAAGCATATTGACATCCGCCATCATTTCATTAGAGAGCTTGTTGAAAATAAATGCATAGTACTTGAACATGTAGGTACCAATGATCAACTTGAGGACTTATTTACTAAACCCTTAGATGCTACTCGATTTAAAACACTTAGTAGATCTATTGGGTATGTCTTATGGAGTGATGTGATTTGTGATTGACCCCATATGGGGAACTCAAGCAAAGAGAGCTATTTTGCATTCTTGTCACTTGCAAAAAATTTGAAATATCTTATGCTTCTTCTTTTAATTGCTTGAGTAAGCTTGGTTGCACATATGTATATATGTTTTCTTTTCAATAAGTGTGAACCTTGCTTGTTTACAATCCATGTCATATTTATGTTCAAACATGCATTTTTGGACTAGGAGATTTACATAGGAAATATGATTTGAATGACCTATAATTATCTCCATGACATGATGTAAGGTTCCCATTTGTCGATTGGCTCAGTTCGTGGACAAACCACATGTTGGGGTTCTTTGTAAGGGTAGCTTAAGTGTTGTTGTTATTGCTCAAGCCCTTTGAAGACCTCGTCTTGATAAGCACTGAAGGTAAATTTCTATGTGCTTACTTTTCTTTAAAGAGATTAGTTGCACACACACACTTAACATACATTGCATATGTGTGCATTCTCTTCACTTGTCACATTTCACACTTGCACTTATTTGTTGTATATTGTTGTGTGTAATTTTGTCTTGTTGTCTTGTAATTCATTTCCCGATAGTTTTCAGAAACGTCCGCGCATGCACTAGAATGTGCTTGGTTTAGCGTGAGAACCGCCTACAGAGAATGCCCTTGGCTTCTCCTTGGTTTTCACCTTTGTTGGTGATCGGCGGTTATGATCGGCGGCCTGGCTGCCGAATGAAATCGCCGTTTGCTTCCAGAAGTGTCTGGAGCAATTCTGCGGTTACGATTGGCGGTCATGACCGCTATTCGAAACCGCCGTTCAAGACCTGATTGATTTTATCTCTCGATCTAATTCGGCGGTTGAATCGGCGGTCACGAAACCACCGAATGAAACTGCTGTTCATACCTGATTGATTTTTTTATCTTAGGTTTGATTCGGCGGTTAGATCGGCGGTTTAGATCGGCGGTCACGAAACCGCCGAATTAAACCGCCATTGGTCCCGTGTTCTTCTCAGGTCCAATTCGGCGGTTATGATCGGCGGCCTGGCCGCCGATTGAAACCGCCGATCGGTGCGTTTCAGGGGCAAACTTGTCTTTTCACATGCTCTGTTTTTCATGCCTATAAATACATTACTTTCTCTTGTTCTGAATGTGACTCTTTAATCATCAAGAACCCTACTTTCAAAAGAGAGATTTTTAAGAGAGAAAGCAACCAAGTTTGCTCATTAAACACTCAAACCAAAATCCTTTTGCATCAAAGTTCATCTAGCATTCTCTAGCATATCTAGGATGCTTGCTTGCATGGGTCTTTCATCATCACACTTGCTTTGGTAAGTTTTTCACTATTATCATACATAATTATTGTTTAATTTATTATGGCATCTCTTTTATTACTTGATTGTTCTTAGATTAAATTCTAATATTTAAGATAGAGATTGTTGTGTTGATTTGATTGAGTGTTGTTTTTATGATAGATATCTAGGTTTCTATAATCTATGATTATCTAAGCTAATTAACATGTCATTTAGCTTTAATATCTAAGATTGTTTTTAATTGCAAATTCATCATCTTAGATAAGCATATAGGGTTTCCCTTGCCCTATGTTGCATTTGAATATTCATATATTCACTTAGGGTGTTAATCTCTTTTTAGAGAATTAAGTCTTGTGTTGTGACCAGGATTAGGTTGCTTAATTCGCAAGCAATCGAACTAGGTTCGCTTATACCGGGATTAGGTAGGTGTGTGATTGCTTTCGGGATTAGGTTGTAATCGTTTTACACATTTAGTGGATTCGAGGTTCGAGTGTGGCTTACTTACTAGCCCGTGGTTTTTCCCGTGAGGGTTTCCACGTAAAAATCAAGTGTTATTTAATTTCCGCATTTTATACTTGATTTATTGCTTTATCTATTTAGGGGTAATTTTGTAATTTTGACTAAACACGAAAAATTGGGTAATAAGCTTAAAATCTATTCACCCCCCCTCTAGATAGTTTTATACACACCGTGCTATAATTTGTTTCACATGATGATTCTTTTATAGCATTCTAATGTCAAATGAAAAAGCATGAAATTCATATAATATGCTCACATGAAAAGCATGAATTAATGATTGCATATTCTTAATATGCAAAACTTGTGTGATGACTTATGAGACTCAAAATGAATAAAGGATCTTGTATCCATTCAAAGGACCTAAAAAATCCAAATGTCTCTCTTTCTTTATTGGTTGAACATGGCTAATATCATACGGATATCTTATCCGGAAAAATCAAATAGAGTACAAAGTTGCTCATGCCATGTTTCGCTTATAAAGTTGGATATAGTTGCTCTTAAATTAAAATCAATGAAATCTCTATATCCTTGCTTTTCTCATGACAATGGTGAAATTGGTTTGAATTCTTATTAGAAACCTTTGCCATTTGCTTTGGCAAATACCATTGTATTTTGGACTTCAATGCTACATGTCTTGTATGCAAAGCATGTTTGATTCACACATTTCTTTCAAATAAATCTCCTTGTTTCTCTTCAATTAATTGTGATGCATAAAGTTACTTATATTATTATGCAAATATCTTGCATGCTACTATCTCTCTTTGCTAAGAGTGACCCGGTTGGGGACTACTCCTTTGCCTATATCATGACAAAAAGGGGGAGTTGCAAATTGTAGTAGTAATTGTGCATGAATGGGGAGAACATACATTGAGGGGGAGTAACCCGTTGAGGGGGAGCATTGCATGCACATACATTGCATAATGTTGTGCCTAAACTTTTAAAATGCAAATGCTTGTTTTTGTTCTCACTTGATTAATCTCACATTTCACTTGTATTGGAAAATATAGAAATCTTATTTTTAGGGTTTGATTATTCTACAAGAGGTTGAAGACTTGAAATTTTTTATTCTCTTATCTCTTTGTAATGTAGAAAATCATTGTTGTCCCGTAGTTTCTATTTTTTTGTGAGGAATCAATGTGAGTGGTGGTTTTGTCACGAAATAGCCAAAGAGGGAGATTGTAAGGTTCCCATTTGTTGATTGGCTCATTTCGTGGACAAACCACATGTTGGGGTTCTTTGTAAGGGTAGCTTAAGTGTTGGTGTTATTGTACAAAGCCCTCTGAAGACCTCATCTTGATAAGCACCAAAGGTAATATTCTAAGTGCTTACTTGTCTTGAAGAGTTAGTTGCACACACACACACATTCCATGCATTTCCATACTTTGTGTATTTATGTGTCTTTTTATGTGTGCTTTCATGATTATATAATATCTCTTCTTGCATTTGTTTTTGATTGCATCTAGGAGTTCAAATGCTATGACATGATTAGAACTAGGTTGCATTGTGTAAAAATATAGGCGCTGTTCAACCGCCCTACAGGGGCCCTACAGGCGTCGTACGAACAGCGCCCATATGGGGCTTTGAGCAAATTTGCTCTTAGCCGCTGTACACCCGCTCTAAGTAGAACGGGTGAACAGCAGTGCCACTGGTGATGTTTTTCACACCTGATGGTCCACCCAAAAACCGCTCTACGAACAGCAGGTGAAGGGCGGCTCTCCAGATCCGAGAGCAACCGCCCCTAGGTCGCCTGGAATCCGCCCTACGTAGGGCGGTCACGAAGAACATGTTCTTCATAATCCCAGGCGAACCGTTGTACACCTGCCCTACATACAGCGGGTGAACAGCGGTCAAGGCATTTTTTGTGTCAACCTTTCAAAATGACCACACTTCAATTTGGCCCCCTATATATATGCCACTTTGACTTTAGGTCAATTAAGAGAGTTCATATTCAGATTTCATACTTAGGATATTTTTCGAAAACAATAAAAATTCCAAGAATTCATTTTTGATTACTCAAACACCATTTCATGATCATCAATCATCATCTAGCATCATCTTTGATCATCTAGATGTCTTTTTGCATGGATTCTTCATCACACTTTGCTTGGTAAGCTTTTCACTATTGTAAGGTTCATGATTTGTATTGGCATGATTCCATTGCAAAACACTCTATATTTGTATTAGTTGTTGCTTAGGATGTTCTTGAAAGAAAAGAAGCTTAAAAGGTGAAGAGCAACGTCTAGTGCAAAAGTTGTCTTCAAGAGGTGAAAGCGTCAAAGGTATACTTCGACTTCGATCCTCTTGCAAGGCATTAGCGCACACACACACAATTTTTACATGTGTGTCCCTGCATCGTAGTTCAAACATTTGGTATAACACATTCACACACTTCTAAGTATGCACATGCATTGGTCTCTAATAGACAAACATTGTAGAATTGCATGCTTTGTGACTATCTCTTTGATATGGCATGCTTGAGTGAATTTGTGTTTGTTTGTTTATGTATTTTGTATTTTGGACTTGAATATGTTCTTATTTGATTCCTTATTGAGTTCCAGTCATTTCGGTTACTCATTCATAAAGTTTCGAGTCCAAACGATGTAGCTACGCTACTTTTCATTCTCATTCGTTGAGTTGACTTCATTGTCATTTTCCGAGATGATTTCTCAACCATTTTTCAAAGTTTTGTAGTCATCGTCGTGCATGAGGGAGTCATGGTTTATAATCTGAAAACGGATTTGAAATCGGAGTTCGGATGCCCAAGATACAGCTGAAGAACGTGAGGGAGAGCGTGAGAGGAGAGCGTGGCCAAAGGCCACGTGGGCCAAGCCGTGGGACCCACGGCCAGAGGACCCCTCTAGTCCCATATGGCCCACGCGCCCCCCAAGGGGTGGGTGATGTGGCCACCTCTGATTGGCCTGAAAAATTTCTCTCTCTCCTCCATTTAAACACTTCTCCTTCCCTTCAAACCAAAAAAGAACTTGAAGAACAATTTCAAAGAAATTCTGCAGAATTCTTCAACATTTTAGTTTTAGTATTTTGATCATAACTTTCTCATACGAACTCGAAATCAATTAATTCAAAATCCAAAATTGTTGGTCTTGATGAGAGAAAAAAACCTTAAGAATTTCCAGAAGCATCTGACTTCGTCAGTTTTCCCTGTGGCCTGATTTTCAGTACGTGGTCAAGGTTGTATGTTCAACTTCTTCTTTTTCATTTCATCTTTGATCATCTCTTTTATTCTTACTATTTGACTAATGAAATATGTTGAGAAGGATGTTAGATCATATGCTATGGGTGTTTGATCATTTTCCAATTGAGTTTTAGCTTTGTGATTTCTCTTGAACATATATGTGCTAAACTTGATTCAACTTGAAATTGATTCTAGAAAATGTATATATGATGTGCCTCATGTTATTTTTTAGGTTTAATTTCATGATCTAAGAACTAGGTTTTTAGTGTGATATATTGAATATTCATACCTTGTTCTTATTGATTTGCATGTCTTGATTTCTAGATACTTTTGTGATTGTTTGTTGAAAGCATATTCTAGATTATCATTGAACATGTACATTTAGCTTGATTGATCATCTAGCTTTATTTGATTGTGTTTGCATCATTTGCATCACTTAGAGCATAGCCTTGCATTAGGTTGAAGTCTCTAGCAAAGTGAGTGAAGCTTTATGGATAGAGCAAGGAAGTCTTGACTAGAGTCAGGAGGACTCGGATAGTCAAGTAAGAAGACTTAGCTAGGAGTAGGAAACTCTGGATAGCTAAGCAAGAAATCATCCTAGAAGCTTGAGAGATTTGGATAGGATGTTGCTACCTAGAGGTGTAGGACACACCTTGGATAGGTAGTAGGCTTTGTGATTCACTAGCCCGAGGGTAGATTAGGAGTTGATAGCTTGAGCGGATATCATGAGTTGGTAGCTTGAGTGTGTAAGTCCTTTTTCATATAATGGATTGCTTTGCCGGTGGTTGTGGTATCAACTCATGGATGTTTCCTCTTTGAGGTTTTACCACGTAAAAATCATTGTGTCAATTTTTGCTTTACTTTTTCTTATCTTCCATACTTTACATTGATTGCATATCTTGTATATTGATTTACTTTTGCATTAGTTAAATCAATCCATTTGTTGAATATCTTCAAGTGTGCATTTTCTTTGTTATATTCCGCATAGTTTTTAATGTTGGAAGAATTTGGGCCTATACCTATTCACCCCCCCTCTAGGTATATTTTACACTACTCCTTAATGGAAATTTCCTTTGGTATCAGAGCAGGTGTCTAGACGCACTTAGATAGATCCTTTCTTTGTAGTGTTTTGTGTTTTTGTTTGTGATAATCATGATTAAGGAAGTGTGTTCCTATGTGGCTTCTTTTGTTAAACATATTGACTTAGATGAGAAAAAGATCAATGATCTTATTTTTGAAAATGAACGTTTATCTAAAGTCAATATGTCCCTCAACAAGAAGCTAGAGAATCATGCTCTTGGCTCAAAAGAATTCAATGAACTTAAAGACAAGATCCTAAGTCTAGAATTGAATCTAAAAGATAGCAATGATAGACTTGGCATCTTGAAGCAAGAAATTGAGCAAAGGGATATTTCTCTTGTTAGTGCTAAAAGGCTAGAAAACATACTTAAAGCCAAAATTAGTGAGCACTTAACTCAAGAGAATAAGTATGAACAATGGCTAGATAAATCACGTAAAGATGTTATGTTTAGTGATGACATAGCGGAAAAATATGCCATTAAAATTAGGATGCTTCGTGAGAAACTTGATGAGGCTAATAATATGATTAGCAAGATGTCATCTAGCTCTAACAAAGTTGAAACCCTCATTAAAAAAGGAAAGCATCCATGTGACAAAAGAGGTTTGGGTTATATCAATGAGAATGAGACTCCTTCATCTAACAAATCTACTTTTGTCAAAGCAAGCATTGAAACAAATGTAGGTACACTCACTCAAGGAAAAGCTATGAAAGCTACCGGAGGTGCCTCTTCATCAACAAGGATGTTCAATGGAAGAACTCAACAATATAAACATCAAGGAGCATCAACCTCAAATGCAAGAGGTGGAGCATCAAGGGTTGCACATCAAAGAGGAAAAATTATGAGAAGTCCAAAGGAGTTGGAAGCAAATGCAAATGGTAAATTTCTCAAATTTATTCCTATTTGTCATCATTGTAATATGATAAGACATATTCGACCTAGATGCTTTAAGTATATTCGGAAATGCAAACTTGATAATGCTTTTCATGATATGTCTTTGAATGGACCTAGGCAATCATCCATGTATGGATATAGCAATAGACCTAGGAAGACCTTGGAAAAACATGTTGTGAAGAATGTTGTTGATGACTTGCTTGCTAAATCTTGTGTTGTGCCTCACTCTACTATGCATAAGAAAGTTGATAATGCTTTGTTTGATATTTTTTTAAATGTGACCAATGAGGTCAAGGTGCATGTTAAAAAGCCTAACATTGAGTCAAAGCATGTTAGTAGTAAGAGTGAGAGGCATGTTGTGAAAAATGTGTGGATTAGAAAAGACGCATCTAAATGTCATGTTGCACAATATGCTTTACGTGCCAACTCCTCCTATTCTTGGTACCTAGATAGCGGTTGCTCTAGGAACATGACCAGGAACAAAGAGTTCTTTAAGAATCTTGTTTTAAAGGATGGAGGTTGGGTTACTTTTGGTGATAGTACCAAAAAGCAAGTTCTTGGCAAGGGAGCAAATTATTACATAGCTACCAAGAGACCTTTAGAACTTTTGCACATGGACCTAATGGGGCCAATTCAAACCGAGAGCATCAATGGCAAAAAGTACATTTTTGTATGCGTTGATGACTTCTCTAGGTTTACTTGGGTTTATTTTCTTATAAACAAGACTGAGGCTTTTGATTACTTTAAAAAGTTTTGTAATCAAGTTCAAAATGAAAAAGGTCTTGATATCAAGAAAATATGTTGCATTAGGAGTGATCATGGGACGAAATTTGAAAATGCAAAATTTAGTGAGTTTTGTGATGGTTTAGGGATTTCTCATGAGTTCTCCACACCTAGAACTCCTCAACAAAATGGTGTTGTTGAGAGGAAAAACCGTGTCTTGCAAGAGATGGCTAGGGTCATGCTCAATAGTAAGAAAGTCCCTAGAAACCTATGGGCCGAGGCGGTCAATACCGCTTGTTATGTGTCTAATCGTGTTTTTAAGAGGCCCGGCACAAAACAAACGTCCTATGAGCTATGGAAGGGCAAGAAGCCCGATGTGAGTTACTTCCACACTTTTGGGAGTAAATGTTATATTTTGAATGATAGAGATCACTTAGGAAAGTTTGATGCTAAAAGTGATGTTGGTCTCTTTCTTGGGTATGCTATTAATAGTCGTGCATATAGAGTCTTTAACTTGACTACTAAGACTATCATGGAGTCTATCAATGTGAAGATAGATGATCTTAGCATGCTTAATTTGTGTGATGATAATGGTGTCAATGAACCTAAAGAAAACATGTTGAATGACACTAAAACACCTATTGATATGGCTAGTAGTGTTTCTAGTCAAGATGATGAAAATGATAGTCATGTTGAAGTTGAAAGTCATGTTGAAGTTGAAAGTCAAGGGTTGGAAAATGCTTTAAATGATAATCAACAAAATGACCAAGTTGTTGAACATTCTCACCCAAGACTTAGAAACTTACACTATCAAGAAGACATCATAGGTGATTTAAATGAAGGGGTTAGAACAAGAAATCAAATTGCTAACCAAATTTCTTATGCTTGCTACACTTCTCAAATTGAACCCAAAAATATTAATGAAGCAATTGTTGATGAATATTGGGTTGGGGCTATATAAGATGAACTTAATCAATTTGAGAGGAATGAAGTGTGGTCCTTGGTTCCTAGACCCAAAGATATAAATGTAATTGGCACTAAATGGGTGTTTAGGAATAAGACAGATGAAAGTGGCAAGATTGTGATGAATAAAGCTAGACTAGTGGCTCAAGGTTACACTCAAGTGGAAGGTGTAGACTTTGATGAGACGTTTGCCCCGGTTGCTCGTCTCGAGTCCATTAGACTTTTGTTGTCCATTGCATGCATTAAAAAGTTCAAATTATTTCAAATGGATGTCAAAAGTGCTTTCCTTAATGGATACCTTCAAGAAGAAGTATAAGTTGAACAACCTAAGGGTTTTGTAGACCCACACTCTCCTAATCATGTGTTTAAATTGAAAAAGGCTCTCTATGGCCTTAAACAAGCTCCAAGAGCTTGGTATGATAGGTTGACTCAATACCTTATTGACAACCAATATATGAGAGGTGGCATTGATAGAACTTTGTTTATTAAACATCATGATCATGATATTTTTGTTGCACAAATATATGTTGATGACATTGTTTTTGGGTCTACTAATAAAACCAAGGTTGATGAATTTGTAAGTGTTATGTCAAGTGAATTTGAAATGAGCATGGTGGGTGAGTTGAATTATTTTCTAGGAATGCAAGTAAAGCAAACTAGCATGGGCATAATGTTGAATCAATCTAAATATGCTAAAAATCTAGTTAAGAGATTTTGCCTAGAAAATGGAAAAGATTTTGAAACTCCCATGAGCACCACTTTAAAACTTGACAAAGATGAAAAAGGGAAAAGTGTTGACCAAAGCCTTTATAGAAGCATGATAGGTAGTCTACTTTACCTAACGGCTAGTAGACCCGACATTTGCTTTAGTGTAGGCTTGTGTGCTAGATTCCAAGCAAATCCCAAGGAATCTCACTTATAAGCCGTCAAGTGGATCATTAGGTACATCAAAGGAACTCATAGTCTTGGTCTATTCTATTCATTTGATACCAATGATATCCTTGTAGGCTATTGTGATGCGGATTGGGCGGGAAACATAGATGACCGTAAAAGCACATCGGGCGGTTGTTTTTATGTTGGTAATAACTTGTGTTAACCGCCTAAAATGGCGGGCACCAAAAAAGAATTTTCCATTAGCTTTAAGAAGAAAGCCGGGACGCAAAATAGCGACGGGAAAGATATCCGGGTACCTTGTCTACTAGCTGACGGGCTAGAGTAGGAGCTTCTACCCACCCCGGTTGGGTCCAAAATCTCTAGAACCAAGAAAGCGCTAGGAAGCTGTAAAGAGAAGGGCTCTAGAGACACAACCGTCACAAGATCGTGGCACCCAGCTACCCCGAGAACCCCGATGCCTGAGTATCCTGGTACCCTGTTACTTGAGACCCCAATATCTGCAAACATCGTTTTAAGAGGAGCAAGAGGGACGCAGGGTACCTGGAGTACTCCGACCAGCAAAACTCATGACATACATATAACAAGATAAATACAACGGTCCTAGCACACCGACCTCGAAGAGCAGACCACATACAAAGGCAGACATTTAAATGTCACCGTTCAAGATAGAAACTCAAAATCACAACGCGGCATTCATTCCCGCCATGGAGAATCATATTTTTAATAGGAGTCAACTTATTTGGAACCGAGAAAGAAGGAACCACCTGATCTTTTGGGATCAGTGTACTGACGAATTCGTTAAACTTCAAAGAAAGACCCGTGCACCACGGAAACCCTAGACTGAAGTTCTAGGAAAGCTCAGCAAGAAAGCGAGCCTATATATTGATCATGTGATGACATGAAAAGGGGATCGAAACCCTACTTCACTTTTTTCTACTTATCGACAGGCACAAAAAGCTCCATCTCCATTGCTCCCCTATATGCTTTATTTTTTCCATGCTGTAATACCGATATTTCAAATATCAGGTTGTAAGGATCGTACCCAAATCGACATATATATATATATATATATATATATATATATATATATATGTCAACAGTTTTTCTACTTTATACATCCACCATATAAGAAATTTATCCATCTTACTACTTGCACCCAACATAACACTTGATTTACGAGAATCAACGGAGTATCAGGCCACTAAGTATCTCGATACCCCTAATCTACCCCGATCTGGGTCCGTTACAAGTAGGTAATTATCGCACCCAGTGGAGTCCAAAGAACTAGTGGGATATCGGGATATACTGCTGTAGGGAAAAATATTGTAGTACAAGCAGCGGAAGTGAGACTAAAAATAGATTTAGTATGGTTTTAAAATTTTTCCTTTGATGAACCTTAACCCTCTAATTAATTAAACATATATAATCAAAAGTATCATACCTTTGTCGCGTGATCCGATTGACATTGCGTCGATGGTAATCCGCAAGATCTTCCAATCCAATCACGAACGTGAATCACCTAGGAGCGTGGTCTCCCTTTCTTTGAATTGTGTACCTGAGGATAGATAATAAAATATTTTCTTTTTCGTTAGTCACAAAAACTTCTAAGAGATAACGAAGAACGTTCCGGTCACTTTTGAATTCTCAATCTAATGATCGAAACTCGCGTGAGCCTTATTCGAAATTGTGCACAAAACCTTTTGATGTAAAAGTTACTAGTGCACTATCGAAATAAGAACAAACTCTTCTCTCTATACCTCTTGGCCAAAATTATCACACTAGTCTAAGAGTTGGATTCTATTTTTCTCAAGTAAAAGAAAAAACTCTCAAGTCCAAAGACTTAGCAATTAGGGTTACCGAATTCTCTTTGCACAAAAATAAATATATACATATATATTGCCGCACGACTATTTCATGCATATATAAAACATGTATATTGCACTAACTAATTCTAAATGCATTCTTAAAAAAAAAACTTCTTGTACTGCATGCCAAACCAATATATATATATATCTATTGCCGAATTAATACTGCATGCATTATATACATATATATTTTCGGCCTAGTTCCATATATATTTAATATATATTTATATATTGTGGCCAAAAAACTCTACCATGTAGGATTTGTCTTTTGACTTAAATCCTAACCCTAGGTAGATTTCTTTAGAATTCCAAACCCTAATCCAACTCTTTAGTGTATTTGTGACTATATCAAAGACTTCCTAATTTGACTAGATAAATAAATTCCCTTTATTTATCTACTTACGAAATAAAGTCTTTTATATTTATTATACTACCATAATAGTATACTACTAAAAAACACATTCCCTAGTCAGAAAAAGATTTTGATTCTCAATTAAATAATTAACTAATAAATTAATTAATTTCCATTTAATCAATCAATAAAATAAAATAATATTTTAGACTATTATTCTAGTCTTGCCGCCCACACCATATACATGGGCCTAATATTATTTTCTTATTTTATTTAATCCATTAGACTTTAATTAAAAAGCCCACATGTGAACCAAACCCATTCTTACTAAAAGAAACAAGCCCACATGCTTTTCATTAATATATTAATATAATTGATCAGCCCATTAAATAAATAATGTGCAAATTATATTCTTAATATATTAAATACAATTTTAGATGGACCCATAAATTGGTCCGGTAGAATATATCAAGTGATCCATGCAAGTCTGTGTGGATTGGGGATCTTGGCGGACTATCTAAATTTAAGCTTCGATAGACATAACCTAATCACAATCAACAAATGATTCACTTAGATCCGATCCATTAATTTTAACTCATTCCACTAAAGAGCTAAAATTGAACTCTTAAATAAAGATAGAATAAGAAGATGTTTCTCATTCATACCCTAGACAATCTTATTGGAGACGGTGTATCCTCGTGAATAATATCAGTAATTGCCAAGAGCTCATAGACCGCCTATAGCTCTCCTAGTTACCATATTTACTCATATGACCACGTTTTGAACTTGGATAATTTGACTTGTCCAGAAGCCATGTTTTCAATAGACACTATCGAAAACTCAACGTTGAGATTTAATATCCAATACCTCAAAACATCCATATGATAATATTATACTCTCATTTAATAAATGGAGCCACGATGTCCATATCTATAAATGAAGTCCTCTATCGATTAGCAAATGAATACCACCAAACTATCGAGGATAGACTATGCTATATAATCGTACTTATTGACAGCTCAAATGATATCACTTGTAACCATAAGTCCATCATTTATCTCAGGATTAAGATAGACTCTCCGATTGTCCTGATAATGAAAGACTTTTATCTACTGATAGTTCTAGATAAAGTATTTCATTGTGATCCTGTTCAATACACCCAGTGCACTAGATTCTTTTACTCAAAGACCCTCCGATGATTTTAGACTCATCATAACTCATTTGATCCCACTCAAATGCTAGCAAAAGAATTCTACAACTTTAACAAGATAAAGGTGCCCAACCTTTAACTTAAGTTGTGAACATTATTCAAGACTAACTAAAGAATTGTGTCTACCTCATACATATCCAGATGTACGAACAATTCTTCTTTTCTCATAATCTTTTGACCTTATAATTATTTACTTTTGACAATTATAATAATTGAACTATAAATACTATAAGATTTGTTAAACCAGAAATCACATTATTAATATGAATAGATTGTCAAAAACACTATTACACTCTTGCTATTGAGCATAATCCTAACAGTCTCCCACTTGCGCTATAGCAAATGTATCATATCTCTCATTCCCATGTTCTCACCCCTATATACAATTTCCCTTAAAAGGTGATACTTTTTTTCAATGTGTTTTCCTCTCTTGTGACTTCTTGGTTCTTTTGAATTAGCCACTGCTCCACTGTTGTCACAGTAGATAGTGATCTGCTTATTCGCACTAGGAACCACTTCCAAGTCAATCAAGAATTGGCGGAGCCAAACAGCCTCTTTGGCAGCCTCGCATGCAGCAACATACTCAGCTTCCATGGTGGAATCAGCAATACAAGATTGCTCAATTCTCCTCCATATGACCGCTCCTCCTCCAATAGTAAACACAGCTCCTGATGTGGATTTTCTGGAGTCAGAATCTGATTGGAAATTAGAATCTGTATACCCAACAGGAATTAAATCCCCTCCAGAATATACAAGTATATTATCTCTCATTCTCTTGAGATACTTGAAAATATGCTTGACTGCCGTCCAGTGATCAGGACTAGGTTTCGATTGAAACCTGCTAACTATGCCAACGGCAAAACAAATATCTGGTCTAGTGTAGAGCATTGCATACATGAGACTTCCAACTGCCGAGGCATATGGAACTCTACTTATGAATTGCTCTTCATGCTCATTCTTAGGAACTTGTTCCTTAGAAAGTTTGATTCCATGTCTGAAAAGTAACATACCTTTCTTGGAATCCTGTAAGGAAAACCTAGACAAGATCTTGTCTATGTATGAAGCTTGGGATAATGCAATCATTTTATTCTTTCTATCCCTTATCACTTGGATACCTAGAATAAAACTTGCTTCTCCTAAGTCCTTCATATCAAATTGTTTTGCTAACCATTCTTTTACTGATGTCAATACACCTATATCATTTCCAATGAGTAGTATATCATCAACATAAAGAATCAGGAAAACCAACTTGTCGCCCTTAATCCTTTTGTATACACAAGGTTCGTCATGATTCTGAATAAATCCAAAACCTTTGACAACTTGATCGAACCTTATGTTCCAGGATCTGGATGCTTGCTTTAATCCATATATCGATTTCTATTTGACTAGATAGATAAATAAGTATCTACTTACCAAATAAAGTATTTTATATTTATTATACTACTACCAATAGTATAACACTAAGAAACATATTTCCTAGTCAGAAAAAGATTTTGATTCTTAATTAAATAATCAATCAATCAATTAATTAATTTCCATTTAATCAAATAATAAAATAAAATAATATATTAGGCTATTTTTTAAGCCTTGCCGCCTCTACACAAAGATAGGCCCAAATACTTTTTTTTTCATTTTATTAAATCCATTGGACCTTTAATTAAAAGGCCCACATGTGAACTAGGCCCATTCTTACTAAAAGAAACAAGCCCACATGCCTTAATACAATTCTAGATGGACCCATAATTAGTTTGGTAGAATATATCAAGTGATCCATGCAAGTCCCTGTGGATTGGGGATCTTGGCTGGCTTATCTAAATTTAAGCTTCAATAGACATAACTCAATCTCAATCAACAAATGATTCACTTGTTCAATCTATTAATTTTAGTTTATTCCACTGAAGAACCAAAATTGCACTCTTAATTAAAGATAGAATAAGTAAATGATTCTCCTTCATACCCTAGATAATCTTATAGGAGATAGTGAATCCTCGTGAAGAATATCAGTAATCGCCAAGAGCTCATAGACTGCCTATAGCTCTCCAAGTTACCATTTTTCTTCATATGATCACATTTTGAACTTGGATATATATTATGACTTGTCCAGAAGTCATCTTTCAATAGTCACTATTGAAAACTCAACGTTAAGATTTAATATCCAATACCACAAAACATCAATATGATGATATTCTACTCACATTTAATAAATGGAGCCACGATGTCCATATCTATAAATGAAGTCCTCTATCGATTAGCAAATGAATACCACCAAACTATCGAGGATGGACTATGCTATATAATCGTACTCACTGATAGCTCAAATGATAACACTTGTGACCATAGGTCCATCATTTATCTCAGGATTAAGATAGACTCTCCGATTGTCCTGATAATAAAAAACCTTTTATCTACTGACGGTTCTAAATAAAGTATTTCATTATGATCCTGTTCAATGCACCTAGTGCACTAGATTTTTTTACTCGAAGACCCTCCGATGATTTTAGACTCATCATAACACATTTGATCCCACTCAAATTCTAGCCAAAGAATTTTACAACTTTAACAAGATAAAGGTTCCCAACATTTAACTTAAGTTGTGAACATTATTCAAGACTAACTAAAGAATTGTGTCTACCTCATACATATCCAGATGTACAAACAATTTTTCTTTTCTCATAGTCTTTTGACTTTATGATTATTTACTTTGACAATTGTAATTATAAATGCTATAAGATTTTGTTAAAATAGAAATCACTTTATTAATATGATAAGATTGTCAATTACAATATTACACTCTTGCTATTGAGCATAATCCTAACAAGTCTAGAATAAATATTCACAACTTAAGGTAAAGGTTGGGCACCTTTATCTTGTTAAAGTTGTAGATTCTTTTGCTAGCATTTGAGTGGGATCAAATGTGTTATGATGAGTCTAAATCATCAAAGTGGTTTTGAGTAAAAGAATCTAATGCACTAAGTGCATTGAATAGGATCATAATGAAACACTTTATCTAGAACCGTCAGTAGATAAAAGTCTTTTCAATATGAGGACAATCGGAGAGTCTATCTTAATCCTGAGATAAATGATGGACTTATGGTTACAAGTGTTATCATTTGAGCTATCAATGAGTACGATTATATAGCATAGTCTATCCTCGATAGTTTTGTGGTATTCATTTGCTAATCGATAGAGGACTTCATTTATAGATATGGACATCGTGGCTCCATTTATTAAATGAGAGTATAATATCATCATATGGATGTTTTGAGGTATTGGATATCAAATCTAAACGTTGAGTTTTTGATAGTGTCTATTGAAAACATGGCTTCTGGTCAAGTCGGAATATCCAAGTTCAAAATGTGGTCATATGAGTAAATATGGTAACTAGGAGAGCTATAGGCAGTCTATGAGCTCTTGGCGATTACTGATATTATTCACGAGGATTCAGTATCTCCAATAAGATTGTCTAGGGTATGAATGAGGAACTTTTTCTTATTCTATCTTTGTTTCTTGAACTATCATAAATTGGCAATGGCTGACGGAACCCTAATTCTGTCTAGGGAAAATTACACTAAGTCCCCCTGATTATTTATATAATTGCATTAAACAGGGAAAATATAATAATATGACACAAATACCCCTCTGACCAATTTTTTTTTTTTAAATTAAATTTAAAATTGAAATAATAGTTAAATAATAATTAAATTCTGAATTTTATTATAAAGACAATTAAATAAAAAGAGAAATGAAAAAAGTAAATTGATATAACAATTATTTAAATTATCTTTTTATTTAAATATCCCTAAATATAAAACCAAGATAAATATTTAAATTATTTAAGAAAAATAAAAATAATGGTTAAATAATAATACAATTCCCTTTCAAAAAAAATAATTGTTGATCTCAATCACCCAAAAAATTAAGTAATAAGTTTCTCCATTAATGAAGATCCATCAATGTTCTTTTATTATTAATATTTTGTTTTTTAAAATTTTTTTGATTGGATTTCATCAATAAATATTTTTAAATGAACATCAATCCATCTAATTAAATGAACATCTATTTCTCCATCCAATCCTTAAAAAATTCTCTTCTCTAAAGAAATAAAAATATTTAAATTTGCAACACCCAGAAACCAAAAATTAAAAAATTTAATTTTAATTCTTCTATGTGTGTTTTTAATTGGAGCGATATTCAATTTTTTAAAATTTGTACTTGTATTATTATTATTATTATTATTATTATTTTGTAATTGAGATAAATCAATCTGTTTCAAAAAACAAATTGAGATAAATCAATCAATTTAAAATTATTATTTTTATTTGAATTTATGTTAATAAATATTTCTCCACCGTCCATCTTTGAGATGGATGGTAGAGATTTTAAAGATGTTTTAATTTTTTAAAGATTTTATTTTCTTTACAAAAAAAAAATAGAATTGTATTATTATTTTTTTTAAAGGGAATTGTATTATTATTTAACCATTATTTTTATTTTTCTTAAATAATTTAAATATTTATCTTGGTTTTATATTTAGGGATATTTAAATAAAAAGATAATTTAAATAATTGTTATATCAATTTACTTTTTTCATTTCTCTATTTATTTAATTGTCTTTATAATAAAATTCAGAATTTAATTATTATTTAACTATTATTTCAATTTTAAATTTAATTTTAAAAAAACAAAATTGGTCAGATGGGTATTTGTGTCATATTATTAATTTTTCCTGTTTAATGCAATTATATAAATAATCAGGGGGACTTAGTGTAATTTTCCCTAGACAGAATTAGGGTTCCGTCAGCCATTGCCAATTTATGATAGTTCAGGGGGTTTACTGCCTAAAAAAAAAATATAGGGGGGAAAATAGCAACGAACGTAGAGTTCAGGGGGTATTTGTGCTAATTACCCTTTAGTTTTTTAGTGGAATGAACTAAAATTAATAGATCGAACCTAAGTGAATCATTTGTTGATTGTGATTGGGTTATGTCTATTGAAGCTTAAATTTAGATAGCTCGCCTAGATCCCCAATCCACACAGACTTGCATGGATCACTTGATATATTCTACCGGACTAATTTATGAGTCCATCTAGAATTGTATTAAGGCATGTGGACTTGTTTCTTTTAGTAAGAATGGGCCTAGTTCACATGTGGGCTTTTTGATTAAGGTCCAATGGATTTAATAAAATGGAAAAATAATATTTGGCCCATGTATGTGTATATGGGCGGCAAGGCTAATATATTAGTCTAAAATATTATTTTATTTTATTATTTGATAAAATGGAAATTAATTAATTTATTAGTTAATTATTTAATTAAGAATCAAAATCTTTTTCTGACTAGGAAATATGTTTCTTAGTAGTATACTATTGTGGTAGTATAATGAGAATAAAAGACTTTATTTGATAAGAAGATAAATAAAAGGATTTTATTTATCTAGTCAAATTAGGAAGTCTTTTGATATAGTCATAATTTGAATAATACACTAAAGAGTTGGATTAGGGTTAGGATTCTAAGGATCATAGATATTTTGGTGAAACACAAATCCCCTAGCAAGGAGGATTTCGGCCACCACCCTAATTACCTGTCATAGAATGCGGCAACCCTAATAATTTTAAGCAAGGATTCGACCACCCTATATATTAGAAGTTATAGAATTCAGCCACCCTACTTGCTAGGCTTGAGAGTTTTTTTTTTTTTTGCTTGAGAAAAATAAAATCCAACTCTAGAGATTAGTGTGAGAATTCGGCCAAGAGAGAAAAGAGAAGAGATTGTTTTATTTTGATAATACACTAGTAGCTTATACATCAATAGGTTTTGTGCACAACTTCGAATAAGGTTCACACGAGTTTCGATCCTTAGATTGAGAATTCAAAGTGACCGAAACGTTCTTCGTTATCTCTTGAAGGTTTAGTGACTAATGAAAAAGAAAAAGTTTTTGTTATCCATCCTCAGGTACACAATTCAAAGAAAGGGAGACCATGCTTCTAGGTGATTCACGTTCGTGATTGGATTGGAAGATCTTACAGATTACCATTGACGCAACGTCAATCGGATCACGCGACAAAGGTACGATACTTTTAGTTATATGTTAATTAATTAAGGGGTTAAGGTTCATCTTTAAGGAAAAAATTTAAAACATACTAAAACCTATTTTTAGTCTCGCTTCCGCAGCGTGCACTTGTTTTTACCTATAGTACCACTGTACGGACAAGGTGTCTGTGCTGTGGTATGCCAGGGGTGTAGGCTCTGGAATCTATCGCGGTAAGGGACCGCTCAAGAGGCAAGCTACACCCACCGTGGTATCCATGGCGTAAAACACTAGGGGTTGCACCTGACACGGACCGCTGCTCATGCAAGTGCACCAACCGTGGTACCAAGGGCGGTACCAACCGCGGTAAAGAGAAAATTTCCCTTTTCAAAGTAACAACTCACACTCAGTCTATATGCAAGATGTGCAACTATGAAGTGTGAAGAGAATGTACATAAAAAGCAATGAACACACATGCATACAAGAGAGGTGTGTGTGTGCAACTATTCTCTTCAATGTAAATAAGAACAACTGGTATACCTTTGAAGTGCTTATCATCTTGAGGTCTTAAAAGGACTTTTGAGCTTGATCACCAACAATTGAGCACCTAAGCTACCCTTACATCATAAGCCCAACTGTGGTTTGTCACCGAAATAAGCCAATCAAAAATGAGGAACTTACAGTAATCAATTAATTTAAGATTTTATTATTGAGAATTTTATTGTTTTTCATTTTAATTTAAAGATTAGATAATCATTTTATCTAAATTAAATAGTAATAAGGGCAAAAGTGTACTTTCATGGGTTTTAAAATAGTTGACTTTCAAATATTTGGTCAAATGGACTAAAGTGTTGATTTTTATAAACAAAATAGGGACTAAAGTGATGAATATGGTAAAGACATTTATAAAGGTGACAAATCGCAAAAAAAGTGGGACTTATGTGAAATTCTGCTTAAACACACATACACACACACACACACACACACACACACACACACATGCATATATATATATATATATATATATATATATATATATATACTAATATTAAATGACAATGTTGAAGTTAAAGTAGAAGAAAGTCAATGTAGGAAATAAGTTGTTGGTTTGCATTGAAAACAAAATTGAAAAAGGAGGCTATTTATAAAGGCTATAAATTTAATGTGAAAAAGTTAATAATGTCCATATGTCATCACATGAACAGAGAGTGGGTTGAGATTGTGTATATAGCACTCCTCATACACTTTTCCTACCTTGAAAACTTAGTTGGGTTTGGACTTGCAAACTTGGTCATTGTTTGGTCAAAATGAGTTCTTTTTTCTTTTTGGAAGTATTACATAAAGTTTTTGTTATTTTTTGGAGTAGTAGGATTCGAACCCATAACCTCGTGATGTAGCGTATGTGTGAGTGGTTGTTATGTTTTTGGTTTGTCTTGACATATATTCTATATCAAAGCGATGTTTATCTTGTATTGATTAGTGGAAATTATCATGATGATACAAAGCTTCAAGGAAAGACTCAGCTATGGTTCATGCAAGGTGGTGGCTTGTTAAGGGGAATTCGCTTCATTGCTCATCAAAGGTATAATTGACCTCATTCCTCTTACAAGGCATAGGCACACACACACAAATCATTCATGATTGTCCCTGTATTGTTGTGCACCATTTATATAACACTTTCACATGTTTTAGTATGCTCATGCATTGAACTCATATTGTCATACATTTTAGAAATGCATGTTTTAAGACTATGCCTAGGAAATGGCATACTTGTGTGAACTTGTGTTTATTTATTTCCATTTTATTGATTTTAGACTTGAACATGTTCTCTTATGATTCCTTATTGAGTCCCGGTCATTTCGGTTACTCATTCATTAGGTTTCGAGTCCAAACGATGTAGCTACGCTACTTTGCGTTCTCATTCGTTAAGTTGTCTTCGTCATCGTTTTCTGAGATGAATTCTCAACCTTTTGTCAAAGTTTTGTAGTCATCATTGTGCATGAGGGAGTCATGATTTGTAATTTGAAAACGGATTCAAAATATGAGTTTGGAGGCCCGGATACGGCTGAAGAATGCAAGAGGAGCGTGGGAGGAGCTTGCTCGGCCAAAAGCCAAGCAAGATGTCCACGTGTGCCACACGCCAAGCACTGCCTTCTGCCCATGTGTGCCACATGCAGTCCACACGTGGAGCTAATGTGGCAGCCTTTGATTGGGTTATTTTTTCCCTCTCTCTCTTTCTTTTAAATCTCTCCAATTCCCTCCCATCCATTTCAAGAAGAAAAAATTAGAAATCTAAGACCAGAATTTTTCTCTCAATTTTTCTCACCTTCCAAACACCATAACATTTTCATACGAAGTCAGAATTTGTTGATTAAAGTTGGAGATTGTTCGTAATCGAGTCCTCTACCTTTTCCAAGTGGTCTTGCAGCTGTTTGATTGATTTTTGTTGTGGTTCTACCCAAAAAACCGAACCAAGTTGTGATTGCAAGGTAGTGTTCATATCTTTGAGATTTCTTCTTTTATAACCTTCAATTTGCTTGGGGTTTCTTCTTCTATATGTATGTATATGTATGGTGAATGCTATTGAGAAAGATAACTTCATAATCAATCCTAATCAAAAGTCTATTTAGAGACATATGTGAACTAGTTTCTTAGATTATAGGTTTTTCACATGTTTGAGAGTTGTATTGTGATTAGACTGATATCTAGGATTATTTGTGACTTGATTGAATCATTTTATGATTAATAATCCTTGAAATGTGTTTTGATCCTTTGATTGATAAAATCTAGGATTAATTCATTTGTATGTGTTTTTAGAGACATCTAGGATTTAATTGATTTATCATTATATCCTTGCTCTAAATCTTTGGCTAGAATATTCATTGAATACATTTTATGATTCTAGCATTTTTGTGTATGTTTGTAACATCTTGAATATGTGCTTCATGACTATAATTTATTCAAGTGTTATTTGTGTGAATGAAACTAAGAGCTTTTGTGTTAGGTGTTTTTCACATGCTCTAGGTTTAATTCATGTTTTGGCATATAGACTATATTACTTGTGTTCTCTAGTTGTTCCATGGATTGTATTGATCACATGTTCTATGATGAATTGATTGTTTGCATCATTGGCATTCACATGATCACACTAGGAAGTCCTTGTAAAAGGCATGAAGTTTTGACTAGGACAAGGTGTCCGGATAGTCAGGCAAGGAAGTCTTGGTTAGGACAAGAGGTCCGGATAACCAAGCAAGAAGTCATGGCTAGGATTGGGAAGGTCTGGATAGTCATGCATGGGAGGCTCTCTAGAGGCATGAGTGCCTTGGATAGGGAGTTGGCTACATTATTGGTAGGCCTAGGTGTATTGATAGACATAGACTCCAAAAGAGCGGGGTACATGGTATGTGTATGCACTCTTAAGGAATTTCTAATCTTCCATCGATGTTGGTTTGGTATGATCTCCAATATATGATGGTTCCGCATCATTGAGGGATTTCGTACTTTCCAATAGGGTTGGGTAGACACAGACTCCATAGGTTGGTCACTTTTGAGGAATTTCTAATCTATCATCCAATATATATAGTACCCAATGGTTATAGTTCAATCCGCGGATGTTTCCTCCTTGGAGGTTTTACCACGTTAAAAAAATAAATGTGTTAATTCTTTCTATCTCTATCTCTTATATTGGTATATGTGTGTGCTGTTATCTTGTTGCATATTATTCACTTGTGATGTATACTGAAACAAGTTTTTGTAAAGTGTGATTTGTAATCAAATTCATTTGATCATATTTGTAAATATAATTCTTTTGTATAGTGTTACCTTTGTGTATTGTTATATGTGTTAATACTTGTAATACTTTGAACAAATTATTGAAATACAAGTATTCCATGTTATTGAGTTTTTGTGTTATTATACCTCATGCAACTACTTGATATACATATACTATACTTAAATGATCACATGCTTATATTGTCTATGTATGAATTCTTGATTTATGTGTTGTATGTAAGGCTACCTTGAGGGGCAAACGTAATTTGTTCAAGGGATTGAAAAAGGCGTAAAAATCTTTTCCCCCCCCCCCCCCCCCCACCTCTAGGTTTGTTTTAAGCTATTTAACTATGTTTGTATAATTTCAGTGGTATATCACTGGACCAACCTTATCTCGTCCAAAAGGAGTCTTGTTGAATGTTGTTTTATCAATAAAATAATTATATTAATATTATTTAACCCTAAACATTAGGAGCTCGTTTGGTGTGCGAGATATGATAGAATTAGTTTCATGGCATTGGATTGAATGGGATAGGATTGGACTAAATCAGTGCTGTGATGTGTTTGGTGCTGTATGAGATTTGTAAGTTTCTCAAAGTTTGATTGGCTTATTTCAGTGACAAACCACAATTGGGGTTTAAAATGTAAGGGCAGCTTAGGTGATTAGTGATCAAGCTCAAAGGCCCTCTCAAGACCTTAAGATGATAAGCACTCCGAAGGCATGTCTCTAGTGCTTAGTTTTCATTGAAGAGACTTAGTTGCACACACTCACATATCATGATTGCATATATGTATATTGCTCTTGTGTGTATTCTCTTCACATGTCACATATCACATTTGCACTTTGTTATTGTATTTTGTTGTGTATTAATGTGTCTAGTAATTCATTTCCCAAATATTGTGCGGAAACATCCGCGCATGCACGATGGTGTGCTTGGTTTAGCACGAGGATCGCCTTCAGAGAATGCCCTTGGCTTCTCCTTTGGTTTCACCAAAAGTGGTGAAACGGTGGTTTGATCGATGGCTATGACCACCGAATGGAACTGCCGTTTGAGTCCATAAAGTTTTGGAGCAATTCTGCGGTTATAATTGGTGGCTAGGACCACCGTTCGAAACCGCCGATGTGACCTGACTAATTTAAATATCTCGATCACAAATCGGCGGTTGTATTCGATGGCCATGAAACCGCTGACTGAAACCGCCGTTGATCCCCTATTCTTACGGGATTCAATTCGGCGGTTTTGAAATAGCCGAATGAAACCACCGATGGTGCATTTCAGGAGCAAACTTATCTTTTCACCTGCCTTGTTCTTGATGTCTATAAATACATCATTATCTCTTTCTCTGAATTCAGCTCTTGCATTTTATGAACCCTAAAGAGAAATATAGAGAGACTGAAGAGAAAAGGCATAAATGTTGCTCCATTGATTCTCTAAAACACTCAAAAACCATTTTCATATGCATCAAAACTTCATCTAGCATCTTCTAGCATATCTAGGATGCTTGCTTGCATGGGTCTTACTTAACACACATCTCTTGGTAAGTTTTTCACTAATTTCATCTAATCTTAGTGTTTTACTTAACAAGACATCTCTTTAATTACTTGTATGTTCTTAGATTATATTCTATTATACAAGATAGAGATTGTTGTGTTGTTTTGATTGAGTGTTGTATTGTGATAGCTATACCTAGAATTGTTTAATCTAAGTTAGCTAAGCTTTATGCCATGTCATATAGCATTTGATATCTAGGATTGATTTAATTGTCATCTTATAATCCTAAATAAGCATTTAGTGTTCCCTAGCTTTATTTGCATTTTGGATATCATTTATATTCACATAGGCTATTTAATCTCTTCATTGAGAAGTAAGTCTTGTGGCTAAGGTTGCTTAGGCCACAAGCAAATTGGACTATGTTCACTTTTAAAGACCTGCGGGTAATAGTGGTGGGTTATAAACCGTGAGAGGTTGAGGTTGAGGTCAACCTAGGTTGTAAACACCTTTGCAATTAGTGGATTCGAGGTTCGTGTGTGGCGTATATAACAGCCCGTGGTTTTTCCTTGTTGAAGGTTTCCACGTAAATATCGAGTGTCTTTTAAATTCCGCATTATTACACTTGATTTTATTTTTTGACTAGTTTGGGGATTAAATTTGGAATATTGACTAATCAAGAATTTGGTAATATAACTTGATTAAAATCTATTCACCCCCCTCTAGATAATTTTATACATACTGGTGTAATATTTGTTTCAATTTGGTATTAGAGCGGGTTCCTAGATTTACTTAGGTGATCCTTTGCTCATTTTGGTGTGTTCTGCATTTTGTGTGATTTTTGGTCTTTCATACATTTGCATTCATTTCATTCATTCATAAACACTATGAGTGGAAATGGTGAAGGAAACGAGGGTGCTTCTAGAACAAGGCCGCCCCTACTCACCGGGTCAAATTATGCCTCTTGGAAAGGCAATATGGAGTCGTACATATGTCAAATCCATGACTATCCTTGGATGGCAATTGAAGATGGCTACACTCCACCGATGATGACTCATACAGATGGAGGAGAGGATGTACTCAAGCCTAAGGCGCAATAGAACGCACAAGAGTTTGAAGCATTTAAATGGAATAGGAAGGCAATACATGCTATCATATGTGCCATGGATGAAAATCGGTACAAACTGATTCAAAACACTAGGATCACCAAGGAGGCGTGGGACATCCTAGAGATGGCACATGAGGGAACCGAAGTGGTTAAGGACTCGAAGCTCCAAGTCCTCCAAACTCAATTTGAGATGCTAAGAATGGAGAAGAATGAGTGCTTCAATGACTTCGAGGTTAAGTTGTTGGACGTAGTCAACCAAAGTCATCAACTTGGTGACCCTTATTCGGATATGAGGATCAAGCGGAAAATTATGAGATCTCTCCCTGAAAAATTTGAGTCCAAGGTAAAGGCTTTAGAAGAGAATAGTGAGTACAAAGATATAAAGCCTAGTGAAGTCATTGGAAGACTTCTAGCATATGAGTCAAGAAAGGCTACCACCTCACCTCCTAAGAAGAAAAAGAATATTGCTTTGAAGACCTCTAAGCATGACAAGAAGGAGGATGACTCAGATGAAGACTTGGCACTCATTGTCAAGAGATTCAAGAAGTTCTTGAGTCTACAAAAGAATAGTTATGGCTCAAAAGGGGATGGCTTCAAGAAGAAGACCAAGGTCAAGAATGACGAGCCAAATCAAGAGATGTCTTCAAGAGAGGGGATTCAATGCTACAAATATAAAGGATTCAGGCATATCTCTTCGGAGTGTGGAAACTTGAAGGATAGAAGAAAAGTAAAGGCGATGGCCGCCTCATGGAGTGAGGATGAGAGTGAAGAAAATCCTTCAAGTGATGAAAAGCTTGCCATTAACTACATGGCATTTGGAGCCACTCGTGTAGAAGTTGAAGAAGATGGCAAAGATGCCTTGACTTGTGATCCCAAAGAAGAATTAGATGAAGAAGTAGCTAAAGAAGTTGTTGGTATAGCTATTCATTGGGATATGGCTCATATAACATCAAGTAACCAAGGTGAAGGTCATGATGAGGAAAATAACTCCATTGATGAGATGGAAGGTATAATAGATGACTCAAGTGTTAAGAATTAGTCATCTCACTCCACAAATGGAAATGTGGAGAGTATGGATCTTCATGACTACATAGTCAAGTTTGAAAGCTCAAGGATGAGGAACAAGAAAGAAATTAGAAGATTGAAGTGTTAGGATTATGCTCAATAGCAAGAGTGTAATAGTGTTTTTGACAATCTATTCATATTCATAATGTGATTTCTGGTTTAACAAGTCTGATAGCATTTATAGTTTAATTATTATAATTGTCAAAAGTAAATAATCATAAGGTCAAAAGACTATGAGAAAAGAAGAATTGTTCGTACATCTGGATATGTATGAGGTAGACACAATTCTTTAGTTAGTCTTGAATAATGTTCACAACTTAAGTTAAAGGTTGGGCACCTTTATCTTGTTAAAGTTGTAGAATTCTTTTATTAGCATTTGAGTGGGATCAAATGTGTTATGATGAGTCTAAAATCATCGGAGGGTCTTCGAGTAAAAGAATCTAGTGCACTGGGTGCATTGAACTGGATCACAATGAAATACTTTATCTAGAACAGTCAATAGATAATAGTCTTTTCATTATTAGGACAATCGGAGAGTCTATCTTAATCCTGAGATAAATGATGGACTTATGGTTGCAAGTGGTATCATTTGAGTTATCAATGAGTACGATTATATAGCATAGTCTATCCTCGATAGTTTGGTGATATTCATTTGTTAATCGATAGAGGACTTCATTTATAGATATGGACATCATGGCTCCATTTATTAAATGAGAGTAGAATATCATCATATGGATGTTTTGAGGTATTGGATATTGAATCTTAACGTTAAGTTTTCGATAGAGTCTATTGAAACATGGCTTCTGGACAAGTCAAAATATCCAAGTTCTAAATGTGGTCATATGAGTAAATATGGTAACTTGGAGAGCTATAGGCGGTCTATGAGCTCTTGCCGATTACTGATATTCTTCACGAGGATACACCATCTCCTATAAGATTGTCTAGGGTATGAATGAGAATCATTTACTTATTCCATCTTTATTTAAGAGTGCAATTTTAGTTCTTTAGTGGAATGAACTAAAATTAATAGATTGAACCTAATTGAATCATTTGTTGATTGTGATTGGGTTATGTCTATTGGAGCTTAAATTTAGATAGGCCCGCCAAGATCCCCAATCCACACGGACTTGCATGGATCACTTGATATATTCTACCGGACCAATTTATGGGTCCATCTAGAATTGTATTTAATATATTAAGAATATAATTTGCACATTATTTATTTAATGGGCTGATCAATTATATTAATATATTAATGAAAGGCATGTGGGCTTGTTTCTTTTAGTAAGAATGGGTCTGGTTCACATGTGGGCCTTTATTAAGGTCCAATGGATTTAATAAAATAGAAAAACAATTTATAGATATATTAATATATATGGCACATGGCCGAGATATATATATGATATTATATTGTTTTATTTTTATTATTTGATTAAATGGAAATTAATTAATTGATTAATTAATTATTTAATTAAAAATCAAAATTTTTTTCTGACTAGGAAATATGTTTCTTAGTAGTATACTATTGTGGTAGTATAAATAAAATAAAAGACTTTATTTGGTAAGTAGATAAATAAGGGATTTATTTATCTAGTCAAATAAGGAAGTCTTTTATATAGTCACAAATACACTAAAGAGTTGGGTTAGGATTTGGAATTCTAAGGAAAAGACAAATCCTACATGGTAAAGGATTTCGGCCGCAATATATGAGATATATATGGCAATTGACCGGATATATATATATATATTGATATTTATATGTGGCATGCAGGATTGGATATATATATATATATATGTTGACTTATATACATTATAGGTGGCATGCAAATATATGTATGTATGATATACATGTAAGTTATTTAAGTGCAGAATTTGGTTAATAAATATATATATAATGAAAGTGCAGAATTCGGCTCACTTATATAATATAAGGAAAGAAGAATTCGGTGCACTTTAGGATATATATATATATTAATAGGAAATTGAATTCGGGCACTAAATATAGATATGAGGCAAGAGGATTCGGTAACCCTAATTGCTAGGTCTTATGCTTAAGAGTTTTTTTCTTTTGCTAGAGAAAAATAGAATCCAACTCTTAGATTAGTGTGAGAATTCGGCCAAGAGCAAAAGAGAGAAAAGTTTGTTCTTATTTCGATAGTGCACTAGTAACTTTTATATCAAAAGGTTTTGTGCACAATTTCGAATAAGGTTCACGCGAGTTTCAATCTAACGATTGTGAATTCAAAAGTGACCGGAACATTCTTTATAGCCTCTTGGAATTTGTTGTGACTAACGAAAAAGAAAAAGTTTTGTTAATCCATCCTCAGGTACACAATTCAAAGAGAAGGGAGACCACGCTCCTAGGTGATTCACGTTCGTGACTGGATTGGAAGATCTTACGGATTACCATCGACGCAATGTCAATCGGATCACGCGACAAAGGTATGATATCTTTAGTATTATATGTTAATTAATTAGGGGGTTAAGGTTCAAATTATGGAAAAATTTTAAACTATACTAAAACTCTTTTTTTAGTCTCGCTTCCGCTGCATTGACCATATTTTTCCCTACATGAAGGAGGAGAATCTAAAGCTTTCAGCGCAAGTTGACAACTTGAGTGGAGAAGTGGTGAGATCCATGAAGGATGAAGATAAGCTAAAAGATGAGTTAGCTTTATCTAAGAGGAGAAAATAAGGGTTAAAAAGAGAGCTTAAAGAAGCTAAAGCCTCAATGGCTAAGATGGCTTTAAGCACCGAGAAGCTTGACCACTTGTTGGGTGTTGGAAAAAGGCCAAGCGATAAGATAGGTCTTGGCTACATTGATGACAAGGATACTTCCTCTTTAAGCAAGATAACCTTTGTCAAGAGCATGGACTTTAAGAAGTCTTCTCCTCCTCAACACCCTAGGATGAAGATTGACCTGGGATAATGTTCAAGAAGTGTCCAAGTAAAGGTGGCACCAAAAGGTCAAGCTCATGCTCAACCAAAAAGGGCTCCTTATGCTAACTTCCCTCAACCTAAAATCCATCAAAGAAAGAGACCGAATGTTAGGTTTTTGGTTTGTCTTCGCATATATTCCATATCAAAAGGATGTTCTCTTGTAATGTTTAGTGGTCTAAGTGTTGAAGATTCAAGACGTCAAAGAAAGTCTTGGCCACAACTCATGCAAATGTCGGCTTCAAAGAGGAGTGTGCTTCATCGGTCTACAAAGGTATATAAGACCTCATTTCTCTTACAAGGCTAGGCACACACACACATGGCATTCATTTGTGTCCCTACGTGATTGAACAACATTTATATATTACTTTCACACACTTGATAATGTATGCACATGCATTAGATTTAATCTGATAAACTTTGTAATTTGCATGTTCTAGGACTATGTCTAGGAAACGGCATACGTGTGTGATTTTGTGTTTATTTGTTTCCGTATTTTTGTTTTTGGACTTGAACATGATCTCTTATGATTCCTTATTAAGTCTCGGTCATTTCGGTTACTCATTCATTAGGTTTCGAGTCTAAACGATGTAGCTACGCTATTTTTCTTTCTCATTCGTTGAGTTGTGTTCGTCGTCGTTTTCTGAGATGAATTCTCAACATTTTGTCAAAGTTTCATAGTCATCGTTGTGCGTGAAGGAGTCATGATTTGTAATCCGAAGATGGATTGGAAATCAGAGTTTGGAGGCCCGAATACGGTCGAAGAACGTGAGAGGTGCACTAGAGGGACGTGCATGGCCAAAGGCCATGCCTTGGCCATGATCGCGCTCCAAATGTTCACATTTAGTGCTCCCTTTTCCTATCTATTGTGCTTGTTTCTCGAGTAAAACCGGGTATTTAATGGATTAAATAAGTGTTTTAGGTAATTAGGGAAATTCAGAGGCAATTATGTAATTGTGGAGAAATCAAGGGCTAAAGTGCAATATTCGGGTAGTTATTGAATATTATGTGAATAAGGGAAAGCGCAGGGGTCCAAATGGTAATTTGCCAGCCAAACGCACAATAGCCCACCACATCATAAGTGAAACGGCAGCGTTTTGGGCATTGGCGTGTCAACATGACGTCACGATAACGTCAAGTCATCTTCTTCCTTCTACCAACCCGACCTGCAACCAGTTCGACCAGGTTCAGACCTGACTTTGACCTGTCGTGTTCCAACCCATTTTCGACCATTTTTCTCTTGCCGTTCCACCCAGATCAGCAGCCCACATCTGGCGGTCACAATGGACCCATTTTCAGATATCCATGCTCACGTTTTTCCTCTGGTCCAAATCCTCCAAGTTTCCATGGCCATTCAAGTTTCAAGATCATCCCAGCAGCCATTGTCAAGTGAACTAGACGTCCAAAACTGCGGGAACTCCACAAGTTCATGCTGAGGGAAAGTGCCCGCGAGCCAGAAGGTGTGGAACTCGTGGCCAACTTCCACATTTCACCACTAGTTTCGTTGGAGAGCAAGAACCCGCGGGATAGGGGATCCAAACCCGCGAGCTCGATCGACTTGGAAGATATTTCATCCAAAGCTTGCCCAATCCTTCCCTAATATAAATATGCATCTTTTGTAACCTAAAACACTATCCCTAATATCCAACAATAGTTTACAATACACTTAAATAACCTAGATAACCTAGAATCGTCACTACATGGTTGCATGTGGAATTCCTAGCTTGGAAGAAGTAGACATGGAGCTTGATTGAAGAATAAGAAGCTTACCATCTTGTGGTTACTTCTTACCTCTTACTTCTCTTCCATTTATTGTGGTTCATGTAACATGTATGTGTAAAATACTCTCAATGTTGAGGGATGGATTTTCATCTGACCTTATATTGTAATTGATTGATCTTACTTTTAATATATCCATCTTGAGTTATTAAATGTTAAATGAAGTTTGATTGAATGAATACATGTTGTTGATTGACAAATTAGTAACATGTAATCTTGTTTTATAACATTTGATTAGCTCTATTGGAGAAGACTTGGTTAGTGATTGCATGTTCATTGCTTATTGACTAATTCTTATGTTCTAGGTGGTAATCCCTCTATTATTGTCATTCTATAATCATAGTTGATAATAATTTGAGTGGTAGTGATTTAATTGAATATGCCATAAAACTAGTGTGTTAATTGTGATCAATTAATATTATCCCTCTTCATTTATATCTTCACTCTTGCATAACCTTTGCAAGAGTTTTAGTTAAGTTAAGTTAGCTAATGATAGATTAGTTAGTTGTAGTTGAGTTAGTATAACTTAGTTGTAGTTGCTTAAATGCCATCTTAGTGTAATTGTATTGATTTAGTTGTTAATTTACTTGCTTACTTAGTTGCCAATCTAGTTAGTTTAGATTAATTATATTTGTCTTGTGTTCACACCTCCTTAGTTGTAGTTGTAGTATAGAGATTACATATCCTTGACCGTAGGATATGCATAGCTTTAATTCTCCATCTTAGCCATTTTAGTTTAGATAATTGCTTGTGACCGCCATGCTTTTCTTTTCATGCACTTGTAATTAGTGTATATAGTGTAAATAATCTAAGACTAGAACCGATTAAGGTACCATACCTCCTCGTGGGAACGATACCCTTACTTGTAACAGCTATACGCATCAAACGATTCGTATACTTGCGAAGGGTAAAAACACTCGCACGTCCTATCATTTACCACGGTTTATAGAACTGTCTTGTGCGCATTAGGCCACCACGTGTGGAGGCCATGGGCCCACGGCTAGACCAGCCCTCTGGTCCCGTGTGGCACACGCGCCTCACACGACTAGGAGCTGATGTGGTAGCTCTTGGTTGGCCGGTTCCCCTCCCTCTCTCTCTTCCTTTTAAATATTTCCAATTACCTCCATTTCATTTTCAAAAAGAAGAAAAAGTTGAACTCTCACCAGAATTTTTCTCTCAATTTTTCTCACCTTCCAAACACCATAACTTTCTCATACGAAGTTGGAATTGGTTGATTAAAGTTGGAGATTGTTTGTAATCGAGTCCTCTACCTTTTCCAAGTGGTCTTGTAGTTGTTTGATCGATTTTCATGGTGGTTTTACATAGAAAAATGAACTAGCGCGTGATTGCAAGGTAGTGTTCATATCTTTGAGATTTCTTGTTTTATAACTTTCAATTTGCTTGGGGTTTCTTCTTCTATATGTATGTGTATGTATGGTGAATGCTATTGAGAAAGATAGCTTCATAATCAATTTTAATCAAAAGTCTAATTAGAGACATATGTGAACTAGTTTCTTATATTCTAGTTCACATAGGTGATTAGATTGATATATAGGATTATTTGTGACTTGATTGATTCATTTTATGATTAATAATCCTTGAAATGTGTTTTGATCCTTTGATTGATAAAATCTAGGATTAATTCAATTGTATGTGTATTTAGAAACAAATAGGATTTAATTGATTATTCAATATATCCTTGCTCTAATTGTTGGCTAGAATATTCATTGAACACATTTTGTGATTCTAGCATTTTTGTGTATGTTTATAACATCTTGAATTTGTGCTTCACGAATATGAATTGTTCAAGTGTTATTTGTGTGAATGAAACTATGAGTTTTATTTGTTAGATGTTTGCACATGCTCTAGGTTTTTATTCAAGTTTTGCATCTAGACTTTTATTACTTGTGTTATCACATGTTTAGGTCTAGTTGTTCCATTGAATGTATTGATCACATGTTCTATGTTGAATTGATTGTTTGCATCATTTGCATTCACATGATCACACTAGGAAGTCCTTGTAAAAGGCATGAAGTCTTGGTTAGAGTTGGGAGGACTCGGATAGCCAAGCAAGAAGTCTTGTCTAGAGTCGGGAGGACTCGGATAGGCAAGTAAGAAGTCATGGCTAGAGTCAGGAGGACTCAGATAGTCATGCATGGGAGGCTCCCTAGAGGCATGAGTGCCTTGGATAGGGAGTTAGCTACGTTATTGGTAAGCCTAGGCGTATGGATAGACATAGACTCCAAAAGAGCGGGGTACACGGGATGTGTATGCACTCTTGAGGAATCTCTAATCTACCATCAATGTTGGTTTTGTATGTTGTCCAATATATGGTGGCTTCGCATCATTGAGGGATTTCGTACTTTCCAATAGGGTTGGGTAAACATAGACTCCAATAGGAAGTTGGTCAAGGTTGGTCACTTTTGAGGAATTTCTAATTTACCATCCAATATATATAGTACCCAATGGTTGTAGTTCAACCCGTGGATGTTTCCTCCTTAGAGGTTTTACCAGGTTAAAAAATCTCTTATGTTAATTCTTCCTATCTCTATCTCTTATATTTGTATATGTGTATGTTGTTATCTTGTTGCATATTATTCACTTGTGATGTATATTGAAACAAGATTTTATAAAGTGTGATTTGTGAACCAATTCTTTTGATCATATTTGTAATTATAATTCTTTTGTATATTGTAATTTTTGTGTTTAGTGATATTTGTTTTTACTTGTAATAGATTGAACAAATATTGAAATACAAGTATTCTATGTTGTTGAGTTTATGTGCTCTTATACCTCATACAACTAATTGATATCTATAGACAATGCCTAAATGATCACATGCTTATCTTGTCTATGTATGATTTCTTGGCTTATGTGTTGTATGTAAGGCTACCTTGAGGGACAAATGTAAGTTTGTTCAAGGGTTTGAAAAATACGTAAAAACCTATTGACCCCCCCCCCCCCCCCCCCCCCCCCCCCCCATAGGTATGCTTTAAGCTGTTTAACTACATTTGTATACTTTCACCTGAAAGTAATTAAATACTCGAGGTGTGTTTATCAATATAAAGCTAGAGGGGGGGTGAATAGATTTTATCTAATTATTACCCAATTTTCGCATGCAAGTCAATTTTACGAAAATACCCCTAGCAAGTCAAAAATACATACAAGTGTAATAAGATGCGGAAATAGTAAATGACACTTGATGTATACGTGGAAAACCCAACCACTGGGAAAAACCACGGGCTGTATAGTGCGCCACACTCGGAACTCGAAATCACTAATTGAAATGAAGTTTACAACCTATGTAGACCTCGTCTAACACTCCGGTCTGTAACCCCTCACTTCTACCCAGCGGGCCTTTATTAGCAACCCTATTCCAATTTGCTCGATCCTCGAAGTCACTACTTGTAATGATGTTTACAGCCAATCCCGGTCTGTAACCCACCACTACTACCCAGCGGGCCTGTAATAGCAACCCTAGACCAAGACTTCAATCTCTCAAAAGAGATGCACAACCCTATGTGAATATGTATGAATATTCAATTAATGCAATAAGAGCTAGGGTACTCTAAATGCTTATCTAGGATGATGATATATTCAATTTAAATCAACCCTAGATATCAATAGCTAAATAACATGTCAAATAGCATAGATAATCATAGATTATAAAAACCTAGATATCTATCAAAAACAACACTCAATCAATTCATCACAAATAATCTCTTTTCTTGTATTTAGCATATGATCTAAAACATACAAGTAATTTAAAAGAGATGGCTTGGTATTTAAAATACTACAATAAGATGAAATTAATCAAAATCTTACCAAGCAAGTTGTGATGATGCAAACCCATACATGGATGCACTCTATAAGACATAGGAGATGCAATATGAAATTTGATGCAAAAGGGGTTTGATTTGAGTGGTTAAAGTTGAGTTCTTGATTTGATTTTCTCTCAAAATCTATCTTTTAAGATTAGGGTTCTTAAGAGTCAAAGAACTGATTCAGATAATGAGAAAGTGTGATATTTATAGACATCAAGAACAGGGCAAGTGAAAAGACAATTTTGCCCCTGAAATCGCACGATCGGCGGTTTCATTCGGCGGCCAGGTCGCCGAATTGAACCGCCGAATTGCTCCCGAGAAGAACAGGGGAACTTCGGCGACTTCGTTCGGCGGTTTCGTAACCGCCGATCATAACCGCCGTTTTGGACCCGAGAGGAATTTCAATCAGGTCTGATTCGGCGGTTTCGAACGGCGGCCAGGCCGCCGAACGGAACCGCCGTTTCACCAAAAATGGTGAAACCAAGGAGAAGCCAAAGGCATCTCCACCGGCGATCATCGCGCAAAACAAAGCACATCAACGTGCACGCGCGGACGTTTCCTAACAATCTTCGGGAAACGAATTACACCACACATAAAAGCTAATCATGCATGAAGTGCAAGTGTGGGTATTGAATGCATCCTAATGCCTAACATGTCATGGCATTATCATATAACAAGATGCAATCAATTCAACATGCAAGAAGAGATATTGAATAAATCAATAAAGCACAATGCACACAAAATATAAACACACCATACAAGAATAAGAGTTATGCATGTTGTGTGTGTGTGTGCAACTATAACTCTTCAAGCCAATGTAAGCACTAGATATATACCTTTGGTGCTTGTCCTCTTGAGGTCTTGGAAAGGGTTTTGATCTTCAACAATCACCTAGACTACCCTTACAACCAAACCCCAACATGTGGTTTGACCACGAAATAAGCCAATCAATTAATGGGAATCCTTACATCACCGATCATGCAAGCTCAACCGAGCAAGCAACCTTGTCTTGGATAACATCAAAGATGGAGAGATCCAATCCAACAACCAAGACAACCACAACGACAAGGGAAAACACCAAGGCATGCATAAGGGAATGGTGTGATTCCTAACTTTATTCTCACTTGTCATATTTGTGGTATTGATGGTCACATTAGACCAAGTTGCTTTCATTATATCAAAATGTATAGAGTTGAAAGCATGATTGAAAAGAAAAAGGCTAGAGCTAAGATGCTTGTTCCTAGGAAGGATAAAACCCATTTACATGATCCTCTGACTTCTAGAGCTCATGAACCTTTGACCACTATGATTGAAAATATGTCACCTAAGTGGATAAGAAAAGATGAATTCGCCTGCTATGATGCTAACTTGTCTCCCATAGGTTCAACCAAGTCCAATGGACTTGGTAGATCTATAAGACCTCATGACCTTCATTGATGAGGTATGGTAATTGACCCCATATAGAGAACTCAAGCAAAGAGAACAATTTTGCATACTTGTCACATGCAAAAATTTGATAAACATTATGCTTTTTTTTTAATTGCTTGAGTAGCTTGGTTGCACATATGCTTATATGTTTTTTCTTCAATAAGTGTGAACCATGCTTGTATTGTGTTAGGTTTTTGAGTTGTGTTGACACTATTCTATATCAAAATGACATTTCCTTTGTATTGATTAGTTGTCTTGGATTCACGATTTAACAAGCTTCAAGGCAATTGAGCAACATATCAAGCAAAGTGAAGCCTTCAAGAGGAGAAAGCATCAAATGTGTATTTAGACCTCTATCCTCTTGCAAGGCGTTAAGGCACACACACACATGACATTCATTTGTGTCCCTGCATAGTTGTACACCTTTTATATAGCACATTCACACACTTGGTAATGTATGCACATGCATTAGATTTAATTTGATAAACATTGTGAAATTGCATGTTCTAGGACTATGTCTAGGAAATTGCATACTCGTGTGATCTTGTGTTTATTTGTTTGAGTATACATTACATGGTCTTGAATATGTTCTCAAATGATTCCTTGTTGAGTTTCGGTCATTTCAGTTACTCACTCATTAGTTTTCGAGTTCTGAGTAGGAGGTTACGAAACTTTCCGTTCATTTATCGTACATGGTTTTCATCTTTTCGATTTCCATATTTTTTATGCAAGTTTTGTTGATGTCCATGTCCATGTCCATAAGAGAGTTTCGGTTCGTAATCCGAAAACGGATTCGAATTCAGAGTTCAGAGATCGAAGAACAGTCGAAGAACACGAGAAGTGAGCAAAGGAGAAAAGAGATGACAAATTACCATTTGCACCCCTTGGCCTTAGAGGGCGCATGAGGCTCGCGCCAAACAAGGCTATCTGTCCCGTGAAGCTCTCGGGCAACAAAAGCTAAAAACTTCTTCATTTATTCATGTGAGCTGCATGTAAATTTATTTGATGATTTAATAGAATTTTATTGTGTGCATAGCATGCACATAATCTTTGGTGTGCCTTGCTCAATCACATTCTTGTGTTGACTTGGCATAACTTTCTATTGGTCATATGAGAGCTTTCTTGTGTGAGCTTACCACACCGGATAACTCTCCTTGTCTTTAGAATTCCCTCTCCACCGAAATTCAAATTGTGTGGTGAAGAATTATGTGCAGTATTTTTCATTAGATTTTCTCCCAACTTTCAAAGACCATATCTCTCTCATCTTTCATCTGATTTGAGTGATTCAAGTTGAAGAATTTTTGTATTGGAGTCCTCTACAAACCCTTGGTGATCGCGCTTAAAATATTCACATTTAGTGCTCCCTTTTTCTATCTTTTGTGTTCGTTTCTAAGCACTTTTGTGTATATAATGTGTGTTTTAGCTATGTGCAGGTAAATGTCCCACAAAGATGGTGTTTGTACCAAATGTGGGTAAAATGGGGCAATTATGTATGAAAAAGACCACCCCTGGTTCATTCCGTAGGAAAGTAGCCACGGACTAGAAGGTATAAAGCCGCGGGAAGCCCATGCTAGAAAACCACCGCGGGAAAGAACCCGCGAAACAGGGGAGCATGAAGCAGTGAAGAAGATCCCGCGAGTTTAGTCACTCTGGCTCGCGGGAAAGAAGGCATGGGACAGAAGGAACAAAGCCACGAGATATTATCAGAGGATCCCGCGAGTTATCACAGCGGGAATGAACCCATGGAACAGGGGAAAGAACTCGTGGAAAACCCATGTAGGAATTCCTCCGCCGAAAAGAAGCCACGGGACAAACTCGTTAGGCCCCCCTCAAAGCTGAATTGATGATATTTTTAGTGGTATTTTGGTCTCTTCACACCCCATTCATGCCCCAAACTTGCCCAACTAAAAATACACCCTTTTGCCTTTCTTTCTAGTGTCTTAGTCCTATAGCCTTGCTCTAAGAAACCCTTCTTAGATTTAACACAACAAAAGAGAGAGAGCAACCTTCAAGCTTCTATGGAGGATTTCCTCTATGGAAAGCCTTCCATGGAGGATTAGATACGAAAAGAAGGAGGGCTCGTGTGTCGAGCCATGGAAGTTCATAGATATGGAGAGCATTTGGAGGACTTGTCTTCAAGGGTTATCTCTTATTTCTCATCTCTTTGTATTTTCAATTGATGTGTAACCCATGTGGGATTATTTGTAAACCAACACTTATGTTAATATATGTATGTATTGTTCTTAGATTTGATTTGGTATTTGAAACAAATTATGGTGTGTCCAATATTAATCGAGTGCGGGGGTGAATAGATTTTAACCAATTTTATCCAATTTTCGTTAATTGCCAAGTTGATGAAAATACCCCTAACTAATCACAATAATATAACAAGTGTAATATGTGCGGAATTTAAATAACACTTAAAATATATGTGGAAACCCTCACGGGAAAAACCACGGACTAGTAAGTGTGCCACACTTGAACCTCGAATCCACTAATGGTAAAGGAATTACAACCTAATCCCGATATAAGTGAACCTAGTCCAATTGCTTGTGATTTAAGCTACCTAATCCCGGAAGCAACACAAGTCTTACTTCTCAATGAAGAGATAATATGTCCTATGTGAATATATGATGATATTCAAAGAGCAAACAAAGCTAGGGAACCTTAGATGCTTATCTAGGATGATAAAATGACAATTAATACAATCCTAGATATCAAGAGCTAAATGACATATCATAAAGTTTAGCTAAACATAGATTAAGCAATCCTATGAAGCTATCACAATACAACACTCAATCAATACACCACAATTAATCTCTATTTTGTATCTAGAATATATTCTAAGAGCATACAATTGATTAAAGAGATGGCTTGTTAAGAAAGACGCTAAAACTAGATGAAGTTAGTGAAAACCTTAACAAGGAAGATGTGATGTTGCAAAACCATGCATGGATGCATTCTATATGGTCATAGATGATGCAAGATGATCTTTGATGAACAAAGGAAAAGCTTTGAGTGTTCAAAGGTGAGTTCTTTTGAATTATTTTCTCTTGAAAAATGTTCTAAGTGAAAAATATGATTTTTGGAACTCTTAGGACGACCTAAAAACATAGAGTCATATATATAGATGACTTAAACAAAGTGAGGTCATTTTGGAAAAATCGCACCAATTTTTGCTTTGTGCGCTGGTCGAGTAGCGCACGACTAGCGCACAGCCTATGTTTGCATGGTACACTGGTTGAGCTACGCAAATGAAGGGCGTACAACCATCGGCAAACAACTGGGCAAGTTGTGCTGGTGTGGGATGCGCATGACGAGTGGCGCACGACCAGCGACAGACCTCTGGAGAATCTGTGCTAGTGTGGGTGCTAGTCCGACGCTGAACGAGTAGCGCACTGCGCTGGTTGTGCACGGGTAATGTGACCAGTGCACTGCACACTTCCTTCACACACACGCACAAATTGTGCAAGAGTAAAAAGGTGAAGAGAATGCATCCTAATGCCTAACATGACATGGCATTTTAATCACAAGATATAATCAATTTAATCAAGCAAAAAGAGTTATTAAAAACATGAATGCACACAAATATAAACACACAACATATAAGAATAAGAAATATGCATGAGTTGTGAGTGTGTGCAACTACATCTCTTTAGAGCAAGTAAGCACATAGAAATTTACCTTCGGTGCTTCTTCTCTTGAGGTCATGAGAGCCTAAACTACCCTTACATCAAACCCCAATATGTGGTTTGTCCACGAAATAAGCCAATCAGTAAATGAGGACCTTACAATCTCCCCCTTTGGCTATTTCATGACAAAACCACCACTCACATTGATCCTCACAACAAATTGAAGCAACGGGATATTCTACGTTACAAAGAGATATTTAAATAGTAAAAAATCTTCTAGTCTTCAATCTCTTGTAGAACTATCAACCCTTCAAAACAAAAACAATTACACTTTCCAAAGCAAGTGTATGTGAGATGATCAAGCGAAAATAAAACAAGCATTTGCATTTAAAAATTTAAGCACAACATCATGCAATGTATGTGAATGCAATGCTCCCCCTCAAAAGGTTACTCCACCTCAATATGTAATCTCCCCAACATGCACATTTGCTACTTACAATTAGCAACTCCTCTTACCACATTCTACTCCCCCTTTTTGTCATGATATAGGTAAAGAAGTAGTCCCCAACTGGGTCACTTATAGCAAAGAGAGATAGTAGCATACTAGATAATTGCATACTCATATAAGCCACTTTATGCAACTCAATTGATTGGAGAGAAACAATGAGATTTATTTCATGAAAATGTGTGAATTAAAAATGCTTTGCATACAAAACATGTTGCATTCAAGTCCAAAATACAATGGTATTTGGCAAAGCAAATAACAAAGGTTTCCAATAGAATTCAAACCAATTTCACCATTTGTCATGAGTAAAGCAAGGATATAGAGATTTCATTGAATTCAATTTAAGAGCAACTATATCCAACTTTATAAGCGAAGCATGGAATGAGCGACTTTTTGCACCCTATTTGATTTTTCTGGGTGAGATACCCATTTGATAGTAGCCAAGTTCAACTAATAAAGAAAGATAGACATTTGGATTGTAAAATCCTTTGAATGGATACAATATCTTTTATTCATTTGAGTCTCATTAGCTTTTCACACATTGTTTTGCATTAAAATATTGCAATCATCAATTCATGCTTTTCATTTGACATTAGCATGTTATAAAAGAATCATCATTGAAAGTCAATAATTCACGGTGTGTTCTAAATATTAATCTAGATGGGGGGGGGGGGGGGGGGGGGGGGGTGAATAGATTTTAATCGTTATTACCCAATTTTCGTGTTTAGTCAGTTTACGAAAATACCCCTATTTAGTCAATACAATATATCAAGTGTAATATGTGCGGAATTATAAATAACACCTGATATTTACATGGAAACCCTTAACAGGGAAAAACCACGGGCTGGTGAGTGCACAAAACTCGAACCTCGAATCCACTAATTTTGATAACATTTACATCCTAGGTTGACCTCAACCATGCTCGGACTATAACCCACTACCACTACCCAAAGGCCTGTAAAAGTGGACCTAGTCCAATTGCTCATGTGACCACCTAATCTCGGTGTTCGACCTAATCCCAGTCATCACACAAGACTTACTTCTCCGAAGAGATCAAACCCTAAGTGAATATGTAATGATATTCAAATATGCAAATAACGCTAGGGTACACTAAATGCTTATTTAGGATTATATGATGACAATAAAATCAATCCTAGATATGAAAATAGCTATATGACATGGCATACAATTTTAGCTATGTTAAGGATAACCAATCCTAGATACAATAGCTATCAAAGACAATCTCAATCATTTTAATGAGATTAATTAGCTAGATGACATATTAACATTAAAGCCTAGCTATCACAAAATAACCCAATCAACACATAATCTCAATCATGTATGTAGAAATTAATCTAAACACATATAAGTTATAGTTGAGATAAAATTGATAAGTAAAAACACTAATTATGTAAGATAATAGTGTTCAACATACCATACCATGTGTGTTGAAGAAGACCCATGCATTAGCACAAACTGGATGATCCTAGATGATGCTTAGATGATGATTTATGCATGTGGAAATGGGTTTGTGTAATCAAAGATGAGTTCTTTTAAAGATTTTCTCTCTTGGAAAATATTCTAAGTTAAAGAGATGATTTTGAACTCATGTTTTGACATAAGAACAAAGAGGCATATTTATAGGAGGTCAAATAAAAGATTTGTCGTTTTGGACAAAAACTGTTGTCGCCATTTACTGTCGCCTTTTGTCAAGGCGACACTTCATGGCGACACCAATTTTTCTTCTATTTCACAACTTTGTCGCTATGGCGACACCTCATTGCGACGCCTGACGACACCATTTTTTCTTCTTTGTCACTATTTGTTCTCATGGCGACACTTCATGGCGACACTTCATGGCGACGCTATACCTGATTGGTTTTTCAAGTATAAATCTTTATGTCGCCATGGCGACACCATCAAAGGGCGACACCATCAAAGGGCGACACCAACAAATGGCAACAATGCCCTATTTTCCACTTTGTGCACAATGTGCAAGTGTGCAAAGTAGTGAATCCTAAGGAGAAGCTGATCGTGCTCTAAATATTTATATTTAGTACCCCTTTTACCTTGTTTTTGCAATCATTTTGTATGCATTTCTATGTGTTAAATATTGTAAATAAGTATTTTCAGGTAAAATAGGTGTTTCAAGGGCATTTTTGTCCAAAGTGAAGAAATGAGGGCAAATTGGGAAGAAAAACAAAATAAAAGCAAGAAGGCGGGTTCGTGCATTCAGGCCGGCGGGAACAAAGCCGCCACTCGAATCCGTCGGAGGAAGCATCTTGTCAAACTGGCGAGTTCAGACGTTCTGGAAGGCGGGCACATGGCCGCCACACAAAGCCGCCGTCAAGTCCGGCGGGTTCCTGGACAGGCCACGGTGAGACAAGTCCCGCCGAATGAGTCAGAGGTGAAGGCAAAACAAGCCCGACGAGTTCATGCGGCGGGCAACTAGCCGCCGCACATACCCGTCGGCGACTCTAATGAGATGCAGATGGTCAAAGCTCGCCCCAATAAGTCAAGAAAAGCTACCCCTTTGCCACCTATTGCCCTTGGAAGACCTTCTCTCTCTTGGACACTTGCAATTTGGAACAAACTACAAAAGGAATGTTTTCAACTTAGAGAGAGAGACCGGACAATTATAGTTAGTAAAAAAGAATAGATAGAAAGGTAGATATTAGTTAGATATTTTGTTCTTAGGAATCAAGAAAGATAGTTATTTTCTTGGCCAATTTCTAGGTAGCCAAACACCACATGTTGGTTATTTAGAGTGATCAATTCAAGTTACCATAGAAAAGTTAATTGCTTGGATTGCAAGGAGGACCATTTCCACTTCACAAGCTTGTCCATTGGTGATGTTTTCCTTACTTGTATATCTTTGTAATTGTGATACTATGTGTAGCTAATTCCTCTTGTTAGGGAATTAGATGTAATTCTTGTAATTCCTTGTTATCTAATCAATCATATTGTTATAATCCTCTTAAGTCATGTTTATGTACATTTATGATTGCATGTGTGGTGGTTGCAACCACCTATCTCTTTATAGTGCAATAACTTGATGAATTTGTATGCATGTACCATTTATTGCATATTAATAGTGAAGCACCTATAAGTAGAGATTACTAACTTGTAATTCTCTACTACTAAAATGACTAATTTCCCTTAATCACTCTCTAATCCTAGATTTCCTTGTGATTCAGTCGAAAATTAGGTGCTTAGAACATTCATATGAATATATGCATGTTAGTAATTGAGGGTTAGGTTTAATGAATGATTGATTAGAAGCTAGAATATTACTTGAATGAATCTAATTCCTTAACAGTTTTTAATATAGAATTTTAATGAAGTAGTTGTAATTGCTAATGAGACAATTCCATCTTAAAACAGTTAATTTGTTAATCACTAGTTAATTTAAGTAAAGCTTGTTAGAATAATTAGGAAATTGTAGAGGGAATCTAAGTTTAGAAGGCTATATAGTGCTTACCTAGTGGGAACGATACCCTTACTTGCTCACTACACTAGTTTAACGACTTGTGCACTTGCAATAGGGTCACCAGACTCGCACGTTCCTCTAGCACGACCGAGGTAGATTAAGTTAATCTGTAGTGACAATTGTAGAACCGGTCTGGGCGTGTCAAAAGCCAAGGGCATTCTCCAAAGGCGATCTTCGAGCAAGACAAGCACACCAACGTGCACGCGCGGACGTTTCTGAACATATTTCGGGAAACGAATTACACCACACTTAAGACTAACATTCATGAAGTGCAAGTGTGGGAATTGAATGCATCCTAATGCCTAACATGTCATGGCATTGTCATAGAACAAGATTCACTCAATTCAAACATGTATGAATATAATTCATGGCTTTGCATCCTAATGCCTAAATATGTCATGGCATTTCAATAAACTAGATGCAATCAAATACACATGCATGAAGAGATATTCAACAATCATGAATGCACATATATAAAAACACATAACATACAAGTATTAGAAATATGAATGAGTTGTGAGTGTGTGCAACTAGATCTCTTCAAAACACGTAAGCACTAGAATACACCTTTGGTGTTTCTTCTCTTGAGGTCTTGAGAGGGCCTTGGTTGTGCAAATCACCAACCATCATATGCCTAAGCTACCCTTACAACAAGCCCCATATGTGGTTTGTCCACGAAATAAGCCAATCAAAATATGAGACTTAACAATCATGTCATGGAGATAACTATAGGTCATTCAAATCATACTTCCTATAAAGATCTCCTAGTCCAAAAATGCATGTTTGAACATAAATATGACATGGATTGTAATACAAGTAATGGTTCACACTTATTGAAGAAAATAACATATATCATATGTGCAACCAAGCTACTCAAGCAATCAACAAAGAAGCATAAAATTTTTCAAATTTTTACATGCAACAAGTATGCAATAGCTCTCTTTGCTTGAGTTCCCCATATGGGGTCAAACACCATACCGCTTCAATGAAGGGCATGAGGTCCTAATGACCTACCAAGTCCATTGGACCTAGTTGAACCTATGGGAGACATATTAGTCTTGTAGCAAGTGGGTGATCGAACCAAAATTGGTATAATTTTGACCCTTATTTCCTTCTCTTTTCGCTTGATTCTCGGGCATTATCCCATGATTTAATTATGTGAATTGAGTGTTTTTAGGTTTTTATAAAGTTCAGGGGCATTGGAGTAATATTGATCAATTAGGGGTGAAACTATAATTATTGAAGGAGTATTGAATTTATTGTGATTTTAGAAAAGTTTAGGGACTAAAACATAATTCGCCAAGCAGCACTTGCCACCTCATTTAATTAAACGGTGCGTTTAATGTTGTTGGGGCAAATCAGTGCCAAGCCCAAAATTGCCTTAAATTGATTCAGTGTGGTGAGCTCACCATACTTAAGCCCAAATGCACCCCAACCACTTCTAAGCGCACCCCATATAAGACAAAAGAAAGACAAGCCGTGCGCACCCCAAGCCACTGCAAAAAGAACCCCATCTTCACCTTCAGCCCAGCGACCAGGTCTATTTCACCTGACAATTTATGGAAAGGTCCCCTCTAAGGGCCTTAATGGTAACTGGCCATGACAGGGGCTGTTTTGGTAATTTACCACCCGTGACCTAAATTGAAAACCCTATAAATTCATCACTATTTTCCCTTTTTGGATAACTCTTGACAACTCTTGTGAATCAAGAAACCTTCTTTCTTCCACCATTCCTAATCCTACCATTCTCCTCTCCAATAAACACTTAGATTACTCCATCTAAATCATTCCTTTCTTTCCATTTTCTCCACCCATTTCCTTTGTCACTTTCCGTTTGACTCCACCTATCTAGACATATCCTCAACACCCACTTGCACAATATTCAAGCAAGGAAGCTCAAGGAAGGATCAAGCTTACAAGAGAGACCCAATGGTGATTTCTCTACATTTTACTTCCTTTTCTTGTTTGTAATTATGTGTAATTAAACCCCCATTTTAGGGGATGATTTGAGAAGACTTTTTGGACATGAGTATTTATTAAAGCTTTGAATATTATGTTTGGATGATTATAGTTTTATTTACTTTTTAATTAGATCTTGCACTTATGTGATTAAATGAGTATTGACATACTTGTTGATTATAATCTGTTGTAGGATTATTTGTGATAAAATTGATTGAGTTATTGACACACTTGACTGATTATAGCACATAGTGAATAGGATAGGCTTCTAGAGGGGTGATCAACCTCTATTGCCTAGGCCATTCGATCGTCACAAACCAATCCCGCGGTGACCCCCTCTCCTTAATCGATTAGGCATTGCAGTGGGAAGTTGCTTAGGGTTCGTAGTGACTGTCTAAGCAACACTTTCGAATGAGATCGGTCATTGATTGTGTAGATTGTGCATTAAAAAAGCCATGTATGAATTTCTCATAGTCCATTAGCTATTCTATCATTTCCCTAGAGTTTCTATTAATTGTTTATCCACTTTCTTATCTAGGTTGTTGCATTGGATTCCTATCTCCATTCATTTTCTCTTTACATTTTTGTACATTTAATTTACATGCATTGTTTAGTGGTTTCTCAAACCACACACTATCCATCTAACCATGATTTACTTTACTGCACACTAGTTAGACTAACTTAGATTAGATAGCAAATCGATTAATCTAACCTAATCACTGTGGAATGAATCTTAAGCTTACCACTTTACTAGTTTTTATAACTTAAAGTATATTGCGTAAAAATTCATTTATAAACATCTTTTGATAATTCGCAATTCGGTAATGACACGAAAAGTGAGTCATCAGTGGGTTCATCTTTTCTAATCCACTTAGGTGATACACTTTTCTTCCTAGTGGTCAATGGTTAAAGAGTTCTCTCATAGGATCATGTAAATGGATTTTATCCTTCCTATGAACATGCATTCTAGCTCTAGCATTTTTCTTCTCAATCATGCTTTTAACTCTACACATTTTAATTTAATGAAAGCACTTTGGTCTAATATAACCATCAATACCACAAAAATGACATGTAGGGATGAAATTAGGTGTCATACCATGTCCTTGTGCATGCATATGAGCCTTCCCATGTCTTTGTGGTGGTCTTGGTTGTTGAATAGGATCTTTCCTTTTTTGTTGTTGACCAAGACTTGATTGTTTCCTCGGTTGAGTTTGCATGATCGATTTCTTCCCTTGATGGATTTGAGGATGAGGGAAGTTAGCATGAGGAACTCTTGTAGGTTGAGCTTGAGGTTGTCTTTTTGGAGCTGCCTTCACTTGTGCACTATGAGAGCATTGTCCTAGATCAATCTTCTTCCTAGGAATTTGCACCAGTAAAGCTTCTTTGTAGCTCAAGCTTTTGACAAACACGGTCTTGTTAGGAGTGGAAGACTTATTGCCATCTTCAAACCCAAGACCTCTCTTGTCACAAGGACTCTTTCCAACACTTAACATGTGGTCAAGTTTTTCGATGCTAGAAACTATCTTAGTATTTGACCCTTTAGCCTCTCCAAGCTCTCTCTTCAATCCTTCTTCATTCCTCTTAGATAAGTCTAACTCCTTTCTTAGCTTATCTTCATTCCTTCTTCACTTAAGTGGTCAACATGTATTGAAAGCTCTAGATTTTCTTCTTTTAATCTCTTAAGTTCTCTTTTGTTCTTCATTCTTGAGCTTTCAAACTTGACTATATAGTCATAAACATTCATTTTCTCCACATTTCCATTTATGGAGTTAAGAGAGGAGCAATCATCACTTGAGTCATTTTCCTCTTGACTATCTTCCTCTTCTTCATGGTAGGAGATCGGAAAGGCAAAATAGTTATTCTCACAATCATTCAAACCCGAGGGACTTTTTTCAACTACTTTCACTTTGTTGTCCCGCTTGTGAGAGCTAGCAAGCGCCATAAACTTGGACATATCCTCTTCATCACTTTCACTAGAAGTGGCGGCCATTTCCTTTCCTATTCTTCCATTCTCCAAGTTTGCACATTCCATGCCCGAATCCTCCACATTCGTAGCATTGAATCTTCTCTTTTGAAGACATCTCATGATTTGGCTTGACATTCTTGATTGTCGTCTTCTTCTTCTTGAAGTCATCTCCCTTTGAGCCATAACCACTCTTTTATAGATTCAAGAACTTCTTGAATCCCTTAGCAATGAAAGCTATGTCTTCATTTGAGTCATCCTCCTCCTTCTCCACCTTAGAGGTTTTCAAGGCTAGATTCTTTTTCTTCTTTGGAGGTGAGGTGGTAGCCTTTCTTGATTCATAGGCTAGAAGTCTTCCAATGACTTCACTCAACTTCATATCCTTGTAGGTGTCATTTTCTTCTAAAGCTGTCACTTTTGATTCAAACCTATCGGGGAGAGATCTCATGATTTTTTGCTTGATTCTCTTATCCGAATACGGGTCACCGAGTTGGTGGCTTTGATTCACAATGTCCATTAGCCTCACTTGGAAGTCATTGAAGTGCTCGTGCTCTTCCATCTGAATAGTCTCAAAACGAGTTCGTAAGACTTGGAGCTTGGAGTCCTTGACCACCTCGGTTCCTTCATGTGCAACTTCTAGGATATCCCATACCTCTTTGACAATCCTAGTAATTTGAATCAACTTATATTAATTCTCATCAACTGCGCAACGGATAGCATGTATGGCTTTATTGTTCCACATGGAATTAACAAATTCTTGGGCGTCCCACTGTGCCTTAGGCTTAAGCAACTACTCTCCTCCTCCGGTAGGAGTCATTTTCGGTGGAGCATATCCATCTTCAACCACCATCCATGCCCTATCATGGATTTGGAATAAGTATGCTTCCATCTTCCCCTTCCATGATGAGTAATTATCGCCGGTGAGCAATGGTAGCCTCACTCTCGATGCTCCCTCTTTGCTCATCCCGAAATCACTCATAGTGTTTGGATGAATGCAAATGAGATTGTAAGGCCTCATTTGTTGATTGGCTCATTTCGTGGACAAACCACAATTGGGGTTTATTGTAAGGGTAGCTTAGATATTAGGTTCAAGTTCAATGCCCTTTGAAGACCTCATCATTGATAAGCACCGAAGGTAAATTTCTAAGTGCTTAGCTTTCTTTGAAGAGATTTAGATTGCACACACACACACATTTAGCATACTTGCATTTGTGTGCATACTCTTCACATGTTACATGTCACATTTCACACTTGCACTTTGATTTTGTATTTAGTGTGTGCTTATGTGCCTTGTAATTCATTTCCCGATATTGTTCAAAAACGTCCGTGCATGCACTAGTATGTGCTTGGTTTTACGCGAAGTCCACCTACAGAGAATGCCCTTGGCTTCTCCTTTGGTTTCACCTCTTTTGGTGAAACGACAGTTATGATCGATGGCCTGGCCACCGAATGAAACCACCGTTTGTGTCCAAAGGCTTCTGGAGCAATTCTACGGTTATGATCGATGGCCACGACCGCCGTTCGAAACCGCTGATCATACCTGATTGATTTAATCTCTCGGGTTTGATTCTGCGGTTGGTTCGGCGGTTTTGAAACTGCCGAATGAAACCGCCGATGATGCCCTGTTCTTCTCGGGCTCAATTCAGCGGTTGTAATCGATGGCTTAGCCGCCAATTGTAACCGCCGATCGGTGCGTTTCAGGGGGAAACATGTCTTTTCACATGCTCTGTTTTTTTATACCTATAAATACATCACTTTCTCTTGTTCTGAATGTGACTCTTTAATCATCAAGAACCCTACTTTTAAAAGAGAGATTTTTGTGAGAAAAAACAATCAAGTTTGCTCATTTAAACACTCAAACCAAAATTCATATGCATCAAAATTCATCTAGCATATTCTAGCATATCTAGGATGCTTGCTTGCATGGGTCTTTCATCAACACACTTGCTTTGGTAAGTTCTTCACTATTATCATATATAATCAGTATTTTATTTATTATGGCATCTCTTTTATTACTTGATTGTTCTTAGATTAAATTCTAATATTCAAGATAGAGATTGTTGTGTTGATTTGATTGACTGTTGCATTGTGATAGCTATCTAGGTTTTCATAATCTATGTTTAACTAAGCTAATTGACATGTCATCTAGCTTTTAATATCTAGGATTGAATTAATTGCAAAATCATCATCCTAGATAAGCAAATAGAGTAACCTAGCTCTAAATTGCATTTTGAATATTTCTCATATTCACATAGGTTTTATTATCTTTTCTTAAAGAATTAAGTCTTGTGTTGTGACCGGGATTAGGTTGCTTAATTCGCAAGCAATTGGACTAGGTCCACTTATACTGGGATTAGGTAGGTGTGTGATTACTTACCGGGATTAGGTTGTAATCGGTTTACACACTTAGTGGATTCGAGGTTCAAGTGTGGCTCACTTATTAGCCCGTGGTTTTTCCCGTGAGGGTTTCCACGTAAAAATCAAGTGTTATTTAATTTCCAAATTTTACACTTGATTTATTGCTTTATCTAGTTTGGGGTAATTTCGTAATATTGACTACACGAAAAATTGGGTAATATCTTTAAAATCTATTCACCCCCCTCTAGATAGTTTTATACACACCGTGCAATATTTATTTCAGTTGGTATCAGAGCGGGTTCCTAGATATACTTAGGTGATCCTTGCTCATTTTGGTGTGTTTTGCATTTTGTGTGATTTTTTATCATTCTTACATTTGCATTCATTTCATTCATTCATAAACACTACGAGTGGAAACGGTGGAAATGGTGGTGGCAACAAGGGTGCTTCTAGCACAAGGCCTCCACTTCTTACCGGGTTGAATTATGCCTCTTGGAAAGGTAAGATGGAGTCATACATATGTCAAATCCATGACCGGGCTTGGATGGCGGTTGAAGACGGCTACACATCACCCATGATGACTCCTACGGGTGGAGGAGAGGATGTTCTCAAGCCTAAGGCGCAATGGAACGCGCAAGAGTTTGAGGCATCAAAATGGAATAGGAAGGTGATGCATGCCATCCTATGTGCAATGGACAAAATTCAATATAAATTGATTTAAAATACTAGGATAGCTAAGGAGGCATGGGACATCCTAGAGATTGCACATGAGGGAACCGAAGTGGTGAAGGACTTCAAGCTTCAAGTCCTCCAAACTCAATTCGAGATGCTTAAGATGGAGGAGAATGAGTGCTTCAACGATTTTGAGATCAAGTTGATAGACATAGTTAACCAAAGTCATCAACTTGGTGACCCATATTCGGATAGGAGAATCAAACAAAAGATTATGAGATCTCTCCCCGATAGGTTTGAATCTAAGGTGATGGCTTTAGAGGAGAATAGCACTTACAAGGATATGAAGTCGAGTGAGATGATAGAGTGCAAAGTTGCTCATGACATGTTTGGCTTATAAAGATGGATATAGTTGCTTATAAATTAAAATCAATGAAAACTCTATATCCTTGCTTCTCTCATGACATTGGTGAAATTGGTTTGAATTCTTATTAGAAACCTTTGTCATTTGCTTTGCCAAATACCATTGTATTTTGGACTTGAATGCTACATGTCTTATATGCAAAGCATGTTTTGTTTCACACATTTTTTTTAAATAAATCTCCTTGTTTCTCTCCAATTGATTAAGTTGCATAAAGTGGATTATATGATTATGAAAGTATATAGTATGCTGCTATCTCTCTTTGCTAAGTGACCCGGTTAGGGACTACTCCTTTGCCTATATCATGACAAAAATGGGGAGTAGAATGGTGGTAAGGGGAGTTGCAAATTGTGGTAGCAATTATGCATGTTGGGGAGACAATACATTGAGGGGGAGTAACCCTTTGAGGCGGAGCATTGCATGATGTTGTTGTTGTACTTAAATTTCTAGAATGCAAATGCTTGTTTATGCTCTCACTTGATTAATCTCACATTTTACTTGTATTGGAAAGTATAGAAACTTTGCTTTCAGGGATTGATTGTTCTACATGAGATTGAAGACTTCAAGATTATTTTTTATATATCTCTTTGTAAAGTAGAAAATCATTGTAGACCCGTAGTTTCTATTATGTTGTGAGGAATCAATGTGAGTGGTGGTTTTGTCACGAAATAGCCAAATGGGGAGATTGTAAGGATTCCCATATATTGATTGGCTTATTTCGTGGACAAACCACTTGTTGGGGTTGATTGTGTAGGGAAAAAAACGTTTGCACGCAGCGGAAGCGAGACTAAAAATAGTTTTAGTATGTTTTAAAATTTTTACCTTTTTATGAACCTTAACCCTTTAAATTAATTAACCATATATAAAGTAACAAAAGTATAATACCTTTTGTTGCGTGATCCGATTGACTTACGTCGATGGTAATCCGCAAGATCTTCAATCCTAGCACGAACGTGAATCACCTAGGAGCGTGGTCTCCCTTTTCTTTGAATTGCAAACCTGAGAATGGACAAACAAACTTTTCTTTTTCTTTGTCAGTCTTAAAACAATCAAAAGAATACAAAAAATTATTCCGGTCACTTTTGAGTTCTCAATCTAATGATCGAACCTCGCGTGAACCTAATTCGATGTTGTACACACAAGCTTATTGATGAACAAGCAATTAGTGTACCATCAAAAGAATAATCTCTTTTCTCTTTTATGTCTTAGTAGAATAATCAAATACTTATCTATGAGTTTAAAAGAAGAAGAAAATTGAATCAACCAAGCATTTGAGGTGGCCGAACCCTATCATAAGAAATATATAGGGTGGCCGAATTTTGCTTCCTCTTTCATTTAAGGTTGCCGAAATCTTCCTATAATGCCATTAGGGTTGCCGCAAATCCCATAGAAAAAAGGATTTGTGTTGCACCCTAATACACATCATCTTTTAGACTTCTAACCCTAATCCAATGCATAAGTATTTTTATTCTTTTATTAACTAAATAAAAAGACTTCTTATTTGATTAAATAAATAAACTTAATTATTTATTTTCTTATTAAACAAGTCTTTTACTTTTAGTATACTACTACCACTAGGAAACTTATTTCCTGATCAGAAAAAGATTTGTTTCTTAATTAAACAATTAATTAATAAATTAATTAATTCTTATTTAATTAAACAATGAAACAAAATAATATGTTTGGCTAATATTTTAACCTTGCCGCCCCACATGTATAAAATGGGCCATATATTATTTTCTTATTTCATTTAATCCATTGGACTTTAAATAAAAAGCCCACATGCCTTTCATTAATATATTAATATAATTGAGCAGCCCATTAAATAAATAATGTGCAAATTATATTCTTAATACATTAAATGCAATTCTAGATGGACCCATAAATTGGTCCGGTAGAATATATCAAGTGATCCATGCAAGTCCGTGTGGATTGGGGATCTTGGCGGGCTATCTAAATTTAAGCTTCAATAGACACAACCTAATCACAATCAACAAATGATTCACTTAGGTCCGATCCATTAATTTTAACTCATTCCACTAAAGAGCTAAAATTGAACTCTTAAATAAAGATAGAAAAGGAAGATGTTCCTCTTTCATAACCCTAGACAATCATATTGGAGATAATGTATCCTCGTGATTAATATCAGTAATCGCCAAGAGTTCATAGACCGCCTATAACTCTCCAAGTTACCATATTTACTCATATGACCATGTTTTGAACTTGGATATTTTGACTTGTCCAGAAGCTATGTTTTCAATACTCACTATCGAAAACTCAACGTTGAGATTTAATATCTAATTACCTCAAAACATCCATATGATGATATTATACTCTCATTTAATAAATGGAGCCACGATGTCCATATCTATAAATGAAGTCCTCTATCGATTAACAAATTAATATCACCAAACTATCGAGGATAGACTATGCTATATAATCGTACTCATTGATAACTCAAATGATATCACTTGCAACCATAAGTCCATCATTTATCTTAGGATTAAGATAGACTCTCCGATTGTCCTGATAATGAAAAGACTATTATCTATTGACGGTTCTAGATAAAGCTTTTCATTGTGATCCAGTTCAATGCACCCAGTGCACTAGATTCTTTTGCTCGAAGACACTCCGATGATTTTAGACTCATCATATCTCATTTGATCCCACTCAAATGCTAGCATAAGAATTCTACAACTTTAACAAGATAAAGGTGCCCAACCTTTAACTTAAGTTGTGAACATTATTCAAGACTAACTAAAGAATTGTGTCTACCACATACTTATCCAGATGTACGAACAATTCTTCTTTTCTCATATTCTTTAGACCTTATGATTATTTACTTTGACAATTATAATATTAAACTATAAATGCTATAAGATTTGTTAAACCAGAAATCACTTTATTAATATGAAAAAGATTGTTAATCACAATATTACACTCTTGCTATTGAGCATAATCCTAACAGATTGTGTAAGGGTAGCTTAGGTGATTGAACTTCAAGCTCAAAGGCCCTTTCAAGACCTCAAGGGATAAGCACGCCAAAGGTATAATCTCTAGTGCTTAGTTTTTCTTTGAAGAGATTTAGTTAGCACACACACATTTAACATACTTGTACTTGTGTATATTCTCTTCACATGACTCATTTCACTCTTGCACTTTGTTTGATGTATCTTGTTGTGTTTGTGTGTTGTGTAATCCGTTTCCCGAATATGTTCGGAAATGTCCTTGCTTGCACGAATGTGTGCTTGGTTTTATGCGAAGACCGCTTAAGGGGAATGCTCTTGGCTTCTCCTTTAGATTCACCATTACTGGTGAATCGACGGTTTGATCGGTGACCTGGCCGCCGAATTGAAACCGCCGTTTCAGTCCAGAAAGGTTTGGAGTGATTCTGCGGTTACGATCGACGGCCACCGACCGCCGTTCGAAACCGCCGATCATACCTGATTGATTTATTTCTCGGGTTTGATTCTGCGGTTGGTTCGGCGGTTTTGAAACCGCCGATTGAAATCGCCGTTGTTCCCCTGTTCTTCTCGGGTTCAATTCAGCGGTTGTAAACGGCAGCTTGGCCGCTGAATGAAACCGCCGATCATGCGTTTTCAGGGGCAAACTTGTCTATTCACATGCTCTGTTTTTCATGCCTATAAATATCTCACTTTCTCTTATTCTGAACATGACTCTTTGATGATCAAGAACCCTATATTTTAAAGAGAGATTTTTGAGAGAAAAAGCAACCAAGTTTGCTCATTTAAACACTCAAATACATTCCTTTGTGCATCAAAGTTCATCTTGCATTCATCCGTGAATGGGTTTGCATCATCACAACTTGCTTGGTAAGATTTTGATTTAGTTCATCTTATTTTAGTATTTTTACTATCAAGCTATTCTCTTTTAATTTACTTGTATGTTTTTGACCATATTATAAATACAAGAATAGAGAATTAATTGTGATGAATTGATTGAGTGTTGTATTGTGATAGCTAATTAGGTTTTTGATTAATCTTGATTAGCTAAGCTATTTGACATGTCATTTAGCTATTGATATCCATGGTTGATTTAATTGATTACATCATCATCCTAGATAGCATCTAAGGATCCCTAGCCTTGTTTGTTATTTGAATATTCATACATATTCACATAGGTTGCATAATCTCTTCATTAAGAATTAAGTCTTGAGGCTAAGATTGCTTAGGCCTTAAGCAATTGGACTAGAGCCACTTTTAAAGGCCCGAGTGGTAGAAGTGGGGGGTTATTGACCGGAGTGTTAGACGATGTCTACATAGGTTGTAAACTCCATTTCAGTTAGTGGATTTCGAGGTTCGAGTGTGGCGCACTATACAGCCCATGGTTTTTCCCAGTGGTTGGGTTTCCACGTATAGATTAAGTGTTATTTAAATTCCGCATTATATTACACTTGCTTGTATTTTTGACTAGTAGGGGCATTTTCGTAAAATTGACTTGCATGCGAAAATTGGGTAATAATAGTTAAAATCTATTCACCCCCTAGATATATTTATCATACACACCGAACGTTTATTCGTATTAGTTTAAAAAAACAAACCCAAGAGCATGCACAAAAAGGGCAAGTATCTCTCCACCAAGGAGCCCCTAGAGCTTCTTCACATGGATCTTATGGGTCCGATGCAAACCGAGAGTTTAGGTGGAAAGAGATATATTTTTGTTTGTGTAGATTATTTCTTTAGGTTCACATGGACATATTTTCTTAGAGAAAAATCGGAAACTTTTGAGAAGTTTAAAATGCTTTATACTAAAATACAAAATGAAATGAATTCTAACATTAAAAGAATTAAACGGATTAGAAGTGATCATGGGAGAGAGTTTGAAAATGCCCTATTTGAAAGCTATTGCAATAGCTTAGGGATCTCCCGTGAGTTTTCAGCTCATAGGACACCTCAACAAAATGGAGTTGTTGAGAGGAAGAATAGGGTCCTTCAAGAGATGGCCCGTGTGATGTTGCTTAGCAACAATGTCCCTAGGAACCTATGGGCCAAAGCCGTTAATACGGCTTGCTATATAGGGAATAGAGTTTTCCTAAGGCCCGGATCTAGGAATACCTCCTATGAGTTATGGAAAGGTAGGAAGCCAAATGTTAGCTACTTCCACACCTTTGGAAGCAAATGCTACATTTTGAATGACCGTGATCAACTTGGCAAGTTTGATGCTAAGAGTGATGAGGGTATATTTATTGGCTATGCCTTGAATAGTAGAGCCTATAGAGTTTTCAACTTGAAGACTCGAATCGTCATGGAATCATCCAATGTTGTCATTGATGATAGAAGGCTCAAGTCTAATAACCGTGAGGAGGAGGTAATTTTAGATGATGACTCTCCTTTGGAGAATGTTGTGGAGACTCCCAATGTTTGGACGTCCAATGGTAATAATGAGGACACACAACCTCTTAATAGAGTTCCTCTCTGGGACTCTAATGAACCCGCTCTATAGGTTAAAAGACTCTATAACAAAGATGATGTTATTGTAGATGTGAATGAGGGTGTTAGGACTAGGCGTCAAATAGATAATTTCATTAGCTTTACATGCTACACCTCTCAAATAGAAGCCAAAAAGGTTGATGAAACCTTAAATGATGAATTTTGGGTTATTGCCATACAAGAAGAGCTAAACTAATTCGAAAGGAATGAGGTTTGTACTCTAGTTCCTAGGCCTAAAAGCACACATGTCATAGGCACCAAGTGGATTTATAGGAACAAATCCGATGAGGATGGCAATAAAGTGCGGAACAAGGCTAGACTTGTAGCACAAGGGTACTCTCAAATTGAGGGTATCAACTTTGAGGAGACATTTGCTCTCGTTGCCCGTTTAGAGTCCATTAGGCTTCTTTATCTTGTATTCACAAGTTCAAATTACACCAAATGGATGTCAAGAGTGCCTTCCTCAATGGCTTCTTGCAAGAGGAAGTGTTTGTTGAACAACCCAAGGGGTTTATGGATGCAAACCACCTCAACCATGTCTATCGCCTCAAAAAGGCTTTGTATGGGTTGAAACAAGCACCGAGGGCTTGGTATAAGCGCCTCACTCAATTTCTTGTTGACAATGACTACACATGGGGTAGTGTTGACAAGACCTTGTTCATCAAGAGAAACAAAGATGAGTTGTTTATAGCTCAAATCTATGTTGATGACATTGTTTTTGGCTCCACCAACAACACCAAAGTCCAACAATTTGTTGATGTTATGTCTCATGAATTTGAGATGAGTCTTGTTAGTGAGCTTAGTTACTTCCTAGGTTTGCAAATTAGGCAATTAGATGATGGGATTTTTATTACCCAAGCCAAATATGCCAAAGACCTAGTGAAGAAGTTTGGTCTTGAAAATGCCAAACATTGTGATACACCCATGAGTACCACTTTGAAGCTTAGCAAGGATGAAAGTGGAAAAAGTGTGGAACAAACTCTATATCGGGGCATGATAGGTAGCTTGCTTTATTTGACCGCAAGTAGGCATGATATCTCTTTTAGTGTGGGTGTGTGTGCTAGGTACCAAGCAGATCCTAAGGAGTCCCATCTTTCTTCCATTAAGAGAATTATTCGCTATGTGAATGGGACATCCAACTATGGGATTTGGTACTCTTTTGACACTAATGCTAGTCTTGTAAGCTTTAGTGATGCGGATTGGGCAGGAAATTGTGATGATAGGAAAAGCACATTGTGCGGTTGCTTCTTCCTAGGCAACAACTTGGTGTCTTGGTTTTGCAGGAAGAAAAACTTGATTTCCTTGTCCATGGCCGAGGCCGAGTACATAGCCGCGGGGAGTGGATGCACACAACTCCTATGGATGAAGCAAATGCTAGTAGACTACGGATTCAACCAAGGTACACTCACTCTCTTTTGTGATAATATGAGTGCCATTAATATTTCAAAGAATCCGATGCAACATTCTAGAACTAAGCGTATTGACATCCATCATCATTTCATTAGAGAGCTTGTTGAAAATAAATGCATAGTACTTGAACATGTAGATACTAATGATCAACTTGCGGACCTATTTACTAAACCCTTAGATGTTACTCGATTTAAAACACTTAGTAGATCTATTGGGATATGTCTTGTGAAGTGATGTATTTTGTGATTGACCCCATATGGGGAACTCAAGCAAAGAGAGCTATTTTGCATACTTGTCACTTGTAAAAAAATTTGAAATATCTTATGCTTCCTTTTTAATTGCTTGAGTAAGCTTGGTTGTACATATGTATATATGCTTTCAATACAATAAGTGTTAACCATACTTTATTTACAATCCATGTCATATTTATGTTCAAACATGCATTTTTGGACTATGAGATCTATATAGGAAGTATGATTTGAATGACCTATGATCGCGCTCCAAATGCTCACATTTAGCGCTCCCTATTCCTATCTTTTGTGTTCGTTTCCGACCACTTTTGTGTATATAATATGTGTTTTAGCTATGTGTAGGTAAATATCCCTCAGAGTGGGTGTTTTAACCTAAATGGAAGAAAACAGGGAAATTCAGGGGCAAATATGTCATTGTGGAGAATCAAGGGTCAAAGTGAAATATTCGGGAAAGTATTGAATATTCTGTGAATAAGGAGAAGAGCAGGGGTGCATATTGTAATTGACCGCGCAAAGCACAGATCAGCTTGCCACATCACGCGCTAAACGGCGTCGTTTTGGGAGGGTCTGCATCAGCCTGACGTCACGCTAACATCAGGTCGTCTTGAAGCTTGTGCCGGGTCACCTCGACCCGCGACGACCCGACCCGACCCGACCCGACCCGACCCGTGTTCGACCCGGTTCAGACCCGATGATAATCCGACCATTTTCAGTCAGTTTTCGATGGTTTTTCCAGCCGTTCTCCGCCTAGATCGGTAGCCGGTCTCCTTCCGGTCACGATGGACCTACTTTGAGCCTCACATGCAAAGGTTCCAATCTCCACCAAATCCTCCAAACTCCATGGCCATGCAAGCTTGCAAGGTTGGTTCAGCGGCTTCTTTCCCTCGTTCCAGAACATCCAAACTCACCGGAAGACGGGGGTTTCATGCAGCGAGAAAAAGCCAGCAGTCCAGAAGGTTAGAACTCGCCGCCAACCTCCATTTTCTCCACCGCGACTTTGTGCGGCGGGAACAAACCCGCGAGGTAGGGTATCTGAACCCGCCAAGCTGGCCGACTCAAGAGGATTTTGAGATATTTTGGGATATTTTGATCCCCATTCATTCCCTATACACTTCCCACTATATATACATCACTTTGCCTCTCTTTAAAGGTGTGACCAACCAAAAAACCAACACTTAAAGCTTTGCTCTTACACACCAAAAGAGAGAGAGCAACTCCAAGCTTTCCATGGGGGATTTTCCTCCATGGAAAGCCTTCCATGGAGAGTAGATATGCAGAGATAAGAGAGGCTTGTGTGTCAAAACCGAGACAAAGGAGTTTCATAGCAAAGAAGAGCTATTGGAGGCTTGTCTTCAAGGGTTATTTCTTCATTTGCTCATCTCTTGTATTTCTATTGATGTATAACCCATTTGGGATTATTTGTAACCTACACTAATGTCAATATATGTATGTATTGTTCATTTGCTTTGATTTGGTATTGATTCATTCCTTAGATGTATATTGATTAAGCTCTTTTTATGATATTCATATGTATGGATGATTATGTGTTGATATGTATGTATGGATGAGATTAGGAGTAGATTAACTAAATGATTAGGAGTAGTTGTAATCAAATATCTCATTTGTTTATGTATGTTGATGTATGATTTACTATGTATGTGTTTAGAGTGATTAGAAAGATTGAGAGTTGAGTTTGTGCTCGGATTTCCATTCCGGGTATAATCTTGATTGTTAGCTCTTGGGAATGGAAATAGCTTAGGTGTGCATAATCATGCCACTTTAGCTTTGGTTCATAAGTTCTTGTGGTTAACAGGTCTAAACCCTAGACACAATCACTTTTCCGACTTGGAGAGTGATGATATGATTTTGGGAATTCCCTAATCAAGAGAACGAACCCTTTACTAGATTAATTGGATTCACATGTAAACAATCGACATAAATTACATATTGTGTTTGGTGAACCGATTTCCCATATGTATTATATATCTTGCTTATCTCCAAGCCACCATTATTTTCGTAGTTAGGGTGTCTTGCCTTTAGGAGTAGATTAACTTAATTAGGAGTGGATTAATTAGATAGCCAAGACACCCGGCTACATTTCTACCTTAGTTAGTTTATATCTCCACACACACACACACACACACACACCGCACCGCATTCCTTTTTACATGCTTTAATAAACACTAGAGCTAAATACAGTTAACGAATTCCGCTCCCTGTGGAACGAGACCCTTGCTTACTTGCTATACTAGTCTTTTGACTCGTTGCATTTGCGAGATGATTAGAATAGAAATATCTTTTCTCGATCGGGCATCAACGGCAGCCCGGTCAACCTATAATTATCTCCATGACAAGATGATTCTTGTATAATGAAATTCATATAACATGCTCAAATGAAAAAGCATGAATTGATGATTGCATATTCTTAAAATGCAAAACTTGTGTGAAAAAGCTTATGGGACTCAAAATAAATAAAGGATCTTGTATTCGTTCAAAGGAATTTAAATTCCAAATGTCTCTCTTTCTTTATTAGTTGAACATAGCTACTATCATATGGGTTTCTCACCCGGAAACATCAAATAGGGTGCAAAGTCGCTCATGCCATGTTTCGCTTATAAAGTTGGATATAGTTGCTCTTATATTGAAAACTATAAAATCTCTATATCCTTGCTTCTCTCATGACAATGGTGAAATTGGTTTGAATTCTTATTAGAAACCTTTGTCATTTGCTTTGCCAAATGCCATTGTAGTTTGGACTTGAATGCTACATGTCTTGTATGCAAAGCATGTTTGATTCACACATTTTATTTAAATAATTCTCCTTGTTTCTCTCCAATTAATCGAGATGCATAAAGTGACTTATATGATTATGCAAATATCTTGTATGCTACTGTCTCTCTTTGCTAAGAGGTGACCCTTTTGGGAACTACTCATTTGCCTATATCATGACAAAAAGGGGGAGTAGAATGGTGGTAAACGAAGTTGCAAATTATAGTAGCAATTGTGCATGTTGGGGAGAATATACATTGAGGGGGAGTAACATGTTGAGGGGGAGCATTGCATTGCACATTCATTTCATAATGTTGCATGTTTTCTTAATTGAAAAATTCTATATGCAAATGCTTGTTTTATTTTCACTTGATCATCTCACATACTCTTGCTTTGGAAGTGTAATATTTTGTTTTGAAGGGTTGATAGTTCTACAAGAGATTGAAGACTTGAAGTTGTTTACTTTTTAATATCTCTTTATAATGTAGAATATCTTTGTAAGTTGTAAGTTGTCACACGGACTCTTTCCAACACCAAGTATATGGTCAAGCTTCTTAGTGCTAGAATCCATCCTAGTCGTAGACTCTTTTACTTCTTCAAGCTCTCTCTTAAGCCCTTCTTCATTCCTCTTAGATAAGTCTAACTCCATACTTAACTTATCTTCAATTTTCTTGAGTCTTTCCACTTGTTCACTTAAGTGGTCATTATGAGATGAAAGTTCAAGATTTTCTTCTCTCAATCTTTGAATCTCTCTTGTGCTCTTGATTGCTAAATCATTAAACTCGGCATTGTATTTAGCAAGCACCTTTTCCTCAACAAATCCATTTATGGAGTTAGAAGAGGAAACACTTTCTTCTTCACTTGAGTCATTTTCCTCTTGACTCTCTTCCTCTCTTGCACTAGCATTTTTGCTTTTGTGAGAGGAGGCAAAAGCTAGGAGGTTAGCCATGAGCTCTTCACCATCTGAAGACTCATCTCCCTCATTGGAGTCATCACTAGTTCCACTCCAAGTGGCAGCCATCACTTTTCCCTTTTTCTTCTCATTGTGATTTGCACATTCGGGGGCAAAGTGACCTATCCCACCACACTCAAAGCATCGGACCCCTTTACTTTCGGTCTTCTCTTTCCTAGGCTCAAACTTGTTGTAAGAACCTTTTTTCTTGAAGTTTTAACTGTTGGAACCAAAGTCATTTTTCCCGAACTTCATGACCCTCTTGAATCTCTTCACAAATAATGCAAGGTCTTCATCCGAGTCATTCTTCTTTGCCTCCTTTTCATCCTTGGAGGCTTTCAAAGCAATTCCTTTTTGCTTTTTAGGAGGTGTGGAGATAGGACCCTTCCTAGACTCATAAGCTAAAAGTTTCCCAATCACCTCACTCGGCTTCATATCCTTATATCCACTATTTTCTTCTAAAGCCGTTACCTTAGATTCAAACCTATCCGGGAGAGATCTCATAATCTTTTGCTTGGTTCTCCTATCCGAATACGGGTCACCAAGTGTTAGGATTATGCTTAATAGCAAGAGTGTAATATTGTTTTTGACAATCTTTTCATATTAATAAAGTGATTTCTGATTTAAACAAATTTTATAGCATTTATAGATTGAATATTATAATTGTCAAAAGTAAATAATCATAAGGTCAAAAGACTATGAGAAAAGAAGAATTATTCGTACATCTGGATATGTATGAGGTAGACACAATTCTTTAGTTAGTCTTGAATAATGTTCACAACTTAAGTTAAAGGTTGGGCACCTTTATCTTGTTAAAGTTGTAGAATTCTTTTGCTAGCATTTGAGTGGGATCAAATGAGTTATGATAAGTCTGAAATCATCGGAGGGTCTTCGAGTAAAAGAATCTAGTGCACTGGGTGCATTGAACTGGATCACAATGAAATACTTTATCTAGAACCGTCAATAGATAATAGTCTTTTCATTATCAGGACAATCGGAGAGTCTATCTTAATCCTGAGATAAATGATGGACTTATGGTTGCAAGTGGTATCATTTGAGTTATCAATGAGTACGATTATATAGCATAGTCTATGCTCGATAGTTTGGTGATATTCATTTGTTAATCGATAGAGGACTTCATTTATAGATATGGACATCGTGGCTCCATTTATTAAATGAGAGTAGAATATCATCATATGGATGTTTTGAGGTATTGGATATTGAATCTTAACGTTAAGTTTTCGATAGAGTCTATTGAAACATGGCTTCTGGACAAGTCAAAATATCCAAGTTCAAAATGTGGTCATATGAGTAAATATGGTAACTTGGAGAGCTATAGGCGGTCTATGAGCTCTTGGCGATTACTGATATTCTTCACGAGGATACACCATCTCCAATAAGATTGTCTAGGGTACGAATGAGAAATATTTACATTGTAAGGATTCCCGTTGTTTTTAATTGGCTTATTTCGTGATCAAACCATATGTGGGGGTTCTTTGTAAGGGTAGCCTAAGTATCGGTCTTATTGTTCGAAGCCCTTTGAAGACCTCCTGTTGATAAGCACCGAAGGTAAATTTCTATGTGCTTACTTTTCTTTGAAGAGATTAGTTGCACACACACACTTAACATTCATTGCATATGTGTGCATTCTCTTCATTTGTCACATTTCACACTTGCACTTATTTATTATATTTTGTTGTGTGTAATTGTGTCATGTTGTTGTGTAATTCGTTTCCCGATAACTTTCGGAAACGTCCGCGCATGCACGAGAATGTGCTTGATTTAGCGCGAGGACCGCCTATGGAGAATGCCCTTGGCTTCTCCTTGGTTTTCACCTATCTAGGTGATCGGCGGTTATGATCGGTGGCCTGGCCGCCGAATTAAACCGCCGTTTCAGTCCAGATTGGTCTGAAGCATTTCTGCGGTTAAGATCGGCGGTCACGACCGCCGTTCGAAACCGCCGTTTCAAGACCTGATTGATTTATCTCTCAGTCTAATTCGGCGGTTGACACGGCGGGCATGAAACCGCCGTTCATACCTGGTTGATTTTGATCTCTCTGTTCTGTTTCAGCGGTTGGAATCGGCGATCACAAAACCGCCGAATGAACCGCCGTTTATGCTCTGTTCTTCACGAGCTCAATTCGGCGGTCATGAACGGCGGCCTGGCCGCCGATTGAAACCGCCGATTGGCGCGTTTCTTTGAAACTTACTTAAACGACCTCACTTTGATTTGGCCCCCTATATATATGCCACTTTGACTTTAGGTCAATCAAGAGAGTTCATATTCAGAATTCATACTTAGGATATTTTTCAAAGAGAAGAAAAATTCCAAGAACTCCATTCTTGATTCTCAAACACTTTTTCATGATCATCAATCATCATCTAGCATCATCTTAGATCATCTAGATGTCATCTAGCATGGAATCTTCATCATACTTTGCTTGGTAAGCTTTTCACTAATATCTTACATGTTTTGTGTTTCTCTTATCTAGCAATCTCAATTAATTACTTGTTTGTTATTTTGTATGCTTTAGATACAATATTGAGATGAGTATGATGTATGTTTGAGATTTTATATTGTGCTTGCATATTAGGTTTTGTGCTTAATATTGATTAGCTAAACTAATTGACATGTCATTTAGTTTTGATATCTAGGATTGCTCTTAATTGCATATTAATCATCTTAGATAAGCATATAGGGTTTCCCTTGCTCTATGTTGCATTTTGGATATTCACATATATTCACTTAGGGTTGTATTCTCTTCATAGAGAAAGTAAGTCTTGTGTGTAGCATCCGGGATTAGGTTGCTTAGAACGCAAGCAAATTGGACTAGGTTCACTCATACCGGGATTAGGTAGGTGTGTGATTACTTCCGAGATTAGGTTGTAATCGTTTGCACATTTAGTGGATTCGAGGTTCGAGTGTGGCTTACTTACATAGCCCGTGGTTTTTCCCGTGAGGGTTTCCACGTAAAAACCAAGTGTTGTTTTAATTTCCGCACCATATTACACTTGCTTGTTTATATTATCTTGAGGGCATTTTCGTAATTTTGACTAACACGAAAAATTGGGTAAAAAGCGTAAAATCTATTCACCCCCCCTCTAGATAGCTTTATACACACCGTGCTATAATTTGTTTCAATTGGTATCAGAGCGGGTTCCTAGACATACATAGATGATCCTTGCTTATTTTGGTGTGTTTTGCATTTTGTGTGATTTTTGATCATTCATACATTTGCATTCATTTCATTCATTCATAAACACTATGAGTGGAAACGGTGGAAATGGTGGTGGCCACGAAGGAGCTTCTAGCACAAGGCCTCCACTTCTTACCGGATTGAACTATTCCCAATGGAAAGGGAAGATGGAATCCTACATATGCCAAATTCATGACCGTGCATGGATGGCAGTGGAAGACGGATATGATCTCCCTATGATGACTCCCGATGGTGGAGGACAAGATGTTTTGAAGCCTAAGGCGCAATGGAACGCGCAAGAGTTTGAGGCTTCTAAGTGGAATAGGAAGGCTATGCATGCCATTATGTGTGCTATGGATGAGAATCAGTACAAGCTTATTCAGAATACTCAGATTGCCAAAGTGGCATGGGACATCCTTCTAGTTGCACATGAGGGAACCGAGGTGGTGAAGGAGTCCAAGCTTCAAGTCCTCCAAACTCAGTTTGAGCTACTTAGGATGGGAGAGGATGAATGCTTCAATGACTTCGAAATCAAATTGATGGATATTGTAAATCAAAGCCATCAACTCGGAGACCCGTATTCGGATAGGAGAGTCAAGCAAAAAATTATGAGATCTCTCCCCGATAGGTTTGAATCCAAGGTGACGGCCATAGAAGAAAATAGTGGCTACATGGATATGAAGCCAAGTGAGGTGATTGGGCGTCTCCTTGCATATGAGTCTAGGAAGGCTCCTAGCACCACTACTCCTCCTAAGAAGTCTAAAGGAATAGCTTTGAAAGCATCTAAGGATGCAAAGGAGGCAAAGCATGAATCGGATGAAGACCTTGCCTTATTTGTGAAAAGGTTCAACAAGGTTATGGGGTTCAAGAAGAAGAAGGGATTTGGGTCAAGAGGACAAGATTTGAAGAAAAAGAGTTCCTTCAAGAAGTTTGAGCCTAAACAAGAGAGGACCGAAAGGAAAGGGGTCCGATGCTTTGAATGTGGTGGGATTGGTCACTTTGCCCCCGAATGTGCTAATCACAATGAAAAGAAGAAGAGCAAAGTGATGGCCACCACTTGGAGTGGGAGTAGTGATGACTCCAATGAGGAAGATGAGTCTTCAAGTGAAGAAGAGCTCATGGCTAATCTCCTAGCTTTTGCCTCCTCCCATAAAAGCAAAAGTGCTAGTGAGAAAGAGGAAATGAGTCAAGAGGAAAATGACTCAAGTGAAGAAGAAAGTGATTCCTCATCTAACTCCATAAGTAGTTTTGTGGAGAAAAAGGTGCTTGCTAAATGCCATGCCGAGTTTAATGATTTAGCAATCAAGAGCACAAGAAAGATCAAGATGTTGAGAGAAGAAACTCTTGAGCTTGCATCTCATAATGACCACTTAGGTGAACAAGTGGAAAAATTCAAGAAGATAGAAGATAAGCTAAGAGAGGAGTTAGCTTTATCTAGGAGGAATGAAGAAAGTCTAAAGAGTGAGCTTGAAGAAGTTAGAAATTCTATGACTAGGATAGATTCTAGCACCAAGAAGCTTGACCATATGCTTGGTGTTGGAAAGAGTCCATGTGACAAGAGGGGTCTTGGGTATGAAGATGACAAGAAGATCTCTACCTCTAACAAGACTGTGTTTGTCAAGAGCTTGAAGAAAGAAGAAACTTCATTTGTGCAAGCTCCTAGAAAGAAATTAGAAGTAGGACAATGCTCTAATGCACAAGTGAAGATGGGGCCAAGAAGGAAACCTTAAGCTCAACCCCCTAGGGTCCCTCAAGCCAACATTCCTCCTCAAATGGCTCACAATGGAAAGAGACCTATCATGCAACCTCAAGCTAGGAAGCAACCAAGACCGGTTCAACAACGAAGAAGGATTGAACCCTTTCATCCACAAAGACAAGGACAAGGTATGATTCCTTATTTCACTCCTATATGTCATTTTTGTGGATTTGATGGTCATATTAGACCACATTGCTTTCGATATATAAAAATGTGCAAAACTAGAAGCATGATAGAGAAGAAAAAGAAAAGAGCCATGATGCATGTTCCTAGGAATGATAATATTATTATGCATGATCCTAGGACATCTAGAGCCCATATACCAAAGACCACTAAGAAAGCTAAGATTGTTTCTAGGTGGATTAGAAAGAATGATATTGTTTGCCATGTTGCTCAAATAGCCTTGAAGGCAAATTCTTCTAATTTTTGGTATCTAGATAGTGGGTGCTCTAGGCACATGACGGGAAACAAGAGTTTCTTCGAGACTCTTGTTATGGAGGAAGGTGGATATGTCACTTTTGGTGATGGATCCAAAAAGAAAGTAGTAGGGAAAGGAACCATTTCCGTTCCCGGATTACCCTCCTTATCCGATGCTTTATTTGTTGATGGCTTGAAAGCCAATTTAATAAGCATTTCACATCTAAGTGATGAAGGATATTCCGTCTTGTTTTGTAAAGATGATTGCTCGATCCTAAAGCCCGATGGACAAACCTTATTGAAAGGTATGAGATCTAGCGACAATTGCTATTGTCTTGAAGCTAGAATAGTCTCAAACAATGTGTCCATGGATGAGCAAATTGAGTTGTGGCATGAAAGACTTGGCCACATGAACTTTAGGGATCTACGGACCCTTGGAAAGTTCGAGTGTGTGCGTGGCCTCCCTAAGCTTGGGAAGAAAGCCAATGGTGTTTGTGGACCTTGCCAACAAGGAAAGCAAACTAAAAGCATGCACAAAAAGGGTAAGTATCTCACCACCAAGGAGCCACTTGAGCTTCTCCACATAGACCTCATGGGTCCCATGCAAACCGAAAGTTTGGGTGGAAAGAGATACATTTTTGTATGTGTTGATGATTTCTCTAGATTTACATGGACATACTTTCTTAGAGAAAAATCTGAAACTTTTGATAAGTTTAAAATGCTTTGTACTAAATTACAAAATGAAATGAAATCTAACATTAGAAGCATTAAACGGATTAGAAGTGACCATGGGAGAGAGTTTGAGAATGCCTCTTTTGAAAGCTCCCATGAGTTTTCGGCTCCTAGGACACCTCAACAAAATGGAGTTGTTGAGAGGAAGAATAGGGTCCTCCAAGAGATGGCCCGAGTGATGTTGCTTAGCAACAATGTCCCTAGGAACCTATGGGCCGAAGCCATCAATACGGCTTGCTATATAGGAAATCGTGTGTTCCTAAGGCCCGGTTCTAGAAACACCTCCTATGAGCTATGGAAGGGTAGGAAGCCAAATGTTAGCTACTTCCACACATTTGGAAGCAAATGCTACATTTTAAATGACCGTGATCAACTTGGCAAGTTTGATGCTAAGAATGATGAGGGTATCTTTATTGGCTACGCCTTGAATAGTAAAGCCTATAGAGTTTTCAACTTGAAGACTCGAACCGTCATAGAATCATCAAATGTGATCATTGATGATACTAGGCTCAAGTCTAATGACCATGAGGAGGAGGATGTTCTAGAGGATGACTCTCCCTTGGAGAGGGTTGTGGTGACTCCCAATGTTGGGACATCTAATGAAGTCACACAACCCATTACTAGAGTTCCTCTCTTGGACTCTAAAGAACCCGCTCCATGGGTTAGGAAACTCCATGATAAAGAAGATATCATTGGAGAGGTAAATGAGGGTGTTAGGACTAGACGTCAACTTGCTAATCTTATTAGCTATACTTGCTACACCTCTCAAATTGAACCCAAAAAGGTTGAAGAAGCCTTACATGATGAATTTTGGGTTCTTGCCATTCAAGAAGAGCTAAACCAATTCGAAAGGAATGAGGTTTGGACTCTAGTTCCTAGGCCTAAGACCACTAATGTCATAGGCACTAAATGGATATTTAGGAACAAATCCGATGAGGATGGCAACATAGTGCGGAACAAGGCTAGACCTGTAGCACAAGGGTACTCTCAAATTGAGGGTATCGACTTTGAGGAGACATTTGCTCCCGTTGCCCGCTTAGAGTCCATTAGGCTTCTCTTGTCCATCTCTTGTCCATCTCTTGTGTGCACAAGTTCAAATTGCACCAAATGGACGTCAAGAGTGCCTTCCTCAATGGCTTCTTGCAAGAGGAAGTGTTTGTTGAACAACCCAAGGGGTTTGTGGATGCACACCACCCCAACCATGTCTATCGCCACAAGAAGGCACTATATGGGTTGAAACAAGCACCGAGGGCTTGGTATGAGCGCCTCACTCAATTTCTTGTTGACAATAACTACACAAGAAGTAGTGTTGACAAGACACTATTCATCAAGAGAGATAATGATGAGCTTTTCATAGCTCAAATATATGTTGATGACATAGTGTTTGGCTCCACCAACAACACCAAGGTCCAACAATTTGTTGATGTCATGTCTCATGAATTTGAGATGAGCCTTGTTGGTGAGCTTAGTTACTTCCTAGGTTTGCAAATTCGGCAACTAGACAATGGGATTTTCATAACCCAAGCCAAATATGCCAAAAACCTAGTGAAGAAGTTTGGTTTAGAAAATGCCAAACATTGTGATACACCCATGAGTACCACTTTGAAGCTAAGCAAAGATGCTAGTGGTAAAAGTGTGGAACAAACGTTATATCGTGGCATGATAGGTAGCTTGCTTTATTTGACCGCAAGTAGGCCCGATATCTCCTTTAGTGTGGGTGTGTGTGCTAGGTACCAAGCGGATCCTAAGGAGTCCCATCTCTCTTCCGTTAAGAGAATCATTCGCTATGTGAATGGGACATCCAACTATGGGATTTGGTACTCTTTTGACACTAATGCTAGTCTTGTAGGCTTTAGTGATGCGGATTGGGCAGGAAATTGTGATGATAGGAAGAGCACATCGGGCGGTTGCTTCTTTCTAGGCAACAACTTGGTGTCTTGGTTTTGCAAGAAGCAAAACTCGATTTCCTTGTCCACGGCCGAGGCCGAGTACATAGCCGCGGGGAGTGGATGCACACAACTCCTATGGATGAAGCAAATGCTAGTAGACTACGGATTCAACCAAGGTACTCTCACTCTCTTTTGTGATAACATGAGTGCTATTAATATTTCCAAGAATCCGGTGCAACATTCTAGGACTAAGCATATTGACATCCGCCATCACTTCATTAGAGAGCTTGTTGAAAATAAATGCATAGTACTTGAACATGTAGGTACTAATGATCAACTTGCGGACCTATTTACTAAACCCTTAGATGCTACTCGATTTAAAACTCTTAGTAGATCTATTGGGGTATGTCTTGTGGAGTGATGTTCTATGATTGACCCCATATGGGGAACTCAAGCAAAGAGAGCTATTTTGCATTCTTGTATCTTGCAAAAAATTTGAAATATCTTATGCCTCTTCTTTTGATTGCTTGAGTAAGCTTGGTTGTACATATGTATATATGTTTTAAAATTCCATAAGTGTGAACCTTGCTTGTCTACAATCCATGTCATATTTATGTTCAAACATGCATTTTTGGACTAGGAGATTTACATAGGAAGTATGATGTGAATGACCTATAGTTATCTCCATGACATGATGATTCTTTAATAACATGCTAATGTCAAATGAAAAAGCATGAAATTCATAAAACATGCTCACATGAAAAGCATGAATTGATGATTGCATATTCTTAAAAATGCAAAACTTGTGTGAAAACTTATAAGACTCAAAATGAATAAAGGATCTTGTATCCATTCAAAGGAATTTACATTCCAAATGTCTCTCTTTCTTTATTAGTTGAACATGGTTACTATCATACGGATAATTTTATCCGGAAAAATCAAATAGGGTGCAAAGTCGCTCATGCCATGTTTCGCTTATAAAGTTGGATATAGTTGCTCTTAAATTGAAATCAATAATCTCTATATCCTTGCTTTTCCCATGACATTGGTGAAATTAGTTTGAATTCTTATTAGAAACCTTTGTCATTTGCTTTGCCAAATACCATTGTATTTTGGACTTGAATGCTATATGTCTTGTATGCAAAGCATGTTGGATTCACACATTTTCTCAAAATAAATCTCCTTGTTTCTCTCAAATTAATTGAAGTGCATAAAGTGACTTATATGTATATGCAAATCTTGCATGCTTCTATCTCTCGTTGCTATGAGTGACCCGGTTGGGGACTACTCCTTTGCCTATATCATGACAAAAAGGGGGAGTAGGATATGGTAAGGGGAGGTGCAAAATATAGAAGCTATTGTACACTTTGGGGAGAACATACATTGAGGGGGAGTAACCCGTTGAGGGGGAGCATTGCATTTATCATACATTGCATACATTTGGTAATGTTGTGCCTAAATTCTAAAAATGCAAATGCTTGGTATTGTTCTCACATGATTAATCTCACACTTTTCTTGTATTAGAAATGTTAGAAACTCTTTTCAGGGATTGATTATTCTACAAGAGGATTGAAGACTTCAAGTTGCATTAGCTTATCTCTTTGTAATGTAGAATATCATTATAGTCCCGTAGTTTCTATTTTTTTTGTGAGGAATCATTGTGAGTGATGGTTTTGTCACGAAATAGCCAAAGGGGGAGATTGTAAGGATTCCCGTTGTTTTTAATTGGTTTATTTCGTGATCAAACCATATGTGGGGGTTCTTTGTAAGGGTAGCCTAAGTATCGGTCTTATTGTTCGAAGCCCTTTGAAGACCTCCTGTTGATAAGCACCGAAGGTAAATTTCTATGTGCTTACTTTTCTTTGAAGAGATTAGTTGCACACACACACTTAACATTCATTGCATATGTGTGCATTCTCTTCATTTGTCACATTTCACACTTGCACTTATTTATTATATTTTGTTGTGTGTAATTGTGTCATGTTGTTGTGTAATTCGTTTCCCGATAACTTTCGGAAACGTCCGCGCATGCACGAGAATGTGCTTGATTTAGCGCGAGGACCGCCTATGGAGAATGCCCTTGGCTTCTCCTTGGTTTTCACCTATCTAGGTGATCGGCGGTTATGATCGGCGGCCTGGCCGCCGAATTAAACCGCCGTTTCAGTCCAGATTGGTCTGAAGCATTTCTGCGGTTAAGATCGGCGGTCACGACCGCCGTTCGAAACCGCCGTTTCAAGACCTGATTGATTTATCTCTCAGTCTAATTCGGCGGTTGACACGGCGGGCATGAAACCGCCGTTCGAAACCGCCGTTCATACCTGGTTGATTTTGATCTCTCTGTTCTGTTTCAGCGGTTGGAATCGGCGGTCACAAAACCGCCGAATGAACCGCCGTTTATGCTCTGTTCTTCACGAGCTCAATTCGGCGGTCATGAACGGCGGCCTGGCCGCCGATTGAAACCGCCGATTGGCGCGTTTCTTTGAAACTTACTTAAACGACCTCACTTTGATTTGGCCCCCTATATATATGCCACTTTGACTTTAGGTCAATCAAGAGAGTTCATATTCAGAATTCATACTTATGATATTTTTCAAAGAGAAGAAAAATTCCAAGAACTCCATTCTTGATTCTCAAACACTTTTTCATGATCATCAATCATCATCTAGCATCATCTTAGATCATCTAGATGTCATCTAGCATGGAATCTTCATCATACTTTGCTTGGTAAGCTTTTCACTAATATCTTACATGTTTTGTGTTTCTCTTATCTAGCAATCTCAATTAATTACTTGTTTGTTATTTTGTATGCTTTAGATACAATATTGAGATGAGTATGATGTATGTTTGAGATTTTATATTGTGCTTGCATATTAGGTTTTGTGCTTAATATTGATTAGCTAAACTAATTGACATGTCATTTAGTTTTGATATCTAGGATTGCTCTTAATTGCATATTAATCATCTTAGATAAGCATATAGGGTTTCCCTTGCTCTATGTTGCATTTTGGATATTCACATATATTCACTTAGGGTTGTATTCTCTTCATAGAGAAAGTAAGTCTTGTGTGTAGCATCCGGGATTAGGTTGCTTAGAACGCAAGCAAATTGGACTAGGTTCACTCATACCGGGATTAGGTAGGTGTGTGATTACTTCCGGGATTAGGTTGTAATCGTTTGCACATTTAGTGGATTCGAGGTTCGAGTGTGGCTTACTTACATAGCCCGTGGTTTTTCCCGTGAGGGTTTCCACGTAAAAACCAAGTGTTGTTTTAATTTCCGCACCATATTACACTTGCTTGTTTATATTATCTTGAGGACATTTTCGTAATTTTGACTAACACGAAAAATTGGGTAAAAAGCGTAAAATCTATTCACCCCCCCTCTAGATAGCTTTATCCACACCGTGCTATAATTTGTTTCATACTTATTCTATCTTTATTTAAGAGTTCAATTTTAGCTCTTTAGTGGAATGAGTTAAAATTAATAGATTGGACCTAAGTGAATCATTTGTTGATTGTGATTAGGTTATGTCTATTAAAGCTTAAATTTAGATAGCCCGCCAAGATCCCCAATCCACAGGGACTTGCATGGATCACTTGATATATTCTACCGGACCAATTTATGGGTCCATCTAGAATTGTATTTAATATATTAAGAATATAATTTGCACATTATTTATTTAATGGGTTGATCAATTATATTAATATATTAATGAAAGGCATGTGAGCTTGTTTCTTTTAGTAAGAATGAGTCTGGTTCACATGTGGGCTTTTTAATTAAAGTCTAATGGATTAAATAAAATATGAAAATAATATTAGGCCCATGTATATGGTGTGGGCGGCAAGACTAGAATAATAGTCTAAAATATTATTTTATTTTATTGATTGATTAAATGGAAATTAATTAATTTATTAGTTAATCATTTAATTGAGAATCAAAATCTTTTTCTGATCAGGAAATATGTTTCCTAGAGTTATACTATTGTGGTAGTATAATTAAAATAAAAGACTTTATTTGGTAAGTAGATAAATAAGGGATTTATTTATCTAGTCAAATAAGGAAGTCTTTTATATAGTCACAAATACACTAAAGAGTTGGATTAGGATTTGTATATAATATATATGCATGCGGGATATGTGCAATATATATATATATATATGCATGAATGCATGCGGAAATATATATACATATATGCATGCGGCAAAATAGATATTAGAAATACACTATTATATATTGTGCAAGTTAGATATATAATAGAAAGGGAATTCATGCAATTGATATTATAAGGCAAGTTGAAGTCGTCAACTATATATATATTTTTTTATAAAGCAAGCTGAATGTGCAATATATATATATATATATGCATGCATAATGCGCAAGATAGATAGATATATTTCTTTAGGCGTGTAGTTTTTATAAAATAGCCAATATAGATATATATTCTTGGTATAGAATTCGGGAACCCTAAGGTCTTTGGCTTGAGAATATTTTTCTTTTGCTTGAGAAAAATAAAATCCAACTCTAGAGATTAGTGTGATAATTCGGCCAAGAGAGAAAAAGAGAAGAGATCGTTTTACTTCGATAGTGCACTAGTAGCTTATACATCAATAGGCTTTGTGCACAACTTCGAATAAGGTTCACGCGAGTTTCGATCATTAGATTGAGAATTCAAAAATGACCGGAACGTTCTTTGTTATCTTTTGGAGGTTTTGTGACTAACGAAAAAGAAAACGTTTTTGTTATCCATCCTCAGGTACACAATTCAAAGAGAAGGGAGACCACGCTCCTAGGTGATTCACGTTCGTGATTGGATTGGAAGATCTTGCGGATTACCATCGACGCAATGTCAATCGGATCACGCGACAAATGTATGATATCTTTAGTATTATATGTTTAATTAATTAAAGGGTTAAGGTTCACTTTATGGAAAAATTTTAAACTATACTAAACTCTATTTTTAGTCTCGCTTCTGCTGCGTGCACTCGATTTTTCCCTACAATTGGTATCAAAGCCTGGTTGTACCCTTTAATTAATTAATGTATATATACGTGAATCAATTTCTTTTTATTGTGATTATGCATGTTTTAGAAAGAGATGGCACTCTAGGTATTCTCATATATAATTACATGTTGAATGTATGGATTTATATATGTTGTTATAAAGTGAATTGTTGTTGCCCGATTTTGGTCCTAGAATTTCAATGTATTTTTGTTTTGGAATTGTAACAAGAAGGGTGGTCTATCATCGCCATAATTCCTTCTTGATAGTTGCTTTATTTTTTTATTATTGTAAATAAATAGTGCAGTATTTTATGTATTATAATTTACTGCAGTTTATTTATTTATTTTAGGTGCAGTTTTTTTTTGTAATAAGTACTGCAGTGAATAAAAAAAAAAAAAAAATTAATGCTGCAGTATTTTATATGTTTATATACTGCTGTAATATGTTCGAGTATTGAAGATTCGAAGATTCGAAGACATGAACCTAGAACGAGCACCATGCGCACCCTAGGAGTGGATTGGGCTGCGCATGGGAAGCCCACATCATGATGGGCTGCGCACGGCAGCCCTTTGGGTCTCATGGGCTGCACACGGCAGCCCCTTTGTGGGGTTGTGGGGTGTGCACGCCTATGGGAGGCAGCCGAGGTATGCGCAGATGGTTGATGGCCACTCGAAGATATTGTATTCCTAACAAATTGTAATTTACTTGCTTTTCTAGGATGGACCAAAATTGTGGCTATTTATTTTTGTATAAATATTACAATATTTGTTATTGTATGATAACATGTCATATAGAATAGGAGTGCCATTCATATATCTATTTTGGTATGAACATGCATTGAATGATTTAGGTATCTAAATTGGCATCTAGATAACTTGGTAAATCATTCTATGGGATTTAATCACACGCCTTAAATAATTGAGTGGGAGAAGGTGTTTTGTAACACCTATGGCCTCCAAGGTTAGTTGAGCTTTATTGTTTATTGGTAATCCCCCCAAGGGGCGTCCATGAATGGAATTTAGCAACATACTTCCTTACAAGGATAGACTAGACAATTGACTCAAACGAGATCTGAAAAGAATACGGTGTGTTCTATATATAAAGCTAGAGGGAGGGGGGGGGTGAATAGATTTTATCTAATTATTACCCAATTTTCGCGTGCATGTCAATTTTAAGAAAATACCCCTAGCAAGTCAAAAATACATACAAGTGTAATAAGATGCAGAAATAATAAATGACACTTGATGTTTACGTGGAAACCCTCACGGGAAAAAACCACGGGCTGTTTAGTGCGCCACACTCGGACCTCGAAATCCACTAATTGAAATGGAGTTTACAACCTATGTAGACCTCGTCTAACACTCCGGTCAATAACCCCCCATTTCTACCACTCGGGCCTTTAAAAGTGGCTATAGTCCAATTGCTTATGTGACCACCTATTCCCGGTGTCCGACCTAATCCCGGTCAATCACACAAAACTTAAATCTCTCAAAAGAGATGCACAACCCTATGTGAATATGCAATGATATCCAAATATTGCAATAAGAGCTAGGGTACTCTAGATGCTTACCTAGGATTATAAGATGACAATATAATCAATCCTAGATATCACATATAGCTATATGTCATGGCATATAACTTTAGCTAAGTAAAGGATAACCAATCCTAGATACAAAGCTATCACAAAACAACACTCAATCAATTCATCACAATTAATTCTCTTTTCTTGTATTTAGCATATGATCTAAAACATACAAGTAATTTAAAAGAGATGGCTTGGTAATAAAAATATTAAAATAAGATGAAGTTAATCAAAATCTTACTAAGCAAGTTGTGATGATGCAAACCCATACATGGATGCACTCTATATAGACATAGGAGATGCAATATGAAATTTGATGCAAAAAAGGTTTGATTTGAGTGGTTAAAGGTGAGTTCTTGATTTGAATTTCTCTCAAATATCTCTCTTTTAAGTTTAGGGTTCTAATGAGTCAAAGAACTTATTCAGATAATGAGAAAGTGTGATATTTATAGACATCAAGAACAGGGCAAGTGAAAAGATAATTTTGCCCTTGAAATCGCACGATTGGCGGCCAGGCCGCCGATCATAACCGCCGAATTGAACCCGAGACGAACAGGGGAACAACGGCAGTTTCATTCGGCTGTTTCGTGACTGCCGATCCAACCACCGAATCAAACCCGAGAGATCAAAATCGATCAGGTACGAATGGCAGTCGTGACCGCCAATCGTGACCGCATAATTGCTTCAGACCTCTCTGGACTGAAACGGCAGTTTCATTCGACGGCCAGGCCGCCGATCATAACCGCCGATCACCAACAATGGTGAAAACCAAGGAGAAGCTAAGGGCATTCTCCGTGGGCGGTTTTCGCGTAAAACCGAGCACACCAACGTGCACACACGGACATTTCCGAACATCCTTCGGGAAACGAATTACTCCACACTAAAAGCTAACATACATGAAGTGCAAGTGTGGGTATTGAATGCATCCTAATGCCTATCATGTCATGGCATTTCATAGAACAAGATGCAATCAATTTAATGCAAGAAGAGATATTGAATAATCAATAAAGCAATGCACACAAAATATAAGCACAACATTCAAAAATAAGAGTTATGCATGTTGTGTGTGTGTGCAACTATATCTCTTCAAGGCAAAGTAAGCACTACAAATATACCTTTGGTGCTTGTCCTCTTGAGGTCTTGGAAATGGTCTTTGATCTTCAACCTTAATCACCTAGACTACCCTTACAACCAAACCCCAACATGTGGTTTGTCCACGAAATAAGCCAATCAATTAATGGGAATCCTTACAATCTCCCCCTTTGGCTATTTCGTGACAAAACCACCACTCTCATTGATTCCTCACAACATAATAGAAACTATGGGTCTACAATGATTTTCTACAATACAAAGAGATAAGATAAAATAAATCTTGAAGTCTTCAATCTTTTGTAGAATAATCAATCCCTGAAAAACAAGTTTCTATACTTTCCAATACAAGAAAAGGTGAGATGAATCAAGTGAGATAAATAAGCATTTGCATTTAAGAATTTAAGCACAACATCATGCAATGTATGTAATGTGCAAATGCTCCCCCTCAAAGGGTTACTCCCCCTCAATAAGTACTCTCCCTAACATGCACAATTGCTACTACAATTTGCAACTCCCCTTACCACAACCTACTCCCCCTTTTTGTCATGATATAGACAAAGGAGTAGTCCCCAACCGGGTCACTCAAGGCAAAGAGAGATAGTGCATTCTAGATATTTGCATAATTAATATAAGTCACTTTATGCAATCTCAATTAATTGGAGAGAAATGAATAAAAAAAAATGCTTTGCATACAAGACATGTAGCATTTAAGTCCAAAATACCATGGTATTTGGCAAAGCAAATGGCAAAGGTTTTTAATATGAATTCAAACCAATTTCACCAATGTCATGAGAGAAGTAAGGATATAGGTTATCATTGATTTCAATTTAAGAATAACTATATCCAACTTTATAAGCCAAACATGTCATGAGCGACTTTGCACCCTACTTGATTTTTCAGGATAAGATATCCGTATGATAGTAGACATGTTCAACCAATAAAGAAATAGAGACATTTGGATTGTAAAATCCTTGAATGGATACAAGATCCTTTTTCATTTGAGTCTCACAAGCTTTTTCACACATTATTGCAGTTAAGAATTGCAATCAACAAAACATGCTTTTTAAGATTAGCATTTAGCATGTCATTTAGCAATCATCATGTCATGGAGATCATTATAGGTCATTCAAATTATATCCTATGTAAATATCTCCTAGTCCAAAAATGCATGTTTGAACATAAATATGACATGGATTGCAATACAAGCATTGATCACACTTATTGAATAGAAAATATATATACATAGTGTAACCAAGCTTACTCAAGCAACAAAAAGAGAAGCATAAGATATTTCAAATTTTTTGCAAGTGACAAGAATGCAAAATAGCTCTCTTTGCTTGAGATCTCCATATGGGGTCAATTTTCCATACCGCTTCAAGGAAGGGCATGAGGTCCTAAAGACCTTCTAAGTCCATTGGACCTAGTTGAACCTATTTGAGACTTGTTAGTCTCGTAGCAAGCGGGTTCATTCTTTTTAATCCACTTAGGTGACACAAAGTCAATCCTAGTGGACAAAGGTTCTAGAGTACAAGATGAAAAAGGATCATGTAAATGATTTTCTTCCTTTTTATGAAGCATCTTAGCTTTAGCCTTTTTCTTGTCAAACATGCTTTTAGCTCTACACATTTCAATGTAATACAAGCAACTTGGTCTAATATGACCAATAATACCACAAAAATGACATGTGGGAATAAAGTTAGGAATCATACCATTCCCTTTAGCATGGATAGGTGCTTTCTCTTGTCGTTGTGGTTGTCTTGGTTGTTGGATATGATCTCTCCTCCTTTGTTGATAACCAAGACGAGATTGCTTGCTTGTCTAAGCTTGCATGACTGAACTCTTCCCATGTTGTTTTTGAGTTTAAAGGAAGATAGGGTGAGGAGCCATTTGGGTGTAAGCATGAGCTTGACCTTTTGGTGCCTCAAATACTTGGGCACTTCTTGAACACTCTCCTAGGTCAATCTTGTTCCTAGGGTGTTGAGGAGGAGGGGACATATTGAAGTTCATGTCCATGACACAGGATGTCTTGCTTGTGGAGGAGGCATCCTTGTCATCAATGTAGCCAAGACCTCTCTTGTCACTTGGCTTTCTTCCAACTCCCAACATGTGGTCAAGCTTCTTGGTGCTTGAAGTCATTTTAGCCATTAAGACGTTAACTTCTTCAAGCTCTCTTTTCAACTCTTCTTCTCTCCTCTTAGATAAGGCTAAGTATTCTTTTAGCTTATCTTCATCCTCCATGGATCTCACCACTTCTTCACACAAGCGGTCTACTAGTGTTGAAAGCTCTAGATTTTCTTCTTTTAATCTTCTAATTTCTTTCTTGTTCCTCATCATCGAGCTCTCAACTTTGACTTTGAAGTCATTAAGATCCATACGCTCCACATATCCATTTGTGGAGATAGATGACAAATATTCAACACTTGTGTCATCTACTATACTCTCCATTTCACCAATGGAGTCATCTCTTTCATCAAGATCATTAAATTTGTCTCTTGATAAGGAATGAGTCAAATCCCGATGAGTAGCTATACCAACTACTTCTATATTTTTTTCTTCTTGGAGATCACAAGAAAAAGCAACTATGCCATCTTCTTCAACTTCTACACTCTTGGCTCCAAATTCCGTGTAGATGATAGCAAGTTCTTTATCACTTGAAGGATTTTCGTCATCTTCATATTTATCCCATAAGGTGGCCAACGTCTTTCCTTTTCTTCTATCCTTCAAGTTTCCACACTCCGGGGAGATATGCCCGAATCCTCCACATTCGTAGCAATGCGTCCCTTCTCTTGAAAACACTCTTTGGTTTGTCTTGTCATTGAGTCCCATGTCTTCAATTGAGATAACCTCCTTCTTGTCATGCTTCGAAGTCTCCAAAGCAATTGTCTTCTTCTTCTTAGGAGGTAAGGTGGTCAACTTCTTCTTAGGAGGTGAGTTGGTTCACAACTCTCCTAAATCTCTCCTGGAAGAGAGACATCTCCTCAACGAAGTCAATTTCTTCTCTCACAAAATCACTCATAGTGTTTGCGTTGAATGAATGCAAATGACAAGAATGCAAAATGTATGAAATCAATCAAATACATACAAAATGCAAAACACACCAACAATGAGCAATGGATCACCTAAGTATACCTAGGAACCCGCTCTGATACCAATTGAAAAGAATACGGTGTGTTCTGTATATAAAGCTAGAGGGGGGTGAATAGATTTTATCTAATTATTACCCAATTTTCGCGTGCATGTCAATTTTAAGAAAATACCCCTAACAAGTCAAAAATACATACAAGTGTAATAAGATGTGGAAATAATAAATGACACTTGATGTTTACGTGGAAACCCTCACGGGAAAAAACCACGGGCTGTTTAGTGCACCACACTCGGACCTCGAAATCCACTAATTGAAATGGAGTTTATAACCTATGTAGACCTCGTCTAACACTCCGGTCAATAACCCCCCACTTCTACCACTCGGGCCTTTAAAAGTGGCTCTAGTCCAATTGCTTATGTGACCACCTATTCCCGGTGTCCGACCTAATCCCAGTCAATCACACAAGACTTAAATCTCTCAAAAGAGATGCACAACCCTATGTGAATATGCAATGATATCCAAATATTGCAATAAGAGCTAGGGTACTCTAGATGCTTACCTAGGATTATAAGATGACAATGTAATCAATCCTAGATATCACATATAGCTATATGTCATGGCATATAACTTTAGCTAAGTAAAGGATAACCAATCCTAGATACAAAGCTATCACAAAACAACACTCAATCAATTCATCACAATTAATTCTCTTTTCTTGTATTTAGCATATGATCTAAAACATACAAGTAATTTAAAAGAGATGGCTTGGTAATAAAAATATTAAAATAAGATGAAGTTAATCAAAATCTTACCAAGCAAGTTGTGATGATGCAAACCCATACATGGATGCACTCTATATAGACATAGGAGATGCAATATGAAATTTGATGCAAAAAGGGTTTGATTTGAGTGGTTAAAGGTGAGTTCTTGATTTGAATTTCTCTCAAATATCTCTCTTTTAAGTTTAGGGTTATAATGAGTCAAAGAACTTGTTCAGATAATGAGAAAGTGTGATATTTATAGACATCAAGAACAAGGCAAGTGAAAAGACAATTTTGCCCCTGAAATCGCACGATCGGTGGTTTCAATCGGCAGCCAAGCCGCCGATCATAACCGCCGAATTGAACCCGAGACGAACAGGGGAACAACAGCGGTTTCATTCGGCAGTTTCGTGACCGCCGATCCAACCGCCGAATCAAACCCGAGAGATCAAAATCGATCAGGTATGAACGGCGGTTTCGAACGGCGGTCATGATCGCCGATCGTGACGGCATAATTGCTTCAGACCTCTCTGGACTGAAACGGCAGTTTCATTCAGCGGCTAGGACGCCGATCATAACCGCCGATCACCAACAATGGTGAAAACCAAGGAGAAGCTAAGGGCATTCTCCGTGGGCGGTCTTCACGTAAAACCAAGCACACCAACATGCACACGCGGACGTTTCCGAACATCCTTCGGGAAACGAATTACTCCATACTAAAAGCTAACATACATGAAGTGCAAGTGTGGGTATTGAATGCATCCTAATGCCTATCATGTCATGGCATTTCATATAACAAGATGCAATCAATTTAATGCAAGAAGAGATATTGAATAATCAATAAAGCACAATGCACACAAACTATAAGCACAACATTCAAAAATAAGAGTTATGCATGTTGTGTGTGTGTGCAACTATATCTCTTCAAGGCAAAGTAAGCACTACAAATATACCTTTGGTGCTTGTCCTCTTGAGGTCTTGGAAATGGTCTTTGATCTTCAACCTTAATCACCTAGACTACCCTTACAACCAAACCCTAACATGTGGTTTGTCCACGAAATAAGCCAATCAATTAATGGGAATCCTTACAAGATCTACTCCCCAAGGAGGGATTTTCGTGAGAGAAAATTGAGGGTCGATATCTTGGTAACACACTCAATGTAATTTTATTGATATCTTCCCAAGAGTTCTTGTCAATAAAATTGCAAGGCTAAAGTTGAAAACATTGGTTGTTATGTTAACAATTAGGTGGGACCTAGTCTAACTAGTAAATGGTGCGAACTCCCAAATGAGGCGTAACATTTATGGGTGTTAGATCACCGTTGAATTTTTATGATTGAGTTATTTATTTAAATCAAGATAAATATTCAAAAGTGCTTTATCATGATTATTTACTCATATAAATTTTTGTTTATATTCAGAAATCATGACCCCATCACTTATGAACATCCTAAAAGATAAAACTTTAACTGGTAATAATTATGTCACATGGAAAATGAAAATTGGGTTGTTGCTGCAAGCTGAAAAACATAAATTTATTCTTTCTATTCCTAAGCCACTTGCTCATACTTGTGAATCTAATGGCACAAGTCAAGAGATTCATTTGGTTGGTAAAGTTGCTACTGTTAAGACCCGTAAGAAGGTCAAGAAATAACAGAAGAAAAAGCAACTTGGGCATACCAAGATAGTAACCAAGATCAAAGGGAAGTGCTCTCTTTGTGGTGAAAAGGGACATTGGAAAAGTAATTGCCCAAAGTCTCAGAACAAGAAGGAACAAGGTAATGTTAATTATCTTGAAACATGTTTTTTGGCAGATTCTACAGATTCTTGGATCATAGACTCTGGAGCCACTAATCATGTTTGTTATTCCTTGCAAGGGTTCAAGGAAAGGAAAAGACTGAATAAAAATGAAATCAACTTGCATTTGGGCAACGGAACGTTAGTGTCTGCAAGTGCAGTGGGAGATATTAGAGTTAATATTGATTCTAGTAGGTATTTAGAATTGATAGACGTTTATTATGTACCTCAATTCAAGAGGAATTTAATTTCAGTTTCTTGTTTAAATAAATTTGGATATTCGGTTACTTTTAATAAAGTTTTTATTATTAGTAAGAATGACAAAATTATTTGCAAAGGTACATTGGAAAACGGTCTGTTCTTTTTGCATAGAAATATCTCTCACTCGTTAGACACAGTATTAACGGAACCTAACCATAAAAGAGTAAAAATTATCATAAGATGAAACCTACCTATGCCATTTGCGCCTAGGTCATATTAACCTTAATAGGATTAAAAGATTGGTTAGTGATGGACTTTTAAGTGACTTAAAGGTTGATGATCTACCAACTTGTGAATCCTATTTGGAAGGTAAAATGACCAAAAGGTCGTTCAAGACCAAAGGCACAAGAGCCACTGAATGTTTAGGATTAATGCATACTGATGTATGTGGTCCTATGAGCATTCAAGCTAGAGATGGATATGAGTACTTCATCACTTTCACAGATGATTACTCGAGATTTGGATATGTGTATCTCATGAGACATAAGTCGGATGCTTTTGACATGTTCAAAGCATTTAAAGCTGAAGTGGAAAATCAGCTAGAGAAACACATAAAAATCTTGAGATCTGATCGTGGTGGAGAATATCTATCTGGTGAGTTTCAGCAATATCTTATTGATAATGGAATTATATCTCAGTTTTCTGCACCAGGTACACCTTAACAAAATGGGGTGGCAGAAAGGAGAAATAGAACTCTTTTAGACATGGTTAGGTCTATGTTGAGTTATTCAACACTTCCTATTTCTTTTGGGGATATGCTTTACAAACTGCAATATACATTCTAAACGATGTACCATCTAAGTCGATTCCTCAAACACCGCATGAGTTGTGGACTGGGCGAAAGCCTAGTTTACAACACTTAAGGATATTTGGTTGTCCTGCGCATGTGTTAAAAGGAAAGACAGAAAAGATGGAGTCCCGTTTGGAAACATGCATATTTGTGGGGTATCCAAAAGAAACTAAGGGATATTATTTCTATAGTCCTTCAGATCTTAAAGTATTTGTTTTAACAAATGCTAAATTTCTGGAAAAGGACTATATGAATGATTTTGTACCCAAAAGTAGAATTGTCCTGAGTGAGATGTCAGGAGATACAATTCCACAAGAGGTTACACAACCCGAAAGATACATCGGTCTGGGAGAATCAGTGGAGAATCTCCCGGACGACGATGATCCCTACACGTATAAGGAAGCAATGGAGGATGTTGATAGTCGCCATTGGCAAAAGGCAATGCAATCTAAGATTGAATCCATGTTCGATAACAAAGTCTGGTCCCTTGTAGACTTGCCTAGAGGGATAAAACCCATTGGGTGCAAGTGGGTATACAAGAGGAAAAGAGGTATGGATGGAAAGGTGGAAACCTTTAAAGCTAGATTGGTAGCTAAAGGGTATACACAGAAAGAAGGTATCGATTACGAGGAAACCTTCTCTCCTGTGGCCATGCTTAAATCCATTAGGATACTCTTATCCATTGCAGCATCTTTAGATCTAGAGATTTGGCAAATGGACGTCAAGACAGCTTTACTTAATGGAAGTCTTGACAAAAGCATCTACATGATGCAACTGGAAGGATTCATTGAAAAATGCCAAATGGAAAAGGTATGCAAGTTGCAGAAATCCATATATGGATTAAAGCAAGCATCCAGATCCTGGAACATAAGGTTTGATCAAGCTGTAAAAGGTTTTGGATTTATTCAGAATCCTGACGAACCTCGTGTATACAAAAGGATTAAAGGCGACAAGTTGGTTTTCCTAATTATTTATGTTGATGATATACTACTCATTGGAAACGATGTAGGCATATTGACATCAGTAAAAGAATGGTTAGCAAAACAATTTGATATGAAGGACTTAGGAGAAGCAAGTTTTATTCTAGGTATCCAAGTCATAAGGGATAGAAAGAATAAAACGATTGCATTATCCCAAGCTTCATACATAGACAAGATCTTGTCTAGGTTTTCCATGCAGGATTCCAAGAAAGGTATGTTACCTTTCAGACATGGAATCAAACTTTCAAAGGAACAAGTTCCTAAGAATGAGCATAAAGAGCAATTCATGAGTAGAGTTCCATATGCCTCGGCAGTTGGAAGTCTCATGTATGCAATGCTCTGCACTAGACCAGATATTTGTTTTACTGTTGGCATAGTTAGCAGGTTTCAATCGAAACCTGGTCCTGATCACTGGACGGCAGTCAAGCATATTTTCAAGTATCTTAAGAGAACGAGAGATAATATGCTTGTATACTCTGGAGGGGATTTAATTCCCGTTGGGTATACAGATTCTGATTTCCAATCAGATTCTAACTCTAGAAAATCCACATCATGAGCTGTGTTTACTATTGGAGGAGAAGCAGTCATATGGAGGATTATCAAGCAATCTTGTATTGTTGATTCCACCATGGAAGCTGAGTATGTTGCTGCATGCGAGGCTGCCAAAGAGGCTGTTTGGCTCCACCAATTCTTGATAGACTTGGAAGTGGTTCCTAGTGCGAATAAGCAGATCACTATCTACTTTGACAACAGTGGAGCAGTGGCTAATTCGAAAGAACCAAGAAGTCACAAGAGAGGAAAACACATTGAAAGAAAGTATCATCTTTTAAGGGAGATTGTTCAAAAGGGTTGACGTGATGATTACCAAAATCGCATCAGCAGAAAATCTAGCAGATCCCTTCACAAAGGCTCTACCTCAGAAGAGTTTCGATGGACATCTAGAGAACATGGGAATGAGAGATATGACTCATTTGCTATAGCGCAAGTGGGAGATTGTTAGGATTATGCTCAATAGCAAGAGTGTAATATTGTTTTTGACAATCTTTTCATATTAATAAAGTGATTTCTGATTTAAACAAATTTTATAGCAATTATAGATTGAATATTATAATTGTCAAAAGTAAATAATCATAAGGTCAAAAGACTATGAGAAAAGAAGAATTGTTCGTACATCTGGATATGTATGAGGTAGACACAATTCTTTAGTTAGTCTTGAATAATGTTTACAACTTAAGTTAAAGGTTGGGCACCTTTATCTTGTTAAAGTTGTAGAATTCTTTTGCTAGCATTTGAGTGGGATCAAATGAGTTATGATAAGTCTGAAATCATCGGAGGGTCTTCGAGTAAAAGAATCTAGTGCACTGGGTGCATTGAACTGGATCACAATGAAATACTTTATCTAGAATTGTCAATAGATAATTGTCTTTTCATTATCAGAACAATCGGCGAGTCTATCTTAATCCTGAGATAAATGATGGACTTATGGTTGCAAGTGGTATCATTTGAGTTATCAATGAGTACGATTATATAGCATAGTCTATCCTCGATAGTTTGGTGATATTCATTTGTTAATCGATAGATGACTTCATTTATAGATATGGACATCGTGGCTCCATTTATTAAATGAGAGTAGAATATCATCATATGGATGTTTTGAGGTATTGGATATTGAATCTTAACGTTAAGTTTTCGATAGAGTCTATTGAAACATGGCTTCTGGACAAGTCAAAATATCCAAGTTCAAAATGTGGTCATATGAGTAAATATGGTAACTTGGAGAGCTATAGGCGGTCTATGAGCTCTTGGCGATTACTGATATTCTTCACGAGGATACACCATCTCCAATAAGATTGTCTAGGGTACGAATGAGAAATATTTACTTATTCTATCTTTATTTAAGAGTTTAATTTTAGCTCTTTAGTGGAATGAGTTAAAATTAATAGATTGGACCTAAGTGAATCATTTGTTGATTGTGATTAGGTTATGTCTATTGAAGCTTAAATTTAGATAGCCCGCCAAGATCCCCAATCCACACGGACTTGCATGGATCACTTGATATATTCTACCGGACCAATTTATGGGTCCATCTAGAATTGTATTTAATATATTAAGAATATAATTTGCACATTATTTATTTAATGGGTTGATCAATTATATTAATATATTAATGAAAGGCATGTGAGCTTGTTTCTTTTAGTAAGAATGGGTCTGGTTCACATGTGGGCTTTTAAATTAAAGTCTAATGGATTAAATAAAATAAGAAAATAATATTAGGCCCATGTATATGGTGTGTGCGGCAAGACTAGAATAATAGTCTAAAATATTATTTTATTTTATTGATTGATTAAATGGAAATTAATTTATTTATTAGTTAATCATTTAATTGAGAATCAAAATCTTTTTCTGATCAGGAAATATGTTTTCTAGAGTTATAATATTGTGGTAGTATAATTAAAATAAAAGACTTTATTTGGTAAGTAGATAAATAAGGGATTTATTTATCTAGTCAAATAAGGAAGTCTTTTATATAGTCACAAATACACTAAAGAGTTGGATTAGGGTTTGTATATAATATATATGCATGCGGGATATGTGCAATATATATATATATATATATGCATTAATGCATGCGGAAATATATATACATATATGCATGCGGCAGAATAGATATTAGAAATACACTATTATATATTGTGCAAGTTAGATATATAATAGAAAGGGAATTCATGCAATTGATATTATAAGGCAAGTTGAAGTCGTCAACTATATATATATATTTTTATAAAGCAAGTTGAATGTGCAATATATATATATGCATGCATAATGCGCAAGATAGATAGATATATTTCTTTAGGCGTGCAGTTTTTATAAAATAGCCAATATAGATATATATTCTTGGTATAGAATTCGGGAACCCTAAGGTCTTTGGCTTGAGAATATTTTTCTTTTGCTTGAGAAAAATAAAATCCAACTCAGAGATTAGTGTGATAATTCAGCCAAGAGAGAAAAAGAGAAGAGATCGTTTTACTTAGATAGTGCACTAGTAGCTTATACATCAATAGGCTTTGTGCACAACTTCGAATAAGGTTCACGCGAGTTTCGATCATTAGATTGAGAATTCAAAAGTGACCGGAACGTTCTTTGTTATCTTTTGGAGGTTTTGTGACTAACGAAAAAGAAAAAGTTTTTGTTATCCATCCTCAGGTACACAATTCAAAGAGAAGCGAGACCACGCTCCTAGGTGATTCACGTTCGTGATTGGATTGGAAGATCTTGCGGATTACCATCGACGCAATGTCAATCGGATCACGCGACAAAGGTATGATATCTTTAGTATTATATGTTTCATTAATTAAAGGGTTAAGGTTCACTTTATGGAAAAATTTTAAACTATACTAAACTCTATTTTTACTCTCGCTTCCGCTGCGTGCACTCGATTTTTCCCTACACCAAGTTGATGACTTTGGTTGACTATGTCCATCAACTTGATCTCGAAGTCGTTGAAGCACTTATTCTCCTCCATCTTAAGCATTTCGAATTGAGTTTGGAGGACTTGAAGCTTAAAGTCCTTCACCACTTCGGTTCCTTCATGTGCAATCTCTAGGATGTCCCATGCCTCCTTAGCTATCCTAGAATTTTGAATCAATTTATATTGATTTTCGTCCATTGCACATAGGATGGCATGCATCGCCTTCCTATTCCATTTTGATGCCTCAAACTCTTGCGCGTTCCATTGCACCTTAGGCTTGAGCACATCCTCTCCTCCACCCGTAGGAGTCATCATGGGTGATGTGTAGTCGTCTTTAACTGCCATCCAAGCTCGGTCATGGATTTGACATATGTACGACTCCATCTTGCCTTTCCAAGAGGCATAATTCAACCCGGTAAAAAGCGGAGGCCTTGTGCTAGAAACACCCTCGTTGCCACCACCATTTCCACTCATAGTGTTTATAAATGAATGAAATGAATGCAAATGTATGAATGATCAAAAATCACACAAAATGCAAAACACACCAAAGTGAGCAAGGATCACCTAAGTATATCTAGGAACCCGCTCTGATACCAATTGAAAGTTCTCATGGTGTGTTAAATATTAATCTAGAGGGGGGTGAATAGATTTTAAAGATTTTACCCAATTTTTCGTGTATGGTCAAGATTACGAAAATACCCCTAATAGTCAATAAAATAAAGCAAGTGTAATAAGATGCGGAAATATAAACAACACTTGATTTTTTACATGGAAACCCTCACGGGAAAAACCACGGGCTAATAAGCGAGCCACACTAGAACCTCGAATCCCCAAAATGTGTAAAACGATTACAACCTAATCCCGGAAGTAATCACACATCTACCTAATCCCGGTATAAGTGGATCTAGTCCAATTGCTTGCGATCTAAGCAACCTAATCCCGGAAGCTACACACAAGAATTACTTCTCAATTAAGAGATTAACACCCTAAGTGAATATGTGAATATCCAAAATGCAACATAGATCAAGGGAACCCTATATGCTTATCTAAGATGATGATTTTGCAATAAAAGTAATCCTAGATATTAAGAACTAAATGACATGTCAATTAGCTTAGCAAATCATAGATTATGCAAACCTAGAAAGCTATCACAATACAACTCTCAAACATTCAAAAACACTAATCTCAAACTTGTATCTAAGATATATATGAATAACATACAAGTAATAAAATGAGATTGCTTGCAAAGAAAAACACAAAATATGTAAGATATTAGTGAAAAACTTACCAAGCAAAGTGTGATGAAGAATCCATGCAAGATGATATCTAGATGATCAAAGATGATGCTAGATGATGATTGATGATCATAGAAATAGTATTTGAGTAATTAAAGGTGAGTTCTTGTGTATTTTTCTTGCTTTGAAAAATATCCTAAGTATGAAATCTGAAAATCAACTCACTTAAATGACCTAAAGTCAAAGTGGCATATATATAGGGTGTCAAGTTAAAGTGTGGTCGTTTTGAAAAGTTGACACAAAAAATGCCTTGACCGCTGTTTACCCGCTGTACGTAGGGCGGGTGTACAACGGTTCACCTGGGATTGTGAAGAACATGTTCTTCGTGATCGCCCTACGTAGGGCGGATTCCAGGTGACCTGTGGGTGGTTGCTCTCGGGTCTGGAGAGCCACCCACCCTTCACCCGCTGTTCGTAAAGCGGTTTTTGGGCGGACCATCAGGTGTGAAAAACATCACCAGTGACACCACTGTTCACCCGCTCTACGTAGAGAGGGTGTACAGTGGCTAAGAGCAAATTTGCTCAAAGCCCCATATGGGCACTGTTCGTAGGGCGCCTGTAGGGCGGGTGAACAGCGCCCATACTATTACACAATGCAACCTAGTTCTAATCATGTCATGGCATTTGAACTACTAGATCCAATCAATAACAAATGCAAGAAGAGATATTATATAATCATGAAAGCACACATAAAAAGACACACATATGCACAAAGTATGGAAATGCATGGAATGTGTGTGTGTACAACTAACTCTTCAAGACAAGTAAGCAATTACCTTTGGTGCTTATCAAGATGAGGTCTTCAAAGAGGTTTGAACAATAACACCAACACCTAAGCTACCCTTACAAAGAACCCCAACATGTGGTTTGTCCACGAAATGATCCAATCAACAAATGGGAACCTAACATGGGCCACTCAACGCCCCAGTAAACAACCGAGGTCCCAGTTCGTTCCAGAGGAACCTCGAGCCCCATTATGATTGTTGAAAACTTTCGTCTACCCCGAGTAGGCCCCTAGACCGGTTGTAGTACTTGGGGACTAGAAGCTCACATTTCTCTCTCGCAATCCCCAAGGGAGGGAAGGTGACCCCTACATTCAGAGATCTGACTAGGTTACCGATCTATGATAAAAGCACCTGAAGACCGGGATTTCTTGTGTAGAAATACCTAATGCCCTGGACCGGGATAAGCCTTCCATTTGGATCACCGTAACGAGCTAGGGGGGCTATAAAGCACTCCTGATGCCCTGGACTGGGTTAACCCCTTTAAGAGGATCTCCATTACTGAATCAAGACCAGGAGGGTTACATAGCACTCCTGATTCCCTGGACTGGGTCAACCCCTCTAGGAGGATCTCCATAACTGATCGCCTCAAGACCAGGAAAAGCCATATGGTATTCTTGCTGCCTTGGTCGGGGAATACCCTCATCCAGGAAGGATCTGGTGCACAAGTGCTTAAGTGGTATAGTTGCCCGCCAGACTAAGGATGCGAAGTCATCCTCCAAACCAAGAGAGCTTATACGGCAATCTTGAAGTCTCGGTCGGGGAATACCCCCCTCCAGGACATATCGTCTAAGGACCAAGATCCCCCAATAGGATGCGTGGTGCCGAAAATTCACCAAACAGAAGACCAAGAGAGCCTATACCACACTCCAGAAGCCTTGGACGGGGAATACCCCTCTCCAAGATAGATTGCCTAAGGATCAGGACCCCTTATCGGGATACCTGATGCCACAGATTCGTCATATGAAGACCTGGTGCTTAAGTGGCCTAAGTTGCCTACCATGATCTTTTCACTAAAGTACTAGGATTCTTATAACAGGAATGCCATGGTCGAAAATTCCACCAAAGGGAATATCCTCATCAGTGGTCTGCCATAGATCATTTTTTTTGCAAGAATGCCAGGTACCTAAGTTTGCCGACTTTTGCGCCTAAGCACTAAGACTCCTGATGTTGGAATGTCTAGTACCCTAGCTTGTCTAAGCCAAATGTGCTAGGAACGATTTTCGTTTCAAGTGATGATTACTAGTAAGAAGCGATGAGCAAAATTCTTCATGCATTTCGGATTCTGACTCCAACCCCAACTAGGTATCGGTGTTCAAGTCAGGGGGGGCTTCTGTTAACCGCCTTTTTTGGCAGGGGTCCAAAGAAGAATTTTTCCATCCATGCCAAAGTCATTTGATTGTTGAAAGAATGAACCCAAGGTCCTGAGGATCCCCCTACCACACTATCCCGGTACCCCGCTACCACATGATCTGAAAGTTCTCACAGTGTGTTAAATATTAATCTAGAGATGAATAGATTTTAATTGATATTACCCAATTTTCGCATACAAGACAATTTTACGAAAATACCCCTAACTAGTCAAAAAGACATACAAGTGCAATATGGTGCAGAACGTAAAGCACACTTGATGTTTACGTGGAAAAACCACGGGCTGTTTTGTGAGCCACACACGAACCTCGAATCCACTAAATGTGATAAAATTATAACCTAATCCCGGAAGTAATCTCACACCTACCTAATTCTAGTATGAGTGAACCTAGTCCGATTGCTTGCGAATTAAGCAACCTAATCCCGGTCACAACACAAGACTTAATTCTCTAAGAAGAGATTAACACCCTAAGTGAATATATGAATATCCAAATGCAACATAGAGCAAGGGAAACCCTATATGCTTATCTAAGATGATGAATTTGCAATTAGAACAATCCTAGATATTAAAACTAAATGACATATCAAATAGCTTAGATAATCATAGATTATAAAAACCTAGATATCTATCACAATACAACACTCAATCAAAATATCACAAATAATCTCTATCTTGTATCTAGCATATTATCTAAAAACATACAAGTAATCTAAGAGATATCTTAATATGAAAAACACTAAAATTAGATGAGATTAGTGAAGAACATACCAAGGAAGATGTGATGATCCAAACACATACATGGATGCATTCTATGAAGGCATAGTTGATGCAATATGAAATTTGATGTAAAAGGGATTTGATTTGAGTGGTTGAAACAAATTATAGCACGGTGTGTATAAAACTATCTAGAGGGGGGGTGAATAGATTTTAAACTTATTACCCATTTTTTTGTGTGAAGTCAATATTACGAAATTACCCCTAAATAGATAAAACAATAAATCAAGTATAAAATGCGGAAATTAAATAACACTTGATATTTACGTGGAAACCATCACGGAAAAGACCACGGGCTGTTATGTGCACCACACATGAACCTCGAATCCACTAATTGAAATGATTAAAACCTAATCCCGGTTTAATGATCTAATCCCGATCAATAATCATCACAACTACCTAATCCCGGTATAAGTGGACCTAGTCCAATTGCTTGTGATTTAAGCTACCTAATCCCGATAGCAACACAAGACTTACTTTCTCAATGAAGAGAATAACACCCTAAATAAATATATAAATATCCAAATGCAACATAGAGCAAGGGAAACCCTATATGCTTATCTAAGATGATGAATATGCAATTAGAACAATCCTAGATATGAAAACTAAATGACATGTCAAATAGTTTAGCTAATCAAGATTAAGCACAAAACCTAATTAGCTATCACAATACAACTTCTCAAACATACAACACACTAATCTCAATCTTGTATCAAAAGATATATGAAAATCATACAAGTAATAAATTGAGAATGCTTGTTAAGAAAAACACAAAATATGTAAGATATTAGTGAAAAGCTTACCAAGCAAAGTGTGATGAAGAATCCATGCAAAAAGACATCTAGATGATCAAAGATGATGCTAGACGATGATTGATGATCATGAAAAGATGTTTGAGTAATTAAAAATGAGTTCTTGGAATTTTTCTTCTCTTTGAAAAATATCCTAAGTATGAAATCTGAATATGAACTCTCTTAATTGACCTAAACTCAAAGTGGCATATATATAGGGGGAAAATCAAAGTGTGGTCGTTTTGAATAAGTGACACCACTATTTTGCCTTGGGCGCTGTACGTAGAGCGCTTCTTTACAGCGCCCGTACAGCGCCCCAACTCTGTTCTCTCGGGAAAACAGAGCGGCGCTGTACGTACAATGCTTTTGAAAGTAATACAATAAACGCTCGGTGTGTATGATAAATATATCTAGAGGGGGGGTGAATACATTTTAACTATTATTACTAAATTTTCGCATGCAAGTCAATTTTACAAAAATGCCCCTACTAGTCAAAAATACAAGCAAGTGTAATATAGTGCGGAATTTAAATAACACTTGATGTATACGTGGAAACCCAACCACTGGGAAAAACCACGGGCTGTTTAGTGCACCATACTCGGACCTCGAAATCCACTAATTGAAATGGAGTTTACAACCTATGTAGACCTCGTGTAACACTCCGGTCAATAACCCCCCACTTCTACCACTCGGGCCTTTAAAAGTGGCTATAGTCCAATTGCTTGAGGCATAAGCAATCTTAGCCTCAAGACTTAATTCTCAATGAAGAGATTATGCAACCTATGTGAATATGTAAAATACTCAAAATGCAATTTAGAGCTAGGTTACTCTAAATGCTTACCTAGGATAATGATATGCAATTAATTCAAACCTAGATATCAATAGCTAGATGACATGTCAAATAGATTAGCTAATCAAGATTAATCAAAAACCTAATTATCTATCACAAAACAACACTCAATCAATTCATCACAATTAATTCTCTATTCTTGTATTTATCATATGATCAAAAACATACAAGTAAATTAAAAGAGAATATGCTTGATAGTAAAATACTAAAATAAGATGAAATTAATCAAAATCTTACCAAGCATGTTGTGATGATGCAAACCCATTCATGGATGAATGCAAGATGAACTTTGATGCACAAAGGATTTGATTTGAGTGTTTAAAGGTGAGTTCTTGATTTGATTTTTTCTCAAAAATCTCTCTTTGAAGTTTAGGGTTCTAAAGACTCAAAGAACTTAATCAGAGAATGAGAAAGTAAGATATTTATAGACATCAAGAATTGGGCATGTGAAAAGACAAGTTTGCCCTTGAAACGCACCGATCGGCGGTTTCAATCGGCGGCTTCAATCGGCGGCCAGGCCACCGATCATAACCGCCGAATTGAACCCAAGAAGAACAGGGGAACAACGGCGGTTTCATTCGGCGGTTTTGTGACCGCCGATACAACCGCAGAATTCCTCCAGACACTTCTGGATGCAAACGGCGGTTTCATTTGGCGGCCAGGCCGCCGATCATAACCGCCGATCGCCAACAGAGGTGAAAACCAAAGAGAAGCCAAGGGCATTCTCCGTGGGCGGTCTTCGCGTAAAACCAAGCACATTCTAGTGCATGCGCGGACGTTTCCGAACACTATCGGGAAACGAATTACTAAGCACATATACACACAACAAGATATAACAATCAAAGTGCTAGTGTGTAAAGTGACATGTGAAGAGTATGCACACAAGAACAAGTATGCTAAGTGTGTGTGTGCTAACTAAATCTCTTCAAAGAAAACCAAGCACTAGAAATTATACCTTTGGCGTGCTTGTCCCTTGAGGTCTTGAAAGGGCCTTCGAGCATGAAGTTCAATCACCTAAACTTCCCTTACACATACAACCCCAACATGTGGTTTGTCCACGAAATAAGCCAATCAATGTATAGGAATCCTTACAATCTCCCCCTTTGGCTATTTCGTGACAAAACCACCACTCACATTGATTCCTCACAACATAATAGAAACTATGGGTCTACAATGATTTTCTACATTATAAAGAGATGTATAGAAATAATCTTGAAGTCTTCAATCTCATGTAGAACAATCAATCCCTGAAATCATTGTTTCTATACTTTCCAATTCAAGTAAAATGTGAGATTAATCAAGTGAGAACATAAACAAGCATTTGCATTCTTGAAAATTAAACACAACATCATGCAATGTATGATGAATGCAATGCTCCCCCTCAAAGGGTTACTCCCCCTCAATGTGTTGTCTCCCCAACATGCACAATTGCTACCACAATTTGCAACTCCCCACCATTTTACTCCACCTTTTTGTCATGATATAGGCAAAGGAGTAGTCCCCAACCGGGTCACTTAGCAAAGAGAGATGGTAGAAAACTATATACTTGCATAATCATATAATCCACTTTATGCAACTCAATCAATTGGAGAGAAACAAGGAGATTTATTTTAAAATAAATGTGTGAATCAAAACATGTTTTGCATACAAGACATGTAGCATTCAAGTCCAAAATACAATGGTATTTGGCAAAGCAAATGACAAAGGTTTCTAATAAGAATTCAAACCAATTTCACCAATGTCATGAGAGAAGCAAGGATATAGAGTTTTCATTGATTTTAATTTATGAGCAACTATATCCATCTTTATAAGCGAAACATGGCATGAGCGACTTTGCACCCTATTCGATTTTTTCGGGAATGAAACCCGTATGATAGTAGCCATGTTCAACTAATAAAGAAAGAGAGACAATTTGGAATATAAATTCCTTTGAACGGATACAAGATCCTTTATTCATTTTGAGTCTCATAAGCTTTTTCACACAAGTTTTGCATTTAAAAATTGCAATCATCAATTCATGCTTTTTCATTTGAGCATGTCATTTGAATTTCATGCTTTTCATATGTCATTAGCATGTTATAAAAACAACTCATGCTTTTCAATGTTTAAGCATGTCATTAAGAATCTTCATGTCATGGAGATAACTATAGGTCATTCATATCATACTTCCTATGTAAATCTCCTAGTCCAAAAATGCATGTTTGAACATAAATATTGTAAGGATTCCCGTTTTGTTGATTGGCTTATTTCGTGGTCAAACCACATGTTGGGGTTTTGAATGTAAGGGTAGTCTAAGTGATTATTGTTGAAGATCAAAGGCCCTTCCATGACCTCAAGGTACAAGCACGCCAAAGGTATAATCTCTTGTGCTTGGTTTTCTTTGAAGAGAATTAGTAGCACACACACACACTTAGCATTCTTGCTATGATTGCATATTTGCTTATTTTTATGTGCATCTCTTCATATGTCACTTTACACACTAGCACTTTGGTTGATATATCTTGTTGTGTGTATATGTGCCTTATAATTCATTTCCCGACATTGTTCGGAAACGTCCGCGCTTGCACTAATGAGTGCTTGGTTTCGCGCGAAGACCGCCTATGGAGAATGCCCTTGGCTTCTCCTTGGTTTTCACCATTGTTGGTGATCGGCGGTTATGATCGGCGGCCTGGCCGCCGAATTAAACCGCCGTTTCAGTCCAGATTGGTCTGAAGCAATTATGCGGTCACGATCGGCGGTCACGATCGGCGGTCACGACCGCCGTTCGAAACCGCCGTTCATACCTGATCGATTTTAATCCCTCGGGTTTGATTCGGAGATTGGATCTGCGGTCGCGAAACCGCCGAATGAAACCGTCGTTAATGCTCTGTTCTTCACGAGCTCATTTCGGCGGTCGTGATCGACGGCCTGGCCGTCGATTGAAACCGCCGAACGGTGCGTTTCAGGGGCAAAAGTGTCTTTTCACATGCCCAATTCTTGATGTCTATAAATATCTTATTTTCTCAATCTCTGATCAAGCTTCTTGAGTTATTAGAACCCTAAACATTCAAAAGAAATTTTCGAGAAAAAATCAAATCAAGAACTCAACTTTAAACACTCAAATCAAATCCCTTTTGCATCAAATTTCATATTTGATCTTCTATGCCTTCATAGAATTGATCCATGCATGGTTTTGAATCATCACATCTTATTTGGTATGTTCTTCACTAATTTCATATTACTTTAGTGTTTTTCATATTAATACATCTCTTTAATTACTTGTATGCTTTTGATTATATGCTAGATACAAGTTAGAGATTATTTGTGATGAAAATGATTGAGTGTTGATTGTGATAGCTAATTAGGTTTTTGCTTAATATTGATTAGCTAAGCTAATTGACATGTCATTTAGCAATTGATATCTAGGGTTGATTAAATTGATTATATCATCATCCTAGATAAGCATCTAAGGTTACCTAGCCTTGTTTGTTATTTGAATATTCATACATATTCACATAGGTTGTTTCTCTTCATTGAGAAGTAAGTCTTGAGGCTAAGAGTGCTTAGGCCTCAAGCAAATTGGAATAGGGTTGCTAATAAAGGCCCGCTGGGTAGAAGTGAGGGGTTACAGACCGGAGTGTTAGACGAGGTCTACATAGGTTGTAAACTTCATTTCAATTAGTGATTTCGAGTTTCGAGTGTGGCGCACTATACAGCCCGTGGTTTTTCCCAGTGGTTGGGTTTCCACGTATACATCAAGTGTTATTTAAATTCCGCACTATATTACACTTGTATGTATTTTTGACTAGTAGGGGTATTTTCGTAAAATTGACTTGCATGCGAAAATTGGGTAATAATAGTTAAAATCTATTCACCCCCCCTCTAGCTTTATATAGAACACGCCTCTAATTTGTTTCAAATATGACATGGATTGTAGACAAGCATGGTTCACACTTATTGAATTGAAAACATATATACATATGTGCAACCAAGCTTACTCAAGCAATCAACAAAGAAGCATAAGATTTTTCAAATATTTGCATGCAACAAGTATGCATTAGCTCTCTTTGCTTAGTTCCCATATGGGGTCAATATCATCCTTCATCAATGAAGGTCCTGAGGTCTTATGGACCTCCCAAGTCCATTTGACTTGGTTGAACCTATTTGAGACTTGTTAGTCTCATAGCAAGCGGGTTCATTTTTCCTTATCCACATAGATATGACATTTTTCTTCCTAGTGGACAATGGTTCAAGAGTACTAGAAATAATAGGATCATGAACATGAATATTTTCCTTCCTATTAGCATGCATTCTAGCTCTTGTCATTCTCTTTTCAATCATGCTTTTGATTCTACATAATTTAATGAAATGAAAGCAATTTGGTCTAATGTGACCATCAATACCACAAAAGTGACATGTAAGGATAAATTTAGAATTCATACCATGTCCTTGTGCATGCATAGGAGCCTTCCTATGACTTGGTGGTTGAGCGGGTTCAAATCTTCTTTGTTGTTGAACCGATCTAGCTTGCTTCCTTGATCCATTTTGCATGATTGGCCTCTTCCCTTTATGAATTTGAGCGTGAGGGAAGTTAGGTTGAGGAACTTTTTGAGCTTGAGGTTGTCTCTTTGGAGCTTCCTTCACTTGTGCACTTTTTGAACATTGTCCTAGATCAATTTTCTTCCTAGGAGTGTGCACCGGTGAGGCTTCTATCTTGCTCAAACTCTTGACAAAGACGGTCTTGGTTGGAGTAGTGATCTCCTTGCTTTCTTTATACCCAATACCTCTCTTGTCACAAGGGTTCTTTCCACTACCAAGAATGTGGTCAAGTTTCCTGGTGCTTGTAGTCATCCTAGACAATAACTCTTTAGCTTCATTAAGCTCTCTCTTCAACCCTTCTTCATTCCTCTTAGACAAATCTAGCTCATCCCTTAGCTTGTCTTCAATCATCTTGGATGCCTCCACTTGTTTACTTAAGTGGTCATTGTGTGTTGAAAGCTCTAGATTTTCATCCTCTAAAATCTTCAACTTTCTATTGTTCTTCTTCAATCAACTTTCACACTTGACTATAAAATCATTAACATCCATTTTCTCTACACTTCCATTTGTAGAGTTAGATGAGGAGTCATCTTCACTAGAGTTATCTCCTCCACTCTCCATCTCTCCTATGGAGTCATTTCTCTCATTAAGACCTTCACCTTGGTCTCTTGAGTCAATGAGAGCCATATCCCAATGAGTAGCTTTGCTTATCACTTCTAGAGCTACTTATTCATCTTTTTCTTCTATGGGATCATTAGTCAAGTCATTCTTACCAACAACTTTATCTGTAAGGTTCCCATTTGTTGATTGGCTCATTTCGTGGACAAACCACATGTTAAGGTTCTTTATAAGAGTAGCTTAGGTGTTGTTGTTATTGCTCAAGCCCTTTGAAGACCTCGTCTTGATAAGCACCAAAGGTAAATTTCTATGTGCTTACTTGTCTTGAAGAGATAGTTGCACACACTTACAACTCATGCATATGTTTAATCCTTGTATGTTGTGTGTCTTATTTTTGTGCATTAATGTTCATTAACATCTCTTCTTGCTTGTCATTTTGATTGCATCTTGCATATCCAATTGCCTTGTCATGCTTAGACTTAGGATTGCGTTTTTGCATTGAGCGCTCCCAAAAGTGCTGTACAGAAGCGATGTACGAACAGCGCCCATAGAGCGCTATTCAGACCTGGTCGATTTAATTCGGTCGCTGTTGGGTCGCTGTACGAGCGCTGTACGTATAGTGCCACTCTGTTTTCCCAAGAGAACAGAGTTGGGGCGCTGTACAGAAGCGCTCTATGTACAGCGCCCAAGGCAATTTCAAGCCAACTTATTCAAAACGACCACACTTTGACTTGGCCTCCTATATATATGTCACTTTGACTTTAGGTCAATTAAGAGAGTTCATATTCAGAGTTCATATTCAGATTTCATACTTAGGATATTTTTTAAGAGAAAAAAAAATTCCAAGAACTCATTTTTTATTTACTCAAACACTTTTCATGATCATCAATCATTATCTAGCATCATCCTTGATCATCTAGATGCCTCTTTGCATGGATTCTTCATCACACTTTGCTTGGTAAGCTTTTCACTAATATCTTACATATTTTGTGTTTTTCTTAACAAGCATTCTCAATTTATTACTTGTATGATTTTCATATATCTTTTGATACAAGATTGAGATTAGTGTGTTGTATGTTTGAGAAGTTGTATTGTGATAGCTAATTAGGTTTTGTGCTTAATCTTGATTAGCTAAACTATTTGACATGTCATTTAGTTTTTAATATCTAGGATTGTTCTAATTGCATATTCATCATCTTAGATAAGCATATAGGGTTTCCCTTGCTCTATGTTGCATTTGGATATTCATATATTCACTTAGGGTGTTATTCTCTTAATTGAGAAAGTAAGTCTTGTGTTGCTATCGGGATTAGATAGCTTAAATCACAAGCAATTGGACTACGTCCACTTATACCGGGATTAGGTAGTTGTGATGATTATTGATCGGGATTAGATCATTAAATCGGGATTAGGTTGTAATCATTTCAATTAGTGGATTCAAGATTCGTGTGTGGCGCACATAACAGCCCGTGGTTTTTCCTGTGAGGGTTTCCACGTAAATATCAATTGTTATTTACATTCCGCACCTTATTACACTTGTTATATTATTGTGACTAGTTAGGGGCATTTTCGTAAAATTGACATACATGCGAAAATTGGGTAATAACGATTAAAATCTATTCCCCCCCCCCCCCCCCCTCTAGATTAGTTTTATACACACCGTGCAATATTTGTTTCATTATCTTCTACACAAGTGGCCCCAAATGCCGTGTAGTCGATGGTAAGCTCATCATTACTTGATGACTTGTCTCCCTTTCCAAAGTCATCACTTTCGCTCCAAGTGGCGGCCATCACTTTTGCCATCTTATTCTTCAAATTCCCACAATCGGGTGAGATGTGTCCTATACCGCCACACTCATAGCATTGGACCCCTTTCTTTTCACTCTTCTCTTGCCTAGGCTCAAGACTCTTGAAGGGAGCCTTTTTCTTCAAGTCTTGGCCTTTGGATTCAAAGCCCCTCTTCTCGAACTTGACAAATTTCTTGAATCTTCTAAGCAACAATGCCATGTCTTCGTCCGAGTCACCTTTTTCCTCCCTCTCAACCTTGAAAGCTTTCAAAGCAATCCCTTTTAGCTTTTTAAGAGGTGAAATGCTAGGAGCCTTCCTAGATTCATAGGCGAGGAGTCTTCCAATTCCCTCGCTCAGCTTCATGTCCTTATAAGTGCTATTCTCCTCTAAAGCTGTCACCTTTGATTCAAACCTACCATGGAGAGACCTCATAATTTTCTGCTTAACTCTCCTATCCGAATAAGGATCACCGAGTTAATGGCTTTGATTCACAATATCCATCAACTTGACTTCAAAGACATTGAAGCACTCATCCTCCTCCATCTTAAGCAACTCAAATTGCGTTTGAAGGACTTGTAACTTGGAATCCTTAACAACATCGGTTCCTTCGTGTGCATCCTCTAGGATATCCCATGCGTCCTTAGCTATCCTAGTGTTCTGAATCAGTTTATATTGATTTTCATCCACTGCACATGGAAGAGCATGCCATGCCTTTCTATTCCATTTTGAAATCTCAAACTCTTTAGGTGACCACTGAGCCTTAGGCTTGAGTACTTCTTCTCCACCACATGTGGGAGTCATCATAGGAGGTGCATACCCATCTTCAATAGCCATCCATGCCCTATCATGGATTTGGCACACGTACGCTTCCATCTTGCCTTTCCATGAGGCATAATTCACACCGGTGAGAAGAGGAGGCCGTGTGCTTGAAGCACCCTCATGGTTGCCACCGTATCCACTCATTGTAACAAATGAATGAAATGTATGCAAAATGTATGAATGAGCAAAAATCACACAAATGCACAACACACCTAAAATAAGCTAGGATCACCTAAGTATATCTAGGAACCTGCTCTGATACCAATTGAAAGTAATACAATAAACACTTGGTGTGTATGATAAATATATCTAGAGGGGGGGTGAATAGATTTTAACTATTATTACCCAATTTTCGCATGCAAGTCAATTTTACGAAAATGCCCCTACTAGTCAAAAATACAAGCAAGTGTAATATAGTGCGGAATTTAAATAACACTTGATGTATACGTGGAAACTCAACCACTGGGAAAAACCACGGGCTGTTTAGTGCGCCACACTCGGACCTCGAAATCCATTAATTGAAATGGAGTTTACAACCTATGTAGACCTCGTCTAACACTCCGGTCAATAACCCCCCGCTTCTACCATTAGGGCCTTTAAAAGTGGCTCTAGTCCAATTGCTTGAGGCCTAAGCAATCTTAGCCTCAAGACTTAATTCTCAATAAAGAGATTATGCAACCTATGTGAATATGTAAAATACTCAAAATGCAATTTAGAGCTAGGTTACTCTAAATGCTTACCTAGGATAATGATATGCAATTAGTTCAATCCTAGATATCAATAGCTAGATGACATGTCAAATAGCTTAGCTAATCAAGATTAATCAAAAACCTAATTACCTATCACAAAACAACACTCAATCAATTCATCACAATTAATTCTCTATTCTTGTATTTATCATATGATCAAAAACATACAAGTAAATTAAAAAAGAATATGCTTGATAGTAAAATACTAAAATAAGATGAAATTAATCAAAATCTTACTAAGCATGTTGTGATGATACAAACCCATTCATGGATGAATGCAAGATGAACTTTGATGCACAAAGGATTTGATTTGAGTGTTTAAAGGTGAGTTCTTGATTTGATTTTTTCTCAAAAATCTCTCTTTGAAGTTTAGGGTTCTAAAGACTAAAAGAACTTAATCAGAGAATGAGAAAGTAAGATATTTATAGACATCAAGAATTGGGCATGTGAAGAGACAAGTTTGCCCTTGAAACGCACCGATTGGCGGTTTCAATCAGCGGCCAAGCCACTGATCATAACCGCTGAATTGAACCCGAGAAGAACAGGGGAACAACGGCGGTTTCGTGACCGCCGATACAACCGCAGAATTGCTCCAGACACTTCTGGATGTAAACGGTGGTTTCATTCGGCGGCCAGGCTACCGATCATAACCGCCGATCACCAACAGAGGTGAAAACCGAAGAGAAGCCAAGGGCATTCTCCGTGGGCGGTCTTCGCGTAAAACCAAGCACATTCTAGTGCATGCGCGGACGTTTCCGAACACTATCGGGAAACGAATTACTAAGCACATATACACACAACAAGATATAACAATCAAAGTGCTAGTGTGTAAAGTGACATGTGAAGAGTATGCAGACAAGAACAAGTATGCTGAGTGTGTGTGTGTGCTAGCTAAATCTCTTCAAAGAAAACCAAGCACTAGAAATTATACCTTTGGTGTGCTTGTCCCTAGAGGTTTTGAAAGGGCCTTCGAGCATGAAGTTCAATCACCTAAACTACCCTTACACACACAACCCCAACATGTGGTTTGTCCCCGAAATAAGCCAATCAATGTATGGGAATCCTTACAGCTTTGTACAGCACTTTGTACATCGCCTGTACAGCGACCCAACAGCGACCGAATTAAATCGATCAAGTCTTAACAGCGCTCGATAGGCGCTATTCGTACAGCGCTTCTGTAGAGCGCTTTTGAGACCGCCCATTGTAAAAATGCATTCCTAAGTCTAAGCATGACAAGGCAAATGGATATGCAAGATGCAATCAAAATAACATGCAAGAAGAGATGTTAATGAACATTAATGCACAAAAATAAGACACACAACATATAAGGATTAAACATATGCATGAGTTGTGAGTGTGTGCAACTATCTCTTCAAGACAAGTAAGCACATAGAAATTTACCTTCGGTGCTTATCAAGACGAGGTCTTCAAATGGCTTTGAGCAATAACACCAACACTTAAGCTACCCTTACAAAGAACCCCAACATGTGGTTTGTCCACGAAATGAGCCAATCAACAAATGGGAACCTTACAATCTCCCCCTTTTGCTATTTCGTGACAAAACCACCACTCACATTGATTCCTTACAAAAAAAAATAGAAACTACGGGACTACAATGATTATCTACGTTATAAAGAGATAAGAAAATAAAACTTCAAGTCTTCAATCTCTTGTAGAATAATCAATCCCTGAAAATAAAGTTTCTAAACTTTCCGAAACAAGTAAGAGTGAGATTAATCAAGTGAGAACAAAAAACAAGTATTTGCATATTAAAAGATTAGGCATAACATTATACAATGTATGTGTATGCAATGCTCCCCCTCAATGGGTTACTCCCCCTCAATGTATATTCTCCCCAATAAGCACAATTGCTACTACAATTTGCAACTCCCCTTACCATATCGTACTCCCTTTTTTTGTCATGATATAGGCAAAAGAGTAATCCCCAACCGGGTCACTCTTAGCAAAGAGAGATAGTAGCATGTAAGATATTTGCATAATAATATAAGTCACTTTATGCATCTCAATTAATTGGAGAGAAACAAGGAGATTTATTTGAGAAAATGTGTGAATCAAACATGCTTTGCAGACTAGACATATAGCATTCAAGTCCAAAATACAATGGTATTTGGCAAAGCAAATGACAAAGGTTTCTAAAAAGAATTCAAACCAATTTCACCAATGTCATGAGAAAAGCAAGGATATAGAGATTTTATTGATTTCAATTTAAGAGCAACTATATCCAACTTTATAAGTGAAACATGGCATGAGCGACTTTGCACCCTATTTGATTTTTCCGGATAAAATATCCGTATGATAGTAGCCATGTTCAACCAATAAAGAAAGAGAGACATTTGGAATATAAATTCCTTTGAACGGATATAAGATCCTTTATTCATTTTGAGTCTCATAAGCTTTCACACAATTTTTGCATTTTAAGAATATGCAATCATCAATTCATGCTTTTCATGTGAGCATGTTATATGAATTTCATGCTTTTTCGTTTGACATTAGCATGTTATAAAAGAATCATCATGTCATGGAGATAACTATAGATCATTCAAATCATACTTCCTATGTACATCTCCTAGTCCAAAAATGCATGTTTAAACATAAATATGACATGGATTGTAAACAAGCAAGGTTCACACTTATTGAATTGAAAAAATATATATATATGTGCAACCAAGCTTACTCAAGCAATTAAAAGAAGAGGCATAAGTTATTTCGAATTTTTTGCAAGTTACAAGAATACAAAATAGCTCTCTTTGCTTGAGTTCCCCGTATTGGGTCAATCATAAAACTCATCACTCCACAAGACATATCCCAATAGATCTACTTAGTGTTTTAAATCGAGTAGCATCTAAGGGTTTAGTAAATAGGTCCGCAAGTTGATTATTAGTACCTACATGTTCAAGTACTATGCATTTATTTTCAACAAGCTCTCTAATGAAATGATGGCGGATGTCAATATGCTTAGTTCTAGAATGTTGTAGCGGATTCTTGGACATATTAATGGCACTCATATTATCACAAAAGAGAGTGAGTGTACCTTGGTTGAATCCGTAGTCTACTAGCATTTGCTTCATCCATAGGAGTTATGTGCATCCACTCCCCGCGGCTATGTACTCGGCCTCGGCCGTGGACAAGGAAATTGAGTTTTGCTTCTTGCAAAACCAAGACACCAAGTTGTTGCCTAGGAAGAAGCAACTGCCCGATGTGCTTTTCCTACCATCACAATTTCCTGCCCAATCCGCATCACTAAAGCCTACAAGACTAGCATTAGTGTCAAAAGAGTACCAAATCCCATAGTTGGATGTCCCATTCACATAGCGAATGATTCTCTTTACGGAAGAGAGATGGGGCTCCTTGGGATCCGCTTGGTACCTAGCACACACACCCACACTAAAAGATATATCCGGCCTACTTGCGGTCAAATAAAGCAAGCTACCTATCATGCCTCGATATAGAGTTTGTTCCACATTTTTACCACTAGCATCCTTGCTTAGCTTCAAAGTGGTACTCATGGGTGTATCACAATGTTTGGCATTTTCAAGACCAAACTTCTTCACTAGGTTTTTAGCATATTTGGCTTGGGTTATGAAAATCTCATCATCTAATTGCCTAATTTACAAACCTAGGAAGTAACTAAGCTCACCAACAAGACTCATCTCAAATTCATGAGACATGACATCAACAAATTGTTGGACCTTGGTGTTGTTGGTGGAGCCAAAAAATATATCATCAATATATATTTGAGCTATGAAAAGATCATCATTGTCTTTCTTGATGAATAGTGTCTTGTCAACACTACCCCTTTTGTAGTTATTGTCAACAAGAAATTGAGTGAGGTGCTCATACTAAGCCCTCGGTGCTTGTTTGAACCCATATAGAGCCTTCTTGAGGCGATATACATGGTTGGGGTGGTGTGCATCCACAAACCCCTTGGGTTGTTCAACAAACATTTCCTCTTGCAATAAGCCATTGAAGAAGGCACTCTTAACATCCATTTGGTGCAATTTGAACTTGTGCACACAAGAGATGGACAAGAGAAGCCTAATGGACTCTAAACGGGCAACGGGAGCAAAAGTCTCCTCAAAGTTGATACCCTCAATTTGAGAGTACCCTTGTGCTACAAGCCTAGCCTTGTTCCGGACTATGTTGCCATTTTCATCGGATTTGTTCCTTTAAATCCACTTAGTGCCTATCACATGTGAGCTTTTAGGCCTAGGAACTAGAGTCCAAACCTCATTCCTTTCGAATTGGTTTAGCTCTTCTTGCATGACAAGAACCCAAAATTCATCATTCAAGGCTTCATTAACCTTTTTGGGTTCAATTTGAGAGGTGTAGCATGTAAAGCTAATGAGATTAGCTATTTGACGCCTAGTTCTAACACCCTCATTCACATCTCCAATAACATCCTCTTTGTTATAGAGTCTTCTAACCCATGGAGCGGGTTCATTAGAGTCCAAGAGAGGGACTCTAGTAAGAGGTTGTGTGACCTCATTATTGTCATTGGACGTCCCAACATTGGGAGTCACCACAACCTTCTCCAAAGGAGAGTCATCATCTAAAACATCCTCCTCCTCCTCCTCATGGTCATTTGACTTGAGCCAAGTATCATCAATAACAACATTGGATGATTCCATGACGGTTCAAGTCTTCAAGTTGAAAACTCTATAGGCTCTACTATTTAAGGCATAGCCAATAAAGATACTCTCATCACTCTTAGCATCAAATTTGCCAAGTTGATCACGGTCATTTAAAATTTAGCATTTGATTCCAAATGTATGGAAGTAGCTAACATTTGGCTTCCTACCATTTCATAACTCATAGGAGGTGTTTCTAGATCCGGGCCTTAGGAAAACACGATTCCCTATATAGCAAGCTGTATTGACGGCGTCGGCCCATAGGTTCCTAGGGACATTGTTGCTAAGCAACATCACTCGGGCCATCTCTTGAAGGACCCTATTCTTCCTCTCAACAACTCCATTTTGTTGAGGTGTCCTAGGAGCCGAGAACTCATGAGAGATGCCTAAGCTATTGCCATAACTTTCAAAAGAGGCATTCTCAAATTCCCTCCCATGGTCACTTCTAATCCGTTTAATGCTTTTAATGTTAGAATTCATTTCATTTTGTATTTTAGTACAAAGCATTTTAAACTTATCAAAAGTTTCAGATTTTTCTCTAAGAAAATATGTCCATGTAAATCTAGAGAAATCATCAACACAAACAAAAATGTATCTCTTTCCACCTAAACTCTCGGTTTGCATAGGACTCATGAGATCCATGTGGAGAAGCTCTAAGGGCTCCTTGGTGGAGAGATACTTGCCCTTTTTGTGCATGCTCTTGGTTTGTTTTCCTTGTTGGCAAGGTCCACAAATACCATTGGCTTTCTTCCTAAGCTTAGGGAGGCCACGCACACAATTGAACTTTCCAAGGGTTCTTAAATCCCTAAAGTTCATGTGGCCAAGTCTTTCATGCCACAACTTCATTTGCTCATCCATGGACACATTGTTTGAGACTATTCTAGCTTCAAGACAATAGCAATTGTCACTAGATCTCATACTTTTCAACAAGGTTTGTCCATCGGGCTTTAGGATCGAGCAATCACTTTTACTAAACAAGACGGAATATCCTTCATCACTTAGATGTGAAATGCTTATTAAATTGGCGTTCAAGCCATCAACAAATAAAGCATCAGATAAGGAAGGTAATCCAGGAACGGAAATGGTTCCTTTCCCTACAACTTTCTTTTTGGATCCATCACCAAAAGTGATTTATCCTCCTTCCTCCATAACAAGAGTCTCGAAGAAACTCTTGTTTCCCGTCATGTGCCTAGAGCACTCACTATCTAAATACCAAAAATTAGAAGAATTTGCCTTCAAGGCTATTTGAGCAACATGGCAAACATTTTCATTCTTTCTAATCCACCTAGAAACAATCTTAGCTTTCTTAGTGGTCTTTGGTACATGGGCTCTAGATGTTCTAGGATCATGCATAACAATATCATCATTCCTAGGAATATGCATCATGGCTCTTTTCTTTTTCTTCTCAATCATGCTTCTAGTTTTGCACATTTTAATATATTGAAAGCAATGTGGTCTAATATGACCATCAAATCCACAAAAGTGACATATAGGAGTAAAATAAGGAATCATACCTTGTCCTTATCTTTGTGGATGAAAGGGTTCAATCCATCTTCGTTGTTAAACCGGTCTAGATTGCTTCCTAGCTTGAGGTTGCATGATTGGTCTCTTACCTTTGTGAGCCAATTGTGGAGGAATGTTAGCTTGAGGGACCCTAAAGGGTTGAGCTTGAGGTTGCCTTCTTGGCACCATCTTCACTTGTGCATTTGAACATTGTCCTAGTTCTAACTTCTTCCTAGGAATTTGCACAAATGAAGTTTCTTCGTTCCTCAAACTCTTGACAAACACGGTCTTATTAGAGGTTGAGATCTTCTTGCCATCTTCATACCCAAGACCCATCTTGTCACACGGACTCTTTCCACCACCAAATATATGATCAAGTTTCTTGGTGCTAGAATCCATCCTAACTAAAGATTCTAAAGCTTCATCAAGTTCCCTCTTCAAACCTTATTCATTCCTCTTAGATAAGACTAACTCCTCTCATAGCTTATCTTCCATCTTCTTGAATTTTTCCACTTGTTTACTTAAGTGGTCTGAAACAAATTAGAGGCGTGTTCTATATAAAGCTAGAGGGGGGTGAATAGATTTTAACTATTATTACCCAATTTTCGCATGCAAGTCAATTTTACGAAAATGCCCCTACTAGTCAAAAATACATACAAGTGTAATATAGTGCGGAATTTAAATAACACTTGATGTATACGTGGAAACCCAACCACTGGGAAAAACCACGGGCTATATAGTGCGCCACACTCGGAACTCAAAATCACTAATTGAAATGAAGTTTACAACCTATGTAGACCTCGTCTAACACTCCGGTCTGTAACCCCTCACTTCTACCCAGCGGGCCTTTATTAGCAACCCTATTCCAATTTGCTTGAGGCCTAAGCACTCTTAGCCTCAAGACTTACTTCTCAATGAAGAGAAACAACCTATGTGAATATGTATGAATATTCAAATAACAAACAAGGCTAGGTAACCTTAAATGCTTATCTAGGATGATGATATAATCAATTTAATCAACCCTAGATATCAATTGCTAAATGACATGTCAATTAGCTTAGCTAATCAAGATTAAGCAAAAACCTAATTAGCTATCACAAAAACAACACTCAATTAATTCATCACAATTAATTCTCTATTCTTGTATTTATCATATGATCAACAACATACAAGTAAATTAAAAGAGAATATGCTTGATAGTAAAAATACTAAAATAAGATGAAACTAATCAAAATCTTACCAAACATATTGTGATGATGCCAATCCAATCATAGATGCTTTCTATGTAGACATAGAGGATGCAATATGAAATTTGATTCAAAAAGGATTTGATTTGAGTGTTTAAAGTTGAGTTCTTGATTTGATTTTTTCTCAAAAATCTCTCTTGAATTTTTAGGGTTCTAATAACTCAAGAAGCTTGATCAGAGATTGAGAAAATAAGATATTTATAGACATCAAGAATTGGGCATGTGAAAAAACAATTTTGCCCCTGAAACGCACCGTTCGGCGGTTTCAATCGGCGGCCAGGCCGCCGATCACGACCGCCGAATTGAGCTCGTGAAGAACAGAGCATTAACGGCGGTTTCATTCGGCGGTTTCGAGACCGCCGATCCAACCGCCGAATCAAACCCGAGGGATTAAAATCGATCAGGTATGAATGGCGGTTTCGAACGGCGGTCGTGACCGCCGATCTTGACCGCATAATTGCTTCAGACCAATCTGGACTGAAACGGCGGTTTCATTCGGTGTCCAGGCCGTCGATCATAATCGCCGATCACCAACAATGGTGAAAACCAAGGAGAAGCCAAGGGCATTCTCCATAGGCGGTCTTCGCGCGAAACCAAGCACTCATTAGTGCAAGCGTGGACGTTTCCGAACAATGTCGGGAAACGAATTATAAGGCACATATACACACAACAAGATATATCAACCAAAGTGCTGGTGTGTAAAGTGACATGTGAAGAGATGCACATAAAAATAAGCAAATATGCAATCATAGCAAGAATGCTAAGTGAGTGTGTGCTACTAAATCTCTTCAAAGAAAACCAAGCACAAGAATTTATACCTTTGGCGTGCTTGTCCTTGAGGTCTTGAAAGGGCCTTCGAGCTTCAACCTTAAACATTTAGACTACCCTTACATTCACAACCCCAACATGTGGTTTGACCACGAAATAAGCCAATCAACAAAACGGGAATCCTTACATGGTCATTATGAGATGAAAGCTTAAGATTTTCTTCTCTCAACATCTTGATCTTTCTTGTGCTCTTGATTGCTAAATCATTAAACTCGGCATTGTATTTAGCAAGCACCTTTTTCTCCACAAATCCATTTATGGAGTTAGAAGAGGAATCACTTTCTTCTCCACTTGAGTCATTTTCCTCTTGCCTCATTTCCTCTCTTTCACTAGCACTTTTGCTTTTATGGGAGGAGGCAAAAGCTAGGAGATTAGCCATGAGCTCTTCATCATCCGAAAACTCATCTCCCTCAATGGAGTCATCACTACTTCCACTCCAAGTGGAGGCCATCACTTTTCCCTTTTTCTTGTCATTGTGATTAGCACATTCAGGGGCAAAGTGACTTATGCCATCATACTCGAAGCATTAGATCCCTTTCCTTTCGGTCCTTTCTTACCTAGGTTCAAACTTCTTGAAATGACCCTTTTTCTTCAAATCTTGACCTTCTGATCCAAAACCCTTTCTCCTAAACTTCATAACCTTGTTGAACCTTTTTACAAACAAGGCAAGGTCTTCATCTGAGTCAATCTTCTTTGCCTCCTTTTCATCCTTAAAAGCTTTTAAAGCAATTCCTTTTTGCTTTTTAGGAGGTGTAAAGCTAGGAGCCTTCCTAGACTCATAGGCGAGAAGTCTTCCAATAACCTCGCTCGGCTTCATGTCCATATATCCACTATTTTCTTCTATAGCCGTCACCTTTGATTCGAACCTATCGGGGAGAGATCTCATGATTTTCTGCTTGACTCTCCTATCCGAATACGGGTCTCCGAGTTGGTGACTTTGATTAACGATATCCATCAATTTGATTTTGAAATCATTGAAGCATTCATCCTCTCCCATCCTAAGTAACTCAAATTGAGTTTGGAAGACTTAAAGCTTGGATTCCTTCACCACCTCGGTTCCTTCATATGCAACTTGTAAGATATCCCAAGCCACTTTCGTGATTTGAGTGTTCTAAATAAGCTTATACTGATTTTCATCCATTGCATAAAGGATGGCGTGCATCGCCTTTCTATTCCACTTTGAAGCCTCAAACTCTTGCGGACTCCGTTGCGCCTTAGGCTTCAATACTTCTTCTCCTCCACCATCGGGAGTCATCTTGGGTAGATTATATCCATCTTCCACCGCCATCCACGCATGGTCGTGAATTTGACATATGTAGGATTCCATCTTCCCTTTCCATTGGGAATAGTTCAACCCGGTAAGAAGTGGAGGCCTTGTGCTAGAAACACCCTCGTTGCCACCACCATTTCCACCGTTTCCACTCATAGTGTTTATGAATGAATGAAATGAAAGCAAATGTATGAATGATAAAAAATCACACAAAATGCAAAACACACCAAAATAAGCAAGGATCACCTATGTATATCTAGGAACCCGCTCTGATACCAATTGAAACAAATTATAGCATGGTGTGTATAAAACTATCTAGAGGGGGGGTGAATAGATTTTAAACTTATTACCCAATTTTTCGTGTGAAGTCAATATTACAAAATTACCCCTAAATAGATAAAGCAATAAATCAAGTATAAAATGCGGAAATTAAATAACACTTGATATTTACGTAGAAATCATCACGGAAAAGACCACAGGTTGTTATGTGCGCCACACATGAACCTCGAATCCACTAATTGAAATGATTAAAACCTAATCCCGGTTTAATGATCTAATCCCGATCAATAATCATCACAACTACCTAATCCCGGTATAAGTGGACCTAGTCCAATTGCTTGTGATTTAAGCTACCTAATCCCGATAGCAACACAAGACTTACTTTCTCAATGAAGAGAATAACACCCTAAGTGAATATATGAATATCCACATGCAACATAGAGCAAGGGAAACCCTATATGCTTATCTAAGATGATGAATATGCAATTAGAACAATCCTAGATATTAAAACTAAATGACATGTCAAATAGTTTAGCTAATCAAGATTAAGCACAAAACCTAATTAGCTATCACAATACAACTTCTCAAACATACAACACACTAATCTCAATCTTGTATCAAAAGATATATGAAAATCATACAAGTAATAAATTGAGAATGCTTGTTAAGAAAAACACAAAATATGTAAGATATTAGTGAAAAGCTTACCAATCAAAGTGTGATGAAGAATCCATGCAAAAAGACATCTAGATGATCAAAGATGATGCTAGATGATGATTGATGATCATGAAAAGATGTTTGAGTAATTAAAAATGAGTTCTTGGAATTTTTCTTCTCTTTGAAAAATATCCCAAGTATGAAATCTGAATATGAACTCTCTTAATTGACCTAAACTCAAAGTGGCATATATAGAGAGGGCCAAATCAAAGTGTGGTCATTTTGAATAAGTGACACCACTATTTTGCCATGGGCGCTGTACGTAGAGCGCTTCTGTACAGCGCCCCAACTCTGTTCTCTCAGGAAAACAGAGCGGCGCTGTACGTACAGCGCTTTGTACAGCGCCTGTACAACGACCCAACAGCGACCGAATTAAATTGATCAGGTCTGAACAGCGCTCGATGGGCGCTGTTCATACAGCGCTTCTGTAGAGCGCTTTTGAGACCGCCCATTGCAAAAATGCACTCCTAAGTCTAAGCATGACAAGGTAATTGGATATGCAAGATGCAATCAAAATAACATGCAAGAAGAGATGTTAATGAACATTAATGCACAAAAATAAGACACACAACATACAAGGATTAAACATATGCATGAGTTATGAGTGTGTGCAACTATCTCTTCAAGATAAGTAAGCACATAGAAATTTACCTTCGGTGCTTATCAAGACGAGGTCTTCAAAGGGCTTTGAGCAATAACACCAACACTTAAGCTACCATTACAAAGAACCCCAACATGTGGTTTGTCCACGAAATGAGCCAATCAACAAATGGAACCTTACAGTGGTCAAAGGTGAGTTCTTGATTTGATTTTCTCTCAAAATTCTCTCTTTTAAGTTTAGGGTTCTTGGAGTAAAAAGAACTAATTCAGAGAAAGAGAAAGTAAGATATTTATAGACATCAAAAATAGAGCATGTGAAAAGACAAGTTTGCCCCTGAAACGCACCTATCGGCGATTTCAATCGGTGGCCAGGCCACCGATCATAACCGCCGAATTGAACCCAAGAAAAATAGGGGAACAACGGCTGTTTCATTCGGTGGTTTCGTAACCACCGATCCAACCGCCGAATCAAACCCGAGAGATTAAATCGATCAGGTATGAACGGCGGTCGTGACCGTCGATCGTAACCGCAGAATTGATCCAGACGTCTCTAGACTCAAACGGCGGTTTCATTCGGTGGCTAGGCCACCAATCATAACCGCCGATCATCGACAGAGGTGAAAAACAAGGAGAAGCCAAGGGCATTCTCTGTAGTTGGTCTTCGCGTAAAACCAAGCACATTCTAGTGCATACACGGACGTTTCCAAATACTATCGGGAAAAAAATTACAAGACACAAATACACACAACAAGATACAACATCAAAGTGCAAGTGTGAAATGTGATATGTGAAGAGTATGCACACAAATGCAAGAATGCTAAGTGTGTGTGTGCAATCTAAATCTCTTCAAAGAAAACCAAGCACTAGAGAATATACCTTTGTCCTGTACCTTTGTCCTGCTTGTCCCTTGAGGTCTTGAAAGGGCCTTCGAGCTTGAAGTTCAATCACCTAAACTACCCTTACACAATAAACCCCAACACATGGTTTGTCCACGAAATAAGATAATTAAATAATGGGAATCCTTACATGATCCATGATACATAGTATCTCGGTACCCCGTACCCCGTACCCAGTATGTAAGGTCTCATTTGTTGATTGGCTCATTTCGTGGACAAACCACAATTGGGGTTCATTGTAAAGGTAGCTTAGATATTAGGTTCAAGTTCAATGCCCTTTGAAGACCTCATCATTGATAAGCACCAAAGGTAAATTTCTAAGTTTCTTTGAAGAGATTTAGATTACACACACACACTTAGCATACTTGCATTTGTGTGCATACTCTTCACATGTCACATTTCACACTTGCACTTTGTTTTTTTGTATTTTGTGTGTGCTTATGTGCCTTGTAATTTGTTTCCTGATATTGCTCGGAAACGTCCGCGTATGCACTAGTATGTGCTTGCTTTTGCGCGAAGTCCACCTACGGAGAATGCCTTTGGCTTCTCCTTTGGTTTTACCTCTTTTGGTGAAACGACAGTTATGATCGGTAGCCTGGCTGCCGAATGAAACCGCCGTTTGAGTCCAGAGACCTCTGAATCAATTCTATGGTTATGATCGGCGGCCACGACCGCCGTTCGAAACCACCGATCATACCTGATTGATTTAATCTCTCGGGTTTGAATCTACGGTTGGTTCGGTAGTTTTGAAACCGCCGAATGAAACCACCAATGATGCCCTGTTCTTCTTGGGCTCAATTCGGCGGTTGTAATCGGTGGCCTGGCCGCCAATTGAAACCGCCGATCGGTGCGTTCCAGGGGGAAACTTGTCTTTTCACATGCTCTGTTTTTTATGCTTATAAATTCATCACTTTCTCTTGTTCTAATTGTGACTCTTTAATCATCAAGAACCCTGCTTTTAAAAGAGAGATTTCTGTGAGAAAAAGCAATCAAGTTTGCTCATTTAAACACTCAAACCAAAATTCATATGCATCAAAATTCATCTAGCATCTTCTAGCATATCTAGGATGCTTGCTTGCATGGGTCTTTCATCAACACACTTGCTTTGGTAAGTTCTTCACTATTATCATATATAATTAGTGTTTTATTTATTATGGCATCTCTTTTATTACTTGATTGTTCTTAGATTAAATTCTAATATTCAAGATAGAGATTGTTGTGTTGATTTGATTGAGTGTTGTATTGTGATAGCTATCTAGGTTTTCATAATCTATGTTAAGCTAAGCTAATTGACATGTCATCTAGCTTTTAATATATAGGATTGAATTAATTGCAAAATCATCATCCTAGATAAGCATATAGAGTAACCTAGCTCTAAATTGCATTTTGAATATTTCTCATATTCACTTAGGTTTTATTATCTCTTCTTAGAGAATTAAGTCTTGTGTTGTAACCAGGATTAAGTTGCTTAATTCGCAAGCAATTGGACTAGGTCCACTTATACCGGGATTAGGTAGGTGTGTGATTACTTACCGGGATTAGGTTGTAATCGTTTTACACACTTAGTGGTTTCGAGGTTCGAGTGTGGTTCACTTATTAGCTCGTGGTTTTTCCCGTAAGGGTTTCCACATAAAAATCAAGTGTTATTTAATTCCTGCATTTTACACTTGATTTATTGCTTTATCTAGTTTAGGGTAATTTCGTAATATTGACTATTCATGAAAAATTGGGTAATATCTTTAAAATCTATTCACACCCCCCCTCTAGATAGTTTTATACACACGGTGTAATATTTGTTTCACGGTACACTGTACCCCGTACTCGGTACCCGATACCCCATACCTCGTACCTGGTACCTCGTACAAGGTTCCCCGTACAAGGTACCCGGTACCCCGATACCCCATACTCAGACCGGTCCTCCAAGCACCTCCCGACCACCTAACATAGAAGGCGTCAACATGGGAGGTCGTAATGCACCATCTGTCATATTACCAAGGAAGAAAAGATCAAGCTACAATAACAAACGGAATACGACAACATTTAAGTAAACAAGGAAATTGCCTTGTTTCAGCCATTTAAGAGTCCCATTCAAAAGTGGAGTCAACTATTTCAGTTCTAAAAGGAATCACTTGATTCCAGGGAATCAATCCCACAATCTTCTCGTCTATCGCCGTGGAACGCCCCGTAAATTGCTAGGTCATTAGACCGAATTTAGGGGAGTGAACAACAAGAAATAAGACCTATCTATATGACATGACATTCGATAAAAAAGAGGATTGGATCTTATTTTTCCAAAAAGACTTCCGGCTTCTTCCCCAATAAGGCTTCTTTTTCTTCTTCTTTTTCTACTGATTAGAGAAAAGGGCCTACGCCCGTCTATTATTGTATGCTCTCTGGAGCATTTATGTTGTATTATTCTCCTACTTGTGTAAGCTCCCCGGAGCACGCCTTATTGATAAATATATAAATGATCTCTCTCCACCGGATACTACCTAGGGGTTTTTTCAGCATATGATCATGCATGATACTTTTTGCCCATAGGCCAGTCCACCTTCTACCAAAAGAATTGTCATTCTCTCTTCTATCTCTTTTATTATGCATGTATGTGAGTTAGATTCCGACCCCGCTGGTCCAAGCTCTCTTATCCACCTATTCGCATGACATGCCACAATAAAAAAGGATCAAAGCCATCACACCAGCATGGGAACCCCAAGCGCCATATCTTCTCCATATGCTCGAAACCCCGACGGGCGAGGTGATTTTTTCTCCTACCTATTGCACCTTACTCCAGATATTTTACTCGTACAAAATCATGGTACCTAGAGGTACCTACCCTACTGCAGCCTACCAGGTGAGGGTGTTAATTGAAATTCCTCACCCAGAGCGAATTTTTTGTTAACAATATGAAATACTCAAAATGCAATAAGAGCTAGGTAACCCTATATGCTTATCTAGGATGATGATTGTAAGGTCTCAGTTTATTGATTGGCTTATTTCATAGATAAACCACACTTGGGGTTTTTGTAAGGGTAGATTAGGCTCTCAAGACCTCAAGAGAAGAAGCCCCAAAGGTAAACTTCTAGTGCTGATTTTGCCTTGAAGAGATGTAGTTGCACACACGCACAACACTTGCATATCTCTCATTGTTGAATGTTGTGTGTTTGTATTATGTGTGCATTCATGATCATATAACATCTTTTCTTGCATAAGTATTGATTACATCGTGTAATTATAATGACATATCTTGTCAGACATTATGATGCATTTTCATTACCTTTTTTACCTTTGCATATTTGGTTGCGAGTCTATAGGGAGTGTGCAGTACGCTGGTCCACCTACCCGCGCAGCACCAGCAGCCGGACCAGCGTAACACACCAGCGCAGATCACCCAGTGGTCTGTTGCTGGTCGTACGCTGGTCGTCCAACGCACGCACACCAGCGCAAAGTGCCTAATGGAGTGCCGCTATTCGTGCGCCCTTCACGTGCGCTGGTCGTCCACCGCAAGCTCACCAGCGCACAGAGCAATTTTTGGTGCGTTTTTTTTCAAAACGACCACACTTTACTTATGACCTCTATATATACATCTCTATTGTAAGGATTCCCTTTTGTTGATTGGCTTATTTCGTGGTCAAACCACATGTTGGGGTTTGGTTGTAAGGGTAGTCTAGGTCATTAAGGTTGAAGATCAAAGACCCTTTCCAAGACCTCAAGAGGACAAGCACCAAAGGTATATCTTGTGCTTACTTTGGCTTGAAGAGATATAGTTGCACACACACACAACATGCATAACTCTTATTCTTGAATGTTGTGTTTATATTTTGTGTGCATTGTGCTTTATTGTTTATTCAATGTCTCTTCTTGCATTTAATTGATTGCATCTTGTTGTATGAAATGCCATGACATGATAGGCATTAGGATGCATTCAATACCCACACTTGCACTTCATGTATGTTAGCTTTTAGTGTGGTGTAATTCGTTTCCCGAAGGATGTTCAGAAACGTCAGCGCGTGCACGTTGATGTGCTTTGTTTTGCGCGATGATCGCCGATGGAGATGCCTTTGGCTTCTCCTTGGTTTCACCATTTTTGGTGAAATGGCGGTTACGTTCGGCGGCCTGGCCGCCGTTCGAAACCGCCGACTGAGACCTGATTGAAATATATCTCTCGGGTCCAAAACGGCGGTTGGGATCGGCGGTTTATAAACCGCCGAACGAAGTCGCCGAAGTTCCCCTGTTCCACTCGGGAGCCATTCGGCGGTTCAATTCGGCGGCCTGGCCGCCGATTGAAACCGCCGATCGGTGCGTTTCAAGGGCAAAATTGTATTTTCACTTGCCCTGTTTTTGGTCTCTATAAATACATCCTTATCTCTGGTTCAGAATACAAGTCTTTAATTATAAGAACCCTAGAGAGATATTTAGAGAGACTTGAGAGAGAAAGCTTAAAGATCATATCTTTATCTCTCTAAACCCATTCCCACATGCATAAATCTTCATCTAAGCATCATCTAGGATCATCTAGCATATGCTAATGCATGGGACTTCTTCAACACACATGGTATGATTTGTTGAACACTTTTATCTTACATAATTAGTGTTTCTACTTATCAATGTTATCTCATTTATTACTTGTATGTCATTAGATTAATTTCTACATACATGATTGAGATTATGTGTTGATTGGGTTATTTATGGTAGCTAGGATTTTCATGTTTATCTAACATCTAGCTAATTGATCTCATTTGTTGATTGAGATTATTTTTCATAGCTTATTTAATTAGGTCATTATTGCCTAAAAGCTATGCCATGAACATTCTTGTGTGATGTATTGATAACTAGGTTGATAGATTGTTTTTTAATCAACTAGTTAATCCTTTGAATGTTTGTGGGTTTTATGTGATAGCTTTGTATCTAGGATTGGTGATCCTTTACTTAGCTAAAGTTATATGCCATGTCATATAGCTATATGTGATATCTAGGATTGATTATATTGTCATCTTATAATCCTAGGTAAGCATTTAGAGTACCCTAGCTCTTATTGAATTAATTGAATATTCATACATATTCACATAAGGTTGTGCATCTCTTTTGAGAGATTGAAGTCTTGGGGCTAAGTGTGCTTAGGCCTCAAGCAAATTGGACTAGAGCCGCTATAAAAGGCCCGCGTGGTAGATTAGAGGGTGCTCGCACCAAGAGTAGTGTATCAGGGGATATCACTAGGGATTGAACCAAGAGTGGCGATTGGTAGTGTCCATAGCCTGAGGTTATCTAGGGTGAGGGTTCGAGAATCACTTGAGGGTGTAACCGTCTTTTCATATAGTGGATTTCGAGGTTCGAGTGTGGCGCACTTACCAGCCCGTGGTTTTTCCCAGTGGTTGGGTTTCCACGTAAACATCAAGTGTCATTTATTATTTCCGCATCTTATTACACTTGTATGTATTGTTGACTTGCTAGGGGTATTTTCGTAAAATTGACTTGCATGCGAAAATTGGGTAATAATTAGATAAAATCTATTCACCCCCCCTCTAGCTTTATATTGATAAACACACCTCGAGTATTTATTTACTTTCATCTATGTTTTTTGGTCAGTTGGCTGAGTTCATAATATCATATATTTTCCTTAGAATATTTTTCAAGAGAAAAATCCTCAAATACACTCAAATACATTCCTTTGTGCATCAAAGATCATCTAGCAATCATCCATGCATGGTTTTGTATCATCACATCCTCTTTGGTATGTTCTTCACTAATTTCATCTAATTTTAGTGTTTTTCATATTAAGACATCTCTTTAAATTACTTGTATGTTTTAGATCATATGCTAAATACAAGTTAAAGATTATTTGTGATGAATATGATTGAGTGTTGTATTGTGATAGCTAATTAGGTTTTTGCTTAATCTTGATTAGCTAAGCTATTTGACATGTCATTTAGTTCTTAATATCTAGGATTGTTTTTATTTCAAAATCATCATCTTAGATAAGCATATAGGGTTCCCTTGCTCTATGTTGCATTTTGGATATTCACATATTCACTTAGGGTGTTAATCTCTTAATTGAGAACTAAAGTCTTGTGTGTAGCTTTCGGGATTAGGTTGCTTAGATCACAAGCATTTGAACTAGGTTCACTCATACCAATATTAGGTAGGTGTGTGATTCCTTCCGAACTTAGGTTGTAATTTTATCACATTTAGTGGATTTGAGGTTCGTGTGTGGCTTACACAACAGCCCGTGGTTTTTCCCGTGAGGGTTTTCACGTAAACATCAAGTATTATTTACATTCCGCACCATATTACACTTGTATGTCTATTTGACTAATTAGGGGCATTTTCATAAAATTGACATGTATGTGAAAATTGGGTAATAACGATTAAAATCTATTCACCCTACCCCCCCCCCCCCCCCCCCCCCCCCCCCCCCCTCTCTAGATTAAATAGTTTACACACCGTGAGAACTTTCAATAATGTATCAATTAAAGCAAACCTAGATATCAATAGCTAAATGACATGTCATAAAGCTTAGCTAAACATAGATTAAATAAACCTAGATAGCTATCACAATACAACACTCAGTCATATCAACACAACAATCTCTATCTTGAATATTAGAAATTAATCTAAGAACATGCAAGTAATTAAAAAGATGCCTTGATGAATAAAACACTAATTATATATGATAATAGTGAAGAACTTACCAAAGCAAGTGTGTTGATGAAAGACCCATGCAAGCAAGCATCCTAGATTTGCTAGAAGATGCTAGATGAAGTTTAATGCATATGAAAATGGTTTTGAGTGTTTAAATGAGCAATCTTGATTGCCTTTTCTCTCACAAATATCTCTATAGACTTTAGGGTTCTTATGTTGAAAGGGCTAGGTTCAGAGAGATGAGAAAGTGATGTATTTATAGACATCAAAAATAGAGCAAGTGAAAAGACAAGTTTGCCCCTGAAAACACACGATCGGCGATTTCATTCGGTGGCCAGACCACCAATTACAACCGCTGAATTGAACCTGAGAAGAACAGAGAATCAAACCCGAGATAAAAAATCAATCAGGTATGAACGGCGTTTTCATTCGGTGGTTACGAAACCACCGATTGAACCATAGAATTGATCCAGAACTTTTTAGACTAAAACGGCGGTTTCATTCGGTGGCCAGGCCACTGATCACAACTGTCGTTTCACCAAATGAGGTGAAACCAAAGGAGAAGCCAAGGGCATTCTACGTAGGTTGTCTTCGCGCTAAACCAAGCACACATTTGTGCAAGCGTAGATGTTTTTGAACATATTCGGGAAATGAATTACAAGACACAAAAAACACATAGAAAGATACAACAATCAAAGTGCAAGTGTGAAATGTGACATGTGAAGAGAATGCACACAAATGCAAGTATGATAAGTGTGTGTGTGTGCAATCTAAATCTCTTCAAAGAAACTAAGCACTAGAGATATACCTTTGGAGTGCTTGTCACCTTAAGGTCTTGAAAGGGCCTTTGAGCTTGATCCTTAATCACCTAAACTGCCTTTACAATTCAAACCCCAACATGTGGTTTGTCCACAAAATAAGCCAATCAATGAATGGGAATCTTTAAAGATATATTAAATAAATATAAAATTTAATAATTAAATAAAAAAATAAAAGAAGAAGAATTTTTTTCAAAAAAAAAAAAAACAAAAGACTAAATAACCCCACCTCACTTGGATAAAATGGTTGCATAGAATTGGACTGGTTAAAATAATTGACTTGTCCTTGACTTCTTAAACAGAATAGTAGCACACACACACTTACATGAATTTCCATTACTCTTGCATTTGTGTTTCCTTGATTGTGTGCATTTATGTCTCAATTCACACTTGCACAGCATTGATCAAGCCAAAATAGATATGATTTTAGCTTCCATTTCCTTCTCTTTTCGCTTGATTCTCGGGCATTTTCCCATGTTTTAACTTTGTTAGTCAAGTGTTTCACGTTTATTAGTGCCACAAGGGCATTTATGAAGATGGAGGAGAATTTGATACAAGAAGTGCAAAATTTTGAAAACAGGGCATTGTCGCTGTTTCAAATGTCACCATATGCACACCGCGACAGAAGGCTTGAAGCAATGAAGATCAAAGCCAAGGAAATGTCACGGTACTGTCGCTATGAAGCCATTACCACGACAAAAAAGAAGAAAGCCAAGAAATCGATTAGGTATACTGTCGCTGTGTGACCAAATAGCATCCACTCACAAGATCTTAGATCTCATTGTCGCCTTTCAGATGTTGCTGTCGTCACTACCGTGAAAAAGATGAAACACCACCACGACAACCAGATCAAAGATTGTATAACCGTCTGTCGCGGCAGCGTCGCTGTCTCCAAAACTGTGAAAACGCGACAATGACACATGCCACATCAACATTTTTAGCGGTTATAGGACAGGTTCATGGGCCAATATAAATACTGTTAGGTTTTTGGTTTGTCTTGGCATTAATTCCATTCCAAAATGATGCTTTTCTTGTATTGCGTAGTGGTCTTAGAAATGTTGATTCAAAGCTTCAAAGAAAGACTTGGCTACAATTCATGCAAGAAGGTGTCTTCAAAGGGGAATGTGATACATTACACGATAAAGGTATATTAGACCTCATTTCTCTTACAAGGCATAGGCACACACACACAATTCATTCATGAGTGTCCCTGCATTTTTGTACACCTTTAATATAATACATTCACATGTTTTAGTATGTTCATGCATTGAACTCATATTGTCATACATTGTAGAATTGCATGTTTTAAGACTATGTCTAAGAAATGGCATACTTGTGTGATCTTGTATTTATTTGTTTGTGTCTTATTGTATTTGGACTTGAACATGATCTCATTTGATTCCTTATTGAGTCCCGGTCATTTCGGTTACTCATTCATTAGGTTTCGAGTCCAAACGATGTAGCTACGCTACTTTTCGTTCTCATTTGTTGAGTTGTCTTCGTCGTCATTTTTCAAGATGAATTCTCAACCTTTTGTCAAAGTTTTGTAGTCTTCTTTGTGTGTGAGGGAGTCATGATTCATAATCTGAAGACGGATTCAAAATTAGAGTTCGGAGGCCCAAATATGGTAGAAGAACGCAAGCAAAGCAAGAGAGGAGCAAGCTCAGCCAACGGCCAAGCCTTGGAGGAAGCGTGAGGCGACTGTGAGGCTCACAGCTAGAGCAACCCTCTGCCCCCGTGTGCCTCATGTGCTCCTCACGGCATGGTGACATGGCAGCAGCCCATTGGCCCGTTTTTTCCCTCTCTCCATTTCATTTAAATCATCTCCATTCCCTCCCATTCATTTCAAGAAGAAATATTAGAAATCCTAAGTGCAGAATTTTCTCTCAACTTTTTCTCACATTCCAAACACCATAACTTTCTCATACAAAGTCTGAATTGAGTGATTCAAGTTGGAGATTGTTTGTAATCAAGTCCTCTACCTTCTTGTAGCTGTTTGATTGACATTTTTGGTGGTTCTACCCAGAAATACGAACCTGCTCGTGATCATGAGGTATTGGTCATATCTTTATGATTTCTTCTTTTATAACCTTCAATTTGCTTGGGGTTTCTTCTTTTATATATATGTGTATGTATGGTGAATGCTATTGAGAAAAATAGCTTCATAATCAAACCTAATCAAAAGTCTAATTAGATTGATAATCCTTGAAATGTGTTTTGATTATTTGATTGATAAAATCTAAGATTAATTCATATGTATGTGTTTTTAAAGCTATCTAGGATTTAAGTGATTTATCATTATATCATTGCTCTAAATCTTTGGCTAGAATATTCATTGAATACATTTTGTGATTCTAGCATTTATGTGTATGTTTATAACATCTTGAATATGTGCTTCATGTTTACGATCTATACAAGTGTTATATGTGTGAATGAAACTAGGAGCTATTTGTGCTAGGTGTTTTTCACATGCTCTAGGTTTAATTCAAGTTTTGCATCTAGACTATTATAACTTATGTTCTCACACGTTTAGGTCTAGTTGTTCCATGGAATGTATTGATCAAATGTTCTATGTTTAATTGCTTGTTTGCATCATTTGCATTTGATCGCGCTATGAATGTTCACATTTAGCGCCCCTTATTCCTACCTTTTGTGTTCGTATTCGAGCACTTTTGTGTGCATAACATGTGTTTTTGTTAAGTTCAGGTAATTTGACCAGTCAGGATGGTTTTTGCATCAAAGTGGTTAAAAGAGGAGCAAAACCATGAGAAGAAGACACGGCTGGACATAAGCCGCCAGCTAGGGAGCTTGAAGTCGCCAGAAATCATGGCGGGTTCATAAGGCGGGAATATGCCAGCCTTTCCGAAGGTTTGAAGTTGCCATAAATCAAGGCTAGTTGCATGGCGGGTTCTGACAGCGGGAACATTCCAGCCTTCCAGAAGGTTTGAAGTCGCCAGAGAGCAAGGCGAGTTCGCGCGGCGGGTTCATGAGGCGGGAAATAAGCCGTCTATATCTTTTCTGAAGCCGCGGTGAGTTCGTGAAGGCGGGAAAGAAGGCGCCCAAAAACTCACCAAGGGCACGGCGGGTTCGTGTGGCGGGTTTGTACCCGCGGAATGAACCCGCCCAAGGCACGTCCAAAGGCCAAATTGGCATTTCTTGCCTCATTTGAAGAAAAACATATATATACTTCTCTCTCCTGCAGAAAAAAGTGTGACAAAAATAGTATAGAATAGTTCTTAGTAGTTTTTGAGTAATTTATCATAGAATAGATTAGTGATTCAAGTAGTTCATCACTTTTAATCTTTGTAGCTTAAAGGTATTAATCTTAGTAAATACCTTGCTCATCAATCTCTTGAAGGTTATTTGTGATCATTTGGTTTGTATTGTTGTGGAGGAAGGAGAGGTCGGCCTTGATTCTTCGAGGGTAGTATTTCTTCCTTTTTGTTCATTAATATGCTATATTCAATGATCATGTGTAACTAAACACTTGTTGGGGAATTTATGAAAGTATTGATGTAATCACTTGTTACCACTTTATCTTATATGAATCATTTGTGTTTGTATGCTTGAATTGATGAAATCATGTCATATATCTCATAATCTTAGAAGCATGGAGTTGGTTATTGTAAAGTAATGAAATACTAAGTTCATAATGTTGAATTAAGTATGGTTAGTAAAAACTCCTAGATTAGAATGTGTTTGTTCATACAAAATATTAAGAATACATTCTATCAATTTAGTTCCACAACTTACATTCCTTGATGATTAATCTGAACCTTAGATGAGATATTAAATGGATGGTTGAGTGTACCAATTGTATAAATGGAACTACACCAGTGACTTGATCTTTGTTGCATAAAAGTGGTTATTTGTGGTACATCATTACTGATTTCATACATTCCCTAGCATCTTAGCTTATCAATTATAATCGTTTATCATCACATTAGTTTAATTCCTTAAAACGCTTACTAATTCTAGCATTTACCAGTTACTAGATTTCCCTGTGGACCGATACCCTTACTTTGTACACTATACTAGTATAACGACTTGTACGATTGCAAAGGGTGAAATACTCGCGCGTCCCTTTAATATAACCGAGGTAGAATAGGTTAATTTATAGTGACATTTGTAGAACCAGTTTGGGCGCGTCAGCATTCACATGATCACACTAGGAAGGCCTTGTAAAAGGCATGAAGTCTTAACTAGGACAAGGTGTCCGAATAGTCAAGCAATGAAGACTTGGTTAGGACAAGAGGTCCGAATAACCAAGCAAGAAGTCATGGCTAGGATCGAGAAGGTCCAGATAGCTATGCATGGGAGGCTCTTTAGAGGCATGAGTGCCTTGGATAGGGAGTTGACTACATTATTGGTAGGCCTGAGTGTTTGATTAGACATAGACTCCAATAGAGAATGTTGCAAGGGATGTGCATTGGCTCTTAAGGAATTTCTAATCTTCCAACGATGTTGGTTTGGTATGAACTCCAATAAATGGTGGCTTCACATCATTAAGGGATTTTGTATCTTCCAATAGGGATTGGGTAGACATAGACTCCAATAGGAAGTAGATCAAGGTTAGTCACTTTTGAGGAATTTCTAATCCATCATCTAATAGATATAGTATCCAATGGTTGTAGTTCAACCCGTAGATGTTTCCTCCTTGGAGGTTTTACCATGTTAAAAATTCTCATGTGTCAATTCTTTCTATCTCTCTCTTTCTTATTCGTTTATGTGTATGTATTAATCTTGTTGTATATTATTCACTTGTGATATATATTGAAACAAGATTTTGTAAAGTGTGATTTATAAGCAAATTCATTTTGATCATATATGTAAATATAATTCTTTTGTATAGTGTTACCTTTGTGTATAGTTATATTTGTTTATACTTGTAATACATTGAACAATATTGAAATACAAGTATTCTTTGTTGTTGAGATTTTATGTTATTCTTCCTCATGTAACTCCTTGATATACATAGACAATGCTCAAATGATTACATGCTTATCTTGTCTATGTATGAATGTTTGATTTATATGTTGTATGTAAAGCTACCTTAAAGGACAAACATGAGTTTGTTTCAAGGGATTGAAAAAGGTGTAAAAAACCTATTCACCCCCCTCTAGGTATGCTTTAAGTAATTTAACTACGTTTGTATACTATCAATTGGTATCAGAGCGGGTCGTCGGACGGCACTCGACGAGATCCGGGTTATACTTGTAAGGATTCCTTTTTTGTTGATTGGCTTATTTCGTGGTCAAACCACATGTTGGGGTTTGGTTGTAAGGGTAGTCTAGGTCATTAAGATTGAAGATCAAAGACCCTTTCCAAGACCTCAAGAGGACAAGCACCAAAGGTATATCTTGTGCTTACTTTGGCTTGAAGAGATATAGTTGCACACACACACAACATGCATAACTCTTATTCTTGAATGTTGTGTTTATATTTTGTGTGCATTGTGCTTTATTGTTTATTCAATGTCTCTTCTTGCATTAGATTGATTGCATCTTTTTATATGAAATGCCATGACATGATAGGCATTAGGATGCATTCAATACCCACACTTGCACTTGCTTTTAGTGTGGTGTAATTCGTTTCTCGAAGGATGTTCGGAAACGTCCGCGCGTGCACGTTGATGTGCTTCGTTTTGCGCGATGATCGCCGGTGGAAATGCCTTTGGCTTCTCCTTGGTTTCACCATTTTTGGTGAAACGGCGGTTACGTTCGGTGGCCTGGCCGCCGTTCGAAACCGCCGAATGAGACCTGATTGAAATATATCTCTCGGGTCCAAAACGGCGGTTGGGATCGGCGGTTTCCAAACCGCCGAACGAAGTCGCCGAAGTTCCCCTGTTCCACTCGGGAGCCATTCGGCGGTTCAATTCGGCGGCCTGGCCGCCGATTGAAACCACCGATCGGTGCGTTTCAAGGGCAAAATTGTATTTTCACCTGCCCTGTTTTTGGTCTCTATAAATACATCCTTATCTCTGGTTCAGAATACAAGTCTTGCATCCCAAGAACCCTAGAGAGATATTTAGAGAGACTTGAGAGAAAAATCCTTAAAGATCACATCTTTAATTCTCTAAACCCATTCCCATATGCACAAATCATCATCTAGGCATCATCTAGGTTCATCTAGCATATGCCAATGCATGGGTCTTCTTCAACACACATGGTATGATTTGTTGAACACTTTTATCTTACATAATTAGTGTTTCTACTTATCAATTTTATCTCATATTTTACTTATATGTGTTTAGATTAATTTCTACATATAAGATTGAGATTATGTGTTGATTGGGTTATTATTTGTTAGCTAGGCTTTAATGTTCATATGCCATCTAGCTAATTGATCTCATTTATTGATTGAGATTATTTTTCATAGCTTATTTGATTAGGTCATTATTGCCTAAAAGCTATGCCATGAACATTCTTGTGTGATGTATTGATAACTAGGTTGATAGATTGTTTTTTAATCAACTAGTTAATCCTTTGAATGTTTGTGGGTTTTATATGATAGCTTTGTATCTAGGATTGGTTATCCTTTACTTAGCTAAAGTTATATGCCATGTCATATAGCTATATGTGATATCTAGGATTGATTATATTGTCATCTTATAATCCTAGGTAAGCATTTAGAGTACCCTAGCTCTTATTGCATTAATTGAATATTCATACATATTCACATAGGGTTGTGCATCTCTTTTGAGAGATTGAAGTCTTGGGGCTAAGTGTGCTTAGGCCTCAAGCAAATTGGACTAGAGCCGCTATAAAAGGCCCGCGTGGTAGATTGGAGGGTGCTCACGCCAAGAGTAGTGTATCAGGGGATATCACTAGGGATTGAACCAAGAGTGGCGATTGGTAGTGTCCATAGCCTGAGGTTATCTAGGGTGAGGGTCCGAGAATCACTTGAGGGTGTAACCGTCTTTTCATATAGTGGATTTCGAGGTTCGAGTGTGGCGCACTTACCAGCCCGTGGTTTTTCCCTGTTGAGGGTTTCCACGTAAACATCAAGTGTCATTTATTATTTCCGCATCTTATTACACTTGTATGTATTATTGACTTGCTAGGGGTATTTTCGTAAAATTGACTTGCATGCGAAAATTGGGTAATAATTAGATAAAATCTATTCACCCCCCCTCTAGCTTTATATTGAAAAACACACTTTGAGAACTTTCAATACTTACTAGTGAATTGCTTAGGTTTTTGAAGTATGGTCTTGCAAGATAATGTGATGACCGAAGGGGCTTCAAACTTTAGGCCTCCTCTTCTCAAGGGTCACAACTACGGGTTTTGGGAATTGAGGATGATGGCTTACAGTCGCTCTATTGATGAGAGAGCTTGGATGACCGTGGAAGAAGGTTACCTCTCTCCCAATAAGACTGAGAATGGAGTGACCATTTCTAAGCCTAGGAGTGAGTGGTCTACTAATGAGTTCGAGTTAGCAAAATGGCATCATCAGGCGGTGAATGCTATTTTTAGAGGTATGGATATTAGGCAATTTTCCTACATCCAAAACCTAGAGACTGCAAAGGAGGCGTGGTAAGCTCTCCAAGTCACCAATGAGGGGACTAAAGCAGTGAAGAAATCTCGTCTTCAAATGCTCACTTCCTAATTTGAGGGTTTGCAAATGTGTGAGGAAGACAAGTTTGTTAACTTTCAAGACAAGCTCCTAGACATTGCCAACTGTAAGGATTCCCGTTTTGTTGATTGGCTTATTTCGTGGTCAAACCACATGTTGGGGTTTTGAATGTAAGGGTAGTCTAAGTGTTTAGTGTTGAAGATCAAAGGCCCTTCCATGACCTCAAGATACAAGCACGCCAAAGGTATAATCTCTTGTGCTTGTTTTTCTTTGAAGAGATTTAGTAGCACACACACACTTAGCATTCTTGCTATGATTGCATACTTGCTTATTTTTATGTGCATCTCTTCACATGTCACTTTACACACTAGCACTTTGGTTGATATATCTTGTTGTGTGTATATGTGCCTTATAATTCGTTTCCCGACATTGTTCGGAAACGTTCGCGCTTGCACTAATGAGTGCTTGGTTTCGCGCGAAGACCGCCCATGGAGAATGCCCTTGGCTTCTCCTTGGTTTTCACCATTGTTGGTGATCGGCGGTTATGATCGATGGCCTGGCCGCCGAATGAAACCGCCGTTTCAGTCCAGATTGGTCTGAAGCAATTATGCGGTCAAGATCGGCGGTCACGACCGCCGTTCGAAACCGCCGTTCATACCTGATCAATTTTAATCCCTCGGGTTTGATTCGGCGGTTGGATTGGCGGTCACGAAACCGCCGAATGAAACCGCCGTTAATGCTCTGTTCTTCAAGAGCTCAATTCGGCGGTCGTCATCGGCAGCCTGGCCGCCGATTGAAACCGCCGAACGGTGCGTTTCAGGGGCAAAAGTGTCTTTTCACATGCCCAATTCTTGATGTCTATAAATATCACACTTTCTCATTATTTGATTATGTTCTTTGACTCTTAAGAACCCTAATCTTCAAAGATAGATTTTGAGAGAAAATCAAATCAAGAACTCAACTTTAACCACTCAAATCAAACCCCTTTTGCATCAAATTTCATATTGCATCTCCTATGTCTATATAGAGTGCATCCATGTATGGGTTTGCATCATCACAACTTGCTTGGTAAGATTTTGATTAATTTCATCTTATTGTAGTATTTTAAATACCAAGCCATCTCTTTTAAATTACTTGTATGTTTTAGATCATATGTTAAATACAAGAAAAGAGATTATTTGTGATGAATTAATTGAGTGTTGTTTTTGATAGATATCTAGGTTTTTATAATCTATGATTATCTATGCTATTTGACATGTCATTTAGCAATTGATATCTAGGGTTGATTTAAATTGAATATATCATCATCCTAGATAACCATTTAGAGTACCCTAGCTCTTATTGCATTAATTGAATATTCATACATATTCACATAGGGTTGTGCATCTCTTTTGAGAGATTGAAGTCTTGGTCTAAGGTTGCTATTACAGGCCCGCTGGGTAGTAGTGGTGGGTTACAGACCGGGATTGGCTGTAAACATCATTACAAGTAGTGACTTCGAGGATCAAGCAAATTGGAATAGGGTTGCTAATAAAGGCCCGCTGGGTAGAAGTGAGGGGTTACAGACCGGAGTGTTAGACGAGGTCTACATAGGTTGTAAACTTCATTTCAATTAGTGATTTCGAGTTCCGAGTGTGGCGCACTAAACAGCCCGTGGTTTTTCCCAGTGGTTGGGTTTCCACGTATACATCAAGTGTTATTTAAATTCCGCACTATATTACACTTGTATGTATTTTTGACTAGTAGGGGCATTTTCGTAAAATTGACTTGCATGCAAAAATTGGGTAATAATAGTTAAAATCTATTCACCCCCCCCCCCCTCTAGCTTTATATAGAACACGCCTCTAATTTGTTTCACCAACAAATGCCAAGCTCTTGGTACTCCTTTCTCCGATGAGAGGCTAAATTGGAAGATTCTTGGATCTTTACCAAAGAGGTTCAAAGCCAAGGTCACGGCCATTAAAGAGAGCAAAGACGTTGACGTCATGAGCTTAGATGAATTGCTAGGTTGTCTTCAAACCTTTGAGGCGTGCATTAAACTGAAGGCTAAGAACAAGGGTTTAGCTCTCAAGGTTGTCAAAGAAGCTAGTAGTAGTGAAAATGACAAGGAGATGGCTTTATTGGTTAGGAAGTTTAGAAAGTTTATGAGGAAAGCTGCCAAGCTAAGTGGCAAGTACTCAAGAGAAAAGGGAGTCAAGAATTCCTTTACTCCACCTCATGAGAGGAGTGGTCATGTTAAGAGCAATAGGAAGGTTCAATGCTTCAAGTGCAAGAAGCTAGGGCACTATGCTTCAAATTGTCCAAATGGTGATTCCAAGAAGGACAAGAAGGGAAAAGCTATAGTGGCCACATGGAGTGAAGATGATGACTCTAGTGATGAGGAGAGCTCAAGTGATGAGTCTTCTACTGAAGAAGAGTTGGTGAGCAACTTTGTTGCATTCACGACCTCTCACTCTATCCTAGAGGATGTATGTCAAGATTCGTTGGATAAGGAGGTTGATCCAAATCATCAAGAGTGCTTAAGTGAGAATCCTACCTCTATTGATCTTTTGGCTAAGATAAAGTGTCTTGAAGATAATTTGAAGATAGCCTTAAGGGAGGTGGATGAGAAGGATGATTTGATCAAGCTACAAGTGGATGAGTTTGTCTCAACAACTCGGAGGCTCTTGGGTGAAAATAATGCTCTTGCCAAGAAGCTTAAAGAAGTTGAAGGGTTTGTTCTTGAAAGGGATAGGATCATCTCTAGTTTGACTCTAGGAGCCTCAAGCGACTTGGTAGTTGAGGAGAAGCTCATAGAAACATCACTTTCTACAAACGAGGTCATTGTTGACAAGAAAGCTCCTAAGAAGAGACTTTCCAAGACCAAGAACAAATTAAAGAACAAGGTACCCCTTGAAACTCCCATTTGTGCTTCTCCAACTCCAGAAGGTAAAATCTCTTCTTGCTAAAATTGACAAAGCATGTGTTGCTAGCAATGTTGAAAAGATGAGTATCAATGATATTCTTGTGAATCAAGTGGTTGAGGAACTTTATTCTAGATTCAACATTGTTGTCAAAGAGAATCTTGATAATGTTTGTGTAGGTTCACTCAAGACAAAATTTGTCAAGGGTGAGTACTCTTACCAATAGTGTAAGTTGCACATTTGTGTTAGCTTTAAGATTAGTATTATGTTGTTAAGAAACTTAGATTGTTTGCTTTGTATCTCTATGACTTGACATGAACTTAGCTATCTCACATTCTTGTTATAATAGTTGAAATCTATTGATTAACTTTTTGAGAAGTTTTTTTTATGAAATCTATATGGTGTCAATCATGTTAAGACTTTTAGAGAAAGTAATTTTTTTTGTTGTTTGAGTTGAAATACATAGTCTTTAGTCTCTTGGAATCGACACACCTATAACTTGTAGTCATGAGGACTCACAAGCCAAGAGGACTCATAAAAAGGGTGAAGACCTTGCATTTGATGAAAATAGCTTGTGAAGGTATCTCTAATATCACATTGCTTGCTTATTTAAATTTTCATCTCTCAACTCATTGTGTGTACCACTTCATGAAGCATGTCATATTTGAGAACTAATATAGTGTTTATATGGTCCTCTTTGACATTTGCTAGTTTAAGATCTTTTGGTGATAATTGTTCACATTGATCTTATTCATGATGTGTGTTATTGTTTGTATGATTGTTGAGTGGCATATTTTGAATAATATGAGCTTCATATTCTTTGAAAGCTACTCTCTTGAGAAGTAGAGATCTTAAGTAAGTCTCTTTACTTGCTTTTCGATCATGTGCTTTTAAGCCTTAAAAGTTTGGTTTCAAAAATGCACTTTGCTTCTCTTGTATGTCTTATTAAGTATGTTGAGTTTGATTGATGTAAGTTTTGGATACAACTTGAAGTCCTAAGGACTAGTACATTTAAAAATGACCTATTGTTGGTATTCATTTGCTTCAGCAACATAGAACTCAACGAGCACCCTCATGGAAAGGGCTACACACCTTGGTTGTGCAGCCGCTCAATGTAGGAAAGGGCTACGCCATTATGATGAATGAAAGCCATCATGAGGCGTATATGTTTATATTAGAAAAATCAAAGTAGTGTTGAAATGAATCATTAAAAAAATAAAAAATTCTTTGATTCAAGCCTAAAAACAAAACAAACAAAAAAAGGCTTATGGAGTATAGTTGAATATTCTCGAGTTGTCAAATAGAAATGGGATGACGAGCCACATGAACACACACGCTCACATGTTGAAATCTATTCTCTTTATAAGCAAAATTTCGGATGATAACCGGTTTGACCTTTTTATGGAAAGGCTTAAGATGAATATATGTTGAAAATGTTTGCATGTTTGATTATCGAACTACTTCTTTTCATATACTTGAAGCAAAATCTTTACACACTCACTTTTGCTTATTTAGTATTTTGATACTTTAGCAATTTTTGAAGACATATGAGAGTGATTGAAAATCTTGGTGTAACTCTCTTTGATATGTGGAGCTTATTTGAAAATCTATTAAAATTGCTTGTGATGTAAATGTGTGGCAATTTTTGTGAACAATTGTCTATCTAGATCTTAGACGGGGCATTTATCAAGGGGGGGCATAATATGCTAAATTTGTGTTCTCTTTTATGATATGTTCACATGTTCTTCAAGATAGTTGTTTGTTGGCATTATTCTTGTTTTTGAGAAATCATTAAGATGCTATGATAATTCTTGATTTGCATATTGATTTGTTCAAAAATGATGTTTTTGCCTTTGTATATGTTTATTGGTCACTAACTTGCTTTGTTGTTTCCACTCATTTGTGTTTTTTAGTGTTTTTGTGATACAATGTCATGGGAAAAGCTAAGAAAGTTGGAGTTAGCAATCCTACAAAGCCCGTTGACAATTCTAATCTTACTTCTTCTTCCAAGACAATCAAAGCCAATAAGTTTAGGCCTTTGAGAGCTTATGAGTGCAAAAAGATTTTGCAAGAGAAAGGTATTGATTTGAATCTTGTATTGATTCATATGTGCATAAGGTGATCATTGAGAGAAATTGGAGTACTTGGATTAACATGCTAGGAATAGCTAATGAAACCATGGTTAGAGAATTCTATCATGTGTTTAAAGAAAGTACTAATGTTGAAGATGTCGTTATGAATATGAGAGGTGTTGTCTTTAGAGTTAACTCCTGGAAATTGAATGAGTTTCTAGGGTTGCCCGATGATATTGAGTTGGATTTCCTTGATGTTGATGTCTTGGAAAACCTTGATTTGATGGATAAAACTCTTTGTGACAATGCTAATTTTGAGTGGGGAAAGCGTGCTTTTATTAGGCAAGGTGAGTTGACTAAGGTGAGTGCCTTTTGGCATCTCTTTGTTTATGCCAATCTTGTTGGGTCTTCTAATGCTACCGAACTTAATAGAGAGAAGATCAAAATTGTGTATGTCTTAGTGACTAACAAACCTATAAATCTTGGTGAAGTGCTTATAGAACGTATTGAGATTGTGGCTTGTGCAACTCGTTTGGACAAGAGGTTGGCATTCGGGGTTTATTTCTCATTTGTGTTTAGCTAAAGGATTGAAGAGTCAAGATGATGATGTGCTACTTCCTCCCTTAGAGAACTTTAGTGAAAAACGTATGGCAACCATGTCATATAAGGAAAAGGGAAAGTCTAGTGATACATTTAGGCTCTTTGGTAAATCTCATGATTCAAACCATGTATCAAGCACACCTATTCTTCCTAGTGGGGCTATACAATTGAAGAATGAGGTTGAAGAGTCACGAAGGATGATTGAGGCGTCACAAAGGAAGATTGAAGAGCTTAATGCTAAGGTAATGCTACAAAATGAGAAGATCAAATAATTGGACGGAAAAGCAACTACTACAAAGCATTATGTGAGAACATCACATCGCTCAACTTTCCTTGGTGGTACAAGTGGCTAGAAAGTATTTTGAGGTATAATTTCTTACTCTTTCCTTTTGGCTTCATATCAAGTCAAAAAGGGGGAGAAATATGGATATATATATCTAGCTTGCTTAGTCTCATTTTTTGGTTTTTATTTTTGGTGTATTTTGGTATCAAAGTTTGAACTTTATGGCATGTAATATTTTTTTTTTGGTATTTGTTGATCTTAGCTAGAATATTTTGTTGGATAGCATGTATTAAGGGGGAGCATACATGATCCATTTGATCTTAAATATTTTATTTTCTTGCCTAAGTATGGATATTGCGATATGTGTTGTCTCTTGGATATTCTTGTGCTTTCAAGTTTATTTTAGGTGATATCAAGAGAAGACCAAGATGAAGTTCAAGACTTGTTGTTGAAAATTGTGTCTAGTAATGTGTAACTCATTGTACTCATTGTGACCATATTTTCTTTGCAATTGTTTTAGTATATGTATAGGGGTTTTGACATGGAATTTGCAAAAAAGGGAGATTGTTAGGTTTTTGGTTTGTCATGGCATTAATTCCATTCCAAAATGATGTTTTTCTTGTATTGCTTAGTGGTCTTAGAAATGTTGATTCAAAGCTTCAAAGAAAGACTTGGCCACAATTCATGCAAGAAGGTGTCTTCAAAGGGGAATGTGCTACATTACACGATAAAGGTATATTAGACCGCATTTCTCTTACAAGGCATAGGCTCACACACAACCAATTCAATCATGAGTGTCCCTGCATTTTTGTACACCTTTAATATAACACATTCACATGTTTTAGTATGCTCATGCATTGAACTCATATTGTCATACATTGTAGAATTACATGTTTTAAGACTATGTCTAGGAAATGGCATACTTGTGTGATCTTGTGTTTATTTGTTTGTGTCTTATTGTATTTGGACTTGAACATGATCTCATTTGATTCTTTATTGAGTCCCGGTCATTTTGGCTACTCATTCATTAGGTTTCGAGTCCAAACGATGTAGCTACGCTACTTTTTGTTCTCATTCGTTGAGTTATCTTCATCGTCATTTTTCGAGATAAATTCTCAACCTTTTGTCAAAGTTTCATAGTTGTTGTTGTGCATGAGGGAGTCACAATTCGTAATATGAAGACGGATTCAAAATCGGAGTTCAGAGGCCTGAATACAGTCGAAGAACGAGAGCGAAACGAGAGAGGAGCAAGCTCAGGCAACGGCCAAGCCTTGGAGGGCGCGTGAGGTGGCCGTGAGGCTCACGGCCAGAGCAGCCCTCTGCCCCCATGTGCCTCACGCGCTCCTCATCGCATGGTGATGTGGCAGCAGCCCATTGGCTCGTTTTTTCCCTCTCTCCATTTCATTTAAATCATCTTCATTCCCTCCCTCCCATTCATTTCAAGAAGAAAAACTAGAAATCCTAAGTGCAGAATTTTCTCTCAACTTTTTCTCACCTTCCGAACACCATAACTTTCTCATACGAAGTTAGAATTGAGTGATTCAAGTTGGAGATTTTCGTAATCGAGTCCTCTACCTTTTCCAAGTGGTCTTTCAGCTGTTTGATCTATATTTGTGGTGGTTCTACCCAGAAATACGAACCAGCTCGTGATCTTGAGGTATTGGTCATATCTTTGTGATTTCTTCTTTTATAACCTTCAATTTACTTGGGGTTTCTTCTTCTATATGTATGTGTATGTATGGTGAATTCTATTGAGAAAGATAGCTTCACAATCAAACCTAATCAAAAGTCTAATTAGAGACATATGTGAACTAGTTTCTTGGATTCTAGGTTTTTCACATGATTGAGAGTTGTATTGTGATTAGTTTGATATCTAGGAATATTTGTGACTTGAATGAATCATTCAATGATTGATAATCCTTGAAATATGTTTTGATTCTTTGATTGATAAAATCTAGGATTAATTCATATGTATGTGTTTTTTTAGAGCTATCTAGGATTTAAGTGATTTATCATTATATCATTGCTCTAAATCTTTGGCTAGAATATTCATTGAATACATTTTATTATTCTAGCATTTATGTGTATGTTTATAACATCTTGAATATGTGCTTCATGTTTACGATCTATACAAGTGTTATATGTGTGAATGAAACTAGGAGCTATTTGTGTTAGGTGTTTTTCACATGCTCTAGGTTTAATTCAAGTTTTGCATCTAGACTATTATAACTTATGTTCTCACACGTTTAGGTCTAGTTGTTCCATGGAATCTATTGATCAAATGTTCTATGTTTAATTGCTTGTTTGCATCATTTGCATTCATATGATCACACTAGGAAGTCCTTGTAAAAGGCATGAAGTCTTAACTAGGACAAGGTTTTCGGATAGTCAAGCAATGAAGACTTGGTTAGGACAAGAGGTCCGAATAACCAAGCAAGAAGTCATGGCTAGGATCGAGAAGGCCCAGATAGCTATGCATGGGAGGCTCTTTAGAGGCATGAGTGCCTTGGATAGGGAGTTGACTACATTATTGGTAGGCCTGAGTGTTTGATTAGACATAGACTCCAATAGAGAGTGTTGCAAGGGATGTGCATTAGCTCTTAAGGAATTTCTAATCTTCCAACGATGTTGGTTTGGTATGAACTCCAATATATGGTGGCTTCACATCATTGAGGGATTTTGTATCTTCCAATAGGGATTGGGTAGACATAGACTCCAATAGGAAGTAGATCAAGGTTGGTCACTTTTGAGGAATTTCAAATCTATCATCTAATATATATAGTACCCAATGGTTGTAGTTCAACCCGTGGATGTTTCCTTCTTAGAGGTTTTACCACGTTAAAAAATATCATGTGTCAATTCTTTCTGTCTCTCTTTTTCTTATTCGTTTATGTGTATGTGTTAATCTTGTTGTATATTATTCACTTGTGATATATATTGAAACAAGATTTTGTAAAATGTGATTTATAAGCAAATTCATTTTGATCATAAATGTAAATATAATTCTTTTGTATAGTGTTACCTTTGTGTATAGTTATATTTGTTTACACTTGTAATACATTGAACAATATTGAAATACAAATATTCTTTGTTGTTGAGATTTTATGTTATTCTTCCTCATGCAACTCCTTGATATATATAAACAATGCTCAAATGATTACATGCTTATCTTGTCTATGTATGAACGTTTGATTTATATGTTGTATGTAAAGCTACCTTAAGGGACAAACATGAGTTTGTTTCAAGGGATTGAAAAAGGAGTAAAAAACCTATTCACCCCCCCCCCCCCCTCTAGGTATGCTTTAAGCAATTTAACTACGTTTGTATACTTTCAAATACTCTTCTTCTCCCATTTGTAAAGACACAACTTTCCAAATACGAAAATCTCTCTTCCATCTTTCCCTCATTCAACTTCCTCCATCTCTAATCTTGAACTACCTTTTCTATCCAAAAACATAACACAAAATCTTGATTACTTCACCTAACCATTTCTCTCTTTCCATTCCCTGCCTTTGTCACTACTCATTAGACATTCATTCATCTAGACACATCCTCATCTACCATTCTTTAAACTAGGAGCACCAAAGGAAGGAAGGATCAAGCACTAAAGAAGGAGGCCCAAGGGTGATTTCCTAATCTATTACTTCTTATGCTTTTGATTGTAACTATGTGTAACTAAATCCCCATTCTAGGGGATTAACGTGAGGAACATTTGGATTTGGGTTTTGCTTAAGCTATATTGTATTTGAATCTCTATTTGTGTTCTATTTATTTGATAACTAGTTCTATGCATTATGTGATTAACTTTGTATACCACTAGTTGATTACAGTCTTGCTAGGATAAATTATTATACAATTAATCTTGGATTGACAACTTTGATTGATTAGGAACATAGTGAATAGGATAGATTGTTGGAGGGTATATCAACCACAATAATCTAAGCCTTGATTTGTAATTAACCGATCCCACCTTGACCCCCTCTCCTTAATCGGTTAGGCATTTTTGTGGGAAGTGTTTGGGTTTTGTTTCGACGGCCTATTCACATCTAAGACTACAAATGGTTCTTAAGTATGAGATTAGTCCATTGAAGTTAGCTTGATGAGCATTGCCCATAATCCATCCACTTTCAACTCCATCATTTCCCTAGTATTCTCTTAATTGATTACATCTATTTATCTTATCAAAGATTGTTGAGCATTCTATTTTCCCTATCATTTTTGTTACATTTATTTTACATGTATGTTTGATGGTTTCTCAAACCATACACTATCCAACTTACCATGATTTACATTATTGCATTGTAGACTAGTTAAGTAATTCAACTAATTACACTAATTCCCTGTGGAATGAATCCCTTTCTTATCATTTTACTAAGCTTTTATCCAAAGTGGATTCCTAAGTGGTTAAACACAGTTTTCAAGTGAACACATAAATACATTGATTTGTTGAGTACAAAACGACCTCATGAAAAATAGCGCCGCTACCGGGGAATTGGTAGTCATTGTTGAATTAATTAACTTTTTTTGTAGTTTATAATCTTATTAGATAGCTTAATAACATTAAATTTCACTTAATTATTATATTTGCTTATTGTTTGATTGTTTGTTAGGATTTTGTAGTTCTTTTTACCTTTTTGTGTTTTCTTTTATCTATTCTATTTACAAGAGCTTAGGTGCATGCACGGTGATTTCTTCACTTCTACACAAAGTGTAGCCCCATTTTCCTTCACTTTTTTGTTCGTTTCTTGGGTAAAACCGAGTTTCTAACGTTATAAATAAGTCGTGTAGGGTCGAGTTGGTTTTAATTGCTCAATTGTCTTGAAAGGAGCTGAAAGGAGGATCAAGAAGGCACTTATAGCATATAGGCGACCTCAAGGCGAGCTCACCAAGGTCACCTCCAAGGTCACTCTGCACTCAGTCTAGCCCTCATCAACATTGTCAAAGGTGAGCCCAGGGTGAGCTCACCAAGCTCACCCCAAGCTCGCTAACCAATCTGGTTTGGACCCTAAATACAAAGCAATAAAGTGATCTCAAAAGGCAAGCTCACCAAGCTCGCCCTAAGGTCGCTAACCATTCTGGTTCATAAGCAATTTCCTTCTTAGCAACCTCAAGGCGAGCTTACCAACGTTGCCCCAAGGTCACCGTCTGCCCAGATTTTTGTAAACACCAAGGAAATTACTCCTTTACCCCTGACCTAATAAGCTCTGAAAGAGCAAATTAATGCTCGGTGTGTACAATATATTAATCTAGATGGGGGTGAATAGATTTTAACTAATTTTAACTAATTTTACCCAATTTTCACATACATGTCAATTTTACGAAAATGCCCCTACTAGTCAAAAAGACAAACAAGTGTAATATGGTGCGGAAATTAAATAACACTTGATGTATACATGGAAACCCAACCATTGGGAAAAACCACGGGATGTATTGTGCACCACACTCGAACCTTGAAATCCACTAATTGAAATGGAGTTTACAACTGAAAGTAATACAATAACGCTCAGTGTGTATGATAAATATATCTAGAGGGGGGGTGAATAGATTTTAACTATTATTATCCAATTTTCGCATGCAAGTCAATTTTACAAAAATGCCCCTACTAGTCAAAAATACAAGCAAGTGCAATATAGTACAGAATTTAAATAACACTTGATGTATACGTGGAAACCCAACCACTGGGAAAAACCACGGGCTGTTTAGTGCGCCACACTCGGACCTCGAAATCCACTAATCGAAATGGAGTTTACAACCTATGTAGACCTCGTCTAACACTCCGGTCAATAACCCCCCACTTCTACCACTCGAGCCTTTAAAAGTGGCTCTAGTCCAATTGCTTGAGGCCTAAGCAATCTTAGCCTCAAGACTTAATTCTCTATGAAGAGATTATGTAACCTATGTGAATATGTAATATACTCAAAATGCAATTTAGAGCTAGGTTACTCTTAATGCTTACCTAGGATAATGATATGCAATTAATTCAATCCTAGATATCAATAGCTAGATGATATGTCAAATAGCTTAGCTAATCAAGATTAATCAAAAACCTAATTAGCTATCACAATACAACACTCAATCAATTCATCACAATTAATTCTCTAATCTTGTATTTATCATATGATCAAAAACATACAAGTAAATTAAAAGAGAATATGCTTGATAGTCAAAATACTAAAATAAGATGAACTAAATCAAAATCTTACCAAGCATGTTGTGATGATGCAAACCCAATCATGGATGAATGCAAGATGAACTTTGATGCACAAAGGATTTGATTTGATTTGAATGTTTAAAGGTGAGTTCTTGATTTGATTTTTTCTCAAAAATCTCTCTTTGAAGTTTAGGGTTCTAATAACTCAAAGAACTTAATCAGAGAATGAGAAAGTAAGATATTTATAGACATCAAGGATTGGGCATGTGAAAAGACAAGTTTGCCCTTGAAACGCACCGATCGGCGGTTTCAATCGGCGGCCAGGCCGCCGATCATAACCGCCGAATTGAACCCGAGAAAAACAGGGGAACAACGGCGGTTTCATTCGGCGGTTTCGTGACCGCCGACCCAACCACCGAATCAAACCCGAGTTACTAAATCGATCAGGTATGAACGGCGGTCGTGACCGCCGATCGTGATCGCCGAATTGCTCCAGACACTTCTGGATGAAAACAGCGGTTTCATTCGGCGGCTAGGCCGCCAATCATAACCGCCGATCACCAACAGAGGTGAAAACCAAGGAGAAGCCAAGGGCATTTTCCGTGGGCGGTCTTCGTGCAAAACCAAGCACATTCTAGTGCACGCGCGGACATTTCCGAACACTATCTGGAAACGAATTACTAAGCACATATACACACAATAAGATATAACAATCAAAGTGCTAGTGTGTAAAGTGACATGTGAAGAGTATGCACACAAGATCAAGTATGCTAAGTCTGTGTGTGCTAACTAAATCTCTTCAAAGAAAACCAAGCACAAGAAATAATACCTTTGGCATGCTTGTCCCTTGAGGTCTTGGAAGGGCCTTCAAGCTTGAAGATCAATCACCTAAACTACCCTTACATTATCAACCCCAACAAGTGGTTTGTCCACGAAATAAGCCAATCAAGATATGGGAATCCTTACAATCTCCCCCTTTGGCTATTTCGTGACAAAACCACCACTCACATTGATTCCTCACAGCATAATAGAAACTACTGGTCTACTATGATTTTCTACTTTACAAAGAGATATATAAAAATAATCTTGAAGTCTTCAATCTCAAGTAGACAAATCAATCCCTGAAAGCAAAGTTTCTATACTTTCCAATTCAAGTAAAATGTGAGATTAATCAAGTGAGAACATAAACAAGCATTTGCATTCTTGAAAATTAAACACAACATCATGCAATGTATGATGAATGCAATGCTCCCCCTTAATGGGTTACTCCCCCTCAATGTATTGTCTCCCCAATATGCATAATTGCTACCACAATTTGCAACTCCCCTTACCGCCATTCTACTCCCCCTTTTTGTCATGATATAGGCAAAGGAGTAGTCCCCAACCGGGTCACTTAGCAAAGAGAGATGATAGCATTCAAGTCATTTGCATAATCATAAAATGCATTTTATGCAACTCTATCAATAGGAGAGAAACAAGGAGATTTATTTTAAAATAAATGTGTGAATCAAAACATGCTTTGCAAACAAGATATGTAGCATTCAAGTCCAAAATACAATGGTATTTGGCAAAGCAAATGACAAAGGTTTCTAATAATGATTCAAACCAATTTCACCAATGTCATGAGAGAAGCAAGGATATAGAGTTTTCATTGATTTTAATTTATGAGCAACTATATCCATCTTTATAAGCCAAACGTGTCATGAGCAACTTTGCACTCTATTTGATTTTTCCAGGAATGAAACCCATATGATAATAGACATGTTCAACAAATAAAGAAAGAGAGACAATTTGGAATATAAATTCCTTTGAACGGATACAAGATCCTTTATTCATTTTGAGTCTCATAAGCTTTTTCACACAAGTTTTGTATTTAAAAATTGCAATCATCAATTCTGCTTTTTCATTTGAGCATGTCATTTGAATTTCATGTTCTTCATATGTCATTAGCATGTTATAAAAACAACTCATGCTTTTCAATTTTTAAGCATGTCATTAAGAATCATCATGTCATGGAGATAACTATAGGTCATTCATATCATACTTCCTTTGTAAATCTCCTAGTCAAAAAATGCATGTTTGAACATAAATATGACATGGATTGTAGACAAGCATGGTTCACACTTATTGAATTGAAAACATATATACATATGTGCAACCAAGCTTACTCAAGCAATCAACAAATAAGCATAAGATTTTCTCAAATATTTGCATGCAACAAGAATGCAATAGCTCTATTTGCTTGAGTTCCCCATATGGGGTCAATATCATCCTTCATCAATGAAGGTCATGAGGTCTTATAGACCTCCCAAGTCCATTTGACTTGGTTGAACCTATTTGAGACTTGTTAGTCTCATAGCAGGCGGGTTCATTTTTCCTTATCCACATAGATATGACATTTTTCTTCCTAGTGGACAATGGTTCAAGAGTACTAGAAATAATAGGATCATGAACATGAATATTTTCCTTCCTATTAGCATGCATTCTAGCTCTTGTCATTCTCCTTTCAATCATGCTTTTGATTCTACATAATTTAATAAAATGAAAGCAATTTGGTCTAATGTGACCATCAATACCACAAAAGTGACATGTAGGGATAAATTTAGAATTCATACCATGTCTTTGTGCATGCATAGGAGCCTTCCCATGACTTTGTGGTTGAACGGGTTCAAATCTTCTTTGTTGTTGAACCGGTCTAGCTTGCTTCCTTGATCCATTTTGCATGATTAGCCTCTTTCCATTGAGAGTCATTTGTTGAGGAATGTTGACTTGGGAGACTCTAATGCGTTGAGCTTGAGGTTGTCTCATTGGGGCTTCATTCACATGTGCACTTCTTGAACATTGTCCTAGTTCGATTTTCTTCCTAGGTGTGTGCACCGGTGAGGTTTCATTCTTGCCCAAACTCTTGACAAAGATGGTCTTGGTTGGAGTGGAGATCTCCTTGCAATCTTCATACCCAATACCTTTCTTGTCACAAGGGTTCTTTCCAACACCAAGCATGTGGTTAAGCTTCTTGGTGCTTGAGGTCATTCGAGTCAATGACTCTTTAGCTTCATGAAGCTCCCTTTTTAACCCTTCTTCATTCCTCTTAGACATAGCTAGCTCATCCTTTAGCTTGTCTTCAATCTTCTTGGATGCCTCCACTTGTTTACTTAAGTGGTCATTGTGTGTTGAAAGTTCTAGATTTTCATCCTCTAAAATCTTCAATTTTCTATTGTTCTTCTTCAATGAACTTTCACACTTGACTATGAAGTCATTAACATCCATTTTCTCTACATTTCCATTTGTAGAGTTAGATAAGGAGTCATCTACACTAGAGTTATCTCTTCCACTCTCCATCTCTCCTATGGAGTCATTTCTCTCATTAAGACCTTCACCTTGGTCTCTTGAGTCAATGAGAGCCATATCCCAATGAGTAGCTTCGCCTATCACCTCTAGAGCTACTTCTTCATCTTTTTCTTCTATGGGATCATTAGTCAAGTCATTCTTACCAACAACTTTATCTTCTACACAAGTGGCCCCAAATGCTGTGTAGTCGATGGTAAGCTTATCATCACTTGATGACTTGTCTCCCTTTCCGGAGTCATCACTTTCGCTCCAAGTGGCAGCCATCACTTTTGCCATCTTGTTCTTCAAATTCCCACAATCGGGTGAGATGTGTCCTATACCGCCACACTCATAGCATTGGACCCCTTTCTTTTCATTCTTCTCTTGCCTAGGCTCAAGACTCTTGAAGAGAGCCTTTTTCTTCAAGTCTTGGCCTTTGGATCCAAATCCCATCTTCTCAAACTTGACAAATTTCTTGAATCTTCTAAGCAAAAATGCCATGTCTTCGTCCGAGTCAAATTTTCCCCCTTCTCAACCTTGGAAGCTTTCAAAGCAATCCCTTTTTGCTTTTTAGAAGGTGAAATACTATGAGCCTTCCTATATTCATAGGCGAGGAGTCTTCCAATTACCTCGCTCGGCTTCATGTCCTTATAAGTGCTATTCTCCTCGAAAGCCGTCACTTTTGCTTCAAACCTAGCGGGGAGAGACCTCATAATTTTCTGCTTGACTCTCCTATCCGTATAAGGGTCACCAAGTTGATGGCTTTGATTGACGATATCCATCAACTTGACTTCAAAGTCATTGAAGCATTCGTCCTCCTCCATCTTGAGCAACTCAAATTGCGCTTGAAGGACTTGAAGCTTGGAATCCTTGACAACATCGGTTCCTTCATGTGCAACCTCTAGGATATCCCACGCCTCATTGGCTATCCTAGTGTTTTGAATCAGTTTGTACTGATTTTCATCCACTGCACATAGAAGAGTGTGCCAAGCCTTCCTATTCCATTTTGAAGTCTCAAACTGTTCAGTGGACCACTAAGCCTTAGGCTTGAGTACTTCTTCTCCACCACTCGTGGGAGTCATCCTAGGAGCCACATACCCATCTTCAATTGCCATCCATGCCCTATCATGGATTTGACACAAGTATGCCTCCATCTTGCCTTTCCATGAGGCATAATTCACACCGGTGAGGAGAGGAGGTCGTGTACTTGATGCACCCTCTTGGTTGCCACCGTATCCACTTATTGTATAATGAATGAATTCAAATGTATGCAAAATGTATGAATGAGCAAAAATCACACAAATGCAAAACACACCAAAAATGAGCTAGGATCACCTAAGTATATCTAGGAACCCACTCTGATACCAATTGAAAGTAATACAGTAATGCTCGGTGTGTATGATAAGTATATCTAGAGGGGGGGTGAATAGATTTTAACTATTATTACCCAATTTTCGCATGCAAGTCAATTTTACGAAAATGCCCCTGCTAGTCAAAAATACAAGCAAGTGTAATATAGTGCGGAATTTAAATAACACTTGTTGTATACGTGGAAACCCAACCACTGGGAAAAACCACGGGCTGTTTAGTGCGCTACACTCGAACCTCGAAATCCACTAATCGAAATGGAGTTTACAACCTATGTAGATCTCGTTTAACACTCCGGTCAATAACCCCCCACTTCTACCACTCGGGCCTTTAAAAGTGGCTCTAGTCCAATTGCTTGAGGCCTAAAAAATCTTAGCCTCAAGACTTAATTCTCTATGAAGAGATTATGCAACCTATGTGAATATGTAAAATACTCAAAATGCAATTTATAGCTAGGTTATTCTAAATGCTTACCTAGGATAATGATATGCAATTAATTCAATCCTAGATATCAATAGCTAGATGACATGTCAAATAGCTTAGCTAATCAAGATTAATCAAAAACCAAATTAGCTATCACAATACAACACTCAATCAATTCATCACAATTAATTCTCTAATCTTGTATTTATCATATGATCAAAAACATACAAGTAAATTATAAGAGAATATGCTTGATAGTCAAAATACTAAAATAAGATAAACTAAATCAAAATCTTACCAAGCATGTTGTGATGATGCAAACTCAATCATGGATGAATGCAAGGTGTACTTTGATGCACAAAGGATTTGATTTGAGTGTTTAAAGGTGAGTTCTTAATTTGATTTTTTCTCAAAAATCTATCTTTGAAGTTTAGGGTTCTAATAACTCAAAGAACTTAATCAGAGAATGAAAAAGTAAGATATTTATAGAGATAAAGAATTGGGCATGTGAAAAGACAAGTTTGCCCTTGAAACGCACCAATCGGCTTCAATCGGCGGTTTCAATCGGCGGCTAGGCCGCCGATCATAACCGCTGAATTGAACCCGAGAAGAACAGGGGAACAACGGCGGTTTCGTGATCGCCGATCCAACCGCCGAATCAAACCCGAGATATTAAATCGATCAGGTATGAACGTTGGTTTCGAACGACGGTCGTGACCACCGATCGTGACCGCCGAATTGCTCCAGACACTTCTGGATGAATACGGTAGTTTCATTCGGCTGCCAGGCCGCCGATCATAACCACCGATCACCAACAGAGGTGAAAACCAAGGAGAAGCCAATGGCATTCTCCGTGGGTGATCTTCGCGCAAAACCAAGCACATTCTAGTGCACGCGCGGACGTTTCTGAACATTATCTGGAAACGAATTACTAAGCACATATACACACAACAAGATATAACAATCAAAGTGCTAGTGTGTTAAGTGACATGTGAAGAGTATGCACACAAGATCAAGTATGCTAAGTGTGTGTGTGCTAACTAAATCTCTTCAAAGAAAACCAAGCACAAGAAATATTACCTTTGGCGTGCTTGTCCCTTGAGGTCTTGGAAGGGCCTTCGAGCTTGAAGATCAATCACCTAAACTACCCTTACATTATCAACCCCAACAAGTGGTTTGTCCACGAAATAAGCCAATCAAGACATGGGAATCCTTACAACAACCTATGTAGACCTCGTCTAACACTCCGGTCAATAACCCCACACTTCTACCACGTGGGCCTTTAAAAGTGGCTCTAGTCCAATTTGCTTATGGCATATATAAGCACTCTTAGCCATAAGTCTTAATTCTCAATAAAGAGATAATGCAACCTATGTGAATATGTATGAATATTCAAATAACAAACAAGGCTAGGGATCCTTAGATGCTTATCTAGGATGATGATATAACAATTAAATCAATCCTAGATATCAAGAGCTAAATAACATGTCAAATAGCTTAGATAAACATATATTATAAAAACCTAGATATCTATCACAATACAACACTCAATCAATTCATCATAATCAATTCTCTATTCTTGTATTTAGCATATGATCTAAAACATACAAGTAATTTTAAAGAGATGGCTTGATAGCAAAAATACTAAAATAAAATAAAGTTAGTAAAAATCTTACCAAACAAGCTGTGATGATGTAAAACCATGCATGGATGATGCAAGATGATCTTTGATGCACAAGGGAATGTCTTTGAGTGTTTAAAGGTGAGTTCTTGAGAATTTTTCACTTGAAAAATATTCTAAGGAAAATATATGATATTTTGAACTCAGCAAATCAACCTAAAATGAAAGAGGCATATATATAAGGTGCCAAAATGAAGTGACACCGTTTTGTATATTTTTTCAAAAATACGCCTTGGCCGCTGTTCACCCGCTCTACGTAGGGCGGATGAACAACGGTTCACTTAGGAAATGAAGAACAAAGTTCTTCGTGACCACCCTACGTAAGGCGAAATCCAGGCGACCTAGGGGCGGTTGCTCTCAGGTCTGGAGAGCCGCCCTTCACCCGCTGTTCGTAGAGTGGTTTTGGGGCGGACCATCATGTGTGAAAAATATCACCAGTGCACCGCTGTTCACCCGCTCTACGTAGAGCGGGTGTAGAACGGTTAAGAGTAAATTTGCTCTTTCCCCTTTTTGGATCGTTGTTCGAAGAGCGCCTGTATGGCGGGTGAACAGTGCCCATTCATACATAATGCAACCTAGTTCTAATCATGTCATGGCATTTGAACTACTAGATGCAATCAACAAAATATGCAAGAAGAGATATTATATAAACATGAATGTACATACATAAGGACACACAAAATACATAAAGTATGGAAATGCATGGAATGTGTGTGTGTGCACTAAATCTCTTCAAAGCAAATCAAGCACATAGAGATTTACCTTTGGTGCTTATCAATGATGAGGTCTTCAAAGGGCATTTAACTTGAACACCAATACCTAAGCTACCCTTACAAAGAATCCCTAATATGTGGTTTCTCCCCGAAATAAGCCAATCAAGATATGGGAATCCTTACAAGCTCCTCTATATATTCATTTGCTTTTTCTTTAAAAAGAGGAACCGACCTACCTAAGAATATTCACTAAGTCATTTCCTACATCACCATACTAAGTCCTACACAATCCACTTAAACACTTGACATCAATCCATGATCTTTTCTTGTTCTTGGGAGATAGGAGATTGAAGGAGATCGGAAGAGAAGAAGAGCAAATGAGGAGGAGTTACTCTACATAGTTTCTTCTATTACTTTATTCTCTTTCATTTTCTTTACTATAGCCATGTATTCATTTGAGCATATTTATTGTATGGCTACACTTTGTGATATGAGCTAAATACTTAATGCTAGGATTTGATGAAACCCCACCCATGACTATATATTTATATAGACCTTTGTTTTATTCATTATGTGCAATTGTAGTTTGTATGGATATTTTTGTTAGGATTATGCTCAATAGCAAGAGCGTAATATTGTAATTGACAATCTTTTTCATATTAATAAAGTGATTTCTAGTTTAACAAATCTTATAGCATTTATAGTTTAATATTATAATTGTCAAAGTAAATAATCATAAGGTCTAAAGACTATGAGAAAAGAAGAATTGTTCGTACATCTGGATATGTATAAGGTAGACACAATTCCTTAGTTAGTCTTGAATAATGTTCACAACTTAAGTTAAAGGTTGGGCACCTTTATCTTGTTAAAGTTGTAGAATTCTTTTGCTAGCATTTGAGTGGGATCAAATGAGATATGATGAGTCTAAAATCATCGGAGTGTCTTCGAGTAAAAGAATCTAGTGCACTAGGTGCATTGAACAGGATCACAATGAAAAGCTTTATCTAGAACAGTCAATAGATAATAGTTTTTTCATTATCAGGACAATCGGAGAGTCTATCTTAATCCTGAGATAAATGATGGACTTATGGTTGCAAGTGATATCATTTGAGTTATCAATGAGTATGATTATATAGCATAGTATATCCTCGATAGTTTTGTGATATTCATTTGTTAATCGATAGAGGACTTCATTTATAGATATGAACATCGTGACTCAATTTATTAAATGAGAGTATAATATCATCATATGGATGTTTTGAGGTAATTGGATATTAAATCTCAACGTTGAGTTTTCGATAGTGACTATTGAAAACATGGCTTCTGGACAAGTCAAAATATCCAAGTTCAAAACGTGGTCATATGAGTAAATGTGGTAACTTGGAGAGTTATAGGCGGTCTATGAACTCTTGGCGATTACTGATATTAATCATGAGGATACACTATCTCCAACATGATTGTCTAGGGTATGAATGAGGAACATCTTCTTATTCTATCTTTATTTAAGAGTTCAATTTTAGCTCTTTAGTGGAATGAGTTAAAATTAATGGATCGGACCTAAGTGAATCATTTGTTGATTGTGATTAGGCTATGTCTATTGAAGCTTCAATTTAGATAGCCCGCCAAGATCCCCAATCCACACGGACTTGCATGGATCACTTGATATATTCTACCGGACCAATTTATGGGTCCATCTAGAATTGCATTTAATATATTAAGAATATAATTTGCACATTACTTGTTTAATGGGATGATCAATTATATTAATATATTAATGAAAGACATGTGGGCTTGTTTCTTTTAGTAAGAATGGGTCCGGTTCACATGTGGGCTTTTTATTTAAAGTCCAATGGATTAAATAAAATAAGGAAATAATATTTGGCCCATTTATTGTAAGTGGGACGGCAAGGCTATATTTATAGTCAAAAATATTATTTTATTTTATTGTTTGATTAAATGAGAATTAATTAATTTATTAATTAATTATTTAATTAAGAAACAAAATCTTTTTCTGATTAGGAAATATGTTTCCTAGAATTATACTATCAGTATACTAAAAGTAAAAAGACTTGTTTGGTAAGAAAATAAATAATTAATTTTATTTATTTAATCAAATAAGAAGTCTTTTTATTTAAGTCAATAAAAGAATAAAAATACTTATGAGTTGTATTAGGGTTAGGAGTCTAAAGTTGATGTGAATTAGGGTGCAACACAAATCCTTTTTGGTAGAGGAATTGCGGCAACCCTAATGGCATTAGAAGGTGATTTCGGCAACCCTAGTTGAAAGAGAAGGAAAAATTCGGCCACCCTATATAAGAAATAATATAGGGTTCGGCCACACTAAGTGTTGGACTGGATCAATTTCTTCTTCTTCTCATACTCATAGAAAAGTGTTTGATTATTCTACCAAGACAAAAAAAAAGTGAGAAGAGAATATTCTTTTGATGGTAGACTAATTGCTTGTTCATCAATAAGCTTGTGTGTACAACATCGAATTAGGTTCACGCGAGTTTCAATCATTAGATTGAGAACTCAAAAGTCACCGGAATAATCTTTGCAGTCTTTTGGTTGTTTTGTGACTAACAAAAGAAAAAGAAAGTTTTGTTTGTCCATTCTCAGGTACGCAATTCAAAGAAAAGGGAGACCACGTTCCTAGGTGATTCACGTTCGTGCTAGGATTGAAGATCTTGCAGATTACCATCGACGTAAGTCAATCGGATCACGCGACAAAAGGTATTATACTTTTTGTTACTTTATATGTATGTTTAATTAATTTAAAGGGTTAAGGTTCATCAAAGGAAAATTTTTAAAACATACTAAATCTATTTTTAGTCTCGCTTCCGCTGCATGTACTACGGTATTTTGCCCTACAATTGGTATCAGAGCCTAGGTTGAACCCTTTTAATTAATTAACGTATATATACGTGATTCTATTTCTTTTTATTGTGATTATGCATGTTTAGAAAGAGATGGCACTCTAGGTATTCGCATATATAATTACATGTGTATGTATGGATTTATATATGTTTTTATGTGAATTGTTGTTGCTCGATTTTGGTCCTAGAATTTCAATGTAATTTTTGTTTCGGGTTTGTAACAAGAAGGGTGGTCTATCATCGCCATAATTCCTTCTTGGTAGTTGCTATTTTTATATTTTAGTGTATTAATATTATGTGCAGTGTTTTTTATTGTATTAAATTTAGGTGCAGTTTTTATTGTAAAAAATTACTACAGTGATTAAAAAAAAAAAAATACTGCAGTATTATATTAGTTTATATACTGCTGTAATGTATTCGGGTATTGAAGATTCGAAGTCATGAAGAAAAGGAAGCAACCGGAACCAAAAACGAGCACCGTGCGCACCCTAGGAGTGGATTGGGCTGCGCATGGCAAGCCCAAATCATGGTGGGCTGCGCACGGCAGCCCCTTTGTGGGGTTGTGGTGTGTGCACGCCTATGGGGGCCAACCGAGGGATGAGCGTATGGTTGATGGCCACTTGAAGATCTTGTATTCCTAAACAATTGTTATTTACTTGCTTTTCTAGGATGGACCAAAATTGTTGCTATTTATTTTTTGCATAAATATTACAATATTTGTTATTGTATGATAACATGACATATAGAATATGAGTGCCACTCATATATCTCTTTTGGTATGAACATGCATTGAATGATTTAGGTATCTAAATTGGCAAATAGATAACTTGGTAAATCATTCTATGGGATTTAATCACATGCCTTAAATAATTGAGTGGGAGAAGGTGTTTTGTAACACCTATGGCCTCCAAGGTTAGTTGAGCTTTATTATTTATTGGTAATCCCCCCAAGGGGCGTCCATGAATGGAATTTAGCAATATACTTCCTTACAAGGATAGACTAGACAATTGACTCAAACGAGATCTACTCCCCAAGGAGGGATTTTCGTGAGAGAAAATTGAGGGTCGATATCTTGGTAACACACTCAATGTAATTTTATTGATATCCTCCCAAGAGTTCTTGTCAGTAAAATTGCAAGGCTAAAATTGAAAACGCTGGTTGTTATGTTAACAATTAGGTGGGACCTAGTCTAACTAGTAAATGGTGCGAACTCCCAAAGGAGGCGTAACGTTTATGGGTGTTGGATCACCGTTGAATTTTTTATGATTGAGTTATTTATTTAATTCAAGATAAATATTTAAAAGTGCTTTATCATGATTATTTACTTATATATGTTTTGTTGTATTCAAAAATTATGACCCCATCACTTATGAACATCCTGAAAGATAACACTTTAACTGGAGATAATTATGTCACATGGAAAAGGAAAATTGGGTTGTTGCTGCAAAGTGAAAAACATAAGTTTGTTCTAACTACTCCTAAACCACCTGCTCCTAATAATGAATCTAGCATAATGCAAAGAGATGAGTATGAGCAGTGGAAGACTTCAGATGATATGGCCAAATGTTATATTATGGCTACTATCTCCGACGTGTTGCAACAGCAGCATGAAGGAATGGAGTCTGCTGCTGATATAATGATGTCTCTAGAGGAGATGTTTGCTATGAAGTCCAGGACGACTAAGAGAGAGGCAGTGACTGCTTTTATGAATCTTAGGATGAAACTTGGACAGGCTGTGAAGGATCACATGATGAAAGTCATAGCACATCTCAACATTGCTGAACTGCATGGCGCTGAGATAGATGGTGAGACAAAAATTGATATGGTTGTCAATTCATTGTCAGATTCCTTTGATCAGTTCAAATTGGACTACACTTTGAACAAAAAGGAATACACCTTACAAGGTCTGATGCAAGATGTTCAAAGTGCTGAAAAGATCCTTGTGAAAAGCAAAGGTCAAGAGATTCATATGGTTGGAAAAGTTGCTACTGTTAAGACCCGTCAGAAGGTCAAGAAACAAAAGAAGAAAAAGCAACTTGGGCCTACCAAGAAGGAGACCAAGAAAGTAACCAAGATCAAAGGGAAATGCTTCCTTTGTGGTGAAAAGGGACATTGGAAAAGAAATTGCCCAAAGTCCCAGAATAAGAAGGAAGAAGGTAATGTTAATTATCTTGAAACATGTTTTCTGGCAGATTCTACTGATTCTTGGATCATAGACTCTGGAGCCACTAATCATGTTTGTTATTCCATGCAAGGGTTTCAAGAAAGGAAAAAGCTGAGTAAGAATGAAATCAATTTGCGCTTGGGCAACAGAACGTTAGTGTCTGCAAGTGCAGTGGGAGATATTAGAGTTTATTTGGATTCTAGAAGGCATTTAGATTTGATAGACGTTTATTATGTACCTCAATTCAAGAGGAATTTAATTTCAGTTTCTTGTTTAAATAAATTTGGATATTCGGTTACTTTTAATAAAGTTTTTATTATTAGTAACAATGAAAAAATTATTTGCCAAGGTACATTGGAAAATGGTCTATACTTCTTGCATAGAAATATCTCTCACTCGTTAGACACAGAAATAACGGAACCTAATCATAAAAGAGTAAAATTATCAATAGATGAAACCTACATATGGCATTTACAACTAGGTCATATTAACCTTAATAGGATTAAAAGATTGGTAAGTGACGGACCTTTAAGTGACTTAAAGGTTGATGATCTACCAACTTGTGAATCTTGTTTGGAAGGTAAAATGACCAAAAGGTCATTCTTGGCCAAAGGTGCAAGAGCCACTGAATGTTTAGGATTGATACACACTGATGTATATGGACCTATGAGCATTCAAGCTAGAGGTGGATATGAGTACTTCATCACCTTCACAGATGATTACTTGAGATTTGGCTATGTGTATCTCATGTGACATAAGTCAGATGCTTTTGACATGTTCAAAGCATTCAAAGCTGAAGTAGAAAATCAGCTTGAGAAACACATAAAAATCTTGAGGTCTGATCGTGGTGGAGAATATCTATCTGGTGAGTTTCAGTAATATCTTATTGATAATGGGATAGTTTCTCAGTTTTCTGCACCAGGAACACCTCAACAGAATGGGGTGGCAGAAAGGAGAAATAGAACTCTTTTGGATATGGTTAGGTCTATGTTGAGTTATTCAACACTTCCTATTTCTTTTTGGAGATATGCTTTACAAACTGCTATATACATTCTAAACGATGTACCATCTAAGTCTGTTCCTCAAACACCGCATGAGTTGTGGACTGGGCGCAAGCCTAGTTTACAACACTTAAGGATATTTGGTTGTCCTGCGCATGTGTTAAAAGGAAAGACAGATAAGACGGAGTCCCGTTCAGAAACATGTATATTTGTAGGGTATCCAAAAGAAACTAAAGGATATTATTTCTATAGTCCTTTAAATCTTAAAATATTTGTTTCGACAAATGCTAAATTTCTGGAAAAGGATTATATGAATGATTTTGTGCCTAGAAGTAGAATTGTCCTGAATGAGATGTTAGGAGATACAATTCCATGAGAGGTTACACAACTTAACCCAATTGTAAGTTCCGATCCAACACAAGATCAACAACCTACCATTCCTCATCGTAGTGGGAGGGTTAGAACACAACCTGAAAGATACATCGGTCTAGGAGAATCAGTGGAGAATCTCTCGGACGACGATGATCCCTACACGTATAAGGAAGCAATGGAGGATGTTAATAGTCGCCATTAGCAAAAGGCAATGCAATCTGAGATTGAATCCATGTTCGATAACAAAGTCTGGTCCCTTGTAGACTTGCCTAAAGGGATAAAACCCATTGAGTGCAAGTGGGTATACAAGAGGAAAATAGGTATGGATGGAAAGGTGGAAACCTTTAAAGCTAGATTGGTAGCTAAAGGGTATACACAGAAAGAAGGAATCGATTATGAGGAAAACTTCTCTCCTGTGGCCATGCTTAAATCCATTAGGATACTCTTGTCCATTACAGCTTCTTTAGATCTAGAGATTTGGCAAATGGACGTCAAGACAGCTTTCCTTAATGGAAGTCTTGACGAAAGCATCTACATGATGCAACCAGAAGGATTCATTGAAAAGGGCCAAATGGAAAAGGTATGCAAGTTGCAGAAATCCATATATGGATTAAAGCAAGCATCCAGATCCTGGAACATAAGGTTCGATCAAGCTATCAAAGGTTTTGGATTTATTTAGAATCCTGACGAACCTTGTGTATACAAAAGGATTAAGGGCGACAAGTTGGTTTTCCTGATTCTTTATGTTGATGATATACTACTCATTGGAAATGATGTAGGTGTATTGACATCAGTAAAAGAATGGTTAGCAAAACAATTTGATATGAAGGACTTAGGAGAAGCAAGTTTTATTCTAGGTATCCAAGTAATAAGGGATTGAAAGAATAAAACGATTGCATTATCCCAAGCTTCATACATAGACAAGATCTTGTCTAGGTTTTCCATGCAGGATTCCAAGAAAGGTATGTTACCTTTCAGACATGGAATCAAACTTTCTAAGGAACAAGTTCCTAAGAATAAGCATGAAGAGCAATTCATGAGTAGAGTTCCATATGCCTCAGCAGTTGGAAGTCTCATGTATGCAATGCTCTGCACTATACCAGATATTTGTTTTGCTGTTGGCATAGTTAGCAGGTTTCAATCGAAACCTGGTCCTGATCACTGGACGGCAGTCAAGCATATTTTCAAGTATCTTAAGAGAACTAGAGATAATATGCTTGTATACTCTAGAGGGGATTTAATTCCCGTTGGGTATACAAATTCTGATTTCCAATCAGATTCTGACTCCAGAAAATCCACATCAGGGGCTGTGTTTACTATTGAAGGAGAAGCAGTCATATGGAGGAGTATCAAGTAATCTTGTATTGCTGATTCCACCATGGAAGCTGAGTATGTTGCTGCATGCGAGGCTGCCAAAGAGGCTGTTTGGCTCCGCCAATTCTTGATAGACTTGGAAGTGGTTCCTAGTGCGAATAAGCAGATCACTATCTACTGTGACAACAGTGGAGCAGTGGCTAATTCGAAAGAACCAAGAAGTCACAAGAGAGGAAAAAACATTGAAAGAAAGTATCATCTTTTAAGGGAGATTGTTCAAAGGGGTGACGTGACGATTACCAAAATCGCGTCAGCAGAAAATCTAGCAGATCCCTTCATAAAGGCTCTACCTCAGAAGAGTTTCGATGGGCATCTAGAGAACATGGGCATGAGAGATAGGACACATTTGCTATAGCGCAAGTGGAAGATTGTTAGGATTATGCTCAATAGCAAGAGCGTAATATTGTAATTGACAATCTTTTTCATATTAATAAAGTGATTTCTGGTTTAACAAATCTTATAGCATTTATAGTTTAATATTACAATTGTCAAAGTAAATAATCATAAGGTCTAAAGACTATGAGAAAAGAAGAATTGTTCGTACATCTGGATATGTATGAGGTAGACACAATTCTTTAGTTAGTCTTGAATAATGTTCACAACTTAAGTTAAAGGTTGGGCACCTTTATCTTGTTAAAGTTGTAGAATTCTTTTGCTAGCATTTGAGTGGGATCAAATGAGATATGATGAGTCTAAAATCATCGGAGTGTCTTCGAGTAAAAGAATCTAGTGCACTAGGTGCATTGAACAGGATCACAATGAAAAGCTTTATCTAGAACCGTCAATAGATAATAGTCTTTTCATTATCAGGACAATCGAAGAGTCTATCTTAATCCTGAAATAAAAGATGGACTTATGGTTGCAAGTGATATCATTTGAGTTATCAATGAGTACGATTATATAGCATAGTCTATCCTCGATAGTTTTGTGATATTCATTTGTTAATCGATAGAGGACTTTTTTTATAGATATGAACATCGTGGCTCCATTTATTAAATGAGAGTATAATATCATCATATGGATGTTTTGAGGTAATTGGATATTAAATCTCAACGTTGAGTTTTCGATAGTGACTATTGAAAACATGGCTTCTGGACAAGTCAAAATATCCAAGTTCAAAACGTGGTCATATGAGTAAATGTGGTAACTTGGAGAGTTATATGCGGTCTATGAACTCTTGGCGATTACTGATATTAATCACGAGGATACACTATCTCCAACATGATTGTCTAGGGTATGAATGAGGAACATCTTCTTATTCTATCTTTATTTAAGAGTTCAATTTTAGCTCTTTAGTGGAATGAGTTAAAATTAATGGATCGAACCTAAGTGAATCATTTGTTGATTGTGATTAGGCTATGTCTATTGAAGCTTCAATTTAGATAGCCCGCCAAGATCCCCAATCCACACGAACTTGCATGGATCACTTGATATATTCTACCGGACCAATTTATGGGTCCATCTAGAATTGCATTTAATATATTAAGAATATAATTTGCACATTATTTGTTTAATGAGATGATCAATTTTATTAATATATTAATGAAAGACATGTGGGCTTGTTTCTTTTAGTAAGAATGGTTCTGGTTCACATGTGGGCTTTTTATTTAAAGTCCAATGGATTAAATAAAATAAGGAAATAATATTTGGCCCATTTATTGTAAGTGGGACGGCAAGGCTATATTTATAGTCAAAAATATTATTTTATTTTATTGTTTGATTAAATGAGAATTAATTAATTTATTAATTAATTATTTAATTAAGAAACAAAATCTTTTTCTGATTAGGAAATATGTTTCCTAGAATTATACTATCAGTATACTAAAAGTAAAAAGACTTGTTTGGTAAAAAAATAAATAATTAATTTTATTTATTTAATCAAATAAGAAGTCTTTTTATTTAAGTCAATAAAAGAATAAAAATACTTATGAGTTGTATTAGGGTTAGGAGTCTAAGTTGATGTGAATTAGGGTGCAACACAAATCCTTTTTGGTAGAGGAATTGCGGCAACCCTAATGGCATTAGAAGGTGATTTCGGCAACCCTAGTCGAAAGAGAAGGAAAAATTCGGCCACCCTATATAAGAAATAATATAGGGTTCGGCCACACTAAGTGTTGGACTGGATCAATTTGTTCTTCTTCTCATACTCATAGAAAAGTGTTTGATTATTCTACCAAGACAAAAAAAAAGTGAGAAGAGATTATTCTTTTGATGGTACACTAATTGCTTGTTCATCAATAAGCTTGTGTGTACAACATCGAATTAGGTTCACGCGAGTTTCGATCATTAGATTGAGAACTCAAAAGTCACCGGAATAATCTTTGCAGTCTTTTGGTTGTTTTGTGACTAACAAAAGAAAAAGAAAGTTTTGTTTGTCCATTCTCAGGTACGCAATTCAAAGAAAAGGGAGACCACGCTCCTAAGTGATTCACGTTCGTGCTAGGATTGAAGATCTTGCGGATTACCATCGACGTAAGTCAATCGGATCACGCGACAAAAGGTATTATACTTTTTGTTACTTTATATGTATGTTTAATTAATTTAAAGGGTTAAGGTTCATCAAAGGAAAAATTTTAAAACATACTAAATCTATTTTTAGTCTCGCTTCTGCTGCGTGTACTACGATTTTTCCCTACAGTTTTAGTGTGCTTAAAGCTTTCAATAGATTGATCTCCTATTGACTGATTTTCGATTGTGTGTTATGAACCGACCGGAGACGCACACAACGTGTTCGATGAAATGTCTTCTATGCATGTCTAGAAAAGTAGACCTACTTAGGCTAGCATATAGGATTCGTTAGTGCGCCAATGTCCTTAACGAACCCATTCATATACTCTGAGTAATCGAAAGATAGGCTTGGGTATGTTTTGGATGCAACCTATTCTACTCGACCAAGATTATAGATTAACATTTGGATGCATGAATCTATGAATTGCATGAGTATATTTTTGGTATGCAATTGAGTCTAGAAAGGAAGTTAGGAAAGGGTGGGTTATAGTCAAGTCCTAGCATCATATTCTTCATTAGTACATTCAAATTTATTAATTGTTATTTCTCTTTCGCAATAGCACATATCCTTGTTATTAGTTTAATTTAGTTTGCTTTAAGTAGTTATGTATGAAAACCTTTATGTATTACTCATTTGAATAGCACTTAGGCTAATCAATTTCGATAATCAGTCACTTGATCCTTGTTGGGAACGAACGAACTTTACTATTGTACTACTCTCCAACCTCATACGATTGCGAGTGTCACTAAGAGTGTAGTCACACGGTAGGAGATCCTTAGGAAGAGGATTACACCCACCTTTGGACGAAGTCAACCGTGCTAGATGAATTGTGAAGGAATTTGAAGAAGTTCCAAGTCAAGGCCCTGAATATTGTGGGTCAAGCACCAAGGAGGGAGGAACAAGCCCCTATAAGGAGAGAAGAAACTTAAGACCCTCCCACTAACAAAGGTTAAAGGATGACCATGGGTATTCATTGACTACAATTAGGAATCAACCTTTACCAATTGTCTTAGATCCGGTTGCAAGGAGATATGAGCTAAAGTGCATGCACATCAACCTCTTACCCTCGTTCTTGGGGAAGTCAAATGAGGATTGCTTACAATTCAAGAAGGAATATAATATGATCATTGAGACATTCCATATCATGAAACTCACTCGGGAACAACAGCATATGAGATGCTTCCAATATTGCTTAAAGAATATGACGAAGAAATGGTTTGTAAATGCCTCACTTTTTGATTGGCTTATTTCGTTGACAAAATCACAATGAAGTTTAAAATTGTAAGGGTAGCTTAGGATTGAAGAATTCTCCACAAATGCTATTGGACCTCAATGTGGACTTCAAGTGCTTCAAAGAAGGTAGATTACTTGTCTTGACTCTTATTTGAATAGATTTAGATTGCACACACACACACATCTCATGCATTTACATGTCTTATATATTCTTGTGTGTTTCTTGTTTTATACTCATGCATGTTATTCACTCACTTCACACTTGCACATCATGCATATAGATTAGGTGTGCCTTGTTGATTTGAAAAGAGAGTTTTTCTCTTTGTCACGGTCTGTGTCGTTATGGGTACCACGGCTGGTGTACCTTGCATGCACCGCGGTTCTTGTCAAATGTTGCCTCTGATGTTTTTCATCGTGCATGACCGCGGCTGGTGCACCTTACCTCTGGAGAGGCCTCCACCACGAAACTTTCCAAAGCCCTCTACCACGGTGCAGACACCTTGTCTGTACCACGACACACACAGCAATTGTGACGTGTTTTAGTTGTCCAGGTTAAAAACAACGTCACTTCTCTTATGGTCTTCTATATATATGTCTCTTTCTCTTCTTAGTAGACTTAGAGCTTATAACTTGAGTTTCTTGAAAGCTTGAGAGTGTCTTGCAAGAAAAGTTACCAATACTTGATTTTTATCAACCAAAACTCAAATAATCATCATCCATTCTTGTTTCAAGCAGCATCTAGCATCATCTAGGTGTCTTCTTCATGGGTTTTCTTTAAACATACATGACTTGTAAGTAGATCATCATCTTAATCTATTCTTGTGTTCTTGTTTTACAAGATATCTTTTTTAAGACTTGATTTGTATCAAGATTAGATTTTTATCTATATGTGGAGATTTTTATGTTGTGTGATGAGCTTTGTTTGTGATAGCTATTGCATCTAGGGTTTTATTTGCTCATATAGCTAAGTTGTATGCATGTCATATAGCAACATGATATCTAGGAATATTTGACATACTCATTCATGACTAGATAAGCTTAAATGTTTGGCCTTGCATTTATGCACTTTGAATATTGTTCATATTCACATTAGGTTGTATTTCTCTTATATTGAGAGTTAAGTCTTGAATTTACCTTTAGTTTTTTACAAGCAAGAGCCTAGAATCACTATTAAAGGCCCGCAGGTAGCAAAGACGAATTAGTAATCATATAGGTGTGATGTGGTCAACCTAGATTGTAATCGTATTTGCAAATAGTGGATTTGAGGGTTCGATTGGCAATTATGCCTGTGAGTTTTTTTTTTTTACCCTTTTGGGGTTTCCTCACGTAAAACAAATCATCGTGTCATTTTCATTTTTCCGCACTTACTTTACATGATGATTTGTGTTAGACATTAGGGGTGGTTGAGATTAATATTGATTAACCAAAATAGTTGGCAATTAGTTTGGTTAAAACCTATTCACCCACCCTCTAGGTTTATTTAGATACTTATTTTTAATTGACATCAAAGCGAGTTCCTTAACATAATTAAGAGATCCCTTGCTCTCATTAGAGTGCCTTGCATTTGTTTGCAATTAGTTAGTGTGTCTTGTTTGCCTTGTTCGGTTGTTTGCATTCATCTTGAAACAAATAACAGTGTGTTCTAAATATTATCTAGAAGGGGAGTGAAAAGATTTTAATTCGAATATTACCAAATTTTCGTGATTAGACAATTTTACGAAAATAACCCCAATCTAGTCAATACAATAAATCAAGTGTAAAAGCTGTAAGGATTCCCATATATTGATTGGCTTATTACGTGGACAAACCACCTGTTGGGGTTGATAATGTAAGGGTAGTTTAGGTGAGTAAGCTTCAAGCTCGAAGGCCCTTTCAAGACCTCAAGGGACAAGCACGCCAAAGGTATAATTTCTAGTGCTTGGTTTTCTTTGAAGAGATTTAGTTAGCACACACACACTTAGCATACTTGATCATGTGTGCATACTCTTCACATGTCACTTTACACACTAGCACTTTGATTGTTATATCTTATTGTGTGTATATGTGCTTAGTAATTCGTTTCCCGACAGTATTCGGAAAAGTCCGCGCATGCACTAGAATGTGCTTGGTTTTGCACGAAGACCGCCCACGGAGAATGCCCTTGGCTTCTCTTTGGTTTTCACCTCTGTTGGTGAATGGCGGTTATGATCGGCGGCCTGGCCGCCGAATGAAACCGCTGTTTGCATCCAGAAGTGTCTGGAGCAATTATGCGGTCACGATTGGTGGTCACGACCGCCGTTCGAAACTGCCGTTCATACCTGATCGATTTAATATCTCGGGTTTGATTCAGCGGTTGGATCGGCGGTCACAAAACCGTCGAATGAAACCGTCGTTGTTCCCCTATTCTTCTCGGGTTCAATTCGGCGGTTATGATCGACGGCCTGGCCGCCGATTGAAACCGCCGATTGGTGCGTTTCAGGGGTAAACTTATCTTTTCATATGCCCAATTCTTGATGTCTATAAATATCTTACTTTCTCATTCTCTGATTAAGTTCTTTGAGTCTTTAGAACCCTAAACTTCAAAGAGAGATTTTTGAGAAAAAATCAAATCAAGAACTCACCTTTAAACACTCAAATCAAATCCTTTGTGCATCAAAGTTCATCTTGCATTCATCCATGAATGGGTTTGCATCATCACAACATGCTTGGTAAGATTTTGATTAATTTCATCTTATTTTAATATTTTACTATCAAGCATATTCTCTTTTAATTTACTTGTATGTTTTTGATCATATGATTAATACAAGATTAGAGAATTAATTGTGATGAATTGATTGAGTGTTGTATTGTGATAGCTAATTAGGTTTTTGATTAATCTTGATTAGCTAAGCTATTTGACATGTCATCTAACTATTGATATCTAGGATTGAATTAATTGTATATCATTATCCTAGGTAAGCATTTAGAGTAACCTAGCTCTAAATTGCATTTTGAGTATTTTACATATTCACATAGGTTGCATAATCTCTTCATTGAGAATTAAGTCTTGAGGCTAAGATTGCTTAGGCCTCAAGCAATTGGACTAGAGCCACTTTTAAAGGCTCGAGTGATAGAAGTGGGGGGTTATTGACCGGTGTGTTAGACGAGGTCTACATAGGTTGTAAACTTCATTTCGAATAGTGGATTTCGAGGTCCGAGTGTGGCGCACTAAACAGCCCGTGGTTTTTTCCAGTGGTTGGGTTTCCACGTATACATCAAGTGTTATTTAAATTCCACACTATATTACACTTGCTTGTATTTTTGACTAGTAGAGGCATTTTCATAAAATTGACTTGCATGTGAAAATTGGGTAATAATAGTTAAAATCTATTCCCCCCCCCCCCCCCCCTCTAGATATATTTATCATACACACCGAGCGTTATTGTATTACTTTCAAAAGCGAAATATAAATGACACTTGTAAGGACCTCTATTTTGTGATTGACTTATTTCATGACATGCCACATTAAGGATGATTGTGTAATGGGTAGCTTAGGTCATCTTGATGGTTATTAAGGCAAGCTTCCAAGCATCTCTGTGACTTCAAGATCAAGAGCTTCAAAAGGTATAACATTTGACCTTGATTCTTGAAGAGATTAAGGTGCACACACACACTTCATGCATTTGTAATTGACATGCATTTGTACCTCATTGTTTATGTGTGCATTCCTCTCACAACCACACTTGAACTTCATGTTAGCCTTAAGTGTGTTGTAATTCATTTCCGTTTGTGTGATCGGAAACATCCGCATTTGCATGATGGTGAGCATGTCTTAGCGCGATGGTTGACCACTTGAGAAGGTCTCATTCTTCTCTTGGATAAGTGTTAGATTTGGTTTGGTTGTTTGGAGTGAAGTGTCTAGTTTTAAAAGATTGGATTTTATGTTTTAAATGTTTTCAAAACTGACCTTTGCATGGTCTTGTGACCATAGCGTTTTATACAAAGTTTCAAAATTAGTTTTGAAAATTTCTGTACAAACTAGACACGCATACCTTTCCAATGGTATATTATTTGTAATATTTCATGACTGTTTGGATTGGTTTTGATATCTCCAAAGTGACCACTAAAACAAAGCATCCTTGCTGTTTTCCAAGTCTGACCTTTGGTCACTCCATTGACCATAACTCTTTCTACAGATATCAAAACGTCATTCCATAAAAAGGAGTAGAAAGTAGATATCCATACCTTTCCAACGGTATATCAAACGAAAGGTTTCGATGTCGTTTGGTCATGGTTTGGGGCGCTCGAAATTCAAGCTATTGTGCTGATTTGCCAGTGCGCTGGTAACTGCGCAGGTCTACACCAACGCAAAGGACCAGCGCAATGCTCCGCCCTTGTTTTGTAATTTGACCATATCACACTCATTAGAAGTCCAATTAGACTCATTTTTGAAGGGAAATTCACGAAATTTATAGGGCTATCATCTAAGCACTATAAATACATCTCTTTCTCTCATTTGTATTCAAGGAACAAAAAGCTACAAAACCCTAGAGAGAGATTAAGAGTTCCCTAGTGAGAGAAAGCACCAAGATTGCTTATTTAACTCTCCGAAACCCAAAACTCATCATCTTCATGCATATCTAAGCATCTTTAAAGCATGGGTCTTCTTGGTTTCATGACTAGGTAAGTTAGAACTTCATTAAATAACATTTAATGTTCTTCTTACTCTAGATTAGGTATTTATTGCTTGATTAAATACCTAGACTCTTTTTATTGCATATATTTATGAGTCTTGATAACATGATTGGGTTTGTATTTTGATAGCTTAATTGATTAGGTCATTTTTGTCTAAGAGTTAAGTCATAAACATTCTTGTGTGATTTATTGATAACTAGGTTGATAAATTGTCTTTTAGTCAACTAGTTAAGCCTTTGAATGTTTATGTGTTGTTTTGTTGACAATTAGGCTGCTAGAATCTCTTTGCATCTAATTGAGTCCTCATGTATGAGCATCTAGGCATTGTTGATAACTAGAGTGTTGATTTGCATTATAACATCTAGTTAAGCATTATATGTTTGTCTAGCATATTTTGTGTTGAGCATAATTGTCATATGCACATAGACTTTTAATTCTCTACAACGAGTCAAAGTCTTGTAGCTTCTAGGTGAAGTTGCACAAGCATTGTACTAGCTCCTCTGTAGAAGGCCTGCGGGTAAATTAGAAGGTGCTCATGCTAAGAGTAGTGGATCGTGGAGATCACTTGAGGGTGTAACCTTCTCTTCATAGAGAGGTTATCTAGGGTTGGTCTAGGTTCGCTATTAAAGGCGTATGGGTAGTAGTGGTGGGTTAGTGACCGAGAATGGTTGAGGTCAACCTAGGTTGTAAACATCATTACAAGTAGTGGATTCGAGGATCGAGTGTGGCTAGCTAAATAGCTCGTGGTTTTTCCTTGTTGAAGGTTTCCATATAAAAATCAAGTGTTCTTTATTTTCTGCACTTTATACTTGATTTTATTGTTTGTTGAATTGGGTTTATTATGATTAATATTGACTAATCGAAAAATTGGTAATAATCGATTAACAATCCATTCAACCCCCCCCCCCCCCCCCCCCCCCCCTCTAGGTTGTGTTTAGACGCACACTATAATATTTTTTCAATTGGTATCAGAGCGGGTTCCTAAGCATACATAGGAGATCCTTGCAACTTTCGTGTGTCTTGCATTTGTGTGAATTTTGTTCTTTGTATTCACTTGCATTCATTTCACCTAAACACTATGTGTGAGAGTGAAACACTTAGAGAGGGAATTTTTAGAGAGAGGATTGATTGCCTCTCCGTTGATGTTGAGGATGCTCCAACCCTTAGAGGTTCTATAAGCACTCGCTCCAACATCCTTGCTTCCACTTCATGTAGTGACTCCGATGAGGAGAATGCCCTTGTGGCAACGAAGTTTTGAAGGTTTTTTAAGCTTGAGAAAAAAAATGTTAACTCAAGAAGAAATGACTTCAAGGTGAAGACCTCGTTCAAGAAGTGTGAAGAAGTCTCTTCCCATGTTGAAGAACATGTGCCTAACTTCACAGCTTTTGGGGCTTCCTATATGGAAGATGAAGATAAAGGCAAAAAGACTTTAAATGTTGACTCAATTTATGAGTGTCAAATGCTCATTCTCAATGTGCTAAAGAAAAATGAAGAGCTCTCCAATGAGAATGAGTCCTTAAAGATGTGGAAGATTTCCTTAGTGGAAAAGATCTGTGCTCTTGAAGAAGGCAAGCAAATTTGTCAAGTCAAACTTCATCAGTCCAGGGAGATGATTTCTGAGCAATTGGAAGAAAATGCCATTCTCATCTCTCTAATGAAGACCATGGAAATTAAGTGTTCCATGAATGACTCCTTGATGATGGGCGTGATTGATGTGTCCGAATATGAAAATGAGATTGAAGATTGCCACCAACAGATGAAGGCAATGAAAGATGAACTTGCCAACAAAGAGAATTCCTTTAAGCTTGTCAAGGAAAGAGAGATAATGTGCCTTGAAGAATTGAAGGAGGCCAAGGTCAAACAACCTCAAGCTCAAGGCAAGAGAAAAGCTTCATCCAAGCAACCTTCAACTCAAGTGTAAGGATTCCCATTAATTGATTGGCTTATTTCGTGGACAAACCACATGTTGGGGTTTGGTTGTAAGGGTAGTCTAGGTGATTAAGGTTGAAGATCAAAGACCCTTTCCAAGACCTCAAGAGGACAAGCACCAAAGGTATATTTGTAGTGCTTACTTTGCCTTGAAGAGATATAGTTGCACACACACACAACATGCATAACTCTCATTCTTGAATGCTGTGTTTATATTTTGTGTGCATTGTGCTTTATTGATTATTCAATATCTCTTCTTGCATTAAATTGATTGCATCTTGTACTATGAAATGCCATGACATGATAGGCATTATGATGCATTCAATACCCACACTTGCACTTCATGTATGTTAGCTTTTAGTGTGGAGTAATTCGTTTCCCGAAGGATGTTCGGAAACGTCCGCGCGTGCACGTTGGTGTACTCGGTTTTGCGCAAAGACCGCCCACGGAGAATGCCATTGGCTTCTCCTTGGTTTTCACCATTGTTGGTGATCGTCAGTTATGATCGGTGGCCTGGCCGCCGAATGAAACCGCCGTTTCAGTCCAGATAGGTCTAAAGCAATTATGCTGTCACGATCGACGGTCACGACCGCCGTTCATACCTGATCGATTTTGATCTCTCGGTTGGGATCGGCAGTCATGAAACCGCCGAATGAAACCGCCGTTGTTCCCCTGTGCGTCTCAGGTTCAATTCGGCGGTCTCTATCGGCGGCCTGGCCGCCGATTGAAACCGCCGATCGGTGCGTTTCAAGGGCAAAATTATCTTTTCACTTGCCCTGTTCTTGATGTCTATAAATATCACACTTTCTCATTATCTGAATAAGTTCTTTGACTCATTAGAACCCTAAACTTAAAAGAGAGATATTTGAGAGAAATTCAAATCAAGAACTCACCTTTAACCACTCAAATCAAACCCTTTTTGCATCAAATTTCATATTGCATCTCCTATGACTATATAGAGTGCATCTATGTATGGGTTTGCATCATCATAACTTGCTTGGTAAGATTTTGATTAACTTCATCTTATTTTAATATTTTTATTACCAAGCCATCTCTTTTAAATTACTTGTATGTTTTAGATCATATGCTAAATACAAGAAAAGAGAATTAATTGTGATGAATTGATTGAGTGTTGTTTTGTGATAGCTTTGTATCTAGGATTGGTTATCCTTTGCTTAGCTAAAGTTATATGCCATGACATATAGCTATATGTGATATCTAGGATTGATTATATTGTCATCTTATAATCCTAGGTAAGCATCTAGAGTACTCTAGCTCTTATTGCAATATTTGGATATCATTGCATATTCACATAGGGTTGTGCATCTCTTTTGAGAGATTTAAGTCTTGTGTGATTGACCGGGATTAGGTCGGACACCGAGAATAGGTGCTCACATAAGCAATTGGACTAGAGCCACTTTTAAAGGCCCGCGTGGTAGAAGTGGGGGGTTATTGACCGGAGTGTTAGACGAGGTCTACATAGGTTGTAAACTCCATTTCAATTAGTGGATTTCGAGGTCCGAGTGTGGAGCACTAAACAGCCTGTGGTTTTTCCCAGTGGTTGGGTTTCCACGTAAAATTCAAGTGTTATTTAATTTCCGCATCTTATTACACTTGTATGTATTTTTGACTTGCTAGGGGTATTTTCGTAAAATTGACATGCACGCGAAAATTGGGTAATAATTAGATAAAATCTATTCACCCCCCCCCCTAGCTTTATATAGAACACACCGAGTATTCTTTTCATCAAGGAAAGTCCATACAAGCCTTGGCATCTCAACCAAAGCCTAGGCAATCCAAGAAGAAAGGACAAGTCCTTGAGAAGTCTATCACCTCCTCCAACAAGCCAACTATGAGGAAATGAGGTGATCAAAAGAAATATGTTCAACCAAGGAGGCAAGTTCAACCGGCTCAACCACCTCAACAAGCTAGACCACAAAGGTGCCATCAATCGACTCAAGCTCCAAAGAGAAGCAAACCGATGCACCATCAAAGACAACCTCATCAACATGGCAATGCCTCGATGAGATCACAATGTTATGGTATAAATTCTTACTTTGTACCTACTTGTCATTTTTGTGGTATAATTGGTCACTTAAGACCAAATTGCTTTAATTACATCAAGAGGTGTAGGTTAGAGAGCATGAAAGAAAAATGGTTGAAAAAGAGGGCAAGCTTACATAAACCTAGGGAACCTAGAAATATGTCTATGACCACTAAAAATGAAAAAATGGAACCTAGGTGGGTTAGAAAGAATGAACCCGCTTGCCGTTGTGCCAATGAGATACCCGTAGATGCTTCTAGGTCCAATGGACTTGGTAAGTCTATAGGGGCTCATGCCTCCCATTGACTTGGTTAGATTGACCCCATATGGGGAGCTCAAGCAAAGAGAGCAAGCTTGCATGATTCTTTATATGCAAAAAGTTGACTTATGTTATGCTCTTTTATGATTGCTTGAGTGTGCTTGGTGAATAACATTGAATAATGTTTTAATAATGTTTTTAATAACACCTTGCACGGTTGCTTTACTTGTATTGCATGATTTTTGTTATTGCTTGAGTATACTTATCTTTTTTAGGAATGTTCTACTTGCTAGTACATGTGATTAACCTCAAATTATTCTCTATGTTCATGATTCTTTGATATGCATTCTAAAAAGCTCTCTCTTGAAAAAGGGCTACTGGTAATATGACATGCAGCCGCCCAATATAGGAAAAGGCTACTCATTTGAAACCGAGTGAAAGCCTTCAAGAGAGTTACATTTGCATGATAAACAAAAATACATGCTTGCAAGGATAAAGGAGAAAAATAGAAAAGTTGAAAATGTTATTGATGATGTGTGTGATGCATTACTTAATAAAGACCTCAAATCGTTTATTGATGATGTGTCTTGCAATGTAGAAAAGATGATATATTTTTCATGTGATTAATACACTTTGCACACAAATGCTTGGATATATATCTTCTTATCATAACAACAGGGTCTTAATTGGTTTGACTTCATTTGGAAAACCTATTGATTGTTGCTTCGATTGATTCCTATGCATGAGCTTAATAGTACTTGTATTACATGATAAGCAACTTTTTCACACACACACTTTTCGTGAATAAAATCTCCTTGAATCTCTCTCAATCACATTTGTGGCATAAAATTGGAATATATGATTATGTGATGTGATCTTGCTTGTAGTTCTCTTTGCCATGGCATCCTATTATGGGGAACTCCTTTGCCTATATCATGACAAAAATAGGGAGTGGTATGATATAGGGGGAGCATTACAGATTGCTTAGCCATGGGCATTGTTGGGAAGAATTACTAATTGAGGGGGAGTAACCCGTTTAGGGAGAGCATTGCACATGCATGCTTTATTGTTTTTTAGTGCAATTGCTTTTTATGTTTGATCACCTCTCATGCACTTGTTCTTGAAGAGTGCTTTCTTGCTATTTTGTTGATCGAGGTATAAAAGTACCTATTTTATACCCCTAATTCCTATTACTTAGTGCTTGTTTCTCGGGTAAAACCGAGTATTTAATGGATTAAATAAGTATTTCAGGTAAATAGAGGAATTCAGGGGCATTGTTGTCATTTTGGACAAATCAGAGGCAAAAGTACAAAATTCAAGACTTTATTGAATATTCTGCGATTAAGGGAGAAGATAGGGGAACAGATTATAATTTGCCAGCCAAGACACAGCGAACAGCCACGTCACCCAAGTAGAACGGCGTCATTTGGCCTTCTACTTGCATAGACATGACGTCACGCTGATGTCACAGCGTCATCTACCTCCAGCCGGGTCAAACCGACCTGCAACAGACCCGACCCGACCCGAACCAAACCAGACCCGACCCGACCCGAACCAAACCAGACCCGACCCGACCCGACCCGAACCGGTTCAGACTCGGTGACTTCCCCGATCGATTCCAATCATTTTTCAGCTCTTTTTCGGTGGTTCTCCACCCAGATCGACGGCAGTCCTCCTTCCGGTCACGATGGACCAAGTTCGGGCCTCCCATGCAAAGGTTTTCAACTCTAACAAAGCTCCAAACTTCCATAGCCAAACCAAGCTTCAAGCTCACTTCCGCGACTTCTTGCACTCGATCTAGACGTCCAAACTCGTGTGATCTTCACGGTTCCATGCCACGAGATGATTCCCCGCAAGCTAGGGGATCGAAACCTGTGAGCTCGACCGACTTGGGAGATATTTCGTCCAAAAGCATGCCCAAACCTTCTTGGTATAAATATACCTCTTTTTCCTACAAAAACACAATCCCTAATATCCAAAGTCACACAAATAAACTCACTTTACTTACAATAAACCTACAATAGCTTAGAATAACAAGAACACCACACTTCACTTAGCTTGTAACTAGTGTTTAGGGTGGTTTTCCAGCCACTAATCTCGATCCATAGCATCCACACATTGATTCCGAGCTAGGGAAAGCAAGAGGAGCTGAGCTAGCTTGAAGACTTCTCCAACATCATTGGGTTGTCTCTATTGTCTATCTTATTTCCTTAGTTTGTTGTTAATGTGTAATTAAATAGCTATGTTAAGGATTTGGTGTATTCATGTGTTATATCTATAAGACTAGTTGTATCTATTATTTGAATTGAGCTTTAATTGATATATGCTTGTTAATTGATTAATCCAATTGTTAACTTGCAAAATAGGATTTACTTGATTAATACAAACCTTGCTTAATTTAGTTAACCTATAATTGAAGTGCTTAATTGTTATCAACTAGTAATTAGGTATTTTGCATGATTCATTAGTTCCCTAACATATCTCATTATCACTCTTGCATAACTTTGCATTAGTGGTAATTAGTTTAGCTAGTTAGTTAATTTAGTTAATTGTTATTGGTAAGTTTAGTGATTAGGTTAGTTAATTGCCTAAGGGATTGACAACCCTTAGTTGTAGTTGCATTTAGTTTAATATTAGTTTAGTTTAGTTGTTAGTTTAGCTTGTGACATCTCCCTTTACTTTTATTGCATGTTAATAGTGTAAATATATTGTGTGTATATATATATATATATTTTCTAAGACTTAGAATCGACTTAAGGTACCATACCTCCTTCGTGGGAACGATACCCTTGCTTTTAACCGCTATACGACTCGTTCGACTCGTATACTTGCGAAGGGTGAAAACACTCGCACGTCCGATAATTTACGATAGTTTTTAGAACTGTCGCGTTCGCGCCGATCATTTGTATAGGTACAATGTTCTACGAAGAGATTGAAGACCTTGAAGACTTATTTTTTTTAGGTATCTCTTTTTGTAATGTAGAATTTACATTTGTTTACCAATAGTTTTCTTTTGCTTTATAAGGATATTTTGTGATATTTTGTCATGAAATAGCCAAAGGTGGAGATTGTAAGGACCTCTATTTTGTGATTGGCTTATTTCATGACATGCCACATTGGGGATGATTGTGTAATGGGTAGCTTAGGTCATCTTGATGATTATCAAGGCAAGCTTCCGAGCATCTCCATGACTTCAAGATCAAGAGCTTGAAAAGGCATAATACTTGACCTTGATTCTTGAAGAGATTAGGGTGTACACACACACTTCATGCATTTGTAATTGACATGCATTTGTACCTCATTGTTTATGTGTGCATTCCTTTCACAACCACACTTGCACTTCATGTTAGTCTTAAGTGTGCTGTAATTCGTTTCCGTTTGGGTGATCGGAAACATCCGTGCTTGCATGATGGTGTGCATGTCTTAGCGCGATAGTTGACCACTTGAGAAGGTCTCATTCTTCTCTTGGATAAGTGTTAGATTTGGTTTGGTTGTTTGGAGTGAAGTGTCTAGTTTTAAAAGATTGGATTTTATGTTTTAAATGTTTTCAAAACTGACCTTCACATGGTCCTGTGACCATAGCATTTTATACAAAGTTTCAAAATAAGTTTTGAAAATTTCTGTACAAACATAGACACTCATACCTTTCCAACGGTATATTATTCGTAATATTTTATGACCGTTTGGATTAGTTTTGATATCTCCAAAGTGACCACTAAAATAGGGCATCTCTGCTGTTTTCCAAGTTTGACCTTTGGTCACTCCATTGACCATAACTCTTTCTACAGACATCGAAATGTCATTCCATAAAAAGGAGTAGAAAGTAGATATCCATACCTTTCCAACGATATATCATACGAAAGGTTTGATGTCGTTTGGTCATAGTTTGGGGCGCTCGAAAATCAAGCTATTGTGCTAATTTGCTAGTGTGTTGGTAACTGCGTGGGTCTATACCAGTGGAATGGACCAACGCACTGCTCTGCCCTCGTTTCGTAATTTGACCATATCTCACTCATTAGGAGTCCGATTTGACTCATTTTTGAAGGGAAATTCACGAAATTTATAGGGCTGTCATCTAAGCACTATAAATACATCCTTTTCTCTCATTTGTATTTAAGGAACAAAAAGCTACAAAACCCTAGAGAGAGATTAAGAGTTCCCTAGTGAGAAAAAGCACCAAGATTGTTTCTTTAACTTTCCCAAACCCAAAACCCATCATCTTCATGCATATCTAAGCATCTTTAAAGCATGGGTCTTCTTGGTTTCATGATTAGGTAAGTTAGAACTTCATTAAATAACATTTAATGTTCTTCTTACTCTAGATTAAGTATTTATTGCTTGATTAAATACCTAGACTCTTTTTATTGCATATATTTATGAGTCTTGATAACATGATTGGGTTTGTATTTTGATAGCTTAATTGATTAGGTCATTTTTGCCTAAAAGCTAAGTCATAAACATTCTTGTGTGATTTATTGATAACTAGGTTGAGAGATTGTCTTTTAATCAACTTGTTAAGCCTTTGAATGTTTATGTGTTGTTTTGTTGACAATTAGGTTACTAGAATCTCTTTGCATCTAATTGAGTCCTCATGTATGAGCATGTAAGCATTGTTGATAACTAGAGTGTTGATTTGCATTATAACATCTAGTTAAGCATTATCTGTTTGTCTAGCATATTTTGTGTTGAGCATAATTGTCATATGCATATAGACTTTTAATTTTCTTCAATGAGTCAAAGTCTTGTGGCTTCTAGGTGAAGTTGCACAAGCATTGAACTAGCTCCTCTGTAAAAGACCTGCGAGTAGATTAGAAGGTGCTCACGCCAAGAGTAGTGGATCGTCGAGATCACTTGAGGGTGTAATATTCTCTTCATATAGAGGTTATCTAGGGTTGGTCTAGGTTCGCTATTAAAGGCCTACGGGTAGTAGTGGTGGGTTAGTAACCGAGAATGGTTGAGGTCAACCTAGGTTGTAAACATCATTACAAGTAGTGGATTCGAGGATCGAGTGTGGCTAGCTGAATAGCTCGTGGTTTTTTCTTGTTGAAGGTTTTCACATAAAAATCAAGTGTTCTTTATTTTCCGCACTTTATACTTGATTTTATTATTTGTTGAACTAGGTTGTATTTAGACGCACGCTATAATATTTGCTTCAACACTTGATTTTTACGTGGAAACCTTCAACAAGGAAAACCACGGGCTGTTATGTGCACCACACACGAACCTCAAATCCACTAATTGCATTGTTGTTCACAACCTAGGTTGACCACGTCAAACTCTATGGTCACTAACCCACCAGTACTACTAGCAAGCCTTTAAAAGTGAACCTAGTCCAATTTGCTTGTAGCCTAAGCAATCTTAGCCACAAGTCTTACTTCTCATTGAAGAGATTAAGCAACCTATGTGAATATGCAAGATATTCAAATATGCAAATAATGCTAGGCTACACTAAATGCTTATCTAGGATTATAAGATGTCAATTAAATCACCTATATATTAATTGTTATATGTCATGGCATAAAGTATAGCTATATAAGATAAATAATCCTAGGTATAACTATCAAAATACAACACTCAAACATTCAACACATAATCTCAATCTTGTAAGTAGAAATTAATCTAAGAGCATACAAGTTATAAATGAGATAAATTGCTAAGTAAAAACACTAAGATTAGATGAAATTAGTGTTTAACTTACCATAACATGTGTGTTGAAGAAGACCCATGCATTAGCACATACTAGATGATCCGAGATGATGCTTGGATGATGATTTATGCATATGGAAATGGGTTTGGAGAGTTAAAGACAAGTTCTTGGGAGTTTTCTCTCTTGAAAATATTTGTTCTCTTGAAAGTATATGATATATATATATATATATATATATTTGCTCTCTCTTGAGACGAAGATAATAAAAGAATATATATATATATATATATATATATATATATTTAGGTTTAACACCCAAAACTGCACCGTTTACATATATATATATATATATATATATATATTTGGGTTTAAACAACCAAAACTGCACCGTTTTTTTTATGTTAGATGTATAAGACAAATGAGAGTAATCCAGTGGTGAGTTCATGTGAGAGGCATTCAAGAGGTCCAATTAATTTTCATATCAATTCCACTCATGCAACAAGTAAACACAACACAAACGAGCTCACATGCAACATTTAACACTTAATAAAACATCCTTGGAAAATCAAAAAATTCAAAGCAAATCAGTGTTGGCGTGAGGCTCGCGTGGTCGAGAGAGTGTCACGGCGTGAGGTGCACGCGCCTTTCACGCCAAGCTACTCTTGGTGTGGCTTTCATGCCATACCAAGCCGACTTCCGTTCCGAGCATTCTTCGGTCCAGTTTTGACCTCAGAACTTGGAATTCGATTCCGTCTTCGGAATATACACCCAGACTCAATTATAAACACGGAAAATTATATAACTTTTCACTCGAAGCTCGGAATTCGATTTCGGTTTCCAAAAAAAATAAGGAATGTCCCAAATGTCTCGAATATCATTCGAAACATATAAACAAGTCTCTTAATTGCTCGAAACTCATCTATGGACAAATCCACACATAAAAATATAACAAAGAAGTGCAAGTGTGGAATGTAAAGAGAATGAACACAAGAGCAATGAATATATATGCAATCATGATAAGTGTGTGTGTGCAACTAAGTCTCTTCAATGAAAACTAAGCACAAGAGATATACCTTTGGAGTGCTTATCAACTTGAGGTCTTGAGAGGGCCTTTGAGCTTGATCATCAACACCTAAGCTACCCTTACATTTCAAGCCCCAATTTGTGGTTTGTCACCAAAATAAGCCAATCAAACTTGAGGAACTTACACATCTCATTCATACACCCAAACACTATGAGTGGGAACAGAGTTGGAAGCGAGGGAGTCTCAAGTACAAGACCCCATTTGCTCACCGGGGTGAACTAAGCCTCATGGAAAGGCAAGATGGAGGCATATGTTTGCCAAATACATGACCGAGCATGGATGGCAATAGAAGATAGCTACACTCCACCAACTATGACTCCTACGAGAGGTGGAGAGGATGTCCTCATGCCTAAGGCACAATAGAGTGCTCAAGAGTTCGAGGCCTCCAAGTGGAACAACAAAGCAATGCACACCATCCTTTGTGCCATGGATGTCAATCAATATAAATTGATCCAAACCACTAGGATTGCAAATGAGGCTTGGGAGATTCTTGAGACGGCTCATGAAGGAACCGAAGTGGTTAAGAACTCCAAACTCCAAACTCCAAACTCCAAGTCCTCCAAACTCAATTTTTGACCATTAGGATGGAGGAGGATGAGTGCTTCAATGATTTCCAAGTGAAGTTAATGGACATAGTGAATCAAAGTCATCAACTTGGTGACCCTTACTCTGATAGGAGAATCAAGCAAAAGATCATGAGGTCATAACCATTAATAATATCTTATCAATTTTTGCATAAAAATGGTTTAGGATTTGTTAAACTGTATTTATTTAGTTGTTTGTAATTTGTATCACATCAGATTAAAATACATAACAATTAATAGTAATAAGGGTATAAATGTCAAATTATTTGTTTTCAAACAATTTTATATTTAAAAACAAGCAAGTTGACAATATGAGAAAATATGAGAAAATTAAAAAACAAACATGTCATTCAGTTACAGATTTCAGCCTCTATTCAGTTTTAGTTTTCAGTAAATTCAATCTTTGGATAAAATAAAATAAAAAACGACCCCTAAGAATTTGTCATATCAGCATATATATATTTTAAATATGACATCGATTGAGCCATGGTCTACCGGGACATGAGATCAATTATTACAAGTACGACCAAAAGTTACAGGAGTGGGTTCACACATCTTGAGATATAATGGGTAAATATGAGAATCTAACAACTATCACAAATAGACAACATGAGGTTACGGGTTCGAGTCCCCCCTCCCTTAAAAAACACCGAATTTATATATTATGTAATACTTAAAACAAAAAAATCACAAATATGAATAAGAAATGCAAGACCACTTTTCTTAGAAAGTTAGAATTCATATTCAAGTTTAATCATTATTCCATTGAATAATTTAAATTATATAATATAATAAAGTGAGCTGACTTAGTCATATATTTAACAATAAAACTAAGTTAAATCAATATAAGTAACAGTTAAAGTTTCCCATGTAAATCAACTATTCAAAAGTTTGTTAAGATCATTAGAGATATAAAAATAAAAATATTACTTTGAATCTTGAAAACCATTTAAAATTGAAATGGCAAGAATCACATGTAATCTACTTTTTTATTCCATTATTTTATACTGGGTTAGCTTCTTTCCTATCAATAATAATAATAATAATAATAATAATAATAATGTGTTTTTTTGAAATAATGTGTTTAGTGTTTTTTTATATTAAAAAATAAAATAAGTACTTATCAAAATGGTTCTCTTGAAAATTTTATATTTTAAATATATATCTCCACCTTGAACCGTATAATTTCATCCGGTGTAAAAAGATACAGTAATGCTACACATCCCACCTAATATCCCACATTTTTCATCCCACTACATGTAGCATGTGATGTGTCAAATTGTGAGTGGATACATGGGATAGGTGTTATTAATATGTATCCACTCACAATTTGACACCTCACACGCCACATGTAGTGGGATGAAAAAGGTGGGATATTAAGTGGGATGTTTAGCATTATTGAAAAAGATATTCATTAGAATCACATTAAAGGTTTATGTCAATATTACTGTACAAGATTTGTAACATAACAAATAATGGTTATCGAAATCCATTAAATTATAATCCAACAATTTAAACAAATAAGGAGTTTTAAAAATGATAAAAAAAAATAAAAAAATAAAAAAATCAAGATCCCCTACTCATCTCATTTTTGCTCATCTTTTAAACATCTGATGACATGTGTCAACCAAACAAATGAATGGTTAGGATTAATTTTTCTTATATTTGTTTCTCCCTCACTTGACAAACGACACTGTTACTTTCCAAAAGTTAATTTTTTTTTTCATTTTCTTTCTCCTCTCTAATCATCACCGGCTTCCTCTTCTCTCTCTCTCTCTCTCTCTCTCTCTCTCTCTCTCTCTCTCTCTCTCTCCCCTCCTTCTCCAACTCAATCTCAATCTCTCATATCCACCTCAAACTCTAGTCTATACTTAAATCAAAGCTCTGAAACTTGATTAATGGCAGCAACAAACACCAACTCAAGCTCGCAAATGGATCCAAAGAGCGGCTTCACACCAAAATATTTCATAGTCTAAGACAAAACATTTCTCTCCCACCACCATCTCACTTCTCAACCTCTCTCTGCTACACAATTCGTTCTCTCTCTCCTCCACTCCACCACCACCACCAATTTCTCAGAAACCCCATTTCTCTCATCTCCACTTCAAACCTTTTTTTTTTCCTTGTTTGTTTCATAATACTTTAACTTTTAATTGTATACTTTTAATTGCATAGATAATTTTTCATAGGACCGATTTTGGGAATGAGAGATTGAGATTGAGTTGGAAATGGAGAGGAGATAGAGAGAGAAGAGAGACGGTGATGATGAGAGAGGAGAGAGAAAATGAAAAAAAAATTAACTTTTGGAAAGAAGTGTCGTTTGTCAAGTGAGGGAGAAAAAAAATAAAAAAAATAAATCCGAACAATTTATTTGTTTGATTGACACATGTCACCAGATGCTTAAAAGGTGAGTAAAAATAAGATGAGTAAGGGATCTTGATCCCAAAAAAAAATGGTGGAAATGGAAGGATATGTCTTTTTCTATGTTTCAAAGAGCAAAAATATCCCCACTTTCCAAAAAAAATGTTGAAAAGAGAAATTGACTCCCGTGTAACTACAAGTTATGCTTAATGTTACTGGATACTTAGCTAAACCTTCCTGCCCACGCCTTAGTAGAAGTTGGAATTGTTTATTTAGGGAAACCATTACATTAAAATAAAATATCTAAGAGGGATCAATTTAGAAAATTTAACAATAAATATGTTATTGTTTTTAGGCAGCGGGCCAGCGGCTACCATTTATCGAACTTACGCATTAAGAGTTCAAGACATATTGAAAACCCTCACTATCAAAAACAATATTAAGTGATGCAAAGACGAACGAACTACCAACAAACGTATTCACTTGAAAACCAACCAATTATTTTATGACCATCATCCCATGAAATTTGGTTGCTAAGTCGCTACCAACCAAACCATTGGCTATTGCCTATTGGCTTTTGGAGGTTGGTAAAGACATGCCATATCACACACAGTCACTGCCCCACAACTTGTCAGAATTCAGTCTTATCATTTCCATCCATATTTTTACTTCTCTCTTTTGGTTTTGGATAAGACCCGAGTCCCCGACCCTACCTATCCAAAGTCCAAACACCTACAAAATCTTAACAACACTACTGTATACACGTTTCATTAAGGGGTATTATTATTTTTGTCCCTCTAGTTTGAGGTATTCTCCATTTTGGTCCTTTAGTTTGACTATTGGCTCTTTTGATCCAAACCATTACTGTTATTCGTTGTTTTAGTCCCTACTGTCCTCCAATGTAGCCGTCAAACGTATGGAAGCTCTTATCTAAGATAAGGAACAAATGGAAACTCTTGATCCGTGAGTGTAAACTTTGAACTAAATTTCAAATTTCTTTGTGAAGATTATATTTCATATAGAACATAAGAAGAAAGTATTAAGATTATGCACCTTTCTTCGGTTCTGGAACGATCACAGAATGTTTCACAGGTCAGGAAAGAGTCACCAATCAATGGAACTCAAACTCAAACCACAATATAAGAATCCTCTCTTTTACTGTTTCTCTCTATTTCTGTATTTCACATACTTGTAATTTTCACTTACAGACACTTAGCCTTTTGTATCACTGAGTCCTACATTTACTCACATACTGCATAAGTGGTGTCTGTAGAATAACTGCATAGGCAGTTATCTACAGCAACTGCTACAACAGTTATTAATATGTGTTAGGTTGGGCTTCATGGGCCAAGGCCATGAAATTGGGTTTGGACCCATCTTGAGTGTACCCAATATATACTAACATCTCCCACTCGCACAAGTGGGTCCAACACAGCTCCATCAGAGAGAACATAATTATGACATCATCATAAAATCGTATAAGAGTATTCATACGGACAAATATACTATGTGACCTATGAACAATCAATGCAAAATATAAGGAGCTTTGAAATCTAAATTGTAAATTCTCTGTTTACAAGAGATATAATGTTGTTCATTATTGTGTCCTAGATTTAATTTTATAATCCTTTTTATCAGTCCGAAGCATACTTAACCTCTCATGAAGCTATGCTTGACTTTATCACATTTCATGTATTCACAATTGTATCTCCAAATACAATTGGCTAGCCGGTGAACACATAAGTAAGATAAAAAGGTATTAAATCTTCCCATTCTATCTTAGTCTCTTAGTCTCCAAAACAGCTGCTACCTTAGACATGCCCCATAGGCTGTATTATCATAGCCATAGAAATAACACGCTAAAGGTGCTAACACTATTCTGTCACTTTAAGACAAAGTGAATGGTTATAAGGACATCATTTGAAGTGTTATATAACTTCAATGGAACTTACACAATGAGGAAGCATGGATTCATTCTCTCATTTTCCACATTGGTCACAAATAGCACACGAGGTATGAAACACGTGTTACAGTGATTTTTATTCTAAACGAGAATAACTATGTCTTTCTTTAATTCACTGTACAGATCTAAGTTCAGTCACATCCTATGACTAACCCGAGTTCTTAAAAGCTCACCATTCTTTAAAGCCACGTTAAGGTCTCATATCTGGCTAAATCAGGTATCAATGATAGTGGGGCCTATCATGATCGGTTCTAAAATATATGTATATTTATTAAGAACCTCATCTTGACACAATCAAGGCGACATTTTCATATATATTAGCTCCTTTTATAATATTTCTCACATATTCTACATTATATATGTGTCTCATCTCAACTTGTTCTCCTAAACAACTGAGGCGACCGCACGTGGAAGAATGCCGGTCTTAACTTGACGACATTTTATAAAAAACAATTCATTTGTGAAATATAACATGCTAATAAAATTTCAAAAACAGAAACCAATTTTATTTATAACTATAATAACATCATTCAGTACAATGATTCAATCTATCAATTACAATCTACGCAACCCTAATGACTTAGCATGTGATTCATGGACGTCTCTAATCATAGCTTTAGTGAGAGGATCAACTTCCATCCCATGGGTTGAAATGTATTAAATCATTACTTCTTTCTTCGATATGATGTCTCTGACAAAATTGTATTTTGTCTCTATGTGTTTGGATTTACTGTGATACTTGGAGTCTTTAGTGTAAGCAATCGCTGCTTGACTATCACAGTAAACAGTTATTGGCTTTCCTATGCCCTAAGAGACATTCAGATCTTCCAAAAATCTCTTATGCCAGATGGCTTCTTGTACTGCTGCCGAACATGCCACAAATTCGGCCTCCATTGTTGATAATGCAATACATGTCTGTTTCTTGCTACTCTAAGAGATAGCACATTTACTGAGTAGGAATGCATATCCTGATGTAGACTTTCGCTCATCCAGATCACCTCCCTAGTCGGCATCTATATATCCAATGAGACGTAAATCTCCACCTTGTTAACAAAGGGAGTAGTCGGCAGTACCTTTGAGATACGCCAAAATTCTCTTCACGGGAATCCAATGTTTCTATCTAGGATTGGATTGATATCTACTTACGAATCCTATCGCATAGCAGATATCCGGTCTTGTACATAACATAGCATACATGAGATTACCAATAGCACTAGAATAAGGAACATTTTTCATACTATCAAGTTCTTGTGGAGTTTTGGGACACATGTTAAGACTAAGATTTTGGCCTTTTGATATGGGTGTATCTATAGGCTTACAATCAACCATATTAAATCATTCAAGAATCTTCCTTATATAAGGCTCTTGCGACAAAGCAAGTAATTTCTTTGAACGATCTATTGTAATTTTGATTCCTAATATATAGGCAGCCTTACCCATGTCCTTCGTCTCAAAATTTGAAGACAACCATTTTTTAATAGCCAACACATATTCTTTACAATTTTTAGCCAATAAAATATCGTCCACATATAAAGATAGCATCACATACTTATCTTTATCCTGTTTTATGTACACACAATGGTCTTCTTCAACCATTTAGAACCCATAAGACATAACAGCCTGATGGAACCGTAGGTACCATTGTCTGGATGATTGTTTCAAGCCATATATTGACCTTTTGAGCTTACACACTTTGCGCTGATGGCCTTTTGAAATAAAATTTACTGGTTGTTCCATATAAATTTCTTCATCCAATTCTCTATTGAGAAATGCTGATTTTACATCCATTTGATGTAATTCTAGGTCCATATGTGCAACGATTGCCAAAATAAGGCATACTGAAGCAAACCTAACTGTAAGGATTCCCGTTTTGTTGATTGGCTTATTTTGTGGTCAAACCACATGTTGGGGTTTTGAATGTAAGGGTAGTCTAAGTGATTAGTGTTGAAGATCAAAGGCCCTTCCATGACCTCAAGATACAAGCACACCAAAGGTATAATCTCTTGTGCTTGTTTTTCTTTGAAGAGATTTAGTAGCACACACACACTTAGCATTCTTGCTATGATTGCATATTTGCTTATTTTTATGTGCATCTCTTCACATGTCACTTTACACACTAGCACTTTGGTTGATATATCTTGTTGTGTGTATATGTGCCTTATAATTCGTTTCCCGACATTGTTCGGAAACGTCCGCGCTTGCACTAATGAGTGCTTGGTTTCGCGCGAAGACCGCCTATGGAGAATGCCCTCGGCTTCTCCTTGGTTTTCAACATTGTTGGTGATCGGCGATTATGATCGGCGGCCTGGCCGCCGAATGAAACCGCCGTTTCAGTCCAGATTGGTCTGAAGCAATTATGCGGTCACAATCGGCGGTCACGACCGCCGTTCGAAACCGCCGTTCATACCTGATCGATTTTAATCCCTCGGGTTTGATTCGGCGGTTGGATCGGCGGTCGCGAAACCGCCGAATGAAACCGCCGTTAATGCTCTGTTCTTCACGAGCTCAATTCGGCGGTCGTCATCGGCGGCCTGGCCGCCGATTGAAACCGCCGAACGGTGCGTTTCAAGGGCAAAATTGTCTTTTCATATGCCCAATTCTTGATGTCTATAAATATCTTATTTTCTCAATCTCTGATCAAGTTTCTTGAGCAATTAGAACCCTAAACTTTCAAGAGAGATTTTTGAGAAAAAATCAAATCAAGAACCCACCTTTAAACACTTAAATCAAATCCTTTTTGCATCAAATTTCATATTGCATCCTCTATGTCTACATAGAAAGCATCTATGATTGGATTGGCATCATCACAATATGCTTGGTAAGATTTTGATTAGTTTCATCTTATTTTAGTATTTTTACTATCTAGCATATTCTCTTTTTATTTACTTGTATGTTGTTGATCATATGATAAATACAAGAATAGAGAATTAATTGTGATGAATTAATTGAGTGTTGTTTTTGTGATAGCTAATTAGGTTTTTGCTTAATCTTGATTAGCTAAGCTATTTGACATGTCATTTAGCAATTGATATCTAGGGTTGATTAAATTGATTATATCATCATCCTAGATAAGCATCTAAGGTTACCTAGCCTTGTTTGTTATTTGAATATTCATACATATTCACATAGGTTGCAAAATCTCTTCTTAGAGAATCAAGTCTTGAGGCTAAGGTTGCTTAGGCCTCAAGCAATTGGACTAGAGCCACTTTTAAAGGCCCGAGTGGTAGAAGTGGGGGGTTATTGACCGGAGTGTTAGACGAGGTCTACATAGGTTGTAAACTCCATTTCGATTAGTGGATTTCGAGGTCCGAGTGTGGCGCACTAAACAGCCCGTGGTTTTTCCCAGTGGTTGGGTTTCCACGTATACATCAAGTGTTATTTAAATTCCACACTATATTACACTTGTATGTATTTTTGACTAGTAGGGGCATTTTCGTAAAATTGACTTGCATGCGAAAATTGGGTAATAATAGTTAAAATCTATTCACCCCCCTCTAGCTTTATATAGAACATGCCTCTAATTTGTTTCAATTGGTATCAAAGCGGGTTCCTAGATATACTTAGGTGATCCTAGCTCATTTTAGGTGTGTTGTGCATTTGTGTGATTTTTGCTCATTCATACATTTTGCATACATTTCATTCATTCATTTGAGACAATGAGTGGATTCGGTGGCAACCATGAGGGTGCTTCAAGCACACGGCTTCCTCTCCTCACCGGTGTGAATTATGCCTCATGGAAAGGCAAGATGGAGGCATATGTGTGCCAAATCCATGATAGGGCATGGATGGCAATTGAAGATGGGTATGCACCTCTTATGATGACTCCCACGAGTGGTGGAGAAGAAGTACTCAAGCCAAAGGCCCAGTGGTCACCTGAAGAGTTTGAGACTTCAAAATGGAATAGGAAGGCATGGCATGCTCTTCTATGTGCAGTGGATGAAAATCAGTACAAACTGATTCAGAACACTAGGATAGCCAAGGAGGCATGGGATATCCTACAGGTTGCACATGAGGGAACCGATGTCGTTAAGGATTCCAAACTACAAGTCCTTCAAACGCAATTTGAGTTGCTTAAAATGGAGGAGGACGAGTGCTTCAATGACTTTGAAGTCAAGTTGATGGATATTGTGAATCAAAGCCATCAACTCGGTGATCCTTATTCGGATAGGAGAGTTAAGCAGAATATTATGAGGTCTCTCCCCGCTAGGTTCGAATCAAAAGTGACGGCTTTAGAGGAAAATAGCACATACAAGGATATGAAGCCGAGCGAGGTGATTGGAAGACTCCTCGTCTATGAATCTAGGAAGGCTCCTAGTATTTCACCTCCTAAAAAGCAAAAAGGAATTGCTTTGAAAGCTTCCAAGGTTGAGAAGGAGGAAAAAGGTGACTCGGACCAAGACATGGCTTTGCTACTTAGAAGATTCAAGAAGTTTGTCAAGTTCGAGAATAAGGGCATTGGATCCAAAGGCCAAGACTTGAAGAAAAAAGCTCCCTTCAAGAGTTTTGAGCCTAGGCAAGAGCATAGTGAGAAGAAAGGGGTCCAATGCTATGAGTGTGGTGGTATAGGTCACATCTCACCGGATTGTGGGAACTTGAAGAACAAGATGGCAAAAGTGATGACCGCCACATGGAGTGAAAGTGATGACTCCGGAGAGGGAGATAAGTCATCAAGTGATAATGAGCTTACCATCAACTACACGGCATTTGGGGCCACTTGTGTAGAAGATAAAGTTGTTGGTAAGAATGACTTGACTAGTGATCCCATAGAAGAAAAAGATGAAGAAGTAGCTCTAGAGAAGATATATGTAGCTACTCATTGGGATATGACACTCATTGACTCAAGAGATCAAGGTGGAGGTCTAAATGAGGGAAATGACTCCATTAGTGAGAATGAGAGTGGAGGAGATAACTTAAGTGAAGATGACTCCTCATCTATCTCTACAAATGGAGGTGTAGAGAAAATGGATGTAAATGACTTTATAGTCAAGTGTGAAAGTTCATTGGAGAAGAAAAATATAAAGTTGAAGATTTTAGAGGATGAAAATCTAGAACTTTCAACACACAATGATCACTTAAGTAAACAAGTGGAGGCATCCAAGAAGATTGAAGACAAGCTAAGGGATGAGCTAGCTATGTCTAAGAGGAATGAAGATGGGTTGAAGAGAGAGCTTGTTGAAGCCATAGAGTCATTGTCTAGGATGACTACAAGCACCAAGAAACTTGACCACATTCTTGGTAGTGGAAAGAACCCTTGTGACAAGAGAGGTATTGGGTATGAAGAAACAAAGGAGATCACTACTCCAACCAAGACCGTCTTTGTCAAGAGTTTGGGCAAGAAAGAAGCCTCACCGGTGCACACTCCTAGGAAGAAAATTGATCTAGGACAATGTTCAAGAAGTGCACAAGTGAAGGTAGCTCCAAAGAGACAACCTCAAGCTCAAAAAGTTCCTCAACCTAACTTCCCTCAAGCTCACATTCATCAAGGGAAGAGGCCAATCATGCAAAATGAAACAAGGAAGCAAGCTACACCGGTTCAACAACAAAAAAGGTTTGAACCCGCTCAACCACAAAGTCATGGGATGGCTCCTATGCATGCACAAGGACATGGTATGAATTCTAAATTTATCCCTACATGTCACTTTTGTGGTATTAATGGTCACATTAGACCAAATTGCTTTCATTTCATTAAATTATGTAGAATCAAAAGCATGATTGAAAAGAGAATGACAAGAGCTAGAATGCATGCTAATAGGAAGGAAAATATTCATGTTCATGATCCTATTATTTCTAGTACTCTTGAACCATTGTCCACTAGGAAGAAAAATGTTATATCTATGTGGATAAGGAAAAATGAACCCGCTTGCTACGAGACTAACAAGTCTCAAATAGGTTCAACTAAGTCCAATGGACTTGGTAGGTCCATAGGACCTCATGCCCTTCATTAATGAAGGATGATACTAACCCCATATGGGGAACTCAAGCAAAGAGAGCTATTTTTGCATTCTTGTCACTTGCAAAAAATTTGAAAACTCTTATGCTTCTTGGTTGATTGCTTGAGTAAGCTTGGTTGCACATATGTATATATGTTTTCAATTCAATAAGTGTGAACCTTGCTTGTTTACAATCCATGTCATATTTATGTTCAAACATGCATTTTTGGACTAGGAGATGTACATAGGAAGTATGATTTGGATGACCTATAGTTATCTCCATGACATGATGATTCTTAATGACATGCTTAAAAATTGAAAAGCATGAGTTGTTTATAACATGCTAATGTCATATGAAAAGCATGAAATTCAAATGACATGCTCAAATGAAAAAGCATGAATTGATGATTGCAATTTTTAAATGCAAAACTTGTGTGAAAAAGCTTATGAGACTCAAATGAAAAAGGATCTTGTATCCGTTCAAAGGAATTTATATTCCAAATTGTCTCTCTCTCTTTATTTCTTGAACATGTCTATTATCATACGGGTTTCATACCCGGAAAAATCAAATAGGGTGCAAAGTTTCTCATGACATGTTTGACTTATAAAGTTGGATATAGTTGCTCATTCATTAAAATCAATGAAAACTCTATATCCTTGCTTCTCTCATGACAATGGTGAAATTGGTTTGAATTCCTATTAGAAACCTTTGTCATTTGCTTTGCCAAATACCATGGTATTTTGGACTTAAATGCTATATGTCTTGTATGCAAAGCATTTTGTTTCACACATTTTATCTAATAAATCTCCTCGGTTCTCTTCGATTAATTGAGATTGCATAAAGTGACTTATATTGATTATGCATATACTAGAATGCTACTATCTCTCTTTGCCTTGAGTGACCCGGTTGGGGACTACTCCTTTGTCTATATCATGACAAAAAGGGGGAGTAGAATGTGGTAAGGGGAGGTGCAAATTGTTGTAGCAATTGGTGCACATTGGAGAGAATATATATTGAGGGGGAGTAACCCTTTGAGGGGGAGCATTGCATACATAAAACAACATGATGTTGTGCTTAATATTTTTAAATATGCAAATGCTTGTTTTAATCTCACTTGATTCATCTCACCTTTTCTTGTTTTGGAAAGCTTAGAAACCTTATTTCAGGGAATGATTGCTCTACAAGAGATTGAAGTTTTCAAGTTTTATTTTTATATATTTCTTTGTATTGTAGAAAATCTTCATTGACCCATAGGTTTATTTTTGTTGTGAGGAATCAATGTGAGTGGTGGTTTTGTCACGAAATAGCCAAAGGGGGAGATTGTAAGGATTCCCGTTTTGTTGATTGGCTTATTTCGTGGTCAAACCACATGTTGGGGTTTTGAATGTAAGGGTAGTCTAAGTGATTAGTGTTGAAGATCAAAGGCCCTTCCATGACCTCAAGATACAAGCACGCCAAAGGTCTAATCTCTTGTGCTTGTTTTTCTTTGAAGAGATTTAGTAGCACACACACACTTAGCATTCTTACTATGATTGCATATTTGCTTATTTTTATGTGCATCTCTTCACATGTCACTTTACACACTAGCACTTTGGTTGATATATCTTGTTGTGTGTATATGTGCCTTATAATTCGTTTCCCGACATTGTTCGGAAACGTCCGCGCTTGCACTAATGAGTGCTTAGTTTCGCGCGAAGACCGCCTATGGAGAATGCCCTTGGCTTCTCCTTGGTTTTCACCATTGTTGGTGATCGACGATTATGATCGGCGGCCTGGCCGCCGAATGAAACCGCCGTTTCAGTCCAGATTGGTCTGAAGCAATTATGCGGTCACGATCGGCGGTCACGACCGCCGTTCGAAACCGCCGTTCATACCTGATTGATTTTAATCCCTCGGGTTTGATTCGGCGGTTGGATCGGTGGTCGCGAAACCGCCGAATGAAACCGCCGTTAATGCTCTGTTCTTCACGAGCTCAATTCGGCGGTCGTCATCGGCGGCCTGGCCACCGATTGAAACCGCCGAACGGTGCGTTTCAGGGGCAAAATTGTCTTTTCATATGCCCAATTCTTGATGTCTATAAATATCTTATTTTCTCAATCTCTGATCAAGTTTCTTGAGCAATTAGAACCCTAAACTTTCAAGAGAGATTTTTGAGAAAAAATCAAATCAAGAACCCACCTTTAAACACTCAAATCAAATCCTTTTTGCATCAAATTTCATATTGCATCCTCTATGTCTACATAGAAAGCATCTATGATTGGATTGGCATCATCACAATATGCTTGGTAAGATTTTGATTAGTTTCATCTTATTTTAGTATTTTTACTATCTAGCATATTCTCTTTTTATTTACTTGTATGTTGTTGATCATATGATAAATACAAGAATAGAGAATTAATTGTGATGAATTAATTGAGTGTTGTTTTTGTGATAGCTAATTAGGTTTTTGCTTAATCTTGATTAGCTAAGCTATTTGACATGTCATTTAGCAATTGATATCTAGGGTTGATTAAATTGATTATATCATCATCCTAGATAACCTAGCCAAGCATCTAAGGTTACCTAGCCTTGTTTGTTATTTGAATATTCATACATATTCACATAGGTTGCAAAATCTCTTCTTAGAGAATCAAGTCTTGAGGCTAAGGTTGCTTAGGCCTCAAGCAATTGGACTAGAGCCACTTTTAAAGGCCCGAGTGGTAGAAGTGGGGGGTTATTGACCGGAGTGTTAGACGATGTCTACATAGGTTGTAAACTCCATTTCGATTAGTGGATTTTGAGGTCCGAGTGTGGCGCACTAAACAGCCCGTGGTTTTTCCCAGTGGTTGGGTTTCCACGTATACATCAAGTGTTATTTAAATTCCGCACTATATTACACTTGTATGTATTTTTGACTAGTAGGGGCATTTTCGTAAAATTGACTTGCATGCGAAAATTGGGTAATAATAGTTAAAATCTATTCACCCCCCCTCTAGCTTTATATAGAACACGCCTCTAATTTGTTTCACTAACCACAGGGGAAAAAGTTTCTTCACAGTCAATACCCTCTTGTTGAGTATAACCTTTTGCGACTAAACGCGCCTTATGTCTCTCTACTGTGCCATCCGCCTTTCGCTTGATTCGAAGGACCCATTTATTTCCAATGGCTTTCCTTCCCGGCGGTAAGTCAACCAAGTCCCAGACATGATTACTTTTCATTGAATCCATCTCCTCTTTCATGGCTTTAATCCATAGTTCCTTGTTGGGTGATTTGAGAGCCTCCTTCACATTTTTAGGCTCATCAGCATCATATGAATCAACCATAAATGCTTCCCCCTCAATCTTAAAACAACGACGAGGGACATTTCCACGATTACTTCTGCGAGAAGGTTAATCTAAAAGTGTTGTTTCAACAACATCATTACTCCCACTATGGACAGAAGGTCCGGGTAGATCTATATTTACTTCAAGTGGAGTTTCACTCCAACTAGGGACAGAAGTCCCTGATAGATCTGCATTAACCTCTAGTGGAGTATTTAGATTTGAATCCTCGATCAGATTATCCAATTCGTAGAATCGAATATCTCTATCAACTTCACCTTTTTTAGGAAATTCACTTTCTAAAAAATTCACATCCCGTAATTCTATCTTAGTGACACTTCCATCTGAGTTTTCACCTATTAGAGACATATCCTTTTGAATGCTCAGAATATCTAATAAAGATACATTTCTTTCCTCTTGCACCCAATTTTCCATACTTTTTGGATGGATCATGTACGTAACCCGCGCACCCCCAAGGTCGCAGATAAGTTAAGTTAGGTTGTCTACTTGTCCATAACTCATAAGGTGTGGAAGTAACTGACTTCGAGGGAACTCGGTTAAGTACATAAGTGGCAATCAACAAGGCATCTCCCCAGTAGTGCAATGGGAGACTTGCTTGCGCCATCATAGATCTAACAATTTCAAGTAATGTTCTATTCCTCCTTTCCACCACACCATTTTGTTGCAGAGTTCTAGGAACAGTTAACTGTCTATGTATACCATTTTCATCACATAATTCCTTGAATTGATCTGAAAGGTATTCTCGTCCCCTGTCAGTATGTAATGCTTTAACCCTTTTTTCTAATTGATTCTTTACTAAGTTTAAGTATAATTTGAAACAATCCAATGTTTCAGACTTATGAGAAATCAAATAGATATGACCAAAACGGGTAAAATCATCTATGAATGTAATAAAATATGAGGCACCATGCCTTGCCTTTACACTTATTGGACCACAGATATCAGAGTGAATTAATTGTAATAGATTTTCAGCCCTAGTTCCTTTTCTGAATGGCTTTCTAGTTGTTTTTTCAGCTAGACAATTTTCACAGATAGGTAATTCTATCTTATTAAATGAACCTAAAAGGCCTTCTCTAGCCAATCTGTTCATCCTATCTTGGCCAATATGACATAGTCTAGCATGCCAAGTATTCACATCAACATTGACATTATTAGTGGAAGCAATTAATGAAAAACAACCATCACTGCAATTAAAACCGTCTAACTTGGTATTTAATACAATAAAACCATTTAACAAATATCCAGTACCAGCACAAACAGAATTTAAAACAATATCCATACAAACACCATAAAAGTTTAGTTCATAACCTAAACCTAGAAGGACAATAACTGAAACTAAATTTCGTCGGATTCCAGGAGCATATAGAGCATCATGGAGATAAAGTACTTGACCACCATGCATCATCAATTTGCAAGTGCAAATACCCTTCACTTTGTCTATCTTATTTATATCTTACTTTCTTTTCCATATTTTTTTTCTTGTTTATGTGAAGAATTGTGAAAACAAAGGAAGATCAAGTGATGTAAACTGAAGCTTAGAAGGTTGAAGCTTATGGTCAGGTTGAAACTGGTCAGGTCCAAACTCTGGTCGACGAAGAAGATGAAGCTGAACACGATCCGATGGTCTAGAATGCTTAGTTCCAAGCTTTAGTCGACGAAGAAGATAAAGCTGAACAAGATATGGCGGTCCAAAATGCCTAGGTCCAAGCTTTAGTCGATGAAGATGATGAAGCTGAACAGGATCTGATGGTCCAGAATGCTCTGGTCCAAGCTCCAATCGATGAAAGATCCAATACACAAACCTATTCTAAGAAAAGGAACAAATCTGTGCAAAGAGTCTATAACCAATCAATGATTATTCATCACAACCAGAAACATAAGAGATACATAATCCAAGGACAATTTACTTTGTATCAAACATTGTCAGATTGTGCATACATGCGCCAAAGAATTAAAGTTGAATTCAAAGTAAATTAAAACTGAATGAAAATTAATCTATGTATGTATACTTGAGATAACAATTTGTAATTCAGATGTCAAACAAATTACTCAAGTCTCACAACCAAAGAAAAAACACAATAAACAATTTAGTATAAGATTAACCTCAAACATTACCTTCAATGATCCTGCCTAACATGGAATCAGATGTCATTTTGGCTCTGGAATCGAAGATAACAATGTCCGCAGTATTTATCGAATTTAGGATGCAGACCACGGTAGTCATAGGCAATCTGTCTGGCATCAAGGAAGTTGTGATTACAACCCTTACATAGAAATGTAAGGACAAAAGCATTCTGAACCACTGGATCATATTCATGATCGGTTTGAATTGTTTAAACTAAGAATAGAACAAAATGAAATGAATCTAAATTGTGCAATCAAAAAATTGAAATAAAAGCAAGGAAATATTATATGTAAAACAAGCACAAAATAATGCTTTTGTCAATTGTGATTGATTGTTTGTAATTTTTATTATTGTCTTTTGATTTTAAGATAGAATAACTAAATAAAATAAATTATACTAATGGTGGGGATGCTAGTGCAATTATAAACAAAATTTGCATATAAAGACAATTAGATCTAATATCAAGGGTGTTTATGTAATTAGTCATAATATATATATAAATATATATATACATATATTTTCTTTTTGAAAGAGGGCTGCCCGGGCTACAGCTCGGGGCAGCCCCTCATGCATCCGCCCCTGGTTCTCTCAGTTTATCAGAGTAGTTATCCGGACCACATGTATTGTTTGATATTGGTAGGCCCCGACAATTCTATTGTAATAGTTGTAACACTTCAAAAATACAACAATCATAACACTATTTAATACATAGAAAGAGGAAATATGGGTATATAGCACTTTTTAAATTTTGAATTGTACAACTATCAAACTTTAATAACTCTTGTTTTAATAGCACCAAAAATGGAATTTGGACAAAAATACCCCTCCAGCTTCTTTTCTTTTCTCTTGTGTGTCCTTCACCTTCTTCTTCCTTTTTCCAAAACCTCCATTGATGGAGCTTCAATGGAGGTGCCACCGCCGACCGGTGAGTTAACCGGCAAAACCAACGGGAAAACGTTCGTCGAGTGCCAATAATTGTAACCGAAGTGTTCGTTTTCATTTTCGAGTTGTGTAGAGAGAGTAACGAAGCAAAATCCAAACCGTCGCGAATCTTCATCGTCCGATCTATGACGATCCGTCGCGAATCTGACGAAACCGATGGCACCAACGAACTCGACATCGTTCAATCTTCCAGATCCAACTATTTCCAGAGTCAATCGGCCCCGTCGTTAGATCGTCACTGTCACCATTGATGGAGGTCGAACAGAATAAGTCCCGAACAAACTTGAATTAAGTCTCGAAACGCATGAATAAGTCTCGAAAATGCATGAATAAGTCTCGAAAAAATCATGAATAAGTCTCGAAACTGCAAATAAGTTTCGAATTTTCGAGAAAAAAAATAAAAAGAAAAAGAGTAAGTGGGGGTATTTTGGTCTCATCACCTATTTTGGTGCTATTAAAACAACACTTATTAAAGTGGTGCTATTTGCACAAGCCCTCCCCCAAAAAGTGCTATTTAATTTTTGAACCCTACATAGAAAATGGGTTAGGTTTACATTGTATTAACACGTGAGTTTTTTTTTTTTTTTCTCCAATCAAGTTATATAAATATTAATATAATTATACAGAATATTAAAAATATTAATATAATTAATATTAAAAAATTAAAATATTAATTATATAGTATTAAAAAAGTATAATATTAAAAATTATGTAAGGATTCCCGTTTTGTTGATTGGCTTATTTCGTGGTCAAACCACATGTTGGGGTTTTGAATGTAAGGGTAGTCTAAGTGATTAGTGTTGAAGATCAAAGGCCCTTCCATGACCTCAAGATACAAGCACGCCAAAGGTATAATCTCTTGTGCTTGTTTTTCTTTGAAGAGATTTAGTAGCACACACTCACTTAGCATTCTTGCTATGATTGCATACTTGCTTATTTTTATGTGCATCTCTTCACATGTCACTTTACACACTAGCACTTTGGTTGATATATCTTGTTGTGTGTATATGTGCCTTATAATTCGTTTCCCGACATTGTTCGGAAACGTCCGCGCTTGCACTAATTAGTGCTTGGTTTCGCGCGAAGACCGCCTATGGAGAATGCCCTTGGCTTCTCCTTGGTTTTCACCATTGTTGGTGATCGGCGGTTATGATCGGCGGCCTGGCCGCCGAATGAAACCGCCGTTTCAGTCCAGATTGGTCTGAAGCAATTATGCGGTCAAGATCGGCGGTCACGACCGCCGTTTGAAACCGCCGTTCATACCTGATCGATTTTAATCTCTCGGGTTTGATTCGGCGGTTGGATCGGCGGTCGCAAAACCGCCGACTGAAACCGCCGTTAATGCTCTGTTCTTCACGAGCTCAATTCGGCGGTCGTAATCGGCGGCCTGGCCGCCGATTGAAACCGCCGAACGGTGCGTTTCAGGGGCAAAATTGTCTTTTCACTTGCCCTGTTCTTGATGTCTATAAATATCACACTTTCTCATTATCTGAATTAGTTCTTTGACTCTTAAGAACCCTAATCTTCAAAGATAGATTTTGAGAGAAAATCAAATCAAGAACTCATCTTTAACCACTCAAATCAAACCCCTTTTGCATCAAATTTCATATTGCATCTCCTATGTCTATATAGAGTGCATCCATGTATGGGTTTGCATCATCACAACTTGCTTGGTAAGATTTTGATTAATTTCATCTTATTGTAGTATTTTAAATACCAAGCCATCTCTTTTAAATTACTTGTATGTTTTTGATCATATGTTAAATACAAGAAAAGAGATTATTTGTGATGAATTAATTGAGTGTTGTTTTTGATAGATATCTAGGTTTTTATAATCTATGATCATCTATGCTATTTGACATGTCATTTAGCAATTGATATCTAGGGTTGATTTAAATTGAATATATCATCATCCTAGATAAGCATTTAGAGTACCCTAGCTCTTATTGCATTAATTGAATATTCATACATATTCACATAGGGTTGTTTCTCTTCATAGAGAAGTAAGTCTTGAGGCTAAGAGTGCTTAGGCCTCAAGCAAATTGGAATAGGGTTGCTAATAAAGGCCCGCTGGGTAGAAGTGAGGGGTTACAGACCGGAGTGTTAGACGAGGTCTACATAGGTTGTAAACTTCATTTCAATTAGTGATTTCGAGTTCCGAGTGTGGCGCACTATACAGCCCGTGGTTTTTTCCCAGTGGTTGGGTTTCCACGTATACATCAAGTGTTATTTAAATTCCGCACTATATTACACTTGTATGTATTTTTGACTAGTAGGGGCATTTTCGTAAAATTGACTTGCATGCGAAAATTGGGTAATAATAGTTAAAATCTATTCACCCCCCCCCCCCCCTCTAGCTTTATATTGATAAACACGCCTCGAGTATTTAATTACTTTCAAATTAAAAATTAAAAATTATATATAATATGATTTTGAAATTAATTAATTAAATAAAATATAATTTCACACTAATCTTTGTGTCAACTTAATACAATTAATACTATATCACAAAAAAAAAAAAAAAAAAACCGCGGTGTGAATTGAAATTGTATCACTATCCCCTAATCCCCACATAGACTGTGACACAATGCATATCCAAAATCCGAAAAAAGCAGCTAAGGGGGGTGTATTCAATTATGATTAATTAGGATTCTTGAAGACATTTAAAGACATTTTTTAAGTGACAGATTTTCATGGCTACAGACTTTTATAAATCCACATGGACTTTCATTGATTCGTTTAGACATCAATCTCAAACTTTTATGGATTTGTTTAGACATCTATCTCAGACTTTTATGGATTTGTTATTTCTGACTTATCAATAGTAAGCTAATTATAGCTAATTATAGCTAATTATCAAAAAATACCTTTGAAGTTGGAATGAGCAAAATTTGATACACCAGTCAATCTATATTTGCGTATATATATATTCTGAGGTTATTGCTGATGCAAATAAAGCGATTGAATTGAATCCAAAATTGGCTAAGGCTTTCATGAATTTGTTATCTCTGACTTATCAATAGTAAGCTAATTATAGCTAATTATCAAAAAAAACCTTTGAAGTTTGAATGAGCAAAATTTGATATACTAGTCAATCTATATTTGCGTATATATATAGTCTGAGGTTGTTGCTGATGCAAACAAAGCGATTGAATTAAACCCAAAATTGGCTAAGGCTTATATGCGTAAAGGCACTGCTTGCATGAAGTGCAGATGAATTATTTTTCTTTAAAATAAAATGCTAATAAAGAGTTTTTCAAAAAAAAAAAAAAAAAAAAAAAGCTAATAAAAAGTGAGCATTTTGGTGTTTGATTGAAGGCTCTATAGATTAATTTGGTGTTGTTTTGTGCAGTCTTGGCACGTAGTGAGTTTTGTACTTGTTATATATAATTATGTGACTGAAACATATTCTCACATATATAATTATGTGCAGTTTTTTTTTTTTCCTTTTTAATTCACAGAACATGCTAGGGATGGAAGCTTATTATTCTCACATGCATCAGTTTTTTTAATTTTTACATATTAGTGCTTTTCGTTTCTGTTTTGAGAGAGAGGGGGAAAGCAAAATCCACCAAAATCTTTGGGGAGAAGGCTGGACATGTTATGACATTTGATATTTATATCTCTCACCATCAAGTTCACCAAAATCCATCAAAATCCATGACCTAAGAAAATCCTTTAAAATCCAGTCCTAATTGAATACACATTGATTCTTGTAGACATTTTTAAAGTCTCAATTCAATACATCTGGATTTGGAATGATTCTTTAAAAGTCCATATAAATCATAATTGAATACCACTAGATTCATATTGACTCTTTTAAAGTCTTTAAATGTCCAAATTGAATACATCAGGATTTATAATGTTTTTAGATGTCCTCAAGAATCCTAATTGAATACACCCCCTAAATATTTCCTCCAAACAAACACCGCACAACACACCTTTGCGCGCACCAACCTACCGTCACTAGTCACCAGTCGCCATTGAACTCACCAACCAAAGGTAGTTAAAACGTACAGTATTTGTATACGTATATTTTTTCTCCAATCACCTGCTCTGTTAAACGTTGTAATAAATTATAAATTTAGACACCTCTCTCTCTCTCTCTCTCTCTCTCTCTCAAAACTCCTCTGAGAATTGAGATCGCTCTGCTTTTCAAGGTACGTGTTTTGCTCCCACCAAAACGATGTCGTTTCTTATAACTGAATCATCTCTCTCCTACCAAACTCACTTCTAATAAATTATATAAAACTTACCAGCAACATTCAAATATTTCCTGTTTGGCTGCCGAGAAAACGGACCTCTTTTTGCATTTTATCTGCATCCAAACAGACCAAACTTTCAAGTTTTTATTCCGTTGCAATTTTATTTTTCAAAAAAAAAAAAAATTCTCTGTTTTAATAATTTAAATCTTACGAAGAGGATTCAAATATTTCTTGTTTGGCTGGCGAGAAAACGGAGCAGTGTAATTTCTTTTTCCTTTTCCTGCATTTTCTCAGCATCCAAACGGAGCATATTCCGTTTTAATTTGATTAAATGTTTTCCATATTGTTGTGTGAGTTAGTTTTAATCGGATCTGGAATTCGTTTTTGAAAGTTTTTTTTATATTTTTTTTTATTTTTATTTCCGTTAATTTGAATATTCGATGCTTTTTTTCTTTTTTTCCTGTGCAGTAAAAACAAATTCGAAGATTGATTGAATTATCGGTGAAGAAGAGGTGTTTTCAGGTGAAAAATGGAGGCGAGAGTCTTGCAGCAGCTGCAACATCCAACATGGATTGACTCGGACAAGTTCCCGAGGAAACCGACTGGTACCGGTTCTGGTTCCGGCTCAGTACGGTATTCTCGGAGAATGAAGGAAGAACAGAGGCTCCAAGTGATGATTTCAGCTCAATTTCAACTGAATAAAGCTTCTAATCGGCGTAATTCTGTCTCGGTGGAGGTTACTTGCTCTTACAAGAACTTTCCAGGTAGTTAGTTAGTGATGCTAGATTTTAGTTTCTTTCTTGTTTTCGGCTTAGATTTTGAAATGATATTTTTTTCTAGTCTACAATTGCACTTTGTAGTAGCTTATCTTGGATATTTACGGGTACTACAAAAGATTCTTGTGAAAAGTTTATTGATCATTGTAAATGAAGAAGTGTTAAAGCTGGTGTATTTGATCCTAATACAGATGGACTTGGGTTTTGTATCTTTTTGAATCTGTTGTTGATTTATTTATATTTTTTTGCCGAAGTTGTGGCGGGTTTTGGGATTCCTTAGCTGGTGGATGTCATGTGCTACTTTTGATTCTACCTCTTGCATATAAACGCATTGAACATGTGTCTGCAGACAGTAAGTTTGCACATAAATAATTATATTTGCTAAAAAGGTGCAAGAAATGGACCTTATGACCCCAGTTGACAAACTCTTATTATTGGGTCTGTACTTTTTAGCATATTAGGTCAGATGTTTATAAGTAGCTTGATACTACTTTGATTGCATCCACGTATTTTTCAGAATCATATATATTCTTACTATGAACTAATTGCATAAACCAGGCCTTGATGAGTAACAGCACACTTTTATGAGAAACAGGCAAGCTATGTAACGATATGAATTGACAAGGTTGCATCAGTTGCATTGCATCTTGAGCTTAGAGTAGCATTTGTTCTCTCGCAGTTAGTGTATGTTTTTATGTGTGATCCAGTATGGTAGTAACTTTTACGTGTTTTCACTTTGTAGCTTCAATAATGGAATCTGGAAGTTTTTACGCCCCTTTTGATGAAGCTGTAATGTTGAAGGTATGGAACAGTGTTCTTTTGTTTCATTGAATTTGTGCTAAAAAAATTTAGCTATTTGATGTACTTCGACTGTTAAGAATCTTTTTTTGGTCAAATAGCTATGGGAGTTAAGTTGAGGACTAAATAATTGAGTACAAAAGGTTGCTTATCTAAGACAGCTTTGTGCAAGTAACTTACATGTTTAATAAAATTTGCAGAATAAGTCGCAAGAGATTGAGCCATATTTAAGTGGACGCTGTATATATCTTGTTGGTCAGTTTCTTTGTTCAAGTCCTTTGAATTTAGATCGTAAATGATTGATTACTCAAGTAGTTAAAATATATTAATGTGACATGCAGGAATGATGGGGTCTGGAAAAACAACTGTAGGCAAGGTTTTATCAGCAGTACTGGGTTATTCATTTGTTGACAGGTTTGTTTGATGACTGCTTATCGGTTGTTGGTTTTCTAGGCAAAATAGTATTGCCCCTAAACATATCTGGATTGAATGATGAAAGCACTAAAGAACATGTTTTAGAAGAAAAAAATTACTTTGCTTTGTATGGTTGAATTCCTTATTTTCAAAGTTTCACCTATAATATTTAGAAAGGGGATTACAATATCTCAGTCATTTGGAGCAATCTCAGAGAAGCACCAAATAATAATTGTAAAACTGTAATTATTTCTATGGGGTTTCACCATCTGAAGGGATCTGACCTAATTTAGGATATAGGACTATGCTGGAAATTTGGAATGTTGACCATTTATATGGTCACTGCATCTTGTATGTCTGTCTCTTTACTTGCTAATGGTTGACTTGATAGGCTCATTTGTTTATGGCCAAATAGTAACTGCATTTTACAAATTTTATGTTTGCTTCAGTGACACCTTGGTGGAGCAGGAGACAGATGGAACTACTGTGGCTGAAATCTTCAAGCTTTATGGAGAAGGTTACTTCAGAAATAAGGAGGTAGGTTAGGAAGATGAAGCTCTCCCTCTTTGATAATATATATTTATTTATCTTTTTACTTATGTTTAAGTTGTTCCAGGTTTGTCATCGTATAGTCTTACTTTATCACTATTTGGGTTAGTTTTGCATATTTTTTGTTTGCTTAAAATTGGAAATGGTAAACCATTGGTCCACTGAACATCCATCATCAAGGCTCAAGCAGCTCTTGTTCCTTTCTTTTGTTGTAGTATCAATAAGCACAATTATTTTCGGATTCTGACTAGATCATATGAGGTTAAAATTTATCCAACAAGATCATCCACAGTGTAAACGATTAAGAATTGGATGCTTGCAACATTTCTACCTTGACCTTAAGAAATGGTTGCATTAAGTGGCTGCTTGAGGGTAGCCTCGTGTTCTGGTATTTGGCAGTCTGGATAAGCATGGAGCTTTTCTCATTTAAAAATTGTGTTATAGATTTGACTGATCAGTGGACGGGCAGATGCAGTTTATGCAGAAATTCCTTTTTATTTATTTGGTTGCATTTTCTTTAATACTGTTGTGCTCTTCAACCCCATTTTGATCAATCAAAATCAATATAGTTCTGTATCATTTAAATTACTGAATTTGTAGCTAGTTCTCATTTTTACAAAGCTTAGTGAAATTTGTGATAATACATTGAAAGCAACATAATAATTACTTAACAGTGCTTATTTAAAAACATCAGTGCGTTACCATTATTCATTTATATATTTGGACCAATGGTGGACATGATTGTGTGGGTTTTAATGATTGAAAGGGAGCTGTGATACAGCTACATAGCAAAATGTAAAAAATTACTTAGAAGACCTAATAATGATCGTAAACATTATGCAAAACACAACCCATTCTATCTCTTGAATTTTCTGGACATTTATAGTTATCTATTATTGCTAGTTAATTTAAGTTATATTTTGCCTTTCCTCTTGACTAAAGTCTTTTATGATTATTCTTCTTCCTGCTAGACTGAGGTACTGCGGAAGCTGTCTTTAATGCATCGACTTGTTGTCTCTACTGGTGGAGGTGTTGTTACACAGCCTATCAACTGGTATGAGTGAACATTCTTCAATCTTCACATTGTGAAATTGAATTTGTTTTGTCTTTTATGTGAAGCTAAATTGTTTTTTTCATCGTTCATCAGGAAATATATGCACAAGGGAATTAGTGTCTGGTTAGATGTACCTTTAGAAGCCTTAGCAGAAAGAATTGCTGCTGTAGGAACTGGTTCTCGCCCCCTTTTGCATCATGAATCTGGTGATACATACACAAAGGTAGGTCTTGCGAACCGGCAATTTCTTTCACTTTCCACGTTTGCGATGAATTTTAATCTTAATCATAATTCCTCATAAGATCACAACCCTGTTGCTTTCCCTGTAGGCATTGAGACGATTGTCTACTATTCTGGAAGAGAGAGGTGAAGCATATGCAAATGCCAATGCTAGGGTTTCCTTGGAAAGTATGCATGCTTCAACTTTCTTGTTTAATTCTGTGATTTAACCGTTGTGTTGTTAACCTTGTTGCACACTCTTGTTTATTCATGATTTCATTCCCGCCATACATTTGCTATAGAAAACTCTGAATATGCATATTTTCTTTTTTAAGATATTGCAGCCAAACTAGGTCATAGAGATGTATCCAGTCTCACACCAGCAACTATAGCACTTCAGGTCTCTCTCTCTCTCTCTCTCACACACACATACACAAATATAGTTGCTTTAATCATCAATTTGCCGATATCATCTAGTTAGTTAATAAATAGTTGATCTAACTGGAATCTGCATACTTCCAGGCACTCGAAGAGATTGAGGGATATTTAAAGGAAGAGGGTAGCATGGCTATTGCCGAATTTTGATATTAATAAAGCTCCAATTCGGGTGCTTCAATTTTTTCTTTGTCATGATTTGGGCATAATCGGTTCCTTGTTTTAATAGTGGAACGTTGCTCATTGTATGTGCTTTCATTCACAGTAACAGGAGTTAGGCACAGTAATGTATCATACCGATAAAAGATGCAGTTTGTATATATCTGTCGGTATAATGTTACTTGCTGCTCCTGTGTAATCTTATTAAGAACTGTATGTCACCTGTTTGTGCATATATTCACTACTCTCGGGATGGTCGGATGTGAAGTCATGCACTGCAAGTTTACGCTTCCGGGAGCATGAGAAGGATTTTTGGTTCGTTTTGAGTTCAAATTGTTTATGCTTTGGTGAAAAGCTATCACTAAATAAGTTTGTATTTTCAAGAGTAATGTACAATGTACAATCGACTTGTAATTTACTTTAATTAGAATTTAAAAGGCGAATGAACGAGCTTGTTTATTTATTTATTTTGCTTGATGGATGGTTGAATTTAAAGGGCGAATCTTTATACATCGGATGTAGATAATATTTTGATTAAATTTATTGAAGTTTAAATTATTTATTAGAGTAATTGGCACAAATCCCCCCTCGAGTGTATGTGAATTTGCATGTTGCCCCATAAACTTTTTTTTTAGGCATTAAACCCCTTGAACTGTCGCTTATTGGCAGAACAAGAGTAAAAATGCCCCCTCAGGGGGGGAAAAACCAAAGGATTGCCAATAAGCGATAGTTCAGGGGGTTTACTGCTTAAAAAAAAAGTTTAGGGGGCAACATACAAATTCATATACACTCGAGGGGGAATTTATGCCAATTACTCTATTTATTAATATTTCATCTATATCTATTTTTTTAATTTTTTTTAATTTAAGAATACATCTTCATTTAATTCTACATTATTAAAAAAGGTTTTCGAAAAAAAATCTTCTAAATAGGTTTCAGGATTTTCAACTATTATATTTATCTATTTTCTTGTAAAGTTTTTCTTTTATCAATATTATCGTAATAAACTCTATTTATTTCATATTCTTCTAATTCTTCTTAATTTATCCCTAAAGGATCTTTCATCTTTGTTTTTTTATAATTGCTAATTTTTTTTTTTTTTAATTGCTAAATTTTTGTGTAGCTTTATTATAGTTTTATTTTCTTCTAAATTTGGTAACTTTCATTTTTATTTTTATTTTGATGAATTTGGATTGACCTAAGGGGGAAAAAGCATCATAAGCGTTCATATCCTGAAAAGCCCCCCAGGCAGTATCCTTAAATATATAAATAAAAAAAAAGAGTAACAAAAGTAATAGCAAAACATCACAAAACAGAGGATGCAGCCCCAATCAGGTAACTTCCATTCTAATCCTTTTAGTTGACTAATGTTTAATAATTGTAGCACTAGCATTTTAACATATTTGCTTGAAAAATATTCAATTATGCTTTTATTTATAATTCTAAATTTCTTATGATATCTATTATAATATCTTCCTAAGACAAAAAATTTTAGTATGAGATTTTTGTATTCATCATTCGTTCTAAAGCCTTTTGTTTGTATATCCACTTAAAACTTAAATGGGTCTAAATTGAACCCATTAAGTGTTTTTTTTTTTTTTTTTTTTTTTTACTGGTCAAACAACTTAAAAATATAAAAAAAAAAAAAACTTAAAAAATAAAGTAAGAAATCCTGACTTTTAATTTTTCCAAACCATTGGATTACAATTAAAATATTTTCTTCCAAGTCTATCATTGCAAAGAAGATATATTTTCAAATTTATCTAATTTGATATGGTATAGAATTCTTTCTTTTAATATATTTATTATTTTAAACTGCTTTTAGAAATATTAAAAAAAAAAAAAAAAAAAAAAACTGCTTTTAGAAAGAAAAAAAAAAAAAAAACTCTCATACTGAAATCTTCCAGGGATTGAACAATTGAATTTCTCTCCTACCAAATCCTGACAAAAACTCTTTATTTTTTTTATTTAACTATTTTGTGGCTTGAAGATGTTATAGAATAATTGTATATATATATATATATATATATATATATAGAGAGAGAGAGAGAGAGAGAGAGAGAGAGAGAGAGAGAGAGAGAGAGAGAGAGAGAGAGAGTAATTTTTCTATAAGGACTTTTTACGATGCACACTTTAAGCACCTTTGATGAAATTGCATTGAATGTATTGAATCTTGATTTGATTTTTGATATGGATGGTGAAAACAATGAAATATATTTATGGAAAAAAAAAATTATAAAAAATTCGGGTGCAAAAACTAATTTTTTCCGATTTTTTTGAAGATAAAACATTTAAAATTAGGGAAATATAAGAAAAAATAGTTATTAAATCCAAAAATTTTCCAAATTTTTACCAAATGTGTATTCTAATTTTATTAGGATGCATACAAAAATCTCATCGAAAAACATTTGATTACATGCAATTTCATCAAAGGTGCTTAAAGTGTGCATTGTAAAATTCCTCATTGGAAAATTACTCTCTCTCTCTCTCTCTCTCTCTCTCTCTCTCTCTCTCTCTCTCTCTCTCTCTCTCTCTCTCTCTCTCTCTCTCTCTCTCTATATATATATATATATATATATATATATATAAATACATAGAAACCGGTGCATATAATTCATGAACCTATTTCAAAACAAAAAAGATTCAAGAACCTATTTTTTTTTTTTTTTTTTGGTTTATGGTGCATATGATCTATGAAACCAAAAAAAACAAAAATAGTTTCCTGAATTATATTCATCGGAAACGAGAACAACGTGCAAAATTGAACTTGAACTTTTTTGAAAATATATAACATGTGTCTAATACAACCTAGGGGGGGGGGGGGGGGGGGGGGGGGGGTGGCTTGAATGGGTTGTTAATCGATTATTACTAACTTTTTCGATTAGTCAATATTAACAGTATAACCCAACAAACATACAACAAAAATCAAGTAAAGTGTGGAAAGTAAGAACACTTGATTTTTATGTGGAAACCTTCAACAAGGAAAAACCATGGGACTAGCCACTTAAGCCACAATAATCCACTATATGAAAAGATAGTTACACCCTCAAGCAATACATGGACTCTCACTCTTGACATTCTCAAGCTATGGACACTACCACTCACATCAAACAATCTCACAAGAACATTCAAGGTTTAGCTATTTAGATAAAACAACCTAATTATGCAAGCTATCACAAAGAAACTCCAAACATGTCATAACTTCACTAGATATGCAATTAATGTGAAGATTTGCTAACCTAAGCAATAAAAGACATTGATTGATAATTTATTGTATATGTTTTTTTTATCTCCATCCCTCCAATCAATTGCTTGTTTCTTGAGTCATTTAGGGTTTTAATGTGTGTGTTTGAGTATTTTCAAGTTATTGGTTCAAAATGATGTGTTTGCAGAATTTTAAAGGAAAAGAGCAATTTAGAAGATTTGAGGGACTTTTTAGCAATTTCACATTTGTGCTCTCATGACCGCTGTGGGTTTCCACAGCGGTATCAGAAGCGGTTTTAGAGCAGAAGCAACCGCTGCAACTGGCGCCTTCATGGCCACAGCGCTGCGCATAACGTGAAGACCGTTGTCGCTTTCACAACGATACTCGCAGCGGTTTGGCAAAACCATGCGAAGTTAGGAGTTTGATCACATTCCAGAGGCTGGTTGATATAAATACATGAATAAATTAGGGTTTGGCTCTCGCTCACTCTCGGACCACAAACCGTTTTCACAACTCATAAACACAATTCTCTCATCCATCTTTACACATCGAATATTCGAAGACAAAGGAGAACTCAAAATTGAAAACTTGAAGAACTCGTTGGAAGGCCTCAATGGGTTTTATCTTTTCTATCTTTTGTTTTGTTATTTTCATGTGTAACTAACTCCATACTAGGGGATTGATGTGAACCTATGTAATGCTTATGTTATGATTCAAACTCCATATCTTTATAAATCAATTCGGATTTAGATCTATTCAATTCAATATGTCTAGATTCTTGACTCATACTGATCTACCGTAATTAATTGATACTTGTCTAGGGTTTTGATAATTTATAAATTGAGATTGCACTACCGAAATAGGTAATCTTAGTTACTTTTCAATTGAATGAATATAATTGTTCTTGAAATAGGGATTAATGTGAGACAATTTTGGTTCATAAATTCTTGAATGTAATGGGTTTTTGGTTATAGCTCACACCTTCGGCGAGGGTGAGTTATAGTTGAAAGCACGTGGTTAAATCCTAGGGAATAAGGTACCATAATTAAGACAAGAATGAACTCTAAATTTGGATTGAATCTATTTAATGGAATTAGTTGATTAACATTGAGTATTACATATGGGGAGCATCGGTTACCTAGTCTCTCACCTCTTGATCACACACCAATTCTTTGTTAAATTGCTTTCTTAGTTTAATCTAGTTTTAATCAAATCAATCATCAAACAAAATCTCTTGGTTACTTTTAATTGCTTAGCTTTAATTAGGATTAGTTTTAGTCAATAAATCACTTTTCCTAGTGGGAATGATCCCTACTTGTCGCTGTACTTATCTCACGATTCGTGCACTTGCGAGTTAGGTTTTTTTAACATGATTTTACACATCAAGTTTTTGGCGCCGCTGCCGGGGAACAGTTGAATTTATTGGTTATTTTTAGTTTTAGTTCTACTTAATAGGTTTAATCTAGTTTAGGTAGTCGAGTCATTAATTTTTAGTTTTTTTTTTTTAGATTTTTAGTATTTTCTCTTTATTTCTTTTTCTTTTTCATAGTTTACTTGTGTTTGTCTTTTCTTGTTTCAGGTGTTGACCGTAGATGCAAGGTAGAAGATCTTTGCAGGGAGAATTATTACCTTTGAACAACAACATTGATCGCATTAGAAATTTAGCAATGGCAGACAATCCAAATTAGAACCAAGAAACACTACAGTAGGATCCTAATGGCTCTAATCCCACTCCAAACCTTGTTCCAAATCTAGTTTATGAGCCATAACTAGTAGAGCCCATCAGAACCATGAAGGATTACAGTAGGCCGATTGTGAGCAATCATCCCTTATGTATTGTGCTAGAGCCAACAGCAAGGAATTATGAACTGAAAAGTTTTCACTACAACCAAATGCCTATTTTCCATGGGTTACCAAATGAAGATGTGCTTTAGTTCCTTCGAGAATTCTACTTCGCAGTACAAGCCTTTCCGAACCATAGTATTACAGAAGACCAGCTGCGCATGAGGTGCATTCCACAAGCTTTTAAAGGTGAGGCAAAGACATGGATGCTAACATTACCCCCAACATCTTTAAGAACCTAGGATGAAGTGGTGGAAAAGCTCACTAATCAGTACTATGCACCTTAGAAAACTAGTGAAATCCGAGCCAAAATCTCAAACTTCTTTTGACAAGACCATGAGACTTTTTATGAGGCTTGGGAGCGTTACAAGAAGTTTCATAAGGATTGCCCTCAACACGGATATCTTACTCATCAGTTATGTCAGTGGTTCTATGATAGCCTGAGTGAAGTCTTATGTATTTTAGTGAACAATGCTTATGGAGGATCTATGTATGATGGAACTTGAGGAGGTATACGCCATCTTTGAGAAATTGTCTCAAAATTCTCATCATAAAAGTTCCAGAAGGAAGAGGTGAATCTATACCGTAGATGCCAACACAAAAAATTCTATTCAGATGACATAGTTAATAAAGCAGTTAGCAACTCTTGCTAGCGATATAGGACAGGTGAAGCAAAGAATGTTTATGGGAAAGGAACAAGCAGGAGGTCTTGGACCTAGTGAAGAAGAAGAAGTTCAACCCATGAACAACTATAATTCCAGACCACGGAATGATCCATACTTAAATACATACAATCCGAGCTGGAGAAATCATCCCAACGTTTCTTGGACCAACAATCAGGGTTTTGGAAATCAATGGGGAAACAATTCCAACAATCAGGGCATTGGAAATCAATGGGGAAACAACAATCAAAGGCAATATATAATGCTCGTGCTCAGTAGAATTCTGAATCCCAACCCAAAAAGCCGTCATTGGAAGATACATTGAGCAACTTCATGCAAGCTTCTCAACAATCTTTAAAGGAAACTAATCAAGCTATCAAGGATTCCCATCAGGAATTAACTATACAGATTCAAAACATACATGCTTCAATGAGTAAGATGGACCAACAAATTGGGCAATTGGCTGGGGCCGCTCAAAAGAGCGAACCAGGAAAGTTTTCAAGTTACACTGAGCAAGCAAAGGCTATGACAGTTCTTCAAAATGGTAAGATACTAACTGATGACAGACCTACTAAACTTTCTAATAAATCTACTAATATTTCAGGTGTAGGGAAAAACGCATGCATGCAGCGAAAGTGAGACTAAAAAAGGTTTTAGTATGTTTCAAAATTTTTTCTTTTTTAAAGATGAACCTTAACCCTTTAATTAATTAACATATAATAAAGATATCGTACCTTTGTCGCGTGATCCGATTGACGTTGCGTCGATGGTAATCCGCAAGATCTTCCAATCCAATCACGAACGTGAATCACCTAGGAGCGTGGTCTCCTTTCTCTTTGAATTGTGTACCTGAGGATGGATAACAAAAAACCTTTTTCTTTTTCATTAGTCACAATTAATTCCAAGAGACTACAAAGAATGTTCCGGTCACTTTTGAATTCACAATCGTTAGATCGAAATTCGCGTGAACCTTATTCGAAATTGTGCACAAAACCTTTTGATGTAAAATTTACAAGTGCACTATCGAAATAAGAACAATCTTTTCTCTCTTTTCCTCTTGGCCGAAAATATCACACTATTGTCTAGAGTTGGATTCTATTTTTCTCAAGGAAAAAATAACTCTCACCAAAAGAATTAGGGTTGCATGAATTCTATGCAAAGAATATATATATATATCATGGACCAATAATTCTTGCCATATAAATAACATATATATCTATATAGGCGAATTCACACTGCCATAAAATATCTATATCATGGCCGAATTCTATTTGCCCAAAATAATATATATATATATATCTTATTCCTTGCACAATATATTATATATGTTGTAAAATAATGAAGAACATAGGAAGGACATATGAAGAACAATTAATCAATAAGTGAGAATGAGTGAGAGTGAGTGAAAAACGAGAGAGATTAGAGATAAGAAAAGAAATATCAGTAACAAACAAAGAAGTGAGATGAGGAAGAGTGAGACACGAGAGAATAGAGATAGAGAGCCCTTTTTGTATTGATATCAGAGAGAGAACAAATTTTACATTTGAAAGCCTTATATATAGGCAAATTAGTGCACTTATATCGATGATGATGAAACCCACTAGTATAATTGCATCATCAATTGCGTCACTTACTTAAGCATTAAGTAAAACATATTTAATAGCAAAAACAAAGGTTGTGGGAAAGCCAATTATTATAATACTCCCCCTTGGATTTTCCACCACTTGTATTTTAATTTGCTAAAGAAAACCTAGTGAGACAAAACTTTAATAAAATGTATACAATGATCTTCTGGATCTTGTAGGGTTGGATATTCTTAAAACTATCTCGTTAAAAACCTTGTCAGGAAAACCCAGTGGGATAAAACCTGATCGAAGGGAAAAAGAGTATAGTGTACATATATCCAGAATTTATTGTTTTCTTCAAAACATTTCTCACATTTATTCTTTGCTAGGGAAAACCTAGTGAGATAAAAACCTGAGCAAAGATATTTATTGATCTGTCGGATCAAAGTAATATTTATGATGATCTTCTGGATCAAGGTAACATATATACGATGATTAGCAAGATCAAAGTAATATTTATAATGATATTTTCGATCAAGATAACATATATACGATGATCTACTGAATCAATGTAATATTTATGATGATCTTCATGAATCAGAGATTTGTGGGCGTGCTTAGAGAATTGTCTCATTAAAACCTTATCAGGAAAACCCAATGGGACAAAAGCCTGATTAAAGGAAAAAGAGTACAATGCACTTATACCCCAATATGATTAATAAACTTCATTTGATATGCTCCCCTTGAAGGGACGCTCCCCTTGATAAAAATTCTTGTGAAGCAATCTTCTAGATTGCTGAACTTCAATAATATCATAAATGATTGGAGGAAGTATAAGCAAAGACTTGCTTTATGAAGTAATATCCATATGGAATCCTTTTCAGAATCTTTTCAACATATTCTGATTGATGGACAAACATTCCATTTGATTTATATTCGACCTTCAGGTCGAGATAATATTTTCTTTCCCACGTCTTCCTTTTTAAACTCATTTACAAAAATTCAGGAGTTTTTAAGAGCTCTCCAGGAGCTCCGATTAAATTCATATCAACAACGTATGTTGTGAATATAGTAAATTTGGATTCTGATTTCTTTGCGAAGACACTTGGGTATATAATATAATTATTATACCTTTATTTTATCAGATATTTACTGAGACGGTTATACCACATCCGTCCAAATTGTTTTTAATTCATATAAGGATTTTTGTATATTCATCAAATACAGATTACGAGATCTCGATTTACATGCTTTTAGCATTTTAAATCCTTTCGGGATTATAAATATCTGCATTGAGTGAACTATATTGATAAATGATTACTACATCTAGAAGACATATTTCAAGCCTTTCAAAGGCAGCCAAATTTATCAAAAATTCAGAACGTAATCGTATTCATCAGTAGTGAATACCAAGTTTCTGTAAGAAATCTTGTACTATGAGTTGTGCCTCATATCTCACGATCTCATTTTTCTCATTACGTTTTTCGTATAAAAACCCATTAGTATCCAACTAATTTGACATCTCCAGTTGTCTGGAGTACTATTGGTCTAAATACTTTATGTTTGGCTTATGAAGTCAATTCTTTTTGAATTGCTTCATTTTGTTTAGGCCAATCATGCCTTTTGTATACAATCATTGATATTATGAATATCATAATTATCATTTATAATTTCAGTAGCGCTACTGTATATAAAAATATATTATCAATGATTGTTTCTTTATGATTCCACATTTCTCTTATATGATTTATAGAAATTTTCTCAATTTCAATATACTTGAATCTCTGTTGAGATTTCTTCCATTTCAGTGGATTTAGTCACTATATGGACTTTATAGAAATTTTCTTAATTTCAATATAGTTGTATCTCTGTTGAGATTTCTTTCCATTTCAATGGATTTAGTCATTTCATAGACTTGTATAGAAATTTTCACAATTGCAATGTACTTGTATCTCTGTTGAGATTTCTTCCATTTCAATGGATTTAGTCATTTCATATACTCGTGTCTCTTTAGATGTATCAGACTCTTATAGAGTTGATTTAGAGAAAGTGGGTTTATTTATAACTCGAGTTTTGTTTACTTTTGGATCCTTATAATATTACCTTTAAAAAAGGTTCATAAGTTTATGATATGTATCAGATGATTTATTTGTTGTCATTTACTCTGATCATTCTTTAAGAACAATCACCCGGCCGGGGTTTATGAGATGACAACTTATAAAATTGTGTTACCTTTAATATATCAGATAACAGATTAATAATCATATGATGATCAATTATCTTTCGTATTTTAGTGATACAAAGATTGAAATGAGACACATTTATATATAGAGAATCGAACTGGTATCTCTATTTTATATAAGAGTAACTTTTCATTTACTCTTTCTGGAGAAACTTTCCATTTGAAAATTAATCAATATAATAATACACAGATTGTGCGTAAAAATATAAACTCTCAGAAGTTTAAATGATCTAATAGAAGATTAATCAAAATCAATATTAATCTCATAATGATATAGAATTCTTATCTTAGATCATGCCAAATATATAATAAGGAGATATACTACATAATCAAATATCTTAAAAACGTGAGCAAGTCAATGACTAATTACAAGTTGTAATGGTAAATAAAGATGATAAGTAATGATCATAGATGAATGTATCAACATGTAATATAGAACGTCCCATATAGAAATTGGTAATTGAATCGAAATAATAAAGTTATCAAAATTACTTGGAAAAGTTTGATAAGTGATTCTGCTGATCCATTCTGATTATGAGTACATGTGAAAACTGGATGTTGAACATCGATCTCAATTAGAGAGATTTAATAATACATGAACATGTGATGATCTCATAGATGCATCAATTAGAACCATAAAATAATGGAAGGATTCATTTGGTGGATGAATATATCCACATATACCCTCTTGAATGATGGGGATTCAAAACCAACTTTAGAATAAGATGGTTTATTTGGTGAATGAATATATTCACATGCAACCCCTTTTGATCAGTGATATGATCTAGATGATAAATCACACAGCTTTTCTATAATCAGCTTCTGGCCTGAATCACGCACATATATTCAACATTCTTATTATTCATGGTCACAAATGACATTAATAAAGTTATATGTCTTTGATCTAAACATATTTCTTTATGTTCTGCTTGAATGATATAAAGTATCACTGATACATAATTTAATATCATCTAGCAATAAGATTATGACTCTTCTAGAGCCTTTATTCAGATCCGTTGGATCTGATTCGGTATTAAACTAATACGCTTTTGAACTAAACATATTTTTTTATGGTCTGCTTGAATAATATCAAGTATCATTGACACATAATTTAGTATTGTTTGATAACAGTATAGTGGCTCTTCCAGAGCTTTCTATCAGATCCATTGGATTTGATACATAAATAACATTTGCTCTCAACAAAGTTAAATTCGTTAAATATTTCTGACTCTGTAGAGACATATGAGTCGTTGCACTAGCGGCAAGGCATATATTTTCCCTCTTAGAAATTTTATGGACATTATTTGTAATGTCATTTTATATCTCATCTGAAATGATAATAATTCAGTAGAATTGTTTGATTCGTTGCACTATCATCATTGCATGGATAAATTTAATTATCCCAACCATATAGAAATCATGGCCTGAATCCATGCTTTTAATTTTGCAACAAATATATATACATAACACCATTAATACTTTATGAAAGTTCTCAAAGTGTGTTCTATATATAAAGCTAGAGGGGGGGTGAATAGATTTTATCTAATTATTACCCAATTTTCGCATGCAAGTCAATTTTACGAAAATGCCCCTACTAGTCAAAAATACATACAAGTGTAATATAGTGCGGAATTTAAATAACACTTGATGTATACGTGGAAACCCAACCACTGGGAAAAACCACGGGCTGTATAGTGCGCCACACTTGGAACTCGAAATCACTAATTGAAATGAAGTTTACAACCTATGTAGACCTCGTCTAACACTCCGGTCTGTAACCCCTCACTTCTACCCAGCGGGCCTTTATTAGCAACCCTATTCCAATTTGCTTGAGGCCTAAGCACTCTTAGCCTCAAGACTTACTTCTCAATGAAGAGAAACAACCTATGTGAATATATATATGAATATTCAAATAACAAACAAGGCTAGGTAACCTTAGATGCTTATCTAGGATGATGATATAATCAATTTAATCAACCCTAGATATCAATTGCTAAATGACATGTCAAATAGCTTAGCTAATCAAGATTAAGCAAAAACCTAATTAGCTATCACAATCAACACTTAATCATTTTCATCACAAATAATCTCTAACTTGTATCTAGCATATAATCAAAAGCATATAAGTAATTAAAGAGATGTATTAATATGAAAAACACTAAAGTAATATGAAATTAGTGAAGAACATACCAAATAAGATGTGATGATTCAAAACCATGCATGGATCAATTCTATGAAGGCATAGAAGATCAAATATGAAATTTGATGCAAAAGGGATTTGATTTGAGTGTTTAAAGTTGAGTTCTTGATTTGATTTTTTCTCAAAAATCTCTCTTGAATGTTTAGGGTTCTAATGACTCAAGAAGCTTGATCAGAGATTGAGAAAATAAGATATTTATAGACATCAAGAATTGGGCATGTGAAAAGACAATTTTGCCCCTGAAACGCACCGTTCGGCGGTTTCAATCGGCGGCCAGGCCGCCGATGACGACCGCCGAATTGAGCTCGTGAAGAACAGAGCATTAACGGCGGTTTCATTCGGCGGTTTCATGACCGCCGATCCAACCGCCGAATCAAACCCGAGGGATTAAAATCGATCAGGTATGAACGGCGGTTTCGAACGGCGGTCGTGACCGCCGATCTTGACCGCATAATTGCTTCAGACCAAACTGGACTGAAACGGCGGTTTCATTCGGCGGCCAGGCCGCCGATCATAACCGCCGATCACCAACAATGGTGAAAACCAAGGAGAAGCCAAGGGCATTCTCCGTGGGCGGTCTTCGCGCAAAACCAAGCACTCATTAGTGCAAGCGCGGACGTTTCCGAACAATGTCGGGAAACGAATTATAAAGCACATATACACACAACAAGATATATCAACTAAAGTGCTAGTGTGTAAAGTGACATGTGAAGAGATGCACATAAAAATAAGCAAGTATGCAATCATAGCAAGAATGCTAAGTGTGTGTGTGCTTCTAAATCTCTTCAAAGAAAAACAAGCACAAGAGATTATACCTTTGGCGTGCTTGTATCTTGAGGTCATGGAAGGGCCTTTGATCTTCAACACTAATCACTTAGACTACCATTACATTCAAAACCCCAACATGTGGTTTGACCACGAAATAAGCCAATCAACAAAACGAGAATCCTTACACTTTATTCAAAAAAACACCATTAATACAAATATGGAATATCAATAAGTGAAACAAGAGAGAGAATAGTACAAACTTGGATGTTCAGTTCGAGGTTGATATCTCTTTATGGAAAGTTTCGATAACCAATCTAACCGATCGGTTTGTAGAAACATGAGTGAGGAACGTTTTGACAAAATTTCAACCCGATCGGACCACAAATCAAAAAGATATCACTCTTCGATGAAACCTGCACAATAGTGAAATTTTCTCCCCTGTTTTCTGTCCAGCCCTGTTCGGAACTGCAGAACTCACCATAGGGACTTCTGATTGACAATCTCACTATACACATTCAAGAACTACAAGAGTGGAATGTGCTGACTAAATTTCAGCTCAAACCGATCTTAGACGAGGGAGATATAATAGTTTGATCAAGATTGCGTAGTGATGTTCTTCACACAATCTCTACACACACACACCTCATTTTTCTTCTCTTTTCTTGTAAAATATTTCCAAATTCATTATACATGATATTAGGATCTTAAATCATTTTTATGATACTCACAACATCCTGTTGGATGTGTAAATCAATTTTTTTTTTCAAATGAGTGATATGTAAGCTTATCACTTCATATATATATGAGATAAAGTAAAATCATGGATCATATTAATTTTTCAAACTTCCGGTTTGACCATGAACTGTAAGTTCATATATAAAATTCAGAAAACTCCAGATTCTGAATGGATTTGAAACCCCAGGTTCTAAATAATGAAGTATGGCATTCATGAATATAACACTGAATCTAGAACGCTAGGTTCTCATCGGTTTTCAAAACCATGCTGACTTAAATATCATAATTCCAGAAACTTTAAGTTCTGGTTAGTCGGTCTAGCCAATCTCTTATATTGCATAAAAATAAATAAATGCTAAATATTTAAATAGTTTATCTGGAGACACAGCATAAAGCCAGTCCTAGGACACAGCATAAAGCCAGTCCTAGGACACAGCATAAAGCCAGTCCCGAGACACAGCATAAAGCCAGTCCCGAGACACAGCATAAAGCCAGTCCCAAGACACAGTATAAGCCAGTCTCATATATTGCATAAAAATAAATACAGAATATTTAAACAGTTTATCTAGAGACACAGCATAAAGCCAGCCCTAGGACACAGCATAAAGCCAGTCCCGAGACACAGCATAAGCCAGTCTCATATATTGCATAAAAATAAATATAGAATATTTAAACAGTTTAAATAAATCCAGAACTATATATAGAGGATCCGTTGACGGCATAAGCCATCTTGTATACGGAACTATAAATAGATTCAGAATATTGAGATATAAGTAAATCACCTATCAGGGATCCTTTTTACTTACACACACGAATATTGAGCCGTAAGTAAATCACTCACCTAGAGATACTTTTTACTTACATACGATCGTGCTGATAACGTGTTGTAAAATAATGAAGAACATATGAAGGACATACGAAGAACAATTAATCAATAAGTGAGAATGAGTGAGAGTGAGTGAGTGAAAAACGAGAGAGATTAGAGATAAGAAAAGAAATATCAGTAACAAACAAAGAAGTGAGATGAGGAAGAGTGAGACACGAGAGAATAGAGATAGAGAGCCCTTTTTGTATTGATATCAGAGAGAGAACAAATTTTACATTTGAAAGCCTTATATATAGGCAAATTAGTGCACTTATATCGATGATGATGAAACCCACTAGCATAATTGCATCATCAATTGCGTCACTTACTTAAGCACTAAGTAAAACATATTTAATAGCAAAAACAAAGGTTGTGGGAAAGCCAATTATGAATTATTATAACAATATATGTCTAGTGCGAATACCTTGCACAATATATTATATATATCTGTAGTGCCCAAATTCTACTTGACATATAAAGTAATATATATATATATATATAATATGAATACAACTTGCCATATCAATAATATATATATCTCGGCTAATTATGCATGCTTTATAAATATATATATTGCGGCCAATTATCATATATCTTTCATATATATCTATATATTGTGGCCGAAATCCTTTACCATGTAGGATTTATGTCTTTTGACTTAAATCCTAACACTAGGTAGATTTCCTTAGAATTCCAAACCCTAATCCAACTCTTTAGTGTATTTGTAACTATATAAAAGATTTCCTTATTTGACTAGATAAATAAATCCCTTATTCATCTACTTACCAAATAAAGTCTTTTATTTTATTTATACTACCACAATAGTATACTACTAAAAAACATATTTCCTAGTCATAAAAGATTTTGATTCTTAATTAAATAATTAATCAATCAATTGATTAATTCCCATTTAATCAAATAATAAAATAAAATAATATATTAAGCTATTTTTCAAGCCTTGCCGCCCATACACAAAGATAGACCCAAATATTATTTTTCATTTTATTAAATCCATTGGACCTTTAATTAAAAGGCCCACATGTGAACTAGGTCCATTCTTACTAAAAGAAACAAGCCCACATGTCTTAATACAATTATAGATGGACCTATAATTAGTCCGGTAGAATATATCAAGTGATCCATGCAAATCCGTGTGGATTGGGGATCTTGGCGGGCTATCTAAATTTAAGCTCCAATAGACATAACCTAATCACAATCAACAAATGATTCACTTAGGTTCGATCTATTAATTTTAGTTCATTCCACTAAAGAACTAAAATTGCACTCTTAAATAAAGATAGAACAAGTAAATGATTCTCATTCATACCTTAGACAATCTTATTGGAGATAGTGAATGCTCGTGAATAATATCAGTAATCGCCAAGAGCTCATAGACCGCCTATAGCTCTCCAAGTTACCATATTTACTCATACGACTACATTTTGAACTTTGGATATTTTGACTTGTCCAGAAGCCATGCTTTCAATAGTCACTATCGAAAACTCAACGTTGAGATTTTATATCCAATTACCTCAAAACATCCATATGATGATATTATACTCTCGTTGTATAAATGGAGCCACGATGTCCATATCTATAAATGAAGTCCTCTATCGATTAACAAATGAATATTACCAAAATATCGAGGATAGACTATGCTATATAATCGTACTAATTGATAACTCAAATGATACCACTTGCAACCATAAGTCCATCATTTATCTCAGGATTAAGATAGACTCTCCGATTGTCCTCATAATGAAAAAACTTTTATCTATTGACGGTTCTAGATAAAGTATTTCATTGTGATCCAGTTCAATGCACCTAGTGTACTAGATTCTTTTACTCAAAGCCACTTTGATGATTTAGACCCATCATAACACATTTGATCCCACTCAAATGCTAGCAAAAGAATCTACAACTTTAACAAGATAAATGTGCCCAACCTTTAACTTAAGTTGTGAACATTATTCAAGACTAACTAAAGAATTGTGTCTACCTCATATATATCCAAATGTACGAATAATGCTTCTTTTCTCACAGTCTTTTGACCTTATGATTATTTACCTTGACAATTATAATTAGAGATAATTCCACAAAATAGCCACTTTGGTTTTCCAATTTTTACATATAGCCACTAGTTTTAAAAAAACCAAATATAACCAATATGATCATGGATCATGGATTGTGTGGTGGAAGTTAGTGGATTCTTTGACAAGTATACCCCTGGAGAGTTGTCAGTGGTTGTTGATGTAAGAGGTCTAAAATGACCCCGTCTCCTTCTTATATCTCAGACGAAGGCAATCCCCAAACCCAATCCCTAAAATAATACGGTGCGGCTTCCAACTGATTTTATTATGCATCTCATTAAATTGAAATACAAGTCGGTTAACCCAAACCCTTACACTTCGAAATAGCACTCAATTACCTGCGATATTTTGTATCTCCGATTCTCTGCCATAGTCGTATTTCCAGTTGTCAATTTGTTGCTGTGATTGAAGCGGTCCTAATTTGTTTCAGCCATCCCCAATATCAGAGAAGGTATGTATCTCCTTAGAACTCAAACTGTAACTATAAAATATATCCGAGATAATTCCACAGAATAGCCACTTTGGTTTTCCAATTTTTACATATAGCCACTAGTTTTTAAAAAACCAAATATAACCAATATGATCATGGATCATGGATTGTGTGGTGAAAGTTAGTGGGTTCTTTGACAAGTATACCCCTAGAGAGTTGTCAGTGGTTGTTGATGTAAGAGGTCGAAAATGACCCCGTCTCCTTCTTATATCTCAGACGAAGGCAATCCCCAAACCCAATCTCTAAAATAATACGATGCGGCTTCCAACTGATTTTATTATGCATCTTATTAAATTGAAATGCAAGTTGGTTAACCCAAACCCTTACACTTCGAAATAGCACTCAATTACCCGCGATATTTTGTATCTCCGATTCTCCGCCATAATCATATTTCCAGTTGTCAATTCGTTACCGTGATTGAAGTGGTCCTAATTTGTTTCAGCCATCCCCAATATTAGAGAAGGTATGTATCTCCTTAGAACTCGAACTGTAACTATAAAATATATCCCCTATATTGGGGGGTTTTCAAATATATCTCCTTTGATTGATGATTTCTTTCATAATTTTCATATAATAACATATGTTGAAAATGATTGAGAACGGTCATCCTGTTCTTCGTCGCGGCAGCCTGTGTGTGTTGATGTCAGTCTAAAAAATACATATGATCGATTTCTTTCATATTCAGGATATAACATATGTTTATGTCAGTCTAAATACATATGATTGATTTCAATCATATTCATATAATATATATTGAAAAGGATTAAGAAGGGTCCCCTTTATCTTCGTCGTGGCGGCCTGTGTGTGTTTGTTTATGTCAGATGTCAGATGTCAGATTAGGAGTTTTATGGCATTCCCTGTGTTGTTGTATCCTGATCGTACCATTACATTCCATGATCGTACCATTACATTCCATAATCATAACGTTACACGACATTCCATGATCGTACTATTACATTCCATGATCGTACCATTACATTCCATGATCGTACCATTACACGAGATTACATGACATGGAATGACATTCCTAGATTCTCCATGACATGGAATGACATTCCTAGATTCTCCATGACATGAAATGAGATTCCATGATCCTACCATTACAACACTAAATTACATTCCATGATCCTCCTATCACAACACGACATTACATTCCATGATCCATCATGGAATGTAATTTCATAAAACATTGATGACATTGTCCGTCTGATGACATTGAAGACATGTCCATATTCCCATGATGACATTATTTTAATCCGTCTGATGACATTGATGACATGTATTTTTATTTTAATTCCATAATGATAGAACTGATTACATCTGTTGCATACAGCTTCAGGAATATGGTTCTGTTGATAGTGAACTACGATGGACAGTGGGAAGATGGACAGTTCAACCCTAAAGTTGTTTTCTTTTTGTCAGTGACAATGAAGGAGACTTTGAAAACATTGGCAGAGAAGATATGTAGTCGATTTGGCTTAAATTCTGATGAAGTGGACTTCAAGATAAGTACTAGAATTGATGGCTCCATTGTTGAAATGATTTATGACTTAGATTTATAGATCTTCGTTTCGCATAACAAAGAGAATCCTAAATGTTATGTATCGGTGTTTCACAAACTGTTACGAAGCCTGGTTGAACAGTTAACTGTGACTCCTAATCTAAAATCCAAATCTACCTCCATCACCATCGGTTGTACTAGTGATCAGGCATGTACGCCACCACCCATTTTGAAGTGTAAATCTACACTCAGCCCTGTTGTGAGTTCATCCGGATACAGATCCACAACTGGTAGCAATGAATTTGTTCCGAGTGGTTTCCCCGTAGATGAATCAAAAACTCTGCCATCAATCAGGAAGTCTATATTTCCCCAAAGCCCACTCGGTACAGCTAGTAAGAAATCTGCTAACCGCATCAATCACGTCGATTATGCTAAAGACGAGAAAGTTCATTGTCCAACTGTTGTTACTACTGAGGATGAAGAAGCCGGCATGGGTTGCTCAGCCAATATCAACTCGCCATTATGTCCTTGCTCTAATGAAATCAGCCCACAAGATTTACCACTACGCCCTACACATGATGACAATCCATTGGACCTTGTTGATCTGATAAGCCTTTCTGCATCACGTATAAACAAGAATTTATTAGGTCCTAAGCACGAGCTAAAATTGTGTCGACGGTCTGGAAGAAAGAGAAAGTCCATTAAGTACAACCAGGAGACTTGTTCAAACTGCTCTGAAAAGGGACACAACAAATCAGGGTACCGGAAACCAGCGTTTGATGCAACTGGGCCAACCAAGCCTCCATGCACTTGCAGTATATGTCACAGACCTAGACACAATAGACAAACTTGTCCCTCTGGCTAATAACCCTAATCCATCAGGTGATATCATGACCCAGTTTTGAATGCTGCACCAACAAATTCCTCCGATTTGAGAACCTTTTATCGGCACTCATAGGTTGATTCATCGACAATGTGTCATTCTACTTTGGTTTTAAGGAAAATGCGTGAAATATGTGATCTATTTAATTTTTATTTCATTCAGTTGTTTGAGTAATCCCTGCTTGTAATATCAGCTTACGATAACGGTTCTGAATTGTTTGACGTTAGGTGTAATTGCCCCTTTATTTACAAACCTCAATCGGGTAGGTTCTCCTCCAGTCTGGTCTCTTCCTAAAGAATTTGTAGGCTACTTATCCCCCTTATAAACATCTCCGAAAAAGTTACCGATCTATTTATAATGATTTTGCAATCCTAGATGGCTAATATGTGCTTATATTTACAAGGGATGTTCATGGATCTCTTATTGCATAGCAACCACAGGTAGGCACAGCTATGTGTGCCCAGCAAGGGTCTACTTTCACCCTTTAACCATGTGAGAAAATCCTTTTCCTCCAAGGTTTCAAGTGAGATAGGAGAGGGTGTAAACCAAACATCCACTTACATGAGAGAGAAAGAAACCAATAAATCTTGACCATGTATTTTCATTTATTATTAGGTCTCAAGTCTCAACAATCTAGTGCAAATCTAAGGGGAACAAAAAAATAGAGGAGAGATTCCTGATCCGTTAACAAGTACGAAATGAGAACTTCATGTACACAATCTTGTACCCCACAGCGGCCTACGTTGTTTATGCTGTGAATTTGATAAAAAAACAACCTTTTATGAGTTACCAACGCTATAGTTTTTTTTTTTTTGTCCATCCCCTTTAGCTTGTGGTCGTGTAATCCGTTAGTGCAAAATCCTCCAAGTTTAATCTGCATGCTTCATGTTTGTCTTTTCTTAGCGTGTGTATTAGATCGTGTAATCTATTGTTGTTGATTTTTATCGTGTAAGGAATTTATTCTGCTACCGTGTTTCATATAAGTTTTTTGTCTTTTCCTCGCGTAAAGAATGTTGTTGCATGTTTGTCTTTTCTTAGCGTGTGTATTAGATCGTGTAATCTATTGTTGTAGATTTTTATCGTGTAAGGAATTTATTCTGCTACCGTGTTTCGTATAAGTTGTTTGCCTTTTCCTCGCGTAAAGAATTTTGTAGTATTAAGGATTATTTTTACTTTCCACAGACAACATTTGAATCCATTGCGAACCATGCAACTTGGGTGTAGAAAGACTTGTCCAGATATACCCCACCGATGATTTTCTTGTTCGAACAATGCATAAACATTGTCTCCAAATACAGACGATGATATCTTCGATTAGAGGTTCTTATTCTTATTATATATTGATTACTCTATTGATTACTCTATTGGGCTTCGTTTGGTAAAAGACATTTTCTTTTAGTAAGGTGGGCTTTTATCCACCTTCAGGACAACAATCTTATCTAATCCATCCGATTTCCGATATTACGTTTTTACTTTTATACAGCAAGGGTTATTTTCGTTATCTTATGCACAGTAGATCTTTTATAGTATATATTTTGACCAATACAGTCGTTGCTCATTTTGCACACTGTATTTTCATTTTTTTAAATTTTTTGGTTCAGCTACTATATACTGAGTAATGCTATTGGACCCAAAAAACCAACCCAAATTCTAACCCAAATGCCATATGGCAACATCACACGCAACATGGGCCCACGTCACTCTTTCCAAGATCCCATGTGATGTTGCCACATGGGTTTGGGTTAAAAATTTGGGTTGGTTTTTTGGGTCCAACAGCTTTACTTTTAGGACAACGGTAGACATCCAACCATTTTTGTCCAACTTTTTGTCCAACCCCTGATGTGTCAGTTGGTGAGTGGATATATGGATAAATCATTATTAATGTGCATCCACTCACCAACTGACACATCAGGGGTTGGACAAAAAGGTTGGACAAAAAGGTTCGATGTGTAACATTATCCTTACTCTTATTGATACTAGTATAGTTGCTAGATTAGTTATTGGGCATTAGATTGAAATTGAAGGGTCAATAAAAACAAAACATTAAAATGCTCAGGATTTTACTTCTCTTTTTCTACTCATCCCTGTTAGCAAGGCAAAAGTAAAATTTATCCCAAACAAGCACAAGAAAAGTAAAGGAAAAAAAAAAAATGGGGACCGACTCTATGTCTCTATCTCTTCGCCACTAATTATATAGTCAGTTTCAATTATAACCCTTATTCAATGGTCGAGCCAACCCCACACAACCTTTATGCCTTTCTATGTCGCAAATGCATCGTCGTAAACCTCAGATTCTTGTTTTCGATTTCCCATGATGTACGACTGAACTTACCATTTGCACACGATAGGTGTATCACACTATCACCATTCACGGGACCAAATTATTTTATGAATTGTGAGATATCCAGTTTGGATGTACTTCAGAGTTCAGATTTGTTATAGAGAACATAAATAAATCGGTAATACACTGAAACCTTTGAATCTGTATCATCCGTTGTTAAAGAACGGTAAAGGTGAACCTCACGTAAGAATAAAAACATGATTGACGAATGATGATGTATTTTGTTGTATTGGAAACACAAAGAAAACAAAAGCAGTACCGAGTGAGATGAAACTGCAAGGACTTAGAAAGGTCTGCACATATCTGGGATTAACCTACACAAAATTCACAACTATTAATCTAAAAATGGAAACCACAACAGTAGAGGTAGTGAATCTACAGGTACCAAGGTGTTAATCGCAAACCAAGCAAATAACCAGCAAAAAACAACAAAAAGAAAGGCAAATTTCGTAGATTACACAATAACAACAATAATCTAAAAGCTTTAACTGGATTTATAAAAAATTCCTTGAAGTTGATGTCAGATCTTTCAATGAAAAAGGTCGGCGTTGCCGATTGAAACGGCCTCGGAAAGAAACAACCTTCCGTGGTTTATCTATTCTCTTCAAGGCCTCCACATCTGTCTCTAGTTGATCGACGCGGGCCTTTAAAGAAATCCTTCCTGCTATTTTCCTTGAAGCATTTTTTTTCTTTACTTCATTTAATGCTATGAACTCGTCCAGCAGCAGTTTGATAGCCTCGGAGCTTCTACTTACCTAGGAAACCACTCGATCCCACCTGCCTAATTCATTCTCATCATCTGACGACTCGGACTCCATATCTCTGGTATAATGCGAAGTAGCGAAAGGTAGATGATTGTGACCCACACACACGTTTTAAAGGAAAACCAGTACTAAGGTCATTGCGATTGAATCTAAATTGAGTTAGATGACAGAGAATTGTAATAGAAAATTTGAGTCAAATAAGCTCTAAAAGAAGGGTTCAGGTAATGCTGCTTACCCCCGTTTTGTAAGCATTACCCGCTCTCAGAAGCGACAGAATCTTGCATGCACCCGGTGCATTGCACCCAACCAATGGGTGCATGCCATGTGGCAAGGACAACAATCAAATGTGTTCTCTTGCCACATGGCATGCACCCATTGGCTAGGGTGCATTGCACCGGGTGCATATAAGATTTTCTCGAAGAAGCATGACATGTGTCCATTGGGAGTAAAATTGTCTAGCCAAATATAGTGTTTGGACAAATTTACCCCCTAATGGACACATGTGACACCATTTTTGGACAACTGATTTCAGTCTGATTACTTAAACGAGCATGAACCCAACCCGATATATTGCATCCTAAATTCCTAATGAATGGGAGCATACCATTTAGCATGGATAACTCATTTGATTGCTTTTCCTTCCCATTTGGCATACACCCATTTGGCCGATGGATTGGTTTTGTTAAATAATGTACTATACATACATATACAGATATATAGAAATGATCAAGCCAATGCGCACCGATGTAAATTTACGGTCCAGGATATTGGATGTCAACCACTATTAGCTAACATCATTTGACTCAAGTGCGTATGCACTTTTCAAAACTAGTTGCTCACATTTAATGTCCTCATGAAGTTATATTAGTTTGCACTGACCAGATAAGGACTGATATATAGAAATGTTCAAGCCATTGTACACTGATGTAAATATACGATCAATGATATTGAATGTGAGCCACTAGTTTTACATGGTTAGACTCAAGTGTGTATGCACTTGTCAAAACAAGTGGGTCACGTTTAATATCCTCATGAAGTTATATCATTGCGCACTAACCAGATCCTGACTTTATAATTTCTAGACGTCCAACCATAGCCACACATTCACAGCGATCCCACAACCTCACATTAACAAATACCCACAACCAATACGAATGTGTGGTTGTGGGCGAATGTCCTTAACTTATAAAGTCAAAACGGCTCTAATTATAGAAGTATTATATATACAGTCTCGTTCCCATGCGGACGTCATGATATAACCTCATGAGGATATTGAATGTGAGCCACTAGTTTTGACAAGTGCATACACACTTGAGTCAAATCATATAAAACTAGTGGCTCACATTCAATATCCTCGTGAAGTTATATTAGGACGTCCTCATTTGAAAAAAGTCCTTATCGGAATATGCTAGGTAACCCAAACCCAGTCTCCATTTGTTTGAGTTTTCAAGCAACTAGGTTTTGTGATGCTGTAGTTGTTTACGATGAGAAGAACAAATACAGTATTAATACAATTAGGGTTTCAATAAAAGACACAATTTGAAATAAGTTATTTATTTATTTGTGAGCAACTAGGTTTATTTTTTAATTTTTTAATTTTTTTAATTTTTTTAATTTTTTTAATTTTTTTAATTTTTACAATAAATTGAACTTGAAGTAAAAAAATTCTAATACACGGTATTTTAAGTAAAGTAATTCCAACAGGCAACCGTTGGCAAATCGTGTAGGTTTTTTAAAAATAAAAAATATTTTCGTGTCAGTGTAGGTACTATTTTTAGATTCGTCAAAGTTGTACACGTGTATAACCTAAATCAAAAATTTAGGTTTGAAGATTGGTTCTCCTCTCATTTTGAATATTTTGTCCTCGTTCAATTACAAAATATCATATCGACTCTGGTTGGGATGCCATTTTCGGATGGTAAAATACAACTTCAACTACTCCCCGATACTTAATTGTCAAGTCAATCAGTATTATTAGGTTGGGCCATACCCCCGTGACCAATTTTCTTCATCATTACCCATACCCTATTCGTACAAAACTAAATCTGTGACCTGCAAATATGGTGGGTAGAGTATAGTCATAGGCAATTATGGTAACCTTACAAAGTGGCTTTTTTAGGTGGGCAGGGGTTTGGGTCAATGACCAAAATATAGTTGATATGACACTTATAATGGGAGCAAGTGAGACGTCAAAATCCGATGGGTTATCCCACAGATTTACTAAATCGTCCATTGTAATCTACAGCCGTCTCAACGTAACGTATATCAAGGTTTGATTGTACACATCTAGTTCGATGGCAAACGAAATTAACCATAATGTAAAGGGTTGTACAACAGACATTGTAAACCCTCATCTCCAACCCTAAAACCTAATTTGGTGCAACCGTTGAACTATAATGGTGCAACTTGCATAGTATTTGAGATGTTGCCACATGACATTTGGGTTATAATTTGGGTTGGTTTTTTGGGTCCAATAGCATTACTCTTTTTTTTAACATTTGAAACCCGTTCGATAATCCAATATTTTATTAAATATGGGTCAAACTGTATATAAGTCAAACTTTAGGGATGAAATAATAAACAAAATTTAATGCCATTCTTTCGGCAATCGAAGACTGTTGTGCCAGGGTTCATTTTAGACTGTGGATGAAGCTAGAATTAAGCACATACTATTTACGCTTGGATGGAAACCAATTCTTGTTCTATGTAATGTTTGAAGAATGTTGTATTTTGCCTATGGGTTTGAGAAATCCACCCTGAACAAACCTTCAGACATATTCCCACTTCTACATATGGAGTGAGAATTTTTGGATTTCATTGAGATTTAAATGGCTTTAGATAATAATTAACATTATTCTGAAGCAAAATAAAGTTAAGCTAGCTTGTTTTATGCGTATGAATGGGAGCATTTTTATCAACATTGACAGTTCTCGACACCTCCCTCAATTTACAAGTGAAGTTGGGGAATGGTGTTCTTGTACATGTTAAAGGTAACAGGACAATTGGTGTTCAAACTAAGAATGGTGTTGAGTACATCTCAAAATTCACTGTGTCTTAGGGTTGTTCGAATAGTTTGATAACTGTAGTGAAATGTGAAAACGTACAAGTTTTTTTTATGAATTTGAACTGCAAGGTTAGTTTCCGATTATAGCTTAGAAAAGCCTTCAGAAGGGACATAAGTTGTTAAGATTTTACAACACAAAATCGTCAGATGATTACACAGACAAACGAGGTATGTCTGGAACTTTTTAACATGGGTTATCTAAATCCAATTACAAAAACAACAGGCGTTTTTGAAAACATAAAACAAATGGCAACAGCAAACCTAAGTACCTTACGTAAAACGGTATTTGCAAGTCCTGAAATGGATTCTAGGAACAAAACAAACATCACTTGCAAAAACATGTTTGGTGGCGCTATGGCGTTGACTCGGTGAGTGTGAACGTATTAACACCTTGAGCCCAAAGGGCGATTCTTAAATAACTTACAGCCCTCTTGACGCCGAAGACGGTCGATGAGAGACGTCGACTTGGTATTCTTTAACCTGTAAACATCCCTCTCTAGTTCCGTGACGCGAGATTCAACAACTGTTGATCGAGAATGGGACCGTGCTTCGTTTCTTTCCACAACTTTCTTGTATTCAATTGTAGCATCCAGGAGGTCTTTCAGAGAGTCAAAGCACCTGCTTACGCAGAAAATCAGTTGATCCAATATGGTGGATTCGTTCTCATCACAAGACTCCATCTTTATAGTCATAAGTAATTTTTTTTTCCAAGCTCTACAGATCGAAGTTACCCTTGAAAGTAAATAAAAATAACGCTCGGTGTGTTCGATATATATTATCTAGAGGGGGGGGGGGGGGGAATAGGTTTTAACTATTATTACCCAATTTTCGCATGTAAGTCAATTTTACGAAAATGCCCCTACTAGTCATAAATACAAGCAAGTGTAATATAGTGCGGAATTTAAATAACACTTGATGTATACGTGGAAACTCAACCACTGGGAAAAACCATGGGCTGTTTAGTGTGCCACACTCGGACCTCGAAATCCACTAATCGAAATGGAGTTTACAACCTATGTAGACCTCGTCTAACACTCCGGTCAATAACCCCCCACTTCTACCACTCGGGCCTTTAAAAGTGGCTTTAGTCCTAATTGCTTGAGGCCTAAGCAACCTTAGCCTCAAGACTTAATTCTCTATGAAGAGATTATGCAACCTATGTGAATATGTAAAATGCTCAAAATGCAATATAGAGCTAGGTTACTCTAAATGCTTACCTAGGATAATAATATGCAATTAATTCAATCCTAGATATCAATAGCTAGATGACATGTCAAAATAGCTTAGCTAATCAAGATTAATCAAAAACCTAATTAGCTATCACAAAACAACACTCAATCAATTCATCACAATTAATTCTCTAATCTTGTATTTATCATATGATCAAAAACATACAAGTAATTAAAAGAGAATATGCTTGATAGTAAAAATACTAAAATAAGATGAAATTAATCAAAATCTTACCAAGCATGTTGTGATGATGCAAACCCAATCATAGATGAATGCAAGATGAACTTTGATGCAAAAAGGATTTGATTTGAGTGTTTAAAGGTGAGTTCTTCATTTGATTTTTTCTCAAAAATCTCTCTTTGAAGTTTAGGGTTCTAATAACTCAAAGAACTTTATCAGAGATTGAGAAAGTAAGATATTTATAGACATCAAGAATTGGGCATGTGAAAAGACAAGTTTGCCCTTGAAATGCACCGATTGGCGGTTTCAATCGGTGGCCAGGCCGCCGATCACGACCGCCGAATTGAGCCCGTGAAGAACAGAGCATCAACGGCTGTTTCATTCAGCGGTTTCGTGACCGCCGATCCAACCGCCGAATCAAACCCGAGAGATTAAAATCGATCAAGTATGAACGGCGGTCGTGACCGCCGATCTTGACCGCAGAATTGCTTCAGACCTTTCTGGACTGAAACGGTGGTTTTATTCGGCGGCCAGGCCGCCGATCATAACCGCCGATCACCAACAATGGTGAAAACCAAGGAGAAGCCAAGGGCATTCTCCGTGGGCGGTCTTCGTGTAAAACCAAGCACACATACGTGTGAGCGCGGACGTTTCCGAACACTATCAGGAAACGAATTACAAAGCACATATACACACAACAAGATATAAAACAAAGTGCTAGTGTGTAAAGTGACATGTGAAGAGTATGCACACAAATGCAAGTATGCTAAGTGTGTGTGTGCTTACTAAATCTCTTCAAAGAAAAACCAAGCACAAGAAATTATACCTTTGGCGTGCTTGTCCCTTGAGGTCTTGGAAGGGCCTTCGAGCTTGAAGTTCAAACATCTAAACTACCCTTACATTATCAACCCCAACATGTGGTTTGTCCACGAAATAAGCCAATCAATAAATGGGAATCCTTACAACCCTGTTAACGAAATCTGACTTTGAACATATGTTTTTATAGGGGGGCACACTGCGGCAGAGGCGCACAGCCCACTCCTCGACGGAAACATATAACACATTTTTGCCCTAAGTTTAAATTCTAGTATAATGGTCAAATAGAAATCATCAATGTATTATGTATATAACAGTATCATCGATCAAGTAAACGAAATATATTTATTGGTTGTCCACATGATGTCCATAATTTTAAATGGTATTACATGTCCATAATTGAGTTATTATGTATTTATTGTTTTTCATGTTTTAGTAAAATTATCTCATATTATTATATATATTAATATATATTATTATGACAAATATATATTTTTGAATTATATATATAATATTACATATATTATTATATAAATATATTAATATATATTATTATGACATATATATATTTTGTAATTATATATATAATATTATATATATTATTATACAAAAATTCTATTATCAGTTCGATGTGACAAAAGTTATATCAGTTCCTTGCATGTGGGTCACTGGATTTAAATACTTTGACTTGGCTGTATGCACTTGTCAGTCAAAGTATTTAAATCCAGTGGCCCACGTACAAGGAACTGATATAATTTTTGTTAGTTCGAACTGATAATAGAAAGACTGTATTATTATATATCTATATAATATTGCACAAATTTGTGAATTTTTTAAGATTTAAGGTTAAAAAGGTCTTTTTGAGACTTGTCCCACGCATGGGGACTCAAATAAGCTGTCAAATTTTGGTGTCCCAATTTGTGTGTAACCAACCAAATTGGGATATGTGTGCACATTTATGACACATTTCTGGAAGAAGTAGAAAAAAATTCATAAATGTGCACACATGTCCCAATTTGGTTGGTTGGACACAAAATAGGGCACCAAAATTTGACAGCTGATTTGAGTCCTACGCATGGGACAAGTCTGGCCTTGCGTCTTGGGTGGGACACAATTTGGTGAATTTTTTCCCACCTTGTCCCATTCAGTCCCATGCTAAAGTCACACCAAACGTGGGACAAGAATAATCTGGCCAACGTTTGGTGCGACCGTGTCCCGCGTACTAAATGCACCCTTTCAAAGACCTTTTTACCCTTAAATCTTATTTTAAATCAAAAACTTGTGCAATATTATATAAATTTAATTATAACTTATATATGTTATACAGTCTTTATTCTATCGGCATGCCTTTTCAATTCATTACATATGATTTTATGATATCATTGGTATATCAAATAGGCAAAACGTGTCATGGACCGTATCAACGCAGATAGATGGATGAGCTATTAGCTTCGGAGATTGAATCCTGAGTCAGTGTATCGAATCCTACAAATGGGTTGATGTTATTATATAAAATATCTGGTTTATAACGGTGAATACATAGATACCGTCAATAAATATGTGCTGGGAGATTTTGACAAACTTCGAAATTATAGTTTAGCGTTCAGTTTTGGAACCGTGAGGGTAATAAAGATTACAGCAACTCAAAAGTTTCACAGCCAAATGATGAAACTTGATACGCAATTTAAATATCATGTTTTGGAAATATGCACCGACACCAAATGTGAATACATTCTGACAAGATTCAAATACATGTCGTGTGGTTAACCCCTCACACATGCACCAAAAAGGTTAGGGATAAACTCCTCCTCTCCCCTAAAAGAACTCGACAGCTTTTTAATAGTGTAAAATGACAAGAAGGTATATTTCTACCACAATAAAAAGTTTGTTGAGTTATATATATTTCTCCAATTTTTTCGCAAGCTTTATATTTAACAAATTTGGTATACTTAGTTGTAATGCTTGAAAATTTATCAAATTTGATTTATTGGTTTATATTAGAATGAACTTATCATATAAATCGATGTGATTTCATGAAGGTGTGGACGGAACTTGAAGTGAGGGATCCCTTAGTTGACGGTTAACCTAATACAATTGGAATTAGGGATGGCAATTAAAGCCGAACCTGTGGGACCCACCTGAACCCAACCCGCTTAAAGAGGGTTTGGGTTGGGATAAGTGTACCCGTGGGCGGGTTTGGATTTGAAAATCGTACCCGTCACGAGTTCGAGTTCGAGTTCGGGTTTGGGATCGGGTATGGATTTAGAAAAAAATCTATACCCGAACCTGCATACCCACGAACAATAAAATTTATATAATATTTTATTATTTAAAATATTATAAATTTAAACCCCAATAAAAACTTTTTAATTATATAGAGAATAAAATGTAAACAATTCAATATATTAAGTGTTTTTATTCTTTAAAATTATAATATTACATATATTTAAATAATATAGAAATAATGTCTTTAAAAAAAAAAATTGATGGGTTCGCAGGTTCATGGGTTTTACCTGTGGGCCCGCTTGTTTTCACGGGTTCGTGGGCAGGTTTGGGTGTCCCCCAAACCCATAGGTAAAACCCGAACCCGAACCCGTTTATTTTCGTAGGTTCGAGGGCGGGTTTGGTAGACATAAAATTTCACGGGTTTGGGTTTGGATTTTGCCAAACCCGCCTGAACCCGCCCCATTGCCATTCCTAATTGGAATGCACTGGATTTGGTCAACGTAGAACCTTCCATAGAAACAAAAATAAAATTCAATAATGTTGTGATTTGTATGGAGAATTCTACGGGCATGTAAATACATGTACAGAATTCTTGAACATTGTAGATACATATAATAAAATATATGAATTCTATAGTAATTATAACTTTTTAAACCATTATACAATACAATTTCTTAGCTACCCACGAATTATGGTTACTTAATTTTGTTTGATTTTATATTAAATAATTTATTATTATTTTTAACTTATATTATTTTTAGTAGTTTTAGTTTGCCATACCAAACATATCACATCAATAAACCATAAAATCTCAAATTTCCAACTATGTATTAAAATAGTCCTTTTATTAATATGATTCATTTTATTTTATCCTTACTATTTTTCTTTATTTTATATGTTTAATTTATTTAGATTCATTACATCAATAATTTACTTTAATTAGAATAATAACAAATTCAATATCATGTCTAGTAATATTTATTAATCAATTATTCTGTATTAAATTAAAATAAAATAAAGATATATGAAAGCTTGAATTGTTTCGACTAGATTCGATTAAACTAAGATTTTCTACGACTAATGAAAGAATTAAGGTTCTCTAGGCAATCACATACCTACAAGTAACAAAAACGATTTTCATATTTTGAATTGTTTTTATTTTTATTTTTAAAAACAAGGTACTTGTGTTTTCTATTTTTTTATTCATTTATTTAATTTTTTATTTATTTATATACATACACATGGGGTTTTTGTCTTGCTTCAAAAAGAATGGAGATAGATAAATACATATATTTATTGGAGGAGAGAGAGTTTAATATGGTAATTAAAAATTTAGGAGATTATTTCATATGTAATAATTTATCTAATTATTTAGGAGAGATAATTTCTTTTCTTAATAATTTAATTCAAATAAGATAAAAAATAAATTATTGAAACAAAATTAACCGTCTTTAGAATTTTTGTAAATTTTAATTATGGGAATGGAGATTTCATAAAAAAAAAAAAAATGTGGTAGAAGAAAAAATTAATTATCCTTGTCTATAATTATTCATAAAAAAAAATGTGGTAAAAGAGAATTATAATTTTGAACTTCGTTTTTGCGTGTGAAAAAACCCATCCAATACCCGTACATAAATAACATATATTAAGTTAATGTTTCAGGGTCAATTCTGCAGTGCCTACGTGGCTAATGTATTTTGTTGATATTGGCTTGCAATCTGAAATTGTTGCCTACATAATAAACCCATCTTATTATTATTATTATTTATTTTTAAATATTACATTAGGACTGTCGGGATTTGTCGAGATCAAACAATACATGTGCGGCCGAGGTGATGTGCACTCCTAATCCTTATTTGTGATGGTATCTTTTGAACCATTTAATCCTACATATTTCTACTGTTGTTTATATTTGCCTGTAAAGATATGTGGTATACTGGTATGTACGTCCTTTCGGACTGGATCATGTAATCTTCTAGTTTAATTCTCATCGTGTCATCATCAATAGTATTCCTATCATGTAATGATGTTGCCCCTAGCAGAAACCTGTCAACTAATCAGTTTAGTTGAAATCAGTCGAAGACGGAAAATCAATTTGGTTCCCTATTCACACTGACCGAAGAATTCCCGGTTGGCCCACCTATGGGATTAGAGCTTTGTCCTGAACAGCCCTTTCTTTCCTGTTCACCGGAGAGCCACTCTTTTCGCTAGGTGGCCTTATTAGAAAGTCTCTTCTATCTATTTATTTGAAAAAAGTTATTCTGCTTCATACTCTAGAACCATTCTAACCCCTTTAGATAGAGAAACTGATTTTCGAGTGATCGAAAATTGTTCACTGTGGGATGGATAAATTGAAAAGAGAGTGAAAAGAACTAATCTTGACGTTTGTACTCCATGGATGTGTCGACCCAGTCCATCGCATTTTCATTATTACTGTCCATTGGGTGGTCACATCAAGGAACTGTTCTCACTGTTTTACAGTGGGTGCATTCAGTTTAATTAAACATTTTTGGATTATCTTCTATATTAAATGACAGTTGACTTATGGATAATATTTAGTAACTTATTTAAGTTTTTAATATAATAGGGGGAATTATAGCCTACAAGGTTATTGAAAATGATCTTACTTTAAATTCTTCGTGTTTATCGAGTATTTTTAATATTGAATATTACTAATACACTTTCATGTGGAGTACAATGGGTATTTATTTGGTTTTTATTTTTATTTTTTTAAATATACAACAACTGCTGGGACCGGCGAGATTGATTAGGCTCTACTTGAGCAGCCCGGATTGCAGCTCCCATAAGCGCCGGCCGGCGAGAGAGCACCCACAATCGGTGGGACAACACCCACACTTGGAATTAATGGCCAAGGGGGACAAATAATATATATATATATACATGTACACACCGGGCGTTGAACCGTGGTGGTGGAGGCTCCCAAGGGAGGGTCCAACCACATTGGAAGGGGCACGACTGATCTTTAAAAAAAAAAAAAAAAAATTTAAGGGCTGCGACTGTTTAGTAATCAACACCTTCGAATGGTAATGCCTTCATTGCTATTATAAATATCAAAACCAATGATGGAAAGCAAGTGTATCAAAACTAACGACCATACTATGGCGACCGTAGGTGAAGTGGACAGCAAGGGGGAGAATGATAAAATTTACCCAGTTCTCGCTGCCATGTCGACACACATCCGGAAAATGGAAGAACTCAGAGATGCCATCAGAAAAATGAAAGTAGTCAGAGATCTCATCACAAAATGTACAAGCAATGCTCCGGCGGGGACACACCGAGTGTCCGATGGACATTGCTTCATTATGTTTACAATTATTCGAACTCATTGAAGAGGCACACCGGCTTTCAGCACAGCTCGATGTAGAGTTCGGTTTTCCTCCAGGACCGTCATCCCTTCCGGCAAATTGATCAAACAAGTCCTACATCTTGTTTCAATGATCCGTGCACATATTCGTTTTTTTAGCTTTCATCCGGGTGCTTGGTTTTAATGTCTTGAAGTTAACGAAGGGTATTTTAATCCACTAAATCTTAACTCCGTTTCAGGTGTTAACTATATCTTAGGGTAGCCAATTAGACGCCGGACACATGAGGATTGTACTTACCTTTTTTTCAATTATGTTAATATATGATTAGTTCATGAAATGATAAGATTATTAACAAAATGGGTTGGTTTTAAGCCTTCTTACCCGTATCCATCATTTCATCTTTCTTGACGATGTTGTGTTTTGCATTATATATTCATTTGAAGAAAAAACCCTAAAAAAAAACGGAAAAAAAAAATATTAATCAAGAGGCACCGTCTTAATGACTTAATCAAATAAAACAAGACTTATAATAACATAAGGCCCCGTTTGGTGCGCGGGATTGGATGGGACTATTTCATGGGATTGGATTGGATTGGATTGGATTGATATGGGACTAGGATTAGATGGGATTGGACTGGATTGGACTGGATTAAATTAATAATATACTGTGTTTGGATAAACATGGGACTGAACTGAATTAAAACCTTATTTTGTTTGGTGAAACATAGGATTGGACTAAATATAATAATTTTTTTAATTTGAAAATATTTTGAAATTGGATAATAATTTTTTTTTTTTTACAGATATTAAAAATATAAATATCTGATTCAATGATTCAACGATTCAATCTCTCTTTTTTTTTTTTTTTTTATTGTACAAAACAATCTTTTTTTTTTTGATTCAATTATTGTCCTCTCTCTCTCATTCAATCTCTAACAAAAAAAATCGAATCAATAATCCATATTTTTCAATCCAAACAAAAAAAAATTCTGGAAAAATCTGGAAAAACCCAGTTTGGGTCTAGGAAGAGAAATGGAGGGGATTTATTGTAGGGATGTTTAGAGTTGCTAAATACATCGTTTCAATGATTTGTTTTTTGTTTTTCGAATGAAAAAATTGAATCGAAGAAGACCCCATAGTTCTTCAATCATTATTAACAACATCAGTTTTTAAAGGAAAAAATTAAGAAAATCTGGAAACCCATATTCATATATTCTTCATATATTCAGAAACTCAAGATCTGGAATCTCATATATTCTTCAATCATAAACTCATATATTCTTCATATATTCATATATATGGAAGCTCAAGATCTGGAAACTCATTCATATTCTTCATAAACTCAAGATTTGAAAGCTCATATATTCATATTCTTCTTTCTCAATCATCATCATCAATTAAGAAAATCAAAGAAAAATCAATGAAAAATTAAAGAAAAATAAATATATTTTGTCAAGAGATTTGGGAACCCATATTCGTCTTCTTCTTTCTTATAGGAGAAAAAATCAAAGAAAAACAATGAAATAATAAAGTTCTCCGCCATGCAAATCTAGAAACTCAGAAAAATAAAAGCAAGAAGATCTGGAAACTCATAAACTCATAAAGGTCTGGATTGGACCGAGCAGAAGGAGAAGAAGACGAAGGCCGCGGTGGCGGAAGGAGATGAAGACGAAGGCCGCGGCGGCGGAAGGAGAAGGAGAGGTTAAAGAGAGAGACGAAAGGTTGAAGAAAGAGAGAGAGGAAGAAGAAATCTGGGTTTGGCTTCAGAGAGTGAGAGGAAACATTGGAAAAAAGCGAAGAAAATGAATTAAATGGGTGGGGTCCACATGGTAATTAGTCCTGGGATAAATAAAGGTGGGGGTAGGGGTGGGTTTATTTTATCCCATGATCATGGGACTATTTTGATGTTGGGATTAATAGTCCAATGCTTTAGACTCTCACCAAACGCAGGACTGGGACTAAATTAGTCCAATCCCAGTCCAAACCCACGCGCCAAACAGGCCCTAAGGGTACCCTTAATCAATGATTTAAATAATTAAATAAGAAATATTTAGAGCATCTTCAAAAGATTATATCTTCACTCTTCAAATGTCTATTTGCTTACCTATGTGTTAATTTGAAGAGTGAAAAAAAAGGAGCCCTTCCAAAAGACTCTTCAATTAGAAATAGAGTTATAGTATTTTAATGAAAGCACTCAAATTCCTCCCCCAACAAATGTAACCACCCTCCAATTTTTTCAAGTTAGAAATAATAATATGTTATTATTAAATATTCAATATTAGTCTCATTTTAAAGATCTAGATGAGACTTTTCTAATGGTATAATTTTTATGATGATAAAATTTATAAATTAAAACTTTGACAGCTGATTTGAGTCCTTTTTATAATAACACCTTTTAACTTTTGTTTTCAATATTGGGGTTTCACCTTTGAAAATTCTCTTCCCCTCTTCCCAGTTCCCAATCACCCTTGAAATAGTATCTTCCTCACTCTCAGTCTCACACCTTTACACCCTCCTTATATCGCTCCACGTGTGTTTATTGTAAATCCACCCTTGAATCTCCTGTTTCCGTTCTTCACACCTAACAGTTTTGTTTGCCTCTAGTCAACATGCTTCCTTCCTCATGTAGTGTAAAGTGTTTGCTTCCATGCAACATCTCTTCCCAATCACCCTCCACCCGTGTTTTACTTTTGGTTCCGGTTTAGATTGTTTGTTTTACCTTTGAATATTGAGTTAGGTTTTTTCGATTGGCCAGGTAATGGAGCATAGATTGTCGTTGGAAGATACTACGGTTCCTATTTCTTGGAAAGGAAGAAGACCTCCGGGAGGCCATGGTATAAAACTATGGCCAAAAAGTGCGTATTCATAGCGAACCCCTTTCTTGTTCAAGTGGCGAACAGAGACATCCATCACTATGATGTTCGGTGGATGAGACATTGATATTTCTGATGAAAGCACTAGGTGACAACGTGGTCAATTACGTGGAGAAGATTTGGAGAATCCAAAGCATTCCATTGATGCTAGTGTATCTACAGAATTTGAGCAGATATGTTAGAGTATGAAAATAGTTCACTATGAGCCACTAGTAATGAAAATAATGTATTGATCATGTAAGGTTTATGTTTAGAAAGCTATTATATATTAATTTTCTTCCTTTATTTTTCGAATTGAATATACATTGTTGCACATTACAAAAAACTACCATTGCACGTTATACCATTCAAATTATTTATTTTAATTTTTCATTCATACAATATATCCCATACAATATCCCATACTTAAAAGTTGGTGTTCGGTTGTTTGAATCCCCATTGTGAGTAAATGAAATGAATACTTACATCTGTATATCTGTTATTGGGTTACCGAAAATGTCGCAAATGAATTTTCATCACATTCATTATGAGGTTCCCTTACGAAATTTATTTCAAACAATTGTCATTATCACTTTCATTATGATGTTCTTTTACGTAATTTACCCAACTCAATATGTAACACATGCAATGTAACATGTACCGTCTAATAAATCATTGCAACATTTGCACAACGTATAGCATGATATCAGTGTACAAAAAAGTAAACCTTATTTATATTGTAACCAACCCTCTCCGGGTGACATAGAGACATAGACATTACATACTACGATTAGTTTCGAATCAGATGTGTTGAATCCGGTTTCATGTTCAAAATCAGTCATTTTCTTTCGTTCAATCTCAAGGGTCGATCGAGTAATATCCTAATGCTTTGTTTTAACCTTTCTATGTTCGTGTCTTCTGGATAGGGGTTAACGTACCAAACCTAATTTGTTGCTGACAGAATTGATTTTGCTTGCTTGTAGAGCATAATGACGTTTGATGTGATGGCCCAGAGGGATTTTGACAACCCAAAAACCAATGGCCACGCTATTTTGGCGATACACAATGGCGGTCTACAAATAGTCAAATACACTCATTACCTCTTCGTGTAGGCGTGTAGCATTGCAAAACAGGAATGGACGGTTGAATCTATGTTAATCAATTTAAATTGCGTCATCAAATCCTTATTCTCCCAACGCAATCATATCATATATATTGATATATATAATAATAGAGTTTCACAGCTCCACTTAATAATGAATTTACAATTTCAAAAAAGCCTTAATTATATCAATGCATGCACTTAATTAATAACTAATGAACTTACAATTTCAAAAAAGCCTTAATTATATCAATGCATGCAATTAATTAATAAATAATGAACTTACAATTTCAAAAAACTTGAGAACTTCAAAAGCCTCAATTTCTAAATTATAAATTCTAACCCAACTTTAAAGTTCAAATACATTCACAACACTAACCACACGGTTGTTTTAAGGCATCGTTTTTCGGAATGGATAGGAATTTCCAAGGCGAAGCAGCGGTCAGCCGAGATCAAATATACTCCTTTCTTGACGCGATTTTACAAGTATTCAGTGAATTGGAGGAAGTGCGAACTCACTTTTCTGGGCATTTAAACACAGATGTGGTTTTGTTATGTACAAAATTCATCTAGGTAATTGATGACACACAGAGACTGATCGCAGACTTTGAGAGGGAGATGGGTTATCCTTTATCACCATCTCATCCTCCCCATTAGGTCATTAAAAGTACTATAAATGAACACATGTAGGCTGTTTGTCTTTACCTTATCAAATGTTACGTATGGAAATTTTGACCGGTGGGTTCAGCTACTGTATATTGCAAGTTGGGATACGATGTTTTTAAGTTTGGAATACGTAAACGAAAATCTTCACCTTGTGTTTTCTATGTTTTGATCTTTGAATTTGGTGCAGTGGTTTGCAAATGAAATGTCGTAGATAAATTTTTGCATCCCTTGTGAAGTTCTTGTATGAGTTTCCGCATCACATGGGGAAGACGAACCAAATCACGTGACGCATGCTTTTCAAGTGTCTTCATGCATCCATATACCACCAAAATGAGTAAAAACTTTATTATTTTAACAGGAAATTCAAGCCAATTACCCATTTTGTGTTGAGGTTACCCGCAACACAAAATCCGTTGTTTCACACTGTTATTAGTTTACCGATTACAAATTGTGTCTAATGTCTTTTCAACTCTTATCGTGATAGAATAAACGTTCAACCTATGGGACAAAAGGGTTAGAGCATCTCCAATGGTATCCTCAAAAGTGAGAGAGTAATCAACATTTATCTAGAAAGATAGTCCAACACAGTCAATAATCAAATTGCCTCTTCACTTGGTATCGGCGAATCATTAGTACATACCCACAGTACATGTCATCGTCAAGCGTAATCCTTTACAGCGTAATGGATTAATCGTGTTTGCGTAATAACTAAGAACGTTGGTGGTCGATCGAATGTAATTTTACCGCCTATTAATATTTCTGTATATACCTTCAAAATACATATATACGAAGATTATATATTAGTATTGGTTAGTAATAAGATTATTATATTAGTTTTACAATCAACGATAGAATCTTCTGGTTTTGTAAATTATTGTTAAACGATAGAATCTTCTGGTTTTGTAAATTATTGTTAACAATAAAATACTAATTTTTGTACATCAGTTTTTTAAAATTCAAATTGGGCTGTAAATAAAAGGGGTATAAATAAATTACGGGTGCCCTAGCTTTTTTTATGGGTGCAAAAATTTGCACTGTTTTTTAAATATATCACAACCACCTCAACAAATTAGCAAACCACAAAACTTGAACGATTTTACCAATTTGGACACGAGGAGATCACAAATGGGCTTTGGATTAGATGGGAATTTTTTCCGTCTTTTTGAAAATCACCATACTACCTCATGTCAGAAAAGCACAATATGGATTTTAGTAATTTGCGAGATATTGGACCGTATTCACCGTACACAACAACACAATAGTCTGCATTTAATGCATGGTATAATCATATATATGATATATATAATAATAGAGTTTCACAGTGCCACATGTCGCCGTGAGGGAGTTTTGGTATTAAATTATATATTTATATATTTAACTTTAAAATATTTAATCAATTAATTAAAATGATTTTGATTTTAATTGAATCATATAATAATTGTTATTCTTCCTATGAAGCTCTTAGTTATCCAATGCCATTATAATTGTTATTAACTCTTGGAAGCTCTTAGGTATCCAATGCCATTAAGAATAAACTCTTAGGTAATACCATTAATAAACAAGGCTCTTCGTTTCCACCACTACCAATAATTGATTCATTGGTTATAAGTTGTAACCACCGAATCAAATTCTGTTAATGTTGGATACATCATGGTAATTAATAATTAAAAGAAATCTTTTTTATTTATATAAATTCTCATGCCTGAGAAGGTTTGGCAATTAATTGATTAATTTGGTTTTTAATATGTTATTGCTCCCATTTAAAAAAATTATTAGTAATTGTAGCATTCAATTCACCCTTATTGTCTATTAATAATTCTTGATTCCTTATCTCTAAATACTCTTCCATTCAATTTATTATTAATTTTTTGAGATAATTATTCCTTATCTCTACGGACTCTTCACTTCCTCTGTAATGATAACATCAAATTTTTCCTATTTAATAATTTTCTAAGATCAACTTAATGTGAGGAATGTAAAATTTGAAACATCTTAATTATTAAGATTATTATGTAATACTTACTGAATCTAAAAAAAACCATCAAGTACACTTGGCACAAAAATTTAAAGGTGAATAGTCTCTATAAATTATCCAAAATTGAGCTAAATAATAACCTAAATAGCTGAATTATATTATGAAATGAGATATTAGGAGATAATTTAATTAAAAAGGTCCAATTGAGAAAAATAAAACAAAGCCTGTGCATCGCACAAGTTGACATACTAGTTACATTTAATAATAACATCATTATTTTTGAAATAGAAGATTCAAATCAAAAGTAATTCTTGGCCATTGATCTGATGCCAAAGGAATTTCAAAAGTAATTGTGATAATTATATTAGTTGTACACGAATATACCAAGTCAATTACACGAATATAACAGACTTAGTTTATTCGTGTATACGTACTTACTCCACAACTTCTACCGCATAAGCATTAACAAAATGTATTTATGAATCCGGCACCTGGAAGAACTTCTATAACACTCAAACTCCATTAAGTTTGACCGCTATTGCAGTGGGTGTAACTGTGTAATGATAAAGTTGTGTCTGGGTATAAGAGGGGTTCTGTGCAGCGCAATGCATGATGCTGCCACGTCAACACATTTTCTGACGTGGCATGATGAGGGTGGGGGAGGCACCGTGCATCCGATGCAACCAGGTTTTAGAGAATTGACCAACTTTGATTAGTCGACTTTACACATCACATCAATACTTTGCATTTAATGGATGGCATAATTACATTTAATAACAAAATCAAAAGTAATTCTTGGCCATTGATCTAGTGTCAATGTCAATTTTATGGCAAATCCAAACGGTCAATTGGATTTTGTAAATAGTTTTTATTTTTAAATTTGAATTTATCAAAACTTGAACGATATTTATTTTTTAAATAATTAAACCAAAAAGTTTAATTGCAATTTATTCGTGAAAGAGCAAACCTCAGGGGGGTTGGTTGCAATTTGGTCATAAATATGATAATATAACAGTCTTATATTCTTTGTGTATACTAGTGTATACTAACTTACTCGAAGAACTTACACCGTGTAAGCATCAAAAGGAGGAACTGTTCCGATTCTTCTGGAAGTACTTCTTTAATCGACGGCGCACCCATTCGTGTCGACGGTATGGCGTTCTCTGTTTTGATCCTAATTTTGTTTCTTATCATAAGTTTGTTTGTTTGTTTCAATTTCATTATTACAACTGGGTATGTATTAATTGGTAATGGGTTTCAGTCTGGGTATGGCATTTCGAACATGCAAGGAATAATCTATACCCAATTTGTGTTTTCTCGATGGGTTTCAATCTGTAATTGTTAATACAAGGAAGATGATTGAAACGAAATCCAAATTACTCACAGGAACGATGGTTCAGATTATTCTATGAATGTTTATGCAATGTTCGACTTAAATACTGTATCTGGACTCAATGTTTATCCAGTGTTCGAACTTCTAACAAGCGATTTCATTGGAGATGGGTGGAGTTGCATTTTATCCTAACTCTAGATTTTATGTTTTTCGTCTTTACCACTATAAAATATAAAGATTTGTAGGATGGGTTTTGTTCTTTTTAATTATTAATGTGGATATATGTTCATGCTGCCTCAATGCTTAGTTAGATTACTCTTGCAATTTTATATTTTTTTTACAGATGGCTGAGGAGGAAAATTTGGACCATTTTTTGGTACACCCGAGGGCCACTTGGAATTATAACATCACCATCAACACACACTGTTTTCACAAATTGATTTCTGATATAGACAAGATTCTTGACCGTGTGGGAGAAAGGGCAGAATTTGAGTCTGGATGCTTTGGCCACTACTTGGATTTCCCTAAAGGGGGTTATTTTCAGGCATAATTCATTCATAGCTTGCTGCTGAGACAGATATTCATTCCTGAAGGTAGTGAGAACGAGTTATGGTTTGCCTTAGGAAAAACTAAGGCAAGATTTGAGAAGAGGGAGTTCTGTCTGTGCACGGGCCTAAAATTTGGCCGTCTGTCCGATATAGCTTCAAGAGAGTATGAGGTTGTCCCGGGTGGTATTCACGCAAGGTACTTTCAAGGAAGGAAAAAATTTGTGATCGTAGATTTGAAAGCTCCATTCATGGCGGAGGATTTCGACCGTCCTCACGACGCATTTAAGTTGTCATTGCTTCTTTTTGCCAACAGGGTCCTCTTCGGTCAGGATGACCAGAACTAGGTGGCGTACTGGATGTTCTCTCTAGTGGAGGATGTTCAAGCGTTTAACAACTTCACCTGGGGTCACTATGTTTTCAAGATGACCCTCCACTACATCCGTCAAGGTTTTAAGGTACTGGCAGACCCTTTCGGGCCGACTAGGAGATACAACCTATACAGATTCATTTGGGGATTACAGGTTATTTTTTAAATCCTTAATCCCTTTTGACCTTAATTTGACCTTGACATATGTTTGTAATTAAGATTATTCATTTTTCCATGATACATAATGCTAATTACACCATCTAAAACTGTTTCCCAGGTTTGATACTGTATAGTTTTGGGCTGCGGAGGCTATACCTGTGATGCGATGCGGTAAGCTAATAGGGGATCCCAACGGAGCACCACTGTAAGGTTCCCATTTGTTGATTGGCTCATTTTGTGGACAAACCACATGTTGGGATTCTTTGTAAGGGTAGCTTAGGTGTTGGTGTTATTGTTCAAAGCCCTTTGAAGATCTCATCTTGATAAGCACCAAAGGTAAACTTCTATGTGCTTAATTAGCTTTGAAGAGATTAGATGCACACACACACTCACATCTCATGCATTGTTCTTATTTATATGTTGTGTGTTCTTATTTGTGCACCTTATTGCTTTGAAAATCTCTTCAAGCATTGATTGTTGATTGCTCTTGCTTGTTGTGCCTTAATATGTTTTGATTTTAGGCTGAAAGCTACAGAGCAAATCGGCGCCCTGTTACACACCGTGCTATAATTTGTTTCAGAAGACACGAGAAATACGAGGGAAGATAGCATCATTTGAAGATAAACCAGAGGAAACCTTCCATGAGACTTGGGACCGATTTAAATTACTCCTTGCACAGTGCCCGCATCACATGTTCCCCTTCGTCCTACTAGTACAGTGCTTCTATGACGGATTAATGGGACTCACACAAGCCACTATTGACAATGCTTGTGGGGGAGCAATGAGGGAGAAAACCGCCAAGGAGGTATATGCGGTCTATGAGATGTTAGGTGAAAATTCCCAACAACGAAGCGGAAGAATGGTGCTTATGAGGAGAAGTGATCGAACTATTTTATACCTATTTGAGGTCCCCCATTTCCGATCGTTTGTCTCGTTTTCAAGCGTATTTTTGTGTATAATGTTTTGTTTGAGCTTTGTGTAGGTACATATTCCTTATAATAAGGTTTTGAGCTTAAAGATTAGTTTGGGAGGCAAAATGGAGCAAAAAGAGCTGAAATTGTATATATGCGTGCAGAATGTACAACTTGCGGAGATCATATCTTCCTTCTCAGATCGAACCACATGGATATCTTTATATATTCGGAAAGCCCCGGAAGTCTAGTTTCCAGAACATTTTACGGATTGTGATTCCGAGCTTTCTGCAGGAAGTTATGCTCATTTCCGTAATGGTGCGCGATGCTGAAAACGCTGAAAGGCTGTCAGGTCTAAACGGCTACTTCAAAAGGCGGCCAGGCCGCGGAATTAAACCGCTGGATCACTCCAGAAAGTCGTTTTTTGGGCGAATTTCAGGGACAGTTTCGTCCTTTCATCCCCAATTCGTGCCCTAACCTCCCAACACTATATAAACACCTTATTCTCTTCTCAACCATCAGAACACACTCCCCACAAACTTCCTCTTCTTCTTCTTCTTCATTTTCTTCACCAAATAAGAGAGAGAGAAGCTTCCAAGAGCATCCATGGAGGTTTTTCCTCCATGGATGCTCCCCATCTCACCTTCTACACATCTTCCACCACATTTAGGAGTAGATTACATAGAGATAGGAGTGGGCTTTGGTCAATTTCGAGCTAGCAAAGGAAGGAGCTCTTGGAGGAGGTTTTCTTCAAGGGTTGTATCTATTTCTCACTCTCTATGTATTTCTTGTTTTCTTGAATGTGTAATCCCCACTTGGAAATATTTGTAAACCTATTTTGTGCTAAATATATATATGGTTGTTTTTATATCCAATTTATGTTTTGATTCATTCTTGATTGTTATTGAATATATCTCTTATCTTGAAATGCATGTTTATGGATGATTGGAAATTGATATGTGTTCATGGATGGGATTAGGAGTAGATTAACTTAATTGTAGGAGTAGTTGTAATCAAATATCCCATTTGTATATGTATGTCTTTGGAAGGTCAAAATTGCATGCCATGAATGAGTTTGAGTGACTTAGAGTTAGGATTGTGCCTTTTGGAGGGGCTCTCCGGGCATAGTTTTGGCTAATTAGCTAGGAAGAGTGGGTAAACCTATAAATTGTCATATTAGAAGGGTTTGGTTCATTGTTCTTGTAAACAATTGGACTTTAGCTATTTCTCACTCTAGGGGCTCTAGGTGAGTCATGGTTAGAGTTACAATTATAGGTCTTTGGCTATTTCTCACTCTAGGGGCTCTAGGTGAGTTATGGTTGGAGATACAATCACTCTTTCCATATTCATTAGACTTTCACGTTGCCATTTTACATTACGAATCTATTATTGGGGCTCAATGTAGTTTTGTTTGTAGAATCGGTTCACATATGTTGGTTGCGGTTTTGTGTTTGAGAGGTTCTCGGCACACTCTTCAACCGTTAGCTCTATGAATGGGTATAAATCGGATTGAGGCAAGAACGAACCCTTAACTAAAATTGGATGTCCTTAATGTCTAACAACCAACTATTTGTGCACTTATGTATGGTGAACTTGTTGAACCTTGTGTGACCATTTTCTTGCATCTCTCTTATCCACTATTTTATTTATCGCTTTAAACACCATTCTCACCCTTCCATGTTCTCTTTGTTTTTATTTATTTTTATTTTTATTCTCTACACACACACACACGGCATTGTACATACATTTCACACACATCATTCTTACCTTTCCGCATTCTATTTACATGCTTACAATAAACTCTAGAACTTGATATGGTTGACGAATCACACCTCCCTGCGGAACGATACCCTCGCTTGCCGCTTTACTAGTCTTTTGCTAGTTTAGAGCACATTGCGTAGGAAACCCCATTTTTAAATGAAATAATCTTTTGATCCTTGCAATTTCTTAACGACGGAAAAAGTGAGTATCAAAATGGCGCCGCTGCCGGGGATCGAAACTAAATGAAATTAATTAATCTAAAACAAGTAATGTAAAGGAAAGGTGTGCTATATGATGATGGATATTGGGGAATTGAGTTGACACCAAAAGGCAATGTTTGATCTTGGAGCCGGTATTAATGTTATGCCTTATGCAGTGTATAATCACCTTGAGCTCCAAAACCTCAAACCAAGTTCAGTGTCATTAGTCTTGGCGGACCAATCGGTTAGGCATCCAAAGGGAATTGTGGAAGATGTGCTAATTAAGGTTGGTAAATTGAGTGTCTCAGCAGATTTTGTTGTGTTAGAAATGGATGGTGAGAATAAGAGAGACAATGAGCTGCCAATCTTGCTTGGGAGACCTTTTATGGCTACTACCGAAGCGGTCATCGATGTGAAAAATGGAAGGTTGTCCATGAAGGTGCTTGGGGAAGACATCAACATCAACATTTTCAACTCTTCAGAACTTCTTGGTGCGGTTGATTGTTTTACTGTAGATGTAATTGAATCGGGGAAGCTTCCGAATTCCCCAAACGATTATTTGGACGAGCTCCTTGCAATCTTGGATGAAGAAGAGGAGGTCCATGTTAAAGAAGCCCCCAAGGAAGTTGATGAATTGAGGAATCAACAGATGGAGTTGATGTTAGAGAGGGATTTGCTTAAAGAAGAGAAGATTTTGCTTCAGAAAAAGGTGATTGAAACTGTGCAAGAAAAGGAAGCAATGAGGGAAGACTTTGAGAGAAAAATGCGGGTCATGAAGAATGAGTTGGAAGGCAAAGACAATGCTCTGAAAATTATGAGGGTAAAAGAATGTGATTACCTTGTGAAGCTTGACAAATCCGAACAATCAATCAAAGCCTTAACCAACAAACCAACCTTGCTCAACAACACCCATGGGTGTGGGAACCCTCTTGCAACATCAACAAAGACAAATGTACCCAAAAGGAAGCATCAATCACAATTGAAAATGCCTTCAAGATATGTGCCAACAAGGAAAAGGGAGAGCCGGGAAGGAAGCAATAGGCAATCCCTTGTATCAAGAAACACTCACCTTAGAGGTAAATTTTCTATCCCTTCACCAACTTGCTATTTTTGCTCTAGAAGTGGACACAAAAGGTCCCAATGTGATGAATACTTCAAGAGTTACACAAGGCATAATAACTTGACTTGGAGGAAGGTGAGGGCAGTGAAACAAATTTGGGTTTGAAAAGATGAGGGTGATCCATTGAACAAAACCTCTAGATGAGTTTAGCAAAAAAAAAAAAGAATCCCACTTAGATAGATTTCATTTTGTACATTTTGTTTTGTTAATTGTTAAGTTTAAGGATTTTGTGAAATTATCCCCTAATTTGTATTGGATATTGGTTCATGAAAACTTATTGAACCAATGGGTTGGAAACCTTGTCCAAGACAGGTTTGGGGGTTTCTTTTGGTTTGATGAGTTTTGTGTAAGTGTGCAGTTGATATGCAAGGATGCAGAATGAGATTGCCAAATTTTCAAAAATCGGCGGTCCAATTCGGCGGCCTGGCAGCTGAATTAAACCGCCGATCAAAAATAGAAGTTCTGCCAACAAAACGGCGGTCAGAACGGCGGCCATAAATCGACCGCCGATTGAATCAGGTCTCCAAATCACAAAACGACGGTTTTGAATCGGCGGCCTGGCCGCAGAATTCATCGGCCGCCGAATGGGAGCACTTATCGAAACGGCAGCGTTTTGGGCCAAAATTGGCCGCCGAATACGACCGCAGAATTCGAGATATCAGGTCTTAAGAGGGTTGTCTCTTTCACGAGCCCCACACAATTTTCTCACTCAAAACTCTCCAAAAACTTTTCCAAGGTGCATTCTTCTCCTTCTCTTCCCTCTCAAGGCTTCAAGGTATGTTATTCTCCCCTCTAACTTGTTTTTGCATGAATTTAACTTCTCCTACCTCTTTATTGACCAAAATTTCGCATGATAGTGTTAGGGTTAGGTTTAGTTCGAAAAATTTGGGGATTTTGTGATTAGAGGCCGAATTGATGATAATGCATGCTTGGGTTTTGTTTGTGGTAGAAATAAAATGCTCCTAGGATGTTGATTGATGTTTGCATGTGCCCTAAATTGTCAATTTTTGTTGTAGTGCGAATGTGGATGGATATTCTCTACTTTGTAATTGTAAATCAATTGATAGAGATGACATTGTGGCTTGGTGTGTTGGAAATACTTTATATTGTCATATTCTTGTGGGTTTAACATGCTTGCTTTGTTAAAGATTATTGTTGTAACTAAATGTGGGCATAAATTTGATTTTTGATGACAAATGATTGATTAGTTGTCATGTTGATATTGTATTGTGCCTATGTTGATGTTCTCATAAAAAAATGTAGCATGTTGTGGCTGGATACTATGTGCCTTGTTTTTTGTTCGTGATGTGCAGAATGGCACCGAAAAAGAGCAAGGGAAAGGGCAAGGCTTCTGGCTCCCGTACCCGAAGGATTGACGAGCATAGCCTTCGCAATGCATTGTATGCGGGTCGCCTCAGCAATATTTTCACCAGAACTGTACACCATGATAGGTCCATAGATTTGAATGACGTAGGCGGAACCGATATCGTGCGTCAAGTGGAAAGAATGGGGTGGCGCCAATTTGTCACTAAACCCCGCAACAGGGCCAATGTGAGCATTGTTCGGGAGTTTTATGCCTCAATGATCCCTGATGAATTCCTGGAAGGGAAGTCCGTGAGGGTTCGAGATGTAGATGTGTTCATTCGCCCCGAGGACATAAATGACTATTATGGGACCACTTCGCATGATGACCTTCCGAATGGGCTCCCGAGGGAAGGCACTTTCCGGTTATATGATTCCACACTTGCTGCGTCTCTCAGGAGAGAAATGAATGACAGTGGTTTGTGGGATGCAGACCATCATCTTCGTCAGTCTGAACTACAGTGAGACATAACCTTTTGGTCTGTTTTTGTGTCCCACTCTCTGAAGCCGACACAGCAGAGGATGAAAATTGTTCTGGATATCGCTCAGATTTTGTATTGCATCAAGAACCAATTGCAGATAGACGTGGGGCGGCTGATTCGCATGGTCATATGCAGAGCTGGAAAGACGGAAAAGTCGGTCATCCCTTTTCCATGCTTGATTGCTGATTTATGCAGGGATGCAGGTGTTCCAGAGCGACGTGGAGATGACTTGCTCACTATGGGGGATCCCTGCAACTCCAGAACCTTTCACGACTTGACAGAGCCTCAGGATGTGGAGCGCCTCCTACCCTTGGGATCGAAGAAGAGACAGAGGTTGCTGCAGCAGCAAGGAGGAGATGAGGGCAGCAATGATGAGGAGGATCCTGGAGCAGTTCCAGCTGCCACAGATGCACCTTCAGAGCAGAGACTGGCATGGTTTGAGGCATGGGCGACAGAGTATACACAGCAGACGCCCTCATGGGCTTCAACCATAATTCAACAGCAGAACGATCAACAGAAACAGATAGATGAGCTGATCAAGGTCCTGAGGGAGAGCACAGTCACAGCTTCAGAGCGTAGTGGTGGAGCAGGCCCCAGCTCAGAGCCCTAGGAGCAGCACCAGCAGGAGTATGAGCAGGCACATGCAGAGCACGACGAGGATGCACATTGAGATTTGTCATCTGTTTTAGTTCACTTTCAGTTTTAGTTTCGCACTTACTTTTGGGCATTTTGGCACTTTACATTATGTTTAGTCGGATTTTAGTTTAACTTTTCTGACTTAGTTTTAGTTGCTTATGCATGTTTCTTATCTACTCTTGGGAATTTTATTGTGCTTCATTGGATATTTTGCACATGATTTTATGCATGACTTTTTGTTTATAGAATTTTTTGGGCACCTTCCTTGCCGGGTCCTCATTGTCAACATTGGGGACAATGTTGGATTTAGGTTTGGGGGTGTGGATGTGAATGACTTAACTTTACTTTACTTGACTTTATTTCTTTTGTAAAAATAAAATTTTTTGGAACAAAATTTTTGCCAAGCTTGTGCGATATAGGCCATGAATGAGCATATTTTGCTTGGTTTAATACCTTTGTCATGTGCTCATTGACAATCTATGATTGCATGCACGTCATGAGTTAGTCCCATACTTTCTTGATTTGAGTAGAGGTGGCCATTTGTGTGAGTGTGTAGGTCTATTAGTGGAGACTACCCTAAGTTCACGTGCCTTAAAAGCTAATCTATGAGGGTTATGTTTCTCTTTTTGTATTCCTAAACACATTTCACATTTTGTTGTGCATCATTGAAGTCTCATCACATCATTTGCACCACTAGCCATAGAACATTCATCAATTGTGGTTATCATGTCATTAGTTTGCAATTTCTTGTGGTTTGCCTACTTGAGAGGATGATATGACTTTTATAGGAAACACCAAAACACTTTCATCCAATTCCTACACAATTTGTGCTCAAGGGTCTAATAATGGTGGCCGAGCACCAAGCCAAACATTTTCCTAAACACCATTGAATCCAAACACAAGCCATACCTAAACTTTCCGATCTTGCGTACTCAAGCTTTTGTAATGTGTATGTTCTTGGTATAAAAAAAAAAAGAAAAAAAAAAAAAGAGAGAAAAAAAAAAGAAAAAAAAAAAGAAAAAGAAAAAAAAAAAGAAAAAAAAAAGAAAAAGAATAAAAAAATAAACAGAAATAAATTGAGCCTTGTATGAGTCCAAATTGGTGTTGCTCTCATTGAGTAGCGAATGTTGTTACAAGTTGCTCAAAATGAGCTTAGTTGGAATTTTTGTAGTTTTTCGAGCTCAAACTTAGCTCATTGCTCTAGAGTTGTAAGCTTGATCGGAAATTCCTCACACTTCCCGTATCCACCATTCACCATTCACCATACAACACCCTCGGCCTCATCAATTTATAGGAAAAGTCAATTTGATCTTGTAGGTTTTCCATTCGAGAATGCAAACTTCTGTCATGCTCTACCGCGTTCATGGTTTTTGGTTCCTTTCATGAGACTTATTCACTTAAAAGAGCGTTCAATTTTTGAAATACATGTATGCGTCTTAATTTGTTCCCATTACATAAACTCATTCGCATACGCTTGTATGAGTGTAAACCTAGGTTCTGAGAGGAAAAATAAGAGTGAATCTTGTAAGGACCTAGAGTCGAGGCGAAATATGGCCGAAGCGCTTGTGCAGGTGGTCGCCAAAGCAAAGACAATTCAATGTGGGATTCATGACTAGCATTGCACTTATTGGATTGATTTTGTGTTCTTTTAACTTTAGCACATTTCTCATGGTATCTCATCATATTTGGTATTCGCACTCTTTTTGATTGTTTTCATGATTGTGTATATCGGCAGCCTTAGTACTAGTTCTTAGTTAGGTTATTTTGGGTTATCGAATTTCCCTAGTTTTGTTTTTGAATTTGCTCGGGGACGAGCAAAAGCTAGGTTTGGGGGTATTTGATCGAGCCATTACATATATAGAAATTCCCCCCTATTTCCGATACTTTTGATTGACTTTCGTGTAAATTCATGAAATTTATGGCTCGATGTTGATTGTACAGGTACTTTTTGCATTCTGGGCTGAAGAAAGAAGAAATCCGGTGATTTTGGGCTAAAAGCGGCGAAAGGAGAGCATTTGAGGGCAAAACGGTCATTTGGCAAGAAAAGAGGAAATCGACGGTTCAATTCGGCGGTCTGGCCGCCGTTTGAAACCGCCGTTTCATTCCAGAAGTGTCAGGTGCATTCGGTGGCCACAGTTCAACCGCCGTTCCAACCGCCGATCAATTCCAGTAGGTCCATTTTCAATTCGGCGGTTTAAATTCGGCGGCCTGGCCGCCGTTTCTGGCCGCCGATCACGCGCCACGTCAGCAGCACCGGGATTTCACCACTAACTCATGAGGCCACATATAAATATCCCCTTTTCTCCTTCTCACACTAACCTCCACCACTTTCATGAAACCCTAACCTCTCTAACCTCTCTCTAACCTTCCATTACCCAACATCTCACCATTAATTCATCCTCCACCATTCTTCCATCTCATCTTGGAAATTTATTGAAGAGAGAAGAGGAGATTCACCAAGGTTAAGGGAATCTCAAGCACATCAAGGAACAAGAAGACTTGTGAGGGCCATCATGGGTTTTCTCTACATCTTTGCTCTCTTTATTTATATTTCCACTATGTGTAACTAAACCCTTATATTGGGGAATTGATGAGACAACTTATGTGATGATCCTATGTATTTGAATTAGTCATGTATTTATAAAATCCTCTCTTGGTATATTTTCATGTCATTGCTTTGAAGTTGCCATTTTTACTTTACTAAGTTAATATTGGGGTTCAATTTAGCTTGTGGTAAAAATGGTTCACATATGAAGGTTGTGGTTTAGGGTTTGAATGGCTTTCAACTCATTCTCCAATCTTTAGCATATATGAAATTGAAAATTGATGCATGTATGTGTTATTTGGTACAAGACCTTTAATTTGTTCTTAAGAATATTATTTGGGCAATTACTCATAGTGGGGTTCACTTGGGTAAGAGCTTGAATCTATTTCCACCAAGACTCATAGTAGGGCTTACTTGAGTCAAGGTGTGAATTTGCATAGTATTGAGTTAAATCAATTTAAGAACAAACCTTGAGTCGGATTAAAGTGATTAATTGGACTAGTTCATTACATTAGGAAATCTTTTAGTTGTCAACTCAATTCCCCAATATCCATCATCATATAGCACACCTTTCCTTTACATTACTTGTTTTAGATTAATTTTTTTCATTTAGTTTAATTGTTAAAACAAATTCCAAAACCAAAAATGAATTTTACTTTTCCCGCACGTAGTTTAGATTAGTGTACATAAATTAGTTATAGCCAGATATCCTCCCTTTCCCTGAGGAACGATCCCACTTGCCATTATACATCTAATTCGATTTGTGTATCCCGAGTGTGGAATTTTGGTACTTGCAAAAGTCCGATCAAGAAGGCCGAGGCAAAGTTAGCAATGCAATTGGCCGACTTGTCATGGGATATGGAGAACCTCATGACACACCGTGGGTAACAACCGGTAGTAGGAGAAGTACAATCCATGTGTCCGCATCAACATTACAACCATCAAATAAGCAAGGATCAATAATGGCAAGACCACCAATGGGGCAATCAAGACAACTCCTCGTTCACTGAGAAACGGATGATTTGCCTTAAAGAATCCACCGAGAGATTGGCAACTCAAGTGGGGCATGTGGCGGAAAATTACCAAAGGCAAGACAATGAGAATTTTCTGACCCAAAGTGAGCAAGTAAATATACTTACCATTCATGGGAATGGTGAGTCAAGACCACAAGAGGTGCTCAAACCGGTGACTTCTCCGGATAGCTTGGATGATTACATGGACAAGCTCATCAGTATCTTTGAAGATGAACTCAAGAAGGAGGAAAGGAAAGAGGTCCATGAGGAAGAGGATCTCGAGGATAACGAGCTGATAAGTCTAAGTGTAGACTTAGTATTGAAGATTGCCATCCTTGAAGATGAGAGAGACTTGGAAATGAAGAAATCACAAGAGCTCTCCATATTGGTGGCAGAATAAGAGGTGGAATTCGCTCGGAAAGCGAGCAAAATGCAAGTGGAAGCAGAAGAGAGGGACAAGGCATTGGAGTCTATGAGTGTGGAACTCATCGAAAAAGACCATGCTTTGAAGGTATCACAAGCAGGGATATGTGACTACATTGTGGAGGTGGACAAAGCCGAATTGCCAATCAGGGCTTTGGAAAAGAAGGGGACCAAACGAACATCAACCAAGAAGCCCCGCACTACCCAGAGTGGAGCAAGCCTTCCGAAGGTTGCCCACAAGCAAGCCGAAGCAACGGTGAAAGACAACCGAGGTAGTATTTCTAACTTTTCTCCTATATGCTATTTTTGCTCTATTAGGGGTCACAAAAAGACCCAATGTGCTAAATACGTTGAATATTGCAAAAATAGAAGCATGCTTAGGAAAAAAGTGAGAAAGGTTAGGAAAGTTTGGATTCGTAAGGACAAACTAGACCAAACCAAATAGTTGCTTTTCGTTGAAAGGAATGACACACCTAGTGGTAAAGTGTGGGTAGTGAAGAACCACAATAAAGGTCATGTTAAGTTAGATATACCTTCGAAATTCCATACATTGCATGATAAGTTTTCGAGTGAATTACGTGTTTCATTACACTTATGAACATTTTAATGTATGCTAGTATGTTAATGTGCTATTGCTTCTAGAGGAAGCTCATTTTTAGGTAATTTGTTAGTTTTTAGGTTTAGTTTTGTTTTCAGAGTCTTGAGTCTCTTAATTATCCACTTGCCATATTGCAAATGTACTTAAATGATAAATGATAAGATGCATGGAAATAGGTTTAGGTTTAGGTTTGGGGGTTTATACTCCTCACTTATATTTTGCATAGCATGTGCTTGTGGTGTTTGGTGTGTTTTGTGTGTGCAAGGCATGGAATCAAGAGGAAGAAATGCATCCACGGGATGAGGCCGCGGGAATAAGCCCGCCCAACAAAGCCACGGGGTTCTTTTAGAACCACCGCGAGACTCATCCGTAGGAAAGAAGTTGCAGACCAGAAGATAAGGAACTCGCGGAGTTCACCGCGACTTTAGATCCAAGAGAAAGATCCCGCTGAACAGAACGTGTGAAGCCGCAGAAGATTCCAGAGAGTTGTCCGCGACTTCAAGTCCGTGGGAACATACCCGCGGGACCAAGGAAAGAGCCCGCTAGAATCATGCACCTCCGTAACTTCAAGTCCGTGGGAACGCACCAAACCACGAAGCCACACCATCCTACGAATGCGAAATCGAAGGTCCAATCTCTTACTTTTAAGCTTTTACTTCAAGGTTAATATATCATGTTTAGCTTAAGGGTGTGAATCGGTTGTTTTTGCCTAATGATTAGGATTGGTTGTTGTGATGTGATTAGTGGTGGATACTTAGGATTGTATATATGTTTACATGTTAGTTGTAGATATTAGGATTGTATATACATGTGTTATTGTTGTATTTTTGTTTTTATTTTTGAGTTTTATTTCAAACCTTGTGAAGATGCCCTGTTTTGAATTTTTGAGGCGAAATGTTTCTTGAAAACTGTACTAATCGGTGAAGAAATAAATTTTTCCGCCCGCATTGCGTTCATCTTTTTTTTTTCGATACGGTTCCAACAGTATAAAGAACGTAAAGTTCTGGGCGGCAGTTTAAAAGTTATGAGTATTTCTTCGACCGAAGGTCATGAACGTGCCCTATTTTCAAAATTCTGCACGTGACCTGTGTTCAATGTCTGTTTTCACACTTTTCCAAAATGTATTTTAAAATGTTTTCTTCATAAAAAGTGTCCATTTGCATATCTATATTCTTGTGTCAAAATTTAAGCAAGGTTTATAGAGTATCTTTGAAAATATGCATGGAAAAGCAGACATTGTTCGAATTTCAAAAGTAGACAGTTTTTCTTGAAATGTTTTCCTCTAATTTTAGAAACTTCTTCACATGGTATTTTTGTTATTTTTGTTTTTAATTGTGTTTAGTTATACATATGTGTTAGTATGTTTGTGTCCAAAATTTCAAACCGATGAACTCTTTGTCCATATGCTTCAATTTTTCAACATTGAGGACAATGTCGAGTTAGGTTTGGGGTCATCCTGTGGACACATATGTGTCATTTTTGTGTTTTGTGTTGTGAATATTGTGTTTTTGTTTTTGTGTCAAAAATTTTCAAATCTCTGAAAAGTTTTGTCAAAATTTTGTGTTTTGGGAGTTGTTTACTTGTGTATACCAATAGGAACATGTCATACTATGCTTTGAAGTCTAAATTTTGACTAGTTTGCATGCCATCTAAGTTGTTACACCACTATAAATATGCTTGTTCAGTGCCGATACTTGGATGTTGAGGTAAATGAATCTTAGACTTTGATGCAGCGGAATATTCAACGCAAAACAACAATAGATAAAAGATAGGATAAACGATTCGGATCCGTTGATTCGCGCACGAATACCGGAAGCGAACCCTACTATTATGCTGTTGATCCGCGCACGGATACCAGGATAACAGGCTACTGATAACATTCAACTTCGCGCACGAAGGATTGTTAACAGGCTTCAAATACTTCAATCTTCGCAAAGAATGTTGTACATGGATAGTTGAGAAACAATTCTCTATATTTTTTTATTAATCAAAAGCTGCCTTTCAAACCCTAATACAATCTACTTAAATAGAATTGCAAAACTTGACTAACAAGAAAATCCTAAACAAACGGGAAAGAATCCTAAATGGAAAAGATATCAAATCTCCTAAAATCAAAAGAATCCTAAAACATTAAAAACCTATCTAAAAAGGAAATTGAATTTGATTTAATAAAATCAAATCATAAAATAATTAATATCAAATCATGAAGATAATTGGAAATAATAATTAAACCAACAATTGTCTTGCCGCGCACGAAAGTTAACAGCCAAATTCGGACATGCTGGAGCCTGTTATAGAAGATGGAGTCTTCATAACATTTGTAGGGATCGTCTTGGGCTTTCTGGAAACATATTATAATAGATGATCCGATTTCATATGCCCTCTGTAGAGGTCCACGAAGTTCAGCCCGGATCATCTCGTCCAGCTCAATGTGTCCAGCTCTCATCCAGCTCAAGTCTTCGCGCAATAATATAAATGGCCGAATTTGGGCCTGTTGTGATCTATTACGGAGGACGGAGTCTTCATAACATATGTAGGGCTCGTCTTGGGCTTTCCGGAAACATATTATAATAGACGATCCAACCACATATGCCCTCTGTAGAGGTCCACGAAGTTCAGCCCGGATTTGGTTGGTCCACGCGACCCAAATACGAATTCGCCACCCGCTCCACGTATTCCATTGCCTTAGCTGCTGCTGCATCAGACTTGTTCCTAGGAGAATTGTGGAGACTACCCGTGTGAGACATTGAGCCTTAACGATCATTTGAGAGGGTTGATACTGGCTTTTTCCGTCGTTAAGAAATCGCAAGGATCAAAAGATTATTCATTTAAAAAGGGGTTTCCTACGCAATGTGCTCTAAACTAGCAAAAGACTAGTAAAGCGGCAAGCGAGGGTATCGTTCCGCAGGGAGGTGTGATTCGTCAACCGTATCAAGTTCTAGAGTTTATTGTAAGCATGTAAATAGAATGTGGAAAGGTAAGAATGATGTGTGTGAAATGTATGTACAATGCGGTGTGTGTGTATAGAAAATGAAAATGAAAATAAATAAAAACAAAGAGAATATGGAAGGGTGAGAATGATGTTTAAAGTGATAAATAAAATGGTGGATAGGAGAGATGCATGAAAATGGCCACACAAGGTTCAACAAGTTCACCATACATAAGTGCACAAATAGTTGGTTGTTAGACATTAAGTACATCCAATTTTAGTTAAGGGTTCGTTCTTGCCTCAATCCGATTTATACCCACTCATAGAGCTAACGGTTGAAGAGTGTGCCGAGAACCTCTCAAACACGAAACCGCAACCAACATATGTGAACCGATTCTACAAACAAAACTACATTGAGCCCCAATGATTGCTTCGTAATGTAAAATGGCAACGTGAAAGTCTAATGAGTGTGGAAAGAGTGATTGTATCTCCGACCATAACTCACCTAGAGCCCCTAGCATGAGATATAGCCAAAGACCAATAATTGTAACTCTAACCATGACTCACCTAGAGCCCCTAGAGTGAGAAATAGCTAAAGTCCAATTGTTTACAAGAACAATGAACCAAACCCTTCTAATATGACAATTTATAGGTTCACCCACTCTTCCTAGCTAATTAGCCAAAACTATGCCCGGAGAGCCCCTCCAAAAGCACAATCCTAACTCTAATTCACTCAAACCAATTCATGACATGCAATTTCGACCTTCCATCAACATACATACACAAATGGGATATTTGATTACAACTACTCCTACAATTAAGTTAATCTACTCCTAATCCCATCCATGAACACATATCAATTTCCAATCATCAATAAACATGCATTTCAAGATAAGAGATATATTCAACAACAATTAAGAATGAATCAAAACACAAATTGGATATAAAAACAACCATTATATATATTGAGCACAAATATAAGTTTACAAATATTCCCAAGTGGGGATTACACATTTAAGAAAACAAGAAATACAAAGAGATGAGTTAAAAGAGACAACCCTTGAAGAAAACCTCCTCCAAGTCCTCCATGAAACCCTAGCTCGAAATTGGTCCAAAGACCCTCCTTTCTCCTTGCAATCTACTCCTAAATGGGTGGATGATGGGTAGAAGATGAAGTGGGGAGCATCCATGGAGGAAAAACCTCCATGGATGCTCTAGAAAGCTTCTCTCTCTCTTATTAGGTGAAGAAGATGAAGATGAAGAAGAAGAGGAAGTGGTGGGAAGTGTGGATTCTGAAAGAATGAGGCAAAAAGGGTGTTTATATAGTGTTGGGAGTTTTAGGGCTGAAATGGGGATGAATTGACGAGTTTGCCCCTCTCATTTCGCCCAAAATCGACCTCTCGCTGGGCGATCGGCGGTTTAAACGGCGGCCTGGCCGCAGATCCCAAACCGCCGAATGGAAAATTGACATTCTGGAATTGATCGGCGGTTGTATCGGCGGTTGAATCGTGGCCGCCGAATTTGCTTCTGGACTCACTGATGTTGATCGGCGGTTTCAATTCTGCGGCCTGGCCGCAGATTGTGACCGCCGAATTCGGATTTTCTACACTTCATCCGTAAGCTGCTGGAATGCCGAGGGGATTCTGCCGCAGTCTCGTTGTCGCATTCTATCTCGACGACGGATCAACCGTGGGTACGGCTAGGCTTAGATCACGTCGTTGTCTGTGTCGACGGAGAGGCGCGACACTCAACATATACTCCATTTGATCCGTTTTTGGCTCATTTTGCTTCCCAAACGTTCCTTTATGCTCAAACACCTATTGTAGGGAATATGTACCTACACATAGCTCAAACAAAACATTATATACAAAATTACGCTCGAAAACGAGACAAATGATCGGAAATGGGGGACCTCAAATAGGTATAAAATAGTCCGATCAAATACCCCCAAACCTATCATTTGCTCGTCCTCGAGCAAAGCAAAGAGAATAAAAATATATACAACAAATAAAACTAATAAATAAAAACTAAAAATTAAGCTAGTCCACTTCCGTAGGAAACACGGTGGCACTTAGCATGTGCCACAAGCCTTTAAACCACTAGGCGATCCCTAGAGGAGGAGTTATAGTCTCCTGAGGGTTTACAGCTACGACACCCACAAACGTATACTCTGCAATAAAAGTTGAGAAGCAAATCCGCACATACCAAGCAAAGACTACACATGCATGCTAGAATCTCAAATATACCAATTAATAACAATGCATCACACAATGCAAGTATGCCAATACTTAGGATGTTTTCGGTTTACAAAACAACTACGCTCGTATGCCCAAGATAAAATTCGCCTCGACTCTAATCCTCACCGGATTTCAGTCATATTTTCACTCAGAACTTAGGCGCACTCTCTAGCAAACATATGTGATTTGGAGTTTAGGTATATGGAATCAAATATAATCACATATGAGTATTTTCCAATGACGCATATTTTCTGAAAATGGATCTCATGGAAGGAATTGAAATGCCACGAACGTGGAAAGACATGTATCGACTCACATTCCCAAGATAGACTTCCTAAGAGATCAAATGAACTTTTCCTCACTTTTATTAGGGCCAAGGTGATTTGTGGTAGTGTTTGGGATGTAAGAGATGGTGGGAGCGGGAGGGATAAAGTTACTAACCATGCTAAGGTGTGTTTACACATTACACTTTATAACAAAATTAGCTCTATTACATATTTACAATACAAGCGTTTTGGCTTTGTGCTACAATTGTACCCTTATTAGTGAGTAACTTTACCATTGAAGAACTAGAAGGCTTAAGTGTTTTATATTTCAACACTTATTCTTTTTTTTTTTTTTTTTTTTTTTTTTTTTTTTTTTTTTAAGCCTTTGCCTAGCACAATTTACATATATTCGCATAAGTACACGCTTTTACAAAATTTAGAGCCAGCTTCTCCTAAGCTATACACCTCAACATGATCAATAACTAGGGAGTGGATATGTGTTTGGCTTCAATTTGCAATGAATATAGGGGTATGGGAGTGTTTAGGCTATTTTAGTAGTTATGCACACACTCAAGCTCAAAATCATTTCTAAAAGTCCATCTACCAAGGGAATACAAGTTTCAACAAGCAGTCCACATGAATGTTCTATGGCAATCAATGCAAAGTTGATGTACAATGAGATCACAATTAACAAAACCAAAAAAAAATCGAAGAGTGTTTAAAGAGTAGAAACATAATATACCCTCAAATTTTCGCAATTTAGGCACAATGTAGCTCACGGGTAGTCTCCACTATTTTCCTAGGCTAAACAAACATAGAAGTCTCATCCACCTCAACATCAAAAGATTGGCACTGTACAAGCAAATTTAAGCGACGCACGGAGCTAAAAGCATGCAATGGATGTCTCTATCGGCACACGAAGAAAAACAACTCAACAAAATGGACTCATTTCCATAAAAATTTAAAATTGATCGTTTTGTGCAGAGATTTGAAAATTTTCTAAACGTAATAAAAAAAATAAAAATAAAAATAAAAATAAACAACGAAGGTGTCCACACCCCCAAACCTAAACTCAACATTGTCCTCAATGTTGCTCAAATCATAAAATATGGACAACGTTTAGCAAAATTCAGAGATGATAACAAAAATAAAAAGCTAACAACAATACACAACAAATCCTAAGATCTAAGCACAATACAAATCCACTCTTAGATCTAAACAAAAATAAAAATTACAAACACTACAAGCATAGCATTTTAGACATTAAGCTCATGGGCAATTTCCGCCCAATTCAACAACTATCCACAAGCACTCCATTTAAACTCAAAATTCATAGGATACCTCTTGTGGCTACAACCAAGTAGGCCATTGTGGCGTTGCCGTTTCACTTGAGAGTTGTTGCGGTGCAATAAGCGCAAACTTACGGTTCTCTTGAGTTGTGTGGTCCATTCGACCTGAAAATATCATTTCCTTGCACAAGCACAACTCAAACAACATTAAACGCATATGCTGTAAAGAAAAATAGAAAAAACAAGTGTTTATGTTCAACATATCTAAACATAATCCGCAAAGCAATTAAATCTAAACATTTACAGAACCTAAGCTAAAACAAGAAACAATCAACGAATACGCCTCCCCGGCAGCGGCGCCATTTTGATACTGGCTTTTTCCGTCGTTAAGAAATCGCAAGGATCAAAAGATTATTCATTTAAAAAGGGGTTTCCTACGCAATGTGCTCTAAACTAGCAAAAGACTAGTAAAGCGGCAAGCGAGGGTATCGTTCCGCAGGGAGGTGTGATTCGTCAACCGTATCAAGTTCTAGAGTTTATTGTAAGCATGTAAATAGAATGTGGAAAGGTAAGAATGATGTGTGTGAAATGTATGTACAATGCGGTGTGTGTGTATAGAAAATGAAAATGAAAATAAATAAAAACAAAGAGAATATGGAAGGGTGAGAATGATGTTTAAAGTGATAAATAAAATGGTGGATAGGAGAGATGCATGAAAATGGCCACACAAGGTTCAACAAGTTCACCATACATAAGTGCACAAATAGTTGGTTGTTAGACATTAAGTACATCCAATTTTAGTTAAGGGTTCGTTCTTGCCTCAATCCGATTTATACCCACTCATAGAGCTAACGGTTGAAGAGTGTGCCGAGAACCTCTCAAACACGAAACCGCAACCAACATATGTGAACCGATTCTACAAACAAAACTACATTGAGCCCCAATGATTGCTTCGTAATGTAAAATGGCAACGTGAAAGTCTAATGAGTGTGGAAAGAGTGATTGTATCTCCGACCATAACTCACCTAGAGCCCCTAGCATGAGATATAGCCAAAGACCAATAATTGTAACTCTAACCATGACTCACCTAGAGCCCCTAGAGTGAGAAATAGCTAAAGTCCAATTGTTTACAAGAACAATGAACCAAACCCTTCTAATATGACAATTTATAGGTTCACCCACTCTTCCTAGCTAATTAGCCAAAACTATGCCCGGAGAGCCCCTCCAAAAGCACAATCCTAACTCTAATTCACTCAAACCAATTCATGACATGCAATTTCGACCTTCCATCAACATACATACACAAATGGGATATTTGATTACAACTACTCCTACAATTAAGTTAATCTACTCCTAATCCCATCCATGAACACATATCAATTTCCAATCATCAATAAACATGCATTTCAAGATAAGAGATATATTCAACAACAATTAAGAATGAATCAAAACACAAATTGGATATAAAAACAACCATTATATATATTGAGCACAAATATAAGTTTACAAATATTCCCAAGTGGGGATTACACATTTAAGAAAACAAGAAATACAAAGAGATGAGTTAAAAGAGACAACCCTTGAAGAAAACCTCCTCCAAGTCCTCCATGAAACCCTAGCTCGAAATTGGTCCAAAGACCCTCCTTTCTCCTTGCAATCTACTCCTAAATGGGTGGATGATGGGTAGAAGATGAAGTGGGGAGCATCCATGGAGGAAAAACCTCCATGGATGCTCTAGAAAGCTTCTCTCTCTCTTATTAGGTGAAGAAGATGAAGATGAAGAAGAAGAGGAAGTGGTGGGAAGTGTGGATTCTGAAAGAATGAGGCAAAAAGGGTGTTTATATAGTGTTGGGAGTTTTAGGGCTGAAATGGGGATGAATTGACGAGTTTGCCCCTCTCATTTCGCCCAAAATCGACCTCTCGCTGGGCGATCGGCGGTTTAAACGGCGGCCTGGCCGCAGATCCCAAACCGCCGAATGGAAAATTGACATTCTGGAATTGATCGGCGGTTGTATCGGCGGTTGAATCGTGGCCGCCGAATTTGCTTCTGGACTCACTGATGTTGATCGGCGGTTTCAATTCTGCGGCCTGGCCGCAGATTGTGACCGCCGAATTCGGATTTTCTACACTTCATCCGTAAGCTGCTGGAATGCCGAGGGGATTCTGCCGCAGTCTCGTTGTCGCATTCTATCTCGACGACGGATCAACCGTGGGTACGGCTAGGCTTAGATCACGTCGTTGTCTGTGTCGACGGAGAGGCGCGACACTCAACATATACTCCATTTGATCCGTTTTTGGCTCATTTTGCTTCCCAAACGTTCCTTTATGCTCAAACACCTATTGTAGGGAATATGTACCTACACATAGCTCAAACAAAACATTATATACAAAATTACGCTCGAAAACGAGACAAATGATCGGAAATGGGGGACCTCAAATAGGTATAAAATAGTCCGATCAAATACCCCCAAACCTATCATTTGCTCGTCCTCGAGCAAAGCAAAGAGAATAAAAATATATACAACAAATAAAACTAATAAATAAAAACTAAAAATTAAGCTAGTCCACTTCCGTAGGAAACACGGTGGCACTTAGCATGTGCCACAAGCCTTTAAACCACTAGGCGATCCCTAGAGGAGGAGTTATAGTCTCCTGAGGGTTTACAGCTACGACACCCACAAACGTATACTCTGCAATAAAAGTTGAGAAGCAAATCCGCACATACCAAGCAAAGACTACACATGCATGCTAGAATCTCAAATATACCAATTAATAACAATGCATCACACAATGCAAGTATGCCAATACTTAGGATGTTTTCGGTTTACAAAACAACTACGCTCGTATGCCCAAGATAAAATTCGCCTCGACTCTAATCCTCACCGGATTTCAGTCATATTTTCACTCAGAACTTAGGCGCACTCTCTAGCAAACATATGTGATTTGGAGTTTAGGTATATGGAATCAAATATAATCACATATGAGTATTTTCCAATGACGCATATTTTCTGAAAATGGATCTCATGGAAGGAATTGAAATGCCACGAACGTGGAAAGACATGTATCGACTCACATTCCCAAGATAGACTTCCTAAGAGATCAAATGAACTTTTCCTCACTTTTATTAGGGCCAAGGTGATTTGTGGTAGTGTTTGGGATGTAAGAGATGGTGGGAGCGGGAGGGATAAAGTTACTAACCATGCTAAGGTGTGTTTACACATTACACTTTATAACAAAATTAGCTCTATTACATATTTACAATACAAGCGTTTTGGCTTTGTGCTACAATTGTACCCTTATTAGTGAGTAACTTTACCATTGAAGAACTAGAAGGCTTAAGTGTTTTATATTTCAACACTTATTCTTTTTTTTTTTTTTTTTTTTTTTTTTTTTTTTTTTTTAAGCCTTTGCCTAGCACAATTTACATATATTCGCATAAGTACACGCTTTTACAAAATTTAGAGCCAGCTTCTCCTAAGCTATACACCTCAACATGATCAATAACTAGGGAGTGGATATGTGTTTGGCTTCAATTTGCAATGAATATAGGGGTATGGGAGTGTTTAGGCTATTTTAGTAGTTATGCACACACTCAAGCTCAAAATCATTTCTAAAAGTCCATCTACCAAGGGAATACAAGTTTCAACAAGCAGTCCACATGAATGTTCTATGGCAATCAATGCAAAGTTGATGTACAATGAGATCACAATTAACAAAACCAAAAAAAAATCGAAGAGTGTTTAAAGAGTAGAAACATAATATACCCTCAAATTTTCGCAATTTAGGCACAATGTAGCTCACGGGTAGTCTCCACTATTTTCCTAGGCTAAACAAACATAGAAGTCTCATCCACCTCAACATCAAAAGATTGGCACTGTACAAGCAAATTTAAGCGACGCACGGAGCTAAAAGCATGCAATGGATGTCTCTATCGGCACACGAAGAAAAACAACTCAACAAAATGGACTCATTTCCATAAAAATTTAAAATTGATCGTTTTGTGCAGAGATTTGAAAATTTTCTAAACGTAATAAAAAAAATAAAAATAAAAATAAAAATAAACAACGAAGGTGTCCACACCCCCAAACCTAAACTCAACATTGTCCTCAATGTTGCTCAAATCATAAAATATGGACAACGTTTAGCAAAATTCAGAGATGATAACAAAAATAAAAAGCTAACAACAATACACAACAAATCCTAAGATCTAAGCACAATACAAATCCACTCTTAGATCTAAACAAAAATAAAAATTACAAACACTACAAGCATAGCATTTTAGACATTAAGCTCATGGGCAATTTCCGCCCAATTCAACAACTATCCACAAGCACTCCATTTAAACTCAAAATTCATAGGATACCTCTTGTGGCTACAACCAAGTAGGCCATTGTGGCGTTGCCGTTTCACTTGAGAGTTGTTGCGGTGCAATAAGCGCAAACTTACGGTTCTCTTGAGTTGTGTGGTCCATTCGACCTGAAAATATCATTTCCTTGCACAAGCACAACTCAAACAACATTAAACGCATATGCTGTAAAGAAAAATAGAAAAAACAAGTGTTTATGTTCAACATATCTAAACATAATCCGCAAAGCAATTAAATCTAAACATTTACAGAACCTAAGCTAAAACAAGAAACAATCAACGAATACGCCTCCCCGGCAGCGGCGCCATTTTGATACTGGCTTTTTCCGTCGTTAAGAAATCGCAAGGATCAAAAGATTATTCATTTAAAAAGGGGTTTCCTACGCAATGTGCTCTAAACTAGCAAAAGACTAGTAAAGCGGCAAGCGAGGGTATCGTTCCGCAGGGAGGTGTGATTCGTCAACCGTATCAAGTTCTAGAGTTTATTGTAAGCATGTAAATAGAATGTGGAAAGGTAAGAATGATGTGTGTGAAATGTATGTACAATGCGGTGTGTGTGTATAGAAAATGAAAATGAAAATAAATAAAAACAAAGAGAATATGGAAGGGTGAGAATGATGTTTAAAGTGATAAATAAAATGGTGGATAGGAGAGATGCATGAAAATGGCCACACAAGGTTCAACAAGTTCACCATACATAAGTGCACAAATAGTTGGTTGTTAGACATTAAGTACATCCAATTTTAGTTAAGGGTTCGTTCTTGCCTCAATCCGATTTATACCCACTCATAGAGCTAACGGTTGAAGAGTGTGCCGAGAACCTCTCAAACACGAAACCGCAACCAACATATGTGAACCGATTCTACAAACAAAACTACATTGAGCCCCAATGATTGCTTCGTAATGTAAAATGGCAACGTGAAAGTCTAATGAGTGTGGAAAGAGTGATTGTATCTCCGACCATAACTCACCTAGAGCCCCTAGCATGAGATATAGCCAAAGACCAATAATTGTAACTCTAACCATGACTCACCTAGAGCCCCTAGAGTGAGAAATAGCTAAAGTCCAATTGTTTACAAGAACAATGAACCAAACCCTTCTAATATGACAATTTATAGGTTCACCCACTCTTCCTAGCTAATTAGCCAAAACTATGCCCGGAGAGCCCCTCCAAAAGCACAATCCTAACTCTAATTCACTCAAACCAATTCATGACATGCAATTTCGACCTTCCATCAACATACATACACAAATGGGATATTTGATTACAACTACTCCTACAATTAAGTTAATCTACTCCTAATCCCATCCATGAACACATATCAATTTCCAATCATCAATAAACATGCATTTCAAGATAAGAGATATATTCAACAACAATTAAGAATGAATCAAAACACAAATTGGATATAAAAACAACCATTATATATATTGAGCACAAATATAAGTTTACAAATATTCCCAAGTGGGGATTACACATTTAAGAAAACAAGAAATACAAAGAGATGAGTTAAAAGAGACAACCCTTGAAGAAAACCTCCTCCAAGTCCTCCATGAAACCCTAGCTCGAAATTGGTCCAAAGACCCTCCTTTCTCCTTGCAATCTACTCCTAAATGGGTGGATGATGGGTAGAAGATGAAGTGGGGAGCATCCATGGAGGAAAAACCTCCATGGATGCTCTAGAAAGCTTCTCTCTCTCTTATTAGGTGAAGAAGATGAAGATGAAGAAGAAGAGGAAGTGGTGGGAAGTGTGGATTCTGAAAGAATGAGGCAAAAAGGGTGTTTATATAGTGTTGGGAGTTTTAGGGCTGAAATGGGGATGAATTGACGAGTTTGCCCCTCTCATTTCGCCCAAAATCGACCTCTCGCTGGGCGATCGGCGGTTTAAACGGCGGCCTGGCCGCAGATCCCAAACCGCCGAATGGAAAATTGACATTCTGGAATTGATCGGCGGTTGTATCGGCGGTTGAATCGTGGCCGCCGAATTTGCTTCTGGACTCACTGATGTTGATCGGCGGTTTCAATTCTGCGGCCTGGCCGCAGATTGTGACCGCCGAATTCGGATTTTCTACACTTCATCCGTAAGCTGCTGGAATGCCGAGGGGATTCTGCCGCAGTCTCGTTGTCGCATTCTATCTCGACGACGGATCAACCGTGGGTACGGCTAGGCTTAGATCACGTCGTTGTCTGTGTCGACGGAGAGGCGCGACACTCAACATATACTCCATTTGATCCGTTTTTGGCTCATTTTGCTTCCCAAACGTTCCTTTATGCTCAAACACCTATTGTAGGGAATATGTACCTACACATAGCTCAAACAAAACATTATATACAAAATTACGCTCGAAAACGAGACAAATGATCTGAAATGGGGGACCTCAAATAGGTATAAAATAGTCCGATCAAGGGTATTCTAGTGTATTCTTAAAGAGCACTTTTCAAAACTAGGACTGCATTGAGATCTCATTCACAAAGCGTTTAGTATTGATTGCCATGAACATGAAAATTGTGGACTACTTGTGCAACTTGTATTCCCTTGTTTGAAAGTCTGGTAGATATGATTCTAGGCATGTGTGCGCTTAACTCCATTACCCAAACACTGTCCTTATGAATGTGTGCTCCAATTGCCAAATTTGAGGCCAAACACAAACCATTCATTTCATCACCACATATATCTATACACATCATTCACATGAAATCTTTAGTTGTTGATCATAGTTTTGCATAAGTTATAAATGCAATTGATTAGCTCAATCTGTAAATAGCGTGTACTCAGGCGATGATAGATAATGTGCAATATAGAGGCTAAACTGTAAGAGTGTTCAAAATAAAAATGCTTAAAGCCACAGTACCTAATAGACTAAATACTCGAATTGAGTACCAATTAGCACAATCATTAAAATGTTAATCTTAGCCTAGACATTTGTAGACATATGAATAATGAGCTAGTAGAATATCATTGTTAAATTGATCAACATCTTTAGATTTCCATTAAATTCATTCCATTCATCAAAAATCACCCATGGCCCCATTTTAACCAAAGGGAAGCCCTAGCTGATCTTTTAGAAGTCTAGCTTGGGAATACGAGTCCAAACATGTTCTCTCTACGTTCTCGGTGCATCAATTCATTCATGAGATCATTCACTATAAAGTGCATTGTTTTATATATTCACATGCGTTGAATTTGAATTTTATGTACATAACTTCCAAGAACGCATGTGGTTAATAAGAGATTACCTAAGACTCTGAGAGAAGAAAGAGCTGAATACGTGAGATATAGAAGTCAAGGCTAATTCAACCCTAGGCAATTAGTTTATTGATTCATAGACTGAAGACATCCCGAGTGTTGGCAAACTGGCATTGTGTGTTGTTTTAATGGAAGTGGAATTTTACTAGTCTTAATTTAAGATGCTTAGTTTGCATGAAGTTTTTGTTTGTATGTATATTGTTGCATCTCTTGGTTGAAATTCAGAGTTGCGTTTGTGGGTATCGTATCTAGTAAACCCTCAGGAGACTTCACTCCTCCTACTAGGGGCACTTAGAGGTTTAAAAGGCTTATGGCACGTGCTAAGTGCCATCGTTTCTCCCACGACAGTGGACTAAGTAGTTTATATTTTATTACACTTTAGTAGTTGTTATTTGTTAGCTTTTGTTTTGTTTTGCTCGAGGATGAGCAAAAGTTAGGTTTGGGGGTCTGATCGCGCTATAAATGTTCACATTTAGCGCTCCCTTTTCTTATTTTTTGTATTCGTTTCCGAGGATTTTTGTGTATTTAATAGGGTGTAAATAAGTGTTTCAAGTAATTAGGGAAGTTCAGGGGCAATTGTGTAATTATGGAGAAATCAGGGGCAAAAGTGACATATTCGGAGAAATATTGACCATTCTGTGATTTGAGGAGAGTTCAAGGGGGCTACATGTAATTTTCCAGCCAACAGAAGGGTCAGCGCGCCACGTCACCACGAGAAACAGCGTCGTTTTGGGCTTCTTCAGCATGCGTCAGCATTACGCAAGGATGACGTCACAGCGTCATCTACCTTTAGCCGACCCGACCCGACCCGACCCGGTTTCAGACCCGATCTGAAACTGACCTTTTCTGACTATTTTCCGACCAGGTTTTCCAACGATCTCTGCCCAGATCGACTCCCCTCCTCCTTCCGGTCATAATGGACCAAGTTTGTGCCTCATATACAAAGGTTTTCAACTTCAACAAATCCTTCAAACCTCCATAGATGTCCAAATTCAAGGCTCAACTCCAGCGGCTTATTTCACGCAATCTAGGCATCCAAACTCGCTGGAAGACCGTGGTTTCATGCCGCGGGAAATAAGCCGCTGTCCAGAAGGTCCAAGCTCGCGGGGAAAAGCTCCAAAAAGCACGGCGACTTTGTGCCGCGGGAATGAACTCGCGAGCTTGGTGGATTGAACCCGCCAACTCGACCGACTCAAGCTTCTTTCACGCCCAAAACACTCCCCTCTATAAATATACAAGTTTCCCTAACCCTAAGCACATCCCTAATATCCAAATACACATCCTATCACACAAAATAACCCAACATATAGCTTAGAATAACCTAGACTCTCACAAAGAACACCATACTTCACTTAGCTTGTAACTAGAGTTAAGGTGGTTTTCCACCCACCAATCTCGATCCAAGGCATCCACATATTGATTCGAAGCTTGGGGAAGCAAGATGAGTGAGCTAGCTTGAAGACTACACCAAGATTATTGGGTTGTCTCTATTGTCTCTCTTATTTCCTTAGTTTGTCATTAATGTGTAATTAAATAGTTATGTTAAGGATTTGGTGTATTCATGTGTTATATCTTTGAGACTAGTTGTATCTATTATTTGAATTGAGCTTAAATTGATATATGCTTGTTAATTGATTAATCTAATTGTTAACTTGCAAAATAGGATTCACATGATTAATGCAAACCTTGCTTAATTTAGTTAACCTATAATTGAAGTGCTTAATTGTTATCAACTAGTAATTAGGTATTTTGCATGATTCATTAGTTCCCTAACATATCTCATTATCACTCTTGCATAACTTTGCATTAGTGGTAATTAGTTTAGCTAGTTAGTTAATTTAGTTAATTGTTGTTGGTAGTTTAGTGATTAGGTTAGTTAATTACCTAAGGGATTGACAACCCTTAGTTGTAGTTGGAATTAGTTAGCTTAGTGGTAATTAGATTAAGGCTTTCTTAGTGTAATCTTAGATTAGTTAGTTAATTTGCTTGTGACCACCTCCCTTTACGTTTATTGCATGTTAATAGTGTAAATATATTGTATATATACATATATATATATATATATATATAGTATCTAAGACTTAGAACTAGCTTAAGGTAAACACCTCCTTTGTGGGAACGATACCCTTGCTTTTAACCGCTATACGACTCATTCGACTCGTATACTTGCGAAGGGTAGAAACACTCGCACGCCATATCATTTACTGTAGTTTATTAGAACCGGTCTGTGCGCCGATCAAGTTTTTGGGGCCATCGGGGATATATTTTAGAACTACCACGTGCGTGTCAGGCGTGTGCACCCCACAACCACACAAATGGCTGCCGTGCGCAGCCCATGACAACCATAGGGCTGCCGTGCGGAGCCCATAGCCCAACATGCATAGCTGCGTGCTAACTTGCGCGCATGCATGTCACTATGGTGCGCACCTATCCATACTTGTTCCGGTTGCTTACAATTCTTCAAATCTTCAAATCTTCGAAGCTTGAATATATTACAGCAGTATTTTTACAAATAAATTACTGCAGTATTTTAATACAACCATAAACTGCACTATTTTAATAATAAAAAAACTGCAGTATTTTTTAACACAATAAAAACTGCACTACTTTATTACAATAAAATTAAAAGAGAACTTAGCAACTACCAAGAAGGAATTATGGTGATGATAGACCACCCTTACAATTCCGAAACAAAAAATACATTGAAATTCTAGGACCAAAATCGAGCAACAACAATTCACTTTATAATAACATATATAAATCTATACATTCCAATGTGATTATATATGTGAATACCTAGAGTACCATCTCTTTCTTAAACATGCATAATCACAATAAAAAGAAATCGATTCACGTATATATACATTAATTAATCAAAGGGTACAACCAAGGCTCTGATACCAATTGTAGGGAAAAACGCATGCATGCAGCGGAAGCGAGACTAAAAAAGGTTTTAGTATGTTTCAAATAATTTTCTTTTTTAAAGATGAACCTTAACCCTTTAATTAATTAACATATAATAAAGATATCATACCTTTCTCGCGTGATCTGATTGACATTGCGTCGATGGTAATCCGCAAGATCTTCCAATCTAATCACGAACGTGAATCACCTAGGAGCGTGGTCTCCCTTCTCTATGAATTGTGTACCTGAGGATGGATAACAAAAAACATTTTTCTTTTTTGTTAGTCACAATTAATTCCAAGAGACTACAAAGAATGCTTCAATCACTTTTGAATTCACAATCGTTAGATCGAAATTCGCGTGAACCTTATTCGAAATTGTGCACAAAACCTTTTGATGTAAAAGTTACAAGTGCACTATCGAAATAAGAACAATCTTTTCTCTATTTTCCTCTTGGCCGAAAATATCACACTATTGTCTAGAGTTGGATTCTATTTTTCTCAAGGAAAAAATAACTCTCACCAAAAGAATTAGAGTTGCACGAATTCTATGCAAAGAATATATATATATATATATATCGTGGACCAATAATTCTTGCCATATAAATAACATATATATCTATGTAGGCGAATTCGCACTGCCATAAAATATCTATATCATGGCCGAATTCTATTTGCCCAAAATAATATATATATATCTTATTCCTTGCACAATATATTATATATGTCTAGTGCGAATACCTTGCACAATATGTTATATATATCTGTAGTGCCCAAATTCTACTTGACATATAAAGTAATATATATATATATATAACTTGCCATATCAATAGTGTATATATCTCGGCTAATTATGCATGCTTTATAAATATATATATTGCGGCCAATTATCATATATCTTTCATATATATCTATATATTATGGCCGAAATCATTTACCATGTAGGATTTGTGTCTTTTGACTTAAACCCTAACCCTAGGTAGATTTCCTTAGAATTCCAAACCCTAATACAACTCTTTAGTGTATTTGTGACTATATAAAAGACTTCCTTATTTGACTAGATAAATAAATCCCTTATTTATCTACTTACCAAATAAAGTCTTTTATTTTATTTATACTACCACAATAGTATACTACTAAGAAACATATTTCATAGTTAGATAAAGATTTTGATTCTTAATTAAATAATTAATCAATCAATTGATTAATTACCATTTAATCAAATAATAAAATAAAATAATATATTAAGCTATTTTTCAAGCCTTGCCGCCCATACCTAAAGATAGGCCCAAATATTATTTTTCATTTTATTAAATCCATTGTACCTTTAATTAAAAGGCCCACATGTGAACTAGGTCCATTCTTACTAAAAGAAACAAGTCCACATGCTTTAATACAATTCTAGATGGACCCATAATTAGTCCGGTAGAATATATCAAGTGATCCATGCAAGTCGGTGTGGATTGGGGATCTTGGCTGGCTATCTAAATTTAAGCTCCAATAGACATAACCCAATCACAATCAACAAATGATTCACTTAGGTTCGATCTATTAATTTTGAAAGTATACAAACGTAGTTAAATTGCTTAAGGCATACCTAGAGGGGGGGGGGGGTGAATAGGTTTTTACGCCTTTTTCAATCCCTTAAGCAAACTTTCGTTTATCCCTCAAGGTTGCCTTACATACAACAAATACACTAAGAAAAGACAACATACATAGACAATATGAATAGGTAATCATATAACCATGGTCTACATACATCATCAAGTTGTATGAGGTAAACAAACAAATAAGTATAACAACAAAAAATACTTGTATTTCACTATATGTTCAATGAGTTACAAGAGTGATCAAATATCACTATACACAAATACAATATACAAAAGAATCATAGAAATAAAATTGATCAATAAAATGAGTTCACTAATCACACTATACAATGTCTTGCTTCACAATACATCATAAGTGAATGTTATGAAACAAGATAATAAAAATATACAAATAAAATATAAGAGATAGAGATAGGAAAAATTAACATAAGAGATTTTTTAACGTGGTAAAACCTCCAAGGAGGAAACATCCACGGGTTGAACTACAACCATTGGGTACTATATTATTGGAAAGTAAACATAGAACATTCACAAAGTGACCAATCTTTAGCTCACCCAACCTAGTGAAGTCTAAGCCTACCCAACCCTATTGGAAAGTGTGAAATCCCTCAATGATGCGAAACCACCATATATTGGACACCACACAAAACCAACATCGATGGTAGATTAGAAATTCCTCAAGAGTGCATACACCTCCCATGTACCCCGCTCTATCGGAGTCTGTGTCTAACCATACGCCTAGGCCTACCAATACAATAGCCAAATCCCTATCCAAGGCACTCATGCCTCTAGGGAGCCTCCCATGCATGACTATCTGAGTCCTCTCGACTCTAGCCATGACTTCTTGCTTACCTATCCGAGTCATCCCAACTCTAGGCAAGTCTTCTTGCTTGGCTATCCGAGTCATCCCGACTCTAACCAAGACTTCATGCCTTTTACAAGGACTTCCTAGTGTGATCATGTGAATGCAAATGATGCAAACAATCAAATCAACATAGAACATGTGATCAATACATTCTATGGTACAAATAGACCTAAACATGTGATAACACATTTAATAAAAGTCTAGATGCAAAATACAAGAATAAAACCTAAGCATGTGTAAACATCAAACACATAAGCTCAAAGTTTCATTCACACATACAACACTTGAACAAAGTATATTCATGAAGTACAAGTTCAAGATGCAATCAAAATACAACAAAAATGCTAGATACATGAGATTTAATCAATCAATATTCTAGCCAAAAATATAGAGCAAGGAATTAAGATATAAATCAATTAAAACCTAGATTGCTCTAAAACACAGACAAATACAATAATCCTTGATTTCATCAATCAAAGGATCAAAATAAATCTCAAGGTCATTTATCACAAAATTGATTCAATCAAGTCACAAACAACCTAAGATATCATTCTAATCACAATACAACTCACAAACATGTGAAAAACCTAGAATCATAGAAACTAGTCCACATTTGTCTATAAATTGACTTTCAATTAGAATGATTATGAAGCTACCTTTCTCAATAGATTTTACCAAACATAAACATACATATAGAAGAAGAAACCCCAAGCAAATTGAAGGTTGAAAAGAAAGAAATCCCAAAGATAAGACCAATACCTTGGATTCAACAGCTGGTTCGGATTTCAGTGTGGAAGCACCAGAAAACTCGATCAATCAGCTACCAAACCACTTGGAAATGATAGAGGACTCCATTATGAACGTTCTCCAATTCGAATCACTCAAATCCGACTCCAGATGAGGGAGATATGATGTTTGGAAGATGAGAAAATTGAGAGGAGAAGACTGACGGGATTCTTGCAATTTTTTCTTCTTGAAAATCAAATGGAGAGAGAGGAGGGAATTTAAAGGAGGAGAGAGAAGGGACAAAATGGGCCAATCAGGTGAGGCAACGTCACCCCAGGCTGTGGGGGGCGCGTGGGCCTTATGGTGGCAGAGAGCCCCTCTGGCCGTGGGGCCCACGGCCTCCCTCACGGTGTGGGCCAAGTGGCCTCACGGCCACCCACCTCTCTCGCGCGCTCCCTCGGTTCTTCAGCCGTATCTTGGGCATCCGAACTCCGATTTCGAATCCGTTTTTGGATTACGAACCGTGACTATCTTATGCACGACGATGACTATACAACTTTGAAAAATGGTTGAGAAATCATCTCAGAAAATGATGATGAAGTCAACACAACGAATGAGAACGAAAAGTAGCGTAGCTACATCGTTTGGACTCAAAACTAAATGAATGAGTAACCGAAATGACCAGAACTCAATAAGACATCAAATAAGAACATGTTTAAGTCCAAGTATAAAAATACGAAAATATACAAGCACAAATACACACACATATGCTAATTTCTAGACATATTCCTAGAAAATGCAATAAACAAAGTTTTACCAACATAGTATGAATGCATGAGCATATTTTGTCAAGTGTGTGAAAGTGATACACAAATGATGTTTAATCATGAAGGAACACACAAGAATCCCATGTGTGTGTGTGTGCCTAGCCTTGTAAGAGATATGAGGTCTTATATTACCTTTGATGATCAATGATGCACAAATCTCTTTAAAGCCGGCTTCTTGCATGATTTGTGGTCGAGACATTCTTCGTCTTCTTAAATCTTCAATATAAGAACCACTAAACATTACAAGAGAAACACGTTTTGATATGGAATTTATGCCAACACAAACTATGAACCTAACAAATTTTAGTTCATTCCACTAAAGAACTAAAATTGCGCTCTTAAATAAAGATAGAACAAGTAAATGATTCTCATTCATACCCTAGACAATCTTATTAGAGATAGTGAATCCTCGTGAATAATATCAGTAATCGCCAAGAGCTCATAGACCGCCTATAGCTCTCCAAGTTACCATATTTACTCATATGACCACATTTTGAACTTTGGATATTTTGACTTGTCCAGAAACCATGCTTTCAATAGTCACTATCGAAAACTCAACGTTGAGATTTTATATCCAATTACCTCAAAACATCCATATGATGATATTATATTCTCATTGTATAAATGGAGCCATGATGTCCATATCTATAAATGAAATCCTCTATCGATTAACAAATGAATATCACCAAAATATTGAGGATAGACTATGCTATATAATCGTACTCATTGATAACTCAAATGATACCACTTGCAACCATAAGTCCATCATTTATCTCAGGATTAAGATAGACTCTTCGATTGGCCTCATAATGAAAAGACTTTTATCTATTGACGGTTCGAGATAAAGTATTTCATTGTGATCCAGTTCAATGCACCTAGTGCACTAGATTCTTTTACTCAAAGCCACTTTGATGATTTAGACCCATCATAACACATTTGATCCCACTCAAATGCTAGCAAAAGAATCTACAACTTTAACAAGATAAAGGTGCCTAACCTTTAACTTAAGTTGTGAACATTATTCAAGACTAACTAAATAATTGTGTCTACCTCATACATATCCAGATGTACGAACAATTCTTCTTTTTCCATAGCCTTTTGACCTTATGATTATTTACCTTAACAATTATAATTATAAATGCTATAAGATTTTGTTAAATAAATAGAAATCACTTTATTAATATGATACGATTGTCAATTACAATATTACACTCTTGCTATTGAGCATAATCCTAACATCAAATCCTTCAAAAGAGAACATTATATCAGAGGAGGAAGAGATAGTGGTGGAAAAATCCAAGGATCCACCACTCATGCACAAGTCCCCCAATCCATATGTTCCTCCAATTCCTTTCCCAGGAAGATTGCAAAAGAGTAAGTTGGAAAATTCATACAAATACATATATGACATCCTTTCAAAGGTCAATGTCAACTTGCCCCTACTAGAGATGATTTAGAAGATGCTAGCTTATGCAAAGTTTTTCAAGAGCTTTCATACCTACAAAACAAGGTTTGTGGAGAATGCAGTCCTTCAAAAGACTTTGCCACCAAAATTACAAGACCCAAGGGGTTTTTGCATCAACGTCACTATTGGAGGTACAACTTTGGAGAGAGCTATGTTAGATCTTTGATCCAGTATTAATTTGATGCCTTCCACTATCTATGAGCAACTAGGGTTAAATGACCTAAAGAAGACAACCATGTCACTTTTGTTGGCTGATGGTTCCATCAGATACTCGAGGGGTTATGTTGAAGATGTGTTGGTCCAGGTAGATAATCTCATCATTCCTGTTGATTTTGTAGTACTAGACATGGATAAAGGAACTAAAGATAGAAACTGCAAGCCTATTCTTTTAGGGAGACCTTTTATGGCAACTACAAAGACCTTTATTGATGTTCAGAATGGAAAGCTAACGATGACTGTGTTAGATGAAACTATGGAGTTTAAAGTCTTTGAGTCTCTTAAGTTCCCTGAAGCAGTCGATGATTGTTACTCCATTGAGTGTGGCTCAAATGAGGTGGTTAATTTGGCAATAAAAGATGAATTGTCAGGGGAAATATATAAAGAATTGCTAGATTGGGTTTGTGATGCTTTTGGAGATGATGAAAAAATTTAACAGGTAGGAGTTTCAGAAGAAGGTTTTGGATATTGAAGAAGTAAGTGCGGAAATAGAAGATGAGATCAACAAATCGTTAATCCCATCTATGAGCTCTCCCCCTGCATTAAAGCTAAAACAACTTCCTTCTAACCTCAAATATGCCTTTCTAGGGGTGAATGAAACTCTCCTAGTGATTATAGCTTTTGACCTAGATGAAGAAAAAGAAGAGAAGCTATTGAAAGTACTCAAAGAACATAAAGCCGCCATTGGATGGACCATAGCAGATATTAAGGGAATAAGCCCTTCCATTTGCTTGCACCACATTCTTTTAGAAGATGGTGCAAAGGATTGTAGAGAGGCTCAACGAAGGCTTAATCTGAACTTGAAAGAAGTTGTAAGGGAAGAGGTCCTAAAGCTACTTAAGGTAGGTATCATATACTCTATATATGATAGTAAGTGGGGGAGTCCAGTCCATGTTGTACCAAAGAAATCTAGGATCACTGTGGTAGCTAGTGAGAATAATGAGCTGATCCCTACAAGAAAGACAACAGGATGGAGAGTGTGCATAGATTACCGCAAGCTTAACACAGCAACTAAAAATGATCACTTTCCTTTGCCGTTTATTGATCAGATGCTCGAGCATTTGGCGGGACAGGCTTATTATTGCTTCCTAGATGGTTTTTCAGGATACAATCAAATCGCCATTGCTCCAGAGGATCAAGAGAAGACAACGTTCACATGCCTTTTCGGAACATTTACTTACCGAAGAATACCTTTTGGGTTGTGCAACACCCCTGCCACTTTCCAAAGATGCATGATGTCAATCTTCTCCAACATGCTAGAGTGGTTTATTGAGGTATTTATGGATGATTTTTTTGTTTTTGGTAATTCTTTTGACCACTACCTTGATAACTTAACTTGTGTTTTGAAAAGATGCACGAAGACCAATTTGACTCTCAGTTGGGAGAAAAGCCATTTTATGGTAAAATCTGGAACAATGCTAGGACATGTGATATCGGATAAAGACATAGAAGTAGATAGAGCTAAAATTGAAGTAATTGCTAAACTTCCACCTCCCACTTTGGTGAAGGGTGTGAGGAGTTTTCTTGGTCATGCAGGTTTCTATAGGTGCTTTATAAAAGATTTTTCAAAAATTAGTCGTCCCCTATGTAACCTCTTGACCAAAGAGTCTACATTTGTTTTCAGTGATGAATGTTTGCATGCTTTTGAATCTTTAAAGAATAAATTTACATATACTCTTGTAATTATGCCTCCTGATTGGTCTCTTCCATTTGAGTTAATGTGTGATGCATCAGACTATGCTGTAGGTGCTGTTTTAGGACAGCGAGTAGATAAAGTACCACATGTTATTTACTACACTAGTCATACTTTGAATGATGCACAACTAAATTAGTCCACTATAGAAAAAGAATTACTTGCTGTTGTTAGCACCTTAGAAAAATTTCGTTAATATTTAATTGGATCTAAGGTCATTGTTTATTCTGATCATGCTGCTTTGAAATATTTACTAAGAAAGAAGGAAGCAAAAATGAGATTACTCTGATGGATCCTTTTATTGCAAGAGTTTGATTTGGAAATTAGGGATAAGAAGGGCAGCGAGAATGTGGTGGCTGATCACCTTTCTCGATTAGTGGAGGATGAAAATGTGGAAGGGAGTGCTAAACTTGTGCCAATCAATGAGAATTCAGACGAACAGCTAATGGCCATGGGAGTCAATGATTCATGGTATGCAGACATTGTGAATTACCTTGCAAATGGTATAATACCATCTAATTTGAACTCACAAGTGTAAAGACCTTTAATTTATGATTGGCTTATTTCATGACAAATCACATTGAGAATGAGTTTGTAATGGGTAACTTAGGTTCTCGAAGGTAAACTTCCAAGCATCTCCGTGACTTCAAGAGTGAAAGGTATATTCACTTGACTTTGTTTCTTGAAGACTTTAAGTGCATACACACATTACATGCATGCTTTGTTCATCTTACATTTGTGATCTAATTGTTTATATATGTGCATCCTTTACATAATCACACTTGCACTTCATTGTTAGATCTAAGTGTGGTTTTGTGTGATGTAATTCGTTTCCGTTTGTGTGATCGGAAATATCCGCGCTTGCACGATGGTATGCATGTCTTAGCGTGATGGTTAACCATTTGAGAAGGTTCCATTCTTTTCTTGGATAAGTGTTAGATATGGTTGGTTGAATGGAGTAAGGTGTCTCGTTTTAAAAGATTGGTTTTTCAATGTTTTAAATGTTTGTCAAAACTGACCTTTGTATGGTCTTGTGACCATACCATTTTATAAAAAGATTCAAATTGTGTTTTGAAAATTTATAGATAAACTAGACACCATACCTTTCCAACGGTATATTATTTGTAATATTTCATGATCGTTTAGATTGGTTTTAAAATCTCCAAAGTGACCACCAAAACAGGGCATCTTTGTTTTTGTCTGAATCTGACCTGTGGTCACTCAAATGATCATAAATATTTCTATAGACATTCAAATCCTATTTTGTAAAAAAGGGTAGAAAGTAGACATCTATACTTTTCCAACGGTATATTATACGAAAGGTTTCAATGTCATTTGGTCATGTTTTGAGTCACTTGAAAATCAAGCTGTTGTGTTGATTTGCCACTGATTTGCCAGTGCGTGGGTACTGCGCGGGTCCTTACCCGTGCAGTCACCCACGAAGTGTTCTCGGGCTGATTTCTTGCTTCCGGTACATTGGTGACTTGGCAGGTCTATACCAGTCAACAGACCGGCGCACTACTTTGCCCCTGTTTCGTAATTTGGCCCTATTTTACTCATTTGAAGTCCGATTTGGCTCATTTTTAAAAGGAAATTCATGAAATTTATATGGCTCTAAGCACTATAAATACATCCCTTTCTCATCATTTTTATTTAAGGAACTAAAACTACAAAACCCTATAGAGAGATTAACAGTTCTGTAGAGAGAGAATGCTTCAAGCTTTATTCATTAACTCTCCAAACCCAAAACCCATGCATCCATGACATCTTTCATGCATCAATCATTCATGGGTCTTCTTCCTTACATTACTTGGTAAGTAGAACAAACACCATATCTTTATTTATTGTTCTATCTTAATCAAGACATGTCTTTGATTGCTTAGTTTAGCAAATCTTTACTCTTATTGCATATTTAGCAAAGTTATGACATGATTGGGTTTTGTTTGTGATAACTTGCATGATTAGGTTGTTTTGCCTAAATAGCTAAGCCTTGAATATTCTTGTGGAATTGAATGTTGATTAGGTTGATAGATTAATGTTTATTTATCTAGTCAAACTCTATTGAATGTTCATGTGCATTTAATTGACAATTAGGTTATTAGAAATCTCTACAACTAATTTAGACCTCATGTATGCGCATGTAGGCTTGTTTGATAATTAGGTTGTTAGATTTGTATCTTAACATCTAATTAAGCATCTAATGTTTAGTCAAGCACTCTTTGCATTTGTGCATCATTTACATATTCACTTAGACTTTTAATTCTCTTCAATGAGTCAAAGTCTTGTGGCTTCTAGGTGAAGCTGCACAAGTGTAAGGTTCATGATTTGTATTAGCTTGATTCCATTGCAAAATGCTCTATATTTGTAATAGTTGTTGCTTAGGATGTTCTTAGAAGAAAAGAAGCTTCAAAGTTGAAAAGCAACGTCTAGTGCAAATATCATCTTCAAGAGGTGAAAGCGTCAAAGGTATACATAGACTTCTATCCTCTTGCAAGGTGTTAGCGCACACACACACAACTCATACATTTGTGTCCCTGCATCGTTGTGCAAACATTTGGTATAACACATTCACACACATTTAAGTATGCACATGCATTGGTCTCTTATAGACAAATATTGTAGAATTGCATGTTTTATGACTATCACGTAGATATGGCATACTTGTGTGACATTGTGTTTATATGTTTGTGTTTCTTGTATTTTGGACTTGAACATGTTCTTATTTGATTCTTTATTGAGTTCCAGTCATTTTAGTTACTCATTCATGAGGTTTCGAGTCCAAACGATGCAGCTAGGCTACTTTGCGTTCTCATTCGTTGAGTTGTCTTTGTCATCGTTTTCCGAGATAAATTCTCAACCTTTTGTCAAAGTTTCTTAGTCTTCATTATGCGTGAGGGAGTCATGGTTTGTAATCTGAAAACAGATTCAAATTCAAAGTTTGGATGCCCAAATACGACTGAAGAATGCAAGAGGAGTGCAAGAGTAGCAAGATTGGCCAATGGCCAAACTTGGAGGCCACGTGCAGAACACGTGAGCCACATGACCAGCACGGCCTTCTGGTCATGTGTGCCACACATGGTCCACACGTGGTTGTGATGTGGCACAAGTTGATTGGCCTCCCATTTTCACTCTCTCTCTCTTTTAAATCTTCTCTATTCCCTCCCATTCATTCTAAGGAGAAAATTTTGAAAAAGATGAAATCAGAAATTTTCTCTCAATTTTAGTTTTCTTATTTTGATCATAACTCTCTCATACGAAATCGAAATCAAGTGATCCTGTAAGGATTCTCGTTTTGTTGATTGGCTTATTTCGTGGACAAACCATATGTTGGGGTACTTTGTAAGGGTAGCTTAGGTATTGGTTTAATTGTTCGAAGCCCTTTGAAGACCTCGTGTTGATGAGCACCGAAGGTAATTTTCTTTGTGCTTACTTGTCTTGAAGAGATAGTTGCACACACTCACAACTCATGCATACGTTTTATCTTTGTATGTTGTGTTTCTTTTTGTTGTGCATCAATGCTTATTCTCATCTCTTCTTGCTTGTTATTTTGATGCATCTTGTGTTTATAATGTCATAGCATGTTAGGCTTTTAGGATGCATCTTGCTTTTACCTTTTTACCCCTTGCATGAATTCTTGTGGGGTTCAAAGGAGTGTGATGTGCGCTGGTCGTCAAGCGCCAGACCAGCGCTGATCGCCCAGTGGTCTGTCGCTGGTCGTGCGCTGGTCCAGTCCAGCGTAGCTCCACCAGCGCAAATTGCCGAGTGGTTTGCCGCTGGTCGTGCGCATGTGTTAGCGCTGGTCGTCAAGCGCCTGTGCAATTTTTGCCTTTGCGCTGGTCGTGCGCCTGTCGTCCAGCGCAAGGCCACCAGCGCACAGAGCAATTTCTGGTGCGTTTTTCAAAACGACCACACTTCACTTATGGCTCCTATATATATAACACTTTGACTTTAGGTCAGCCAAGAGAGTTCATATTCATATTCTATACTTAGGATATTTTTCAAGTGAAGAAAAATACACAAAGAACTCATTTTTAATCACTCAAATCAAATCCCTTGTGCATCAAATTTCATATTGCATCTTCTATGTCTAGATAGAAAGCATCAATGATTGGGTTTGCATCATCACAACTTGCTTGGTAAGATTTTGATTAAGTTCATCTTATTTGAGTATTTTTATTATCAAGCTATTCTCTTTAATTTACTTGTATGTTTTGATCATATGATAAATACAAGATTAGAGAATTAATTGTGATGAATTGATTGAGTGTTGTATTGTGATAGCTAATTAGGTTTTTAATTAATCTTGATTAGCTAAGCTATTTGACATGTCATTTAGCAATTGATATCTAGGGTTGATTAAATTGATTACATCATCATCCTAGACAAGCATCTAAGGTTACCTAGCCTTGTTTGTTAATTGAATATTCATACATATTCACATAGGTTGCATAATCTCTTCTTAGAGAATCAAGTCTTGAGGCTAAGGTTGCTTAGGCCTCAAGCAATTGGACTAGAGCCACTTTTAAAGGCCCGAGTGGTAGAAGTGGGGGGTTATTGACCGGAGTGTTAGACGAGGTCTACATAGGTTGTAAACTCCATTTCGATTAGTGGATTTTGAGGTCCGAGTGTGGCGCACTAAACAGCCCGTGGTTTTTCCCAGTGGTTGGGTTTCCACGTATACATCAAGTGTTATTTAAATTCCGCACAATATTACACTTGTATGTATTTTTGACTAGTAGGGGCATTTTCATAAAATTGACTTGCATGCGAAAATTGGGTAATAATAGCTAAAATCTATTCACCCCCCCTCTAGCTTTATATAGAACACGCCTCTAATTTGTTTCAATTGGTATCAGAGCGGGTTCCTAGATATACTTAGGTGATCCTAGCTCATTTTAGGTGTGTTGTGCATTTGTCTGATTTTTGCTCATGCATACATTTTGCATACATTTCATTCATTCATTTCATACAATGAGTGGATTCGGTGGCAACCATGAGGGTGCTTCAAGCACACGGCCTCCTCTCCTCACCGGTGTGAATTATGCCTCATGGAAAGGCAAGATGGAGGCATATGTGTGCCAAATCCATGATAGGGCATGGATGGCAATTGAAGATGGGTATGCACCTCCTATGATGACTCCCACGAGTGGTGGAGAAGAAGTACTCAAGCCAAAGGCCCAGTGGTCACCTGAAGAGTTTGAGACTTTAAAATGGAATAGGAAGGCATGGCATGCTCTTCTATGTGCAGTGGATGAAAATCAGTACAAACTGATTCAGAACACTAGGATAGCCAAGGAGGCATGGGATATCCTACAGGTTGCACATGAGGGAACCGATGTCGTTAAGGATTCCAAGCTACAAGTCCTTCAAACGCAATTTGAGTTGCTTAAAATGGAGGATGACGAGTGCTTCAATGACTTTGAAGTCAAGTTGATGGATATTGTGAATCAAAGCCATCAACTCGGTGATCCTTATTCGGATAGGAAAGTTAAGCAGAAAATAATGAGGTCTCTCCCCGCTAGGTTCGAATCAAAAGTGACGGCTTTAGAGGAAAATAGCACATACAAGGATATGAAGCCGAGCGAGGTGATTGGAAGACTCCTCGCCTATGAATCTAGGAAGGCTCCTAGTATTTCACCTCCTAAAAAGCAAAAAGGAATTGCTTTGAAAGCTTCCAAGGTTGAGAAGGAGGAAAAAGGTGACTCGGACCAAGACATGGCTTTGCTACTTAGAAGATTCAAGAAGTTTGTCAAGTTCGAGAACAAGGGCGTTGGATCCAAGGGCCAAAACTTGAAGAAAAAAGCTCCCTTCAAGAATTTTGAGCCTAGGTAAGAGCATAGTGAGAAGAAAGGGGTCCAATGCTATGAGTGTGGTGGTATAGGTCACATCTCACCGGATTGTGGGAACTTGAAGAACAAGATGGCAAAAGTGATGGCCACCACTTGGAGTGAAAGTGATGACTCCGGAGAGGGAGACAAGTCATCTAGTGATGATGAGCTTACCATCAACTACACGGCATTTGGGGCCACTTGTGTAGAAGATAAAGTTGTTGGTAAGAATGACTTGACTAGTGATCCCATAGAAGAAATTGATGAAGAAGTAGCTCTAGAGGTGATAGGCAAAGCTACTCATTGGGATATGTCTCTCATTGACTCAAGAGACCAAGGTAAAGGTCTAAATGAGGGAAATGACTCCATTAGTGAGAATGAGAGTGAAGGAGATAACTTAAGTGAAGATGACTCCTCATCTAACTCTACAAATGGAAGTGTAGAGAAAATGGATGTAAATGACTTTATAGTCAAGTGTGAAAGTTCATTGGAGAAGAAAAATATAAAGTTGAAGATTTTAGAGGATGAAAATCTAGAACTTTCAACACACAATGACCACTTAAGTAAACAAGTTGAGGCATCCAAGAAGATTGAAGACAAGCTAAGAGATGAGCTAGCTATGTCCAAGAGGAATGAAGAAGGGTTGAAGAGAGAGCTTGTTGAAGCCTTAGAGTCATTGTCTAGGATGACTACAAGCACCAAGAAACTTGACCACATTCTTGGTAGTGGAAAGAACCCTTGTGACAAGAGAGGTATTGGGTATGAAGAAACAAAGGAGATCACTACTCCAACCAAGACCGTCTTTGTCAAGAGTTTGGGCAAGAAAGAAGCCTCACCGGTGCACACTCCTAGGAAGAAAATTGATCTAGGACAATGTTCAAGAAGTGCTCAAGTGAAGGTAGCTCCAAGGACATCCAATTTTAGTTAAGGGTTCATTCTTGCCTCAATCCGATTTATACCCATTCATAGAGCTAACGGTTGAAGAGTGTGCTGAGAACCTCTCAAACACGAAACCGCAACCAACATATGTGAACCGATTCTACAAACAAAACTACATTGAGCCCCAATAATAGATTCGTAATGTAAAATGGCAACGTTAAAGTCTAATAAATATGGAAAGAGTGATTGTATCTCTGACCATAACTCACCTAGAGCCCCTAGCGTGAGAAATAGCCAAAGACCAATAATTGTAACTCTAATCATGACTCACCTAGAGCCCTTAGAGTGAGAAATAGCTAAAGTCCAATTGTTAACAAGAACATTGAACCAAACCCTTCTAATATGGCAATTTATAGGTTTACCCACTCTTCCTAGCTAATTAGCCAAAACTATGCCCGGAGAGCCCCTTCAAAAGGCACAATCCTAACTCTAAGTCACTCAAACTCATTCATGACATGCAATTTTGACCTTCAAAAGACATACATACACAAATGGAATATTTGATTACAACTACTCCTACAATTAAGTTAATCTACTCCTAATCCCATCCATGAACACATATCAATTTCCAATCATCCATAAACATGCATTTCAAGATAAGAGATATATTCAATAACAATCAAGAATGAATCAAAACACAAATTGGATATAAAAACAACCATTTATATATTGAGCACAAAATAGGTTTACAAATATTCCCAAGTGGGGATTACACATTCAAGAAAACAAGAAATACATAGAGAGTGAGAAATAGATACAACCCTTGAAGAAAACCTCCTCCAAGTGCTCCTTCCTTTGCTAGCTCGAAATTGACCAAAGCCCACTCCTATCTATATGCAATCTACTCCTAAATGTGGTGGAAGATGTGTAGAAGGTGAGATGGGGAGCATCCATGGAGGAAAAACCTCCATGGATGCTCTTGGAAGCTCCTCTCTCTCTTATTTGGTGACGAAAATGAAGAAGAAGAAGAAGAAGAGGAAGTTTGTGGGGAGTGTGTTCTGATGGTTGAGAAGAGAATAAGGTGTTTATATAGTGTTGGGAGGTTAGGGCACGAATTGGGGATGAAAGGACAAAACTGTCCCTGAAATTCGCCCAAAAAATGACTTTCTGGAGTGATTCGGCGGTTTAATTCGGCGGCCTGGCCGCCGTTTTAAGTAGCCGTTTAGACCTGACAGCCTTTCAGCATTTTTAGCATCGCACACCGTTACGGAAATGGGCATAACTACCTGTAGAAAGCTCGGAATTACAATCCGTAAAATGTTCTGGAAACTAGACTTCCGATGCTTTCCGAATATATAAAGATATCCATGTGGTTCGATCTAAGAAGGAAGATATGATCTCTGGAAGTTGTACATTCTGCACGCGTATATACAATTTCAGCTCTTTTTGCTCCATTTTGCCTCCCAAACTAATCTTTAAGCTCAAAACCTTGTTATAAGGAATATGTACCTACACAAGGCTCAAACAAAACATTATATACAAAAAAACGCTCAAAAACGAGACAAACGATCGGAAATGGGGGACCTTAAATAGGTATAAAATAGTGCGATCAATACCCTCACTTGCCGCTATGCTAGTCTATGTGAATGCTAGTCTCTGTGACTCGCGCACTAGCGAGGTCGAACTTAAATGTTCATCTTTTGACTGATACCGCAATGACATGTCGTCAATGGAGTTTGATGTACTAGATGCGGCAGAGTTAACTGTTCAACCTGGCTTCGTAACTATTTATGAAACACCGACACATAACATTTAGGATTCTCTTTGTTATGCAAAACGAAGATCTGTAAATCTAAGTCATATGAAAGAAATAAAATAAACGCTCGGTGTGTATGATAAATATATCTAAGGGAGGGTGAATAGATTTTAAGCTTTATTACCCAATTTTTGCATGCAAGTCAATTTTATGAAAATACCCCTACTAGTCAAAAAGACAAACAAGTGTAATATAGTGCAGAATTTAAATAACATTTAATGTATACGTGGAAACCCAACCACTGGGAAAAACCATGGGTTGTATAGTGCGCCACACTCGAACCTCGAAATCCACTAATTGAAATGGAGTTTACAACCTATGTAGATCTCGTCTAACACTCCGGTCAATAACCCCCCACTTCTACCACGCAGGCCTTTAAAAGTGGCTCTAGTCCAATTGCTTGAGGCCTAAGCAATCTTAACCCCAAGTCTTAATTCTTAATGAAGAGATTATGCAACCTATGTGAATATGTATGAATATTCAAATAACAAACAAGGCTAGGGAACCTTAGATGTTTATCTAGGATGATGATATAATCAATTAAATCAACCCTAAATATGAAAAGCTAAATGACATGTCAAATAGCTTAGCTAATCAAGATTAAACAAAAACCTAATTAGCTATCACAATACAACACTCAAACAATTCATCACAATCAATTCTCTATTCTTGTATTTAGCATATGATCTAACACATACAAGTAATTTAAAGAGATGGCTTGATATTGAAAATACTAAAATAAGATGAAGTTAATCAAAATCTTACCAAGCAAGTTGTGATGATGCAAACCCATGCATGATGAATGAAAAATGATCTTTGATGCACAAAGGAATGTATTTGAGTGTTTAAAGAAGAGTTTTTTTGTATTTTTCTTGCTTTTGAAAAATATCCTAAGTATGAAATCTGATTATGAACTCTCTACTTTGACCTAAAGTCATAGAGACATATATATAGGGTGTCAAAGTCAAAGTGGTGCGTTTTAATAAGTGACACATTTTTTGGCTTGGGCGCTGTTCGTAGAGCGCTCTGTACAGCGTCTGAACAGCGCCACACCTCTGTTCTCACGGGAAAACAGAGCGGCGTTGTACGTAGAGCGCTTTGTACAGCACCTGTACAGCGACCGATTAAATCGATCAGGTCTGTACAGCGCCAAAACCCATTCCCTTTAGGTCTCATATAGGCGCTGTACGTACAGCGCTGTGTACAGCGCCCAACTCAATGAATGCAATCCTAAGCTAGAATTAACATGGCTTAGTGATACTGGCTTTTTCCGTCGTTAAGAAATCGCAAGGATCAAAAGATTATTTCATTTAAAAAGGGGTTTCCTACGCAATATGCTCTAAACTAGCAAAGGACTAGTAAAGCGGTAAGCGAGGGTATCGTTCCGCAGGGAGGTGTGATTCGTCAACCGTATCAAGTTCTAGAGTTTATTATAAGCATGTAAATAGAATGTGGAAAGGTAAGAATGATGTGTGTGAAATGTATGTACAATGCGGTGTATGTGTATAGAAAATGAAAATGAAAATTGTAAGGATTCCCGTTGTTTTTAATTGGCTTATTTCGTGATCAAACCATATGTGGGGGTTCTTTGTAAGGGTAGCCTAAGTATCGGTCTTATTGTTCGAAGCCCTTTGAAGACCTCGTGTTGATAAGCACCGAAGGTAAATTTCTATGTGCTTACTTTTCTTTGAAGAGATCAGTTGCACACACACACTAAACATTCATTGCATATGTGTGCATTCTCTTCTGTAAGTGCCTCATTTTTTATTGGCGTATTTCGTTGGCAAAATCACAATGGGGTTCTATATGTAAGGATAGCTTAGGATGGAAGAAAACCTCATTGCATGATCAAGAGCTTCAAGGAAGGTAGATTTCTTGACTTACTCTACTTTGAAGAGATGTAGTTGCACACACACACAACACTTGCATAACTCTTACTTGTATGTTGTGTTTGCAGTTTTTGTGCATCATTGGGTATTTAAATCTCTCTTCTTACATCTTGTGATTATAATGGCATATCTAGTTAGGCTTAGGATGCATTTCTTTTGACCCTTGCACTTTTGTTTGTGTGCTTAAGGGAGTGTGTGCGCTGGTCATGCGCTGGTCGTCACCAGCGCAAGCTGACCAGCGCAACTAGTCCAGTGGACTACCGCTGGTCGTGCGCTGGTCTGCACCGGCGCTCTCCTCCAGCGTAACTCCTCCAGTAGGTTGTCGCTGTTGGTGCGCTGGTCGTCACCAGCGCAAGCACCACCAGCGCATCTCGTCCAGAATGTTGCCGCTGGTCTTGCGCCCTTGAGGCGCACCACTCGTCGAGCGCCCTTGCCAGTTAAAGGGCGTGCGCTGGTGAGTTGCGCTGGTCGTCCAGCGCTGAACCAGCGCAGCTGACGGGAATCTGAAGCGTTTTTTTTCAAAAACGATTTCACTTGGATCCCATTTATATATGTCTTGATAGTCTTGGCTCGGTTTCTAGAGCAAAAAATTACACTTTTGAGAGCATGGTTGAGTATCTTCAAGCCAAAGTATCAAGACTTCATCTTTAAGCTTCCAAATCACAAAACCCTTCATATTGCATCTTTCATTTATCATCTAGCATAATTCTAGGTTGATTTCATCTAGGGTTTTTAGTTTTGCTCACATGACTTGTATCTAGAACATCATTCTCATATCTATATGTTCTTGCTTTACAAGATAGCTTCTTTATCACTTGAATTGATTCAAGATTGCATCTTTATGACTTGACTTAGTTTCAAGATTGTTTTATTGTGGTTTGTGAGTTGTATTGTGATAGATAATGCATATAGGATTTTGGTTGCTTATTTAGTGTTGGTTTATGCATGTCATCTAGTAATATGATATCTAGGATTGTCTAACATGTTCATCCTTGCCTAGATAAGCTTAAAATGTCTAACCTTGCATTTTTAGCATCTTGAGTATTTCACATATTCACCTTAGGTTGTGCTATCTCTTCACTTTAGAGACAAGTCTTGTATTTACCTCTTAGGTAGTTTGCAAGCAAGGGACTAGAGTCACTATTAAAGGCCCGCGGGTAGCAAAGACGGATTAGTAAATTTAGGTGTGATGTGGTCAACCTAATTTGTAATCGTATTTGCAAATAGTGGATTCGAGGTTCTCGTGTGGCGCACATAACAGCCCGTGGTTTTTCCCCGTGTGGGTTTCCACGTAAATATTGTGTGTCCTCAAATTTCCGAACTTGTATGTTTTTTGTATATTGACTAGATTGGGGCTTTTTCGTAATTTGGACTAATCTCGAAAAATTGGGTAAAATTGTTTAAAATCTATTCACCCCCCCTCTAGATTACTTTAGGACACGTTTATTATTTATTTTCAATTGGTATCAGAGCGGGTTCCTTAACATAATTAGGAGATCCCTTGCTCTTGTTAGAGTCTCTTGCATTTGTTTGCATTGTGGTGTGTGCTTAGTTTGTTTGTGTGCATTCATTTCATTCAAACCCAAACACAATGAGTGGAAATGGAATGGGAGGTGAGGGTGCCTCTAGCACAAGACCCCCCTTGCTCACCGGGGTCAATTACGCCTCATGGAAGGGCAAAATGGAAGCTTATGTGAGTCAAATTCATGACCGAGCATGAATGGCGATTGAAGATGGATACACTCCACCTATGATGACTCCTACGGGAGGTGGAGAGGAAGTCCTCAAGCCGAAGGCACAATGGACTCCACAAGAATTTGAGGCTTCAAAATGGAACAACAAAGCCATGCATGCAATCCTATGTGCCATGGATGACAACCAATACAAGCTCATTCAAACTACAAGGATAGCAAAGGAAGCTTGGGATATATTAGAGACGGCTCATGAAGGAACCGATGTGGTTAAGGATTCCAAGCTTCAAGTTCTCCAAACGCAATTTGAGACCATAAGGATGGAGGATGATGAGTGCTTCAATGACTTCCAAGTGAAGCTCATGGGTATAGTAAACCAAAGTCACCAACTTGGTGATCCCTACTCGGATAGAAGAATTAAGCAAAAGATCATGAGGTCACTTCCCGAGAGGTTTGAATCCAAAGTGACGGCATTGGAAGAAAATAGTGACTACTCAAGAATGAAGCCAAGTGAAGTCATTGGAAGGCTCTTGGCCTATGAATCTAGGAAAGGTCCTACAACTACACCTCCAAAGAAGCAAAAGAGTCTTGCCTTGAAGAGTGTCAAGGTTGAGAAAGATGAAGAAGACTCGGATGAAGAAATTGTTTTGATGGCAAAAAGGTTCAAGCAATTCATGAGATTTGAGAAGAGAGGGTTTGGCTCCAAGGGAAAATTTGTAAAGAAAAAGGCTCCTTTCAAGAAAGTGGAGCAAGCTCAAGAGAAAGACCATAAGAAGGGTGTCCAATGCTATGAGTGTAGTGGGTTTGGACACATTGCTCCCGAATGTGCAAATTTGAAGAAGAAGAAAGGAAGAGCCATGGCGGTTACTTGGAGTGATAGTGATGACCTAGAAGATGAAGACAAGTCTTCGGATGATGAGGAAGACCAAGTTGCCAACTTCATTGCTTTCTCATCCTCTCACAATAGCAATGAAGTTATGAGTGATAAAGAAGAGGAAGATGACAAGCAAGAAGAAGTGGATGAAAATGGCTCAAATGGTGGGAGTAACTCCTCAACGTCAAATTTTGAGTTTGATGAAGAGATGGACTATGATGACTTCATGAGATTCTTTGAGAACTCAAGATTGAAGAAGAAAAAGGAGATACAAAAGTTGAAAGGGGAGAAGCTTGAGTTGACATCTAAAGTGACTCATTTGAGCTAGGAAATGAGTAAGGCAAAGGAGATAGAAGAAGGGTTGAAGATGGAGTTAGTCTTGGTCAAGAAAAGTGAACAAAGCTTGGGGAAAGAGCTCATGGAAGCAAAAGAGTTGATTGCTAAGATGACTTCCGGAACCGAGAAGCTTGACAAGATGCTATCTTTTGGGAAGAGTCCTAGTGACAAGAAGGGGTTAGGATATGTGGAAGAAATGGAAGCCACATCCTTGAAGAAGACAACTTTTGTCAAGAGCAAGGAGGTTGAGAATGTTCAAACCCCTCAACAAACAACCAAGTGGGTTGAAGTCGGTGAATCCTCCAAGCAAGCACAAGCAAGGATTCCAACTAGAGCTCCTCCTCAACCTAGAGCTCCACAACCAAGACCTCTTCAACCTAGAGCTCCACTACCAAGACCTCCACAACAAAGGATCCCACAAGCTCAACATGGGGTCTTTCATGCTCAACCTAGAAGACATGCCAACTTGGCTCAACCACAAAGGAGAGAGTTGCCTCAACATCAAATAGCAACTCAAAATAGAAGGAGGCCACAAATGTTTGCTCAAGGCTATGGTATGAATTCCTACTTTACTCCTACTTGCCATTTTTGTGGAATTGAAGGCCATATTAGGCCTAATTGCCTTAAGTATATTAAATTGTGTAGAAGAGAAAGTATGATTGAGAAAAATATGCTTAGAAGAGCCACAATGCATGCACCTAGGAATTTTAGAGCTAATGGACCAATGGCTCCTAGGAATGACCATGTTTCACCTAGGATGAGTAGACATGATGACTATTATTGTTATGTGGCCCAAGTTGCCTTAAAAGCTAATGCCTCTAACACTTGGTACCTTGATAGTGGGTGTTCTAGGCACATGACCGGAAACAAGAGTTTCTTTGAATCTCTTGTGATGGAGGATGGTGGGTATGTCACCTTTGGTGATGGATCTAAGAAAAAGGTCATAGGGAAAGGTAATATATCTATTCCCGGTTTACCCTCCTTGCCTAATGCTCTCTATGTTGATGGCTTGCAAGCCAATCTCATTAGTATATCACACTTAAGTGATGAAGGGCTTTCGGTTATGTTTGGAAAAGTTGATTGCTCTATTCTTAAGGAAAATGGGCAAGTTTTGTTGAAAGGCAAGAGATCAAGTGACAATTGTTATTGTCTTGAGTCTAATCTCATCTCTTGTAACTTGTCTACTAGTGAGTGAAACAAATAATAGCACGGTGTGTATAAAGCTATCTAGAGGGGGGGTGAATAGATTTTACGCTTTTTACCCAATTTTTCGTGTTAGTCAAAATTACGAAAATGCCCTCAAGATAATATAACCAAGCAATTGTAATATGGTGCGGAAATTAAAACAACACTTAGTTTTTACGTGGAAACCCTCACGGGAAAAACCACGGGCTATGTAAGTAAGCCACACTCGAACCTCGAATCCACTAAATGTGCAAACGATTACAACCTAATCTCGGAAGTAATCACACACCTACCTAATCCCGGTATGAGTGAACCTAGTCCAATTTGCTTGCGTTCTAAGCAACCTAATCCCGGATGCTACACACAAGACTTACTTTCTCTTTGAAGAGAATACAACCCTAAGTGAATATATGTGAATATCCAAAATGCAACATAGAGCAAGGGAAACCCTATATGCTTATCTAAGATGATTAATATGCAATTAAGTATAATCCTAGATATCAAAACTAAATGACATGTCAATTAGTTTAGCTAATCAATATTAAGCACAAAACCTAATATGCAAGCACAATATAAAATCTCAAACATACATCATACTCATCTCAATATTGTATCTAAAGCATACAAAATAACAAACAAGTAATTAATTGAGATTGCTAGATAAGAGAAACACAAAACATGTAAGATATTAGTGAAAAGCTTACCAAGCAAAGTATGATGAAGATTCCATGCTAGATGACATCTAGATGATCTAAGATGATGCTAGATGATGATTGATGATCATGAAAAAGTGTTTGAGAATCAAGAATGGAGTTCTTGGAATTTTTCTTCTCTTTGAAAAATATCCTAAGTATGAATTCTGAATATGAACTCTCTTAATTGACCTAAAGTCAAAGTGGCATATATATAGGGGGCCAAATCAAAGTGTGGTCGTTTAAGTAAGTTTCAAAGAAACGCGCCAATCGGCGGTTTCAAACGGCGGCCAGGCCGCCGTTAATGACCGCCGAATTGAGCTCGTGAAGAACAGAGCATAAACGGCGGTTCATTCGGCGGTTCATTCGGCGGTTTAGTGACCGCCGATTCCAACCGCCGAAACAGAACAGAGAGATCAAAATCAACCAGGTATGAACGGCGGTTTCTAACGGCGGTTTCATGCTCGCCGTTTCAACCGCCGAATTAGACTGAGAGATAAATCAATCAGGTCTTGAATCGGCGGTTTCGAACGGCGGTCGTGACCGCCGATCTTAACCGCAGAAATGCTCCAGACCAATCTGGACTAAAACGGCGGTTTCATTCGGCGGCCAGGCCGCCGATAATAACCGCCGATCACCTAGATAGGTGAAAACCAAGGAGAAGCCAAGGGCATTCTCCATAGGCGGTCCTCGCGCTAAACCAAGCACATTCTCGTGCATGCGCGGACGTTTCCGATAGTTATCGGGAAACGAATTATACAACAACATGACACAATTACACACCATAAAATATAATAAATAAGTGCAAGTGTGAAATGTGACAAATGAAGAGAATGCACACATATGCAATGAATGTTAAGTGTGTGTGTGCAACTAATCTCTTCAAAGAAAAGTAAGCACATAGAAATTTACCTTCGGTGCTTATCAACACGAGGTCTTCAAAAGGGTTTCGAACAACAAGACCGATACTTAGGCTACCCTTACAAAGAACCCCCACATATGGTTTGATCACGAAATAAGCCAATTAAAAACAACGGGAATCCTTACAGTGAGCAAATTGAGGTGTGGCACCAAAGACTTGGCCATATGAACTATAGGGACTTGAAAGTCCTTGATAGGTTGAATGTTGTTAGGGGCCTTCCCAAGTTTGGGAAAAAGGTTGAGGGAGTTTGTGGACCTTGTCAACAAGGAAAGCAAACTAAGAGTGTGCACAAGAAAGGCAAATACCTCTCCACCAAAGAGCCATTAGAGCTCATCCATATGGACCTTATGGGTCCCATTCAAACCGAAAGTTTAGGAGGTAGAAGGTACATTCTTGTTGTTGTTGATGACTTCTCTAGGTTTACTTGGACTTACTTCCTTAGAGAAAAGTCCGAAGCCTTTGAGAAATTCAAAATGCTTTGTGTCAAAATTCAAAATGAGAAAACTTCTCACATTAAAAGCATTAAGAAAATTAGAAGTGATCATGGGAAAGAATTTGAAAATGCTAAGTTTGAAAATTTTTGCAATAGCTTAGGCATTTCCCATGAATTTTCGGCCCCTAGGACTCCTCAACAAAATGGTGTTGTTGAGAGGAAGAATAGAGTCCTCCAAGAGATGGCCCCTGTGATGTTGCTTAGCAACAAAGTCCCTAGAAATCTTTGGGCCGAAGCCATCAATACGGCTTGCTACATAGGGAATAGAGTTTTCCTTAGGCCCGGGACTAAACAAACATCCTATGAGTTATGGAAGGGTAGAAAACCCAATGTGAGCTACTTCCACATCTTTGGGAGTAAGTGCTATATACTAAATGACCGGGATCAACTTGGCAAGTTTGATGCCAAGAGTGATGAGGGTATTTTCATTGGGTATGCACTTAATAGCAAGGCCTATAGAGTTTTTAATCTAAAGACTCAAAGTGTTATGGAATCATCAAATGTTGTCTTTGATGATTGTAGGCCCAAACATGATGACCATGAGGAGGATGTTTGTGAGGTGAATGACTTTCCTTTGAAGGAAAGTGGTGAGACTTCTAGTGGTGTGAAGTCAAACCAAGATGAAGAGGATGATTTGCCTCTTAATAGAGTTCCCCCTTTGGACTCTAATGAACCCGCTCCTTGGGTTAGAAAGCTCTATGATAAGAATGATATCATTGGAGAAGTTAGAGAGGGTGTTAGGACTAGGCGTCAAATAGTTAATCAAATTAGCTACACTTGTTACACCTCTCAAATAGAACCCAAAAAGGTTGATGAAGCCTTGGAAGATGAGTTTTAGGTTCTTGCCATGCAAGAAGAGCTAAACCAATTTGAGAGAAATGAGGTTTGGACTCTTGTTCCTAGACCCAAAAACACCAATGTCATAGGAACTAAATGGGTGTTTAGGAACAAATCCGATGAGGATGGCAACATTGTGCGAAACAAGGCAAGGCTTGTTGCACAAGGATACTCTCAAATTGAGGGTATTGACTTTGAGGAGACTTTTGCTCCCGTTGCCCGTCTTGAGTCCATAAGGCTTCTCTTATCCATTTCTTGTGTGTACAAGTTCAAGTTACACCAAATGGATGTCAAGAGTGCCTTCCTCAATGGCTTATTACATGAGAAAGTGTTTGTTGAGCAACCCAAGGGGTTTGTGGATCCACACCACCCCTCTCATGTCTATCGCCTCAAGAAGGCTCTATATGGGTTGAAACAAGCACCGAGGGCTTGGTATGAGCGCCTCACTCTTTATCTTGTTGACAATGGCTACTCAAGAGGTAGTGTTGACAAGACTTTGTTCATCAAGTGCACTAAAGATGAGCTATTCATAGCTCAAATTTATGTTGATGACATTGTATTTGGTTCCACCAACCAATCCAAAGTTAGACAATTTGTTGATGTCATGTCTCATGAGTTTGAAATGAGCATGGTTGGTGAACTAAATTATTTCCTAGGCTTGCAAATCAAGCAAATGCATGATGGGATCTTTATATCCCAAGCTAAGTATGCTAAGAGCCTAGTGAAAAAGTTTGGCCTTGAGAATGCCAAACATTGTGACACACCCATGAGCACCACCTTGAAACTTAGCAAAGATGCTAGTGGAAAGGATGTGGAACAAAGTCTATATCGTGGCATGATAGGTAGCTTGCTTTACTTGACCGCAAGTAGGCCCGATATTTGTTTTAGTGTGGGTGTTTGTGCTAGGTACCAAGCTAATCCCAAAGAGTCTCACCTTGTGGCGGTGAAGAGGATCATTCGGTTTGTGAATGGTACCTCAAATCATGGGATATGGTACTCCTTTGACACTAATCCAAGTCTTGTTGGATTTAGTGATGCCGATTGGGCGGGAAATTGTGATGATAGGAAGAGTACATCGGGCGGTTGCTTCTTCCTTGGGAACAATTTGGTTTCTTGGTTTTGCAAGAAGCAAAACTCAATTTCCCTATCCACGGCCGAGGCGGAATATATTGCCGCCGGTAGTGCTTGCACTCAATTGATGTGGATGAAACAAATGCTAGCCGATTATGGCTTGGAGCAAGGTACTCTTACTTTATTTTGTGATAACATGAGTGCCATTAACATTTCTAAGAATCCCGTCCAACATTCTAGGACAAAGCACATTGACATTAGACACCATTTCATAAGAGAGCTAGTTGAGAGCAAAACCATTGCATTGGAACATGTGGGAACAAATGACCAACTAGCGGATTTGTTTACAAAGCCTTTAGACACCATTAGATTTGGGAACCTTAGCAAGTCTATTGGGATTTGTCAATTGGGTTGATTTGGTGTGTCTTGACCCCATATGGGGAGCTCAAGCAAAGAGAGCAAAGTTGCATGATCATACATTGTGCCACATTGATATATTTTATGCCTCTTAGTTAATTGCTTGAGATGATTAGTTGTACATACTTATATGTATTTTTCTAAATAAGTGTGCTACATTGCCTTGCTTGCAATCCATGTCATATCTATGCTCAAACATGCATTTTTGGAATAGGAGATGTACTTCGGAAGTACTTTTTGAATGACCTTTAATTGATCTCCATGACATGATGATTCTTTTTAAATGACATACCTAAGTTGAAAAGTATGAGATGAAAATGTGAAATGTTTGATTGCAAATGTTGTATGCAAATTTGTGTGCAAAAGCAATGTTGAGACTTAAATCAAAAGGATCCTAATATCCAAAGTCTCTCTTTCTTTATTTGTAGAACAAGGCTACTATCATACGGGTATCTCACCCGGAAAAATCAAATAGGGTGCAAAGTCGCTCATGTCTTGTTTTGCCTATAAAGTTGGATATAGTTTTTTTTGAAATACTAAAATTCTATATCCTTGCTTTTTCCATGACAAAGGGTGAAATTGGTTTGAATTCTTTTGGAAACCTTTGTTGTTTGCTTTACCAAATACCATTGCTTTGGTCTTAGATGCAACATGTCTTGCATGCAAAGCATTATTGTCACACATTTTTCATAAAATAAAACTCCTTGAATCTCTCTTACTTGATTGAGGTGCATAAAATTGCCTATTTGATTGCATATGTGTTCGTGCTACAAGCTCTCCTTGCTAATGCTTACCTATTAGGGGAGACTCCCTTTGCCTATCTCATGACAAAAAGGGGGAGTAGGTTTGGGGAGAATTTGTGCTTCTAGGCATTGCATTTAGGGGGAGTTGAGATTGAGTAACCCATGATGGGAGATGATTGCATTTAGGGGGAGTTGCATTGCATTACATTGCTTGTTTGATTTTTTTTTTTGAAACCTTTTGAAATGACATTTCTTTTGTTATTAGCATCTCTCCCACACTTGTTCTTGGAAGGTATTTTTCTTGTTGATTGTGTGTAGGTTGGATTTCTTTTCTACAAGCTTGGATTTGACTTGAAGATGTTCAAGACTTAGACTAGGAGCTTAATTGTAATGTAGAAAACTTTTGTTGACCAATCTTTTATTTTGTGAGGATGCTATGTGAGTGGTGATTTTGTCACGAAATAGCCAAAGGGGGAGATTGTAAGTGCCTCATTTTTTATTGGCGTATTTCGTTGGCAAAATCACAATGGGGTTCTATATGTAAGGATAGCTTAGGATGGAAGAAAACCTCATTGCATGATCAAGAGCTTCAAGGAAGGTAGATTTCTTGACTTACTCTACTTTGAAGAGATGTAGTTGCACACACACACAACACTTGCATAACTCTTACTTGTATGTTGTGTTTGCAGTTTTTGTGCATCATTGGGTATTTAAATCTCTCTTCTTACATCTTGTGATTATAATGGCATATCTAGTTAGGCTTAGGATGCATTTCTTTTGACCCTTGCACTTTTGTTTGTGTGCTTAAGGGAGTGTGTGCGCTGGTCATGCGCTGGTCGTCACCAGCGCAAGCTGACCAGCGCAACTAGTCCAGTGGACTACCGCTGGTCGTGCGCTGGTCTGCACCGGCGCTCTCCTCCAGCGCAACTCCTCCAGTAGGTTGTCGCTGTTGGTGCGCTGGTAGTCACCAGCGCAAGCACCACCAGCGCATCTCGTCCAGAATGTTGCCGCTGGTCTTGCGCCCTTGAGGCGCACCACTCGTCGAGCGCCCTTGCCAGTTAAAGGGCGTGCGCTGGTGAGTTGCGCTGGTCGTCCAGCGCTGAACCAGCGCAGCTGACGGGAATCTGAAGCGTTTTTTTTCAAAAACGATGTCACTTCACTTGGATCCCATTTATATATGTCTTGATAGTCTTGGCTCGGTTTCTAGAGCAAAAAATTACACTTTTGAGAGCATGGTTGAGTATCTTCAAGCCAAAGTATCAAGACTTCATCTTTAAGCTTCCAAATCACAAAACCCTTCATATTGCATCTTTCATTTATCATCTAGCATAATTCTAGGTTGATTTCATCTAGGGTTTTTAGTTTTGCTCACATGACTTGTATCTAGAACATCATTCTCATATCTATATGTTCTTGCTTTACAAGATAGCTTCTTTATCACTTGAATTGATTCAAGATTGCATCTTTATGACTTGACTTAGTTTCAAGATTGTTTTATTGTGGTTTGTGAGTTGTATTGTGATAGATAATGCATATAGGATTTTGGTTGCTTATTTAGTGTTGGTTTATGCATGTCATCTAGTAATATGATATCTAGGATTGTCTAACATGTTCATCCTTGCCTAGATAAGCTTAAAATGTCTAACCTTGCATTTTTAGCATCTTGAGTATTTCACATATTCACCTTAGGTTGTGCTATCTCTTCACTTTAGAGACAAGTCTTGTATTTACCTCTTAGGTAGTTTGCAAGCAAGGGACTAGAGTCACTATTAAAGGCCCGCGGGTAGCAAAGACAGATTAGTAAATTTAGGTGTGATGTGGTCAACCTAATTTGTAATCGTATTTGCAAATAGTGGATTCGAGGTTCTCGTGTGGCGCACATAACAGCCCGTGGTTTTTCCCCGTGTGGGTTTCCACGTAAATATTGTGTGTCCTCAAATTTCCGCACTTGTATGTTTTTTGTATATTGACTAGATTGGGGCTTTTTCGTAATTTGGACTAATCTCGAAAAATTGGGTAAAATTGTTTAAAATCTATTCACCCCCCCTCTAGATTACTTTAGGACACGTTTATTATTTATTTTCATCTTCGTTTGTCACATTTCACACTTGCACTTATTTATTATATTTTGTTGTGTGTAATTGTGTTATGTTGTTGTGTAATTCGTTTCCCGATAACTTTCGGAAACGTCCGCGCATGCACGAGAATGTGCTTGGTTTAGCGCGAGGACCGCCTATGGAGAATGCCCTTGGCTTCTCCTTGGTTTTCACCTATCTAGGTGATCGGCGGTTATGATCGGCGGCCTGGCCGCCGACTTAAACCGCCGTTTCAGTCCAGATTGGTCTGAAGCATTTCTGCGGTTAATATCGGCGGTCACGACCGCCGTTCGAAACCGCCGTTTCAAGACCTGATTTATTTATCTCTCAGTCTAATTCGGCGGTTAAAACGGTGGGCATGAAACCGCCGTTCGAAACCGCCGTTCATACCTGGTTGATTTTGATCTCTCTGTTCTGTTTCGGCGGTTGGAATCGGCGGTCACGAAACCGCCGAATGAACCGCCGTTTTTGCTCTGTTCTTCACGAGCTCAATTCGGCGGTCATTAACGGCGGCCTGGCTGCCGACTGAAACCGCCGATTGGCGCGTTTCTTTGAAACTTACTTAAACGACCTCACTTTGATTTGGCCCCCTATATATATGCCACTTTGACTTTAGGTCAATCAAGAGAGTTCATATTCAGAATTCATACTTAGGATATTTTTCAAAGAGAAGAAAAATTCCAAGAACTCCATTCTTGATTCTCAAACACTTTTTCATGATCATCAATCATCATCTAGCATTATCTTAGATCATCTAGATGTCATCTAGCATGGAATCTTCATCATACTTTGCTTGGTAAGCTTTTCACTAATATCTTACATGTTTTGTGTTTCTCTTATCTAGCAATCTCAATTAATTACTTGTTTGTTATTTTGTATGCTTTAGATACAATATTGAGATGAGTATGATGTATGTTTGAGATTTTATATTGTGCTTGCATATTAGGTTTTGTGCTTAATATTGATTAGCTAAACTAATTGACATGTCATTTAGTTTTGATATCTAGGATTGCTCTTAATTGAATATTAATCATCTTAGATAAGCATATAGGGTTTCCCTTGCTCTATGTTGCATTTTGGATATTCACATATATTCACTTAGGGTTGTATTCTCTTCATAGAGAAAGTAAGTCTTGTGTGTAGCATCCGGGATTAGGTTGCTTAGAACGCAAGCAAATTGGACTAGGTTCACTCATACCGGGATTAGGTAGGTGTGTGATTACTTCCGGGATTAGGTTGTAATCGTTTGCACATTTAGTGGATTCGAGGTTCGAGTGTGGCTTACTTACATAGCCCGTGGTTTTTCCCGTGAGGGTTTCCACGTAAAAACCAAGTGTTGTTTTAATTTCCGCACCATATTACACTTGCTTGTTTATATTATCTTGAGGGTATTTTCGTAATTTTGACTAACACGAAAAATTGGGTAAAAAGCGTAAAATCTATTCACCCCCCCTCTAGATAGCTTTATACACACCGTGCTATTATTTGTTTCAATAATAAATAAAAACAAAGAGAATATGGAAGGGTGAGAATGATGTTTAAAGTGATAAAATAAAATGGTGGATAGGAGAGATGCATGAAAATGGCCACACAAGGTTCAACAAGTTCACCATACATAAGTGCACAAATAGTTGGTTGTTAGACATTAAGGACATCCAATTTTAGTTAAGGGTTCGTTCTTGCCTCAATCCGATTTATACCCATTCATAGAGCTAACGGTTGAAGAGTGTGCCGAGAACCTCTCAAACACGAAACCGCAACCAACATATGTGAACCGATTCTACAAACAAAACTACATTGAGCCCCAATAATAGATTCGTAATGTAAAATGGCAACATGAAAGTCTAATGAATGTGGAAAAAGTGATTGTATCTCCAACCATAACTCACCTAGAGCCCCTAGAGTGAGAAATAGCCAAAGACCAATAATTGTAACTCTAACCATGACTCACCTAGAGCCCCTAGAGTGAGAAATAGCTAAAGTCCAATTGTTTACAAGAACAATGAACCAAACCCTTCTAATATAGCAATTTATAGGTTTACCCACTCTTCCTAGCTAATTAGCCAAAACTATGCCCGGAGAGCCCCTCCTAAAGCACAATCCTAACTCTAATTCACTCAAACCAATTCATGACATGCAATTTCGACCTTCCAAAGACATACATACATACACAAATGGGATATTTGATTACAACTACTCCTACAATTAAGTTAATCTACTCCTAATCCCATCCATGAACACATATCAATTTCCAATCATCCATAAACATGCATTTCAAGATAAGAGATATATTCAATAACAATCAAGAATGAATCAAAACACAAATTGGATATAAAGACAACCATATATATATTGAGCACAAAATAGGTCTACAAATATTCCCAAGTGGAGATTACACATTCAAGAAAACAAGAAATACATAGAGAGTGAGAAATAGATACAACCCTTGAAGAAAACCTCCTCTAAGAGTTCCTTCCTTTGCTAGCTCGAAATTGACCAAAGCCCACTCCTATCTCTATGCAATCTACTCCTAAATGGGTGGAGGATGTGTAGAAGGTGAGATGGGGAGCATCCATGGAGGAAAAACCTCCATGGATGCTCTTGGAAGCTCCTCTCTCTCTTATTTAGTGAAGAAGATGAAGATGAAGAAGAAGAGAAAGTTTGTGGGGAGTGTGGATTCTGAAAGAATGAGGTAAAAAGGGTGTTTATATAGTGTTGGGAGTTTTAGGGCTGAAATGGGGATGAATTGACGAGTTTGCCCCTCTCATTTCGCCCAAAATCGGCCTCTCGCTGGGCGATCAGCGGTTGAATCGGCGGCCTGGCCGCAGATTCCAAACCGCAGAATGGAAAAGTGACATTCTGGAATTGATCGGCGGTTGAATCGACGGTTGAACTGTGGCCGCCGAATTTGCTTCTGGACTCACTGATGTTGATCGGCGGTTTCAATTCTGCGGTCTGGCCGCAGATGTTGACCGCCGAATTTGGATTTTCTACACTTCATCCGTAAGCTGCTGGAATGCCGAGGGGGTTCTGCCGCAGTCTCGTTGTCGCATTCTATCTCGACGACGGATCAACCGTGGGTACGGCTAGGCTTAGATCACGTCGTTGTCTGTGTCGACGGAGAGGCACGACACTCAACATATACTCCATTTAATCCATTTTTGGCTCATTTTGCTTCCCTAACGTTCCTTTATGCTCAAACACCTATTGTAGGGAATATGTACCTACACATAGCTCAAACAAAACATTATATACAAAAATACGCTCGAAAACGAGACAAACGATCAGAAATGGGGGACCTCAAATAGGTATAAAATAGTCCGATCAAATACCCCCAAACCTATCATTTGCTCGTCCTCGAGCAAAAAAAAGAGAACAAAAATACAAATAACAAAGAACAAATAAAAAAAAATAAAAATAAAAAATAAATAAAATAAAAAAACAAAAAAAAAAAACTTATAAATAAAAAACTAAAAATTAAGCTAGTCCACTTCCGTAGGAAACACGGTGGCACTTAGCATGTGCCACAAGCCTTTAAACCACTAGGCGATCCCTAGAGGAGGAGTTATAGTCTCCTGAGGGTTTACAGCTACGACACCCACAAACGTATACTCTGCAATAAAAGTTGAGAAGCAAATCCGCACATACCAAGCAAAGACTACACATGCATGCTAGAATCTCAAATATACCAATTAATAACAATGCATCACACAATGCAAGTATGCCAGTACTTAGGATGTTTTCGGTTTACAAAACAACTACACTCGTATGCCCAAGATAAAATTCACCTCGACTCTAATCCTCACCGGATTTCAGTCATATTTTCACTCAGAACTTAGGCGCACTCTCTAGCAAACATATGTGATTTGGAGTTTAGGTATATAGAATCAAATATAATCACATATGAGTATTTTCCAATGACGCACATTTTCTGAAAATGGATCTCATGGAAGGAATTGAAATGCCACGAATGTGGAAAGACATGCATCGACTCACATTCCCAAGATAGACTTCCTAAGAGATCAAATGAACTTTTCCTCACTTTTATTAGGGCCAAGGTGATTTGTGGTAGTGTTTGGGATGTAAGAGATGGTAGGAGCGGGAAGGATAAAGTTACTAACCATGCTAAGGTGTGTTTACACATTACACTTTATAACAAAATTAGCTCTATTACATATTTACAATACAAGCGTCTAGGCTTTGTGCTACATTTGTACCCTTATTAGTGAGTAACTTTACCATTGAAGAACTAGAAGGCTTAAGTGTTTTATATTTCAACACTTATTCAATTTCTTTTTCTTTTTCTTTTTCTTTTCTTTTCTTTTTTTTTTTTTTTCTTTTCTTTTTTCTTTTTGCAAGCCTTTTCCTAGCACAATTTACATATATTCGCCCAAGTACACGCTTTTACAAAATTTAGAGCTAGCTTCTCCTAAGCTATACACCTCAACATGATCAATAACTAGGGAATGGATATGTGTTTGGCTTCAATTTGCAATGAATATAGGGGTATGGGAGTGTTTAGGCTATTTTAGTAGTTTATGCACACACTCAAGCTCAAAATCATTTCTAAAAGTCCATCTACCAAGGGAATACAAGTTTCAACAAGCAGTCCATATGAATGTTCTATGGCAATCAATGCAAAGTTGATGTACAATGAGATCACAATGAAGAAAAAAAATTCGAAGAGTGTATAAGAGTAGAAACAAAACCCACAAACTTTCGTTATTTAGGCACAGTGTAGCTCACGGGTAGTCTCCACAATTTTCCTAGGCTAAACAAACATAGAAGTCTCATCCACCTCAACATCAAAAGATTGGCACTGTACAAGCAAATTTAAGCGACGCACGGAGCTAAAAGCATGCAATGCATGTCTCTACCGGCACGCAAAGAAAAACAACTCAACAAAAATGGACTCATTTCCAAATAAATTCAAAATTGATCGTTTTGTGCAGAGATTTGAAAATTTTCTAAACGTAACAAAAAATAAAAAATAAAAATAAACAACGAAGGTGTCCACACCCCCAAACCTAAACTCAACATTGTCCTCAATGTTGCTCAAATCATAAAATATAGACAATGTTTAGCAAGATTCGAAGATAAGAACGAAAATCAAAAACTAACAACAAAACACAACAAATCCTAAGATCTAAGCACAATACAAATCCACTCTTAGATCTAAACAAAAATAAAAGGCTACAAACACTACAAGCATTGCATTTTAACATTAAGCTCATGGGCAATTTCCGCCTAAATCAACAACTAATCCACAAGTGCTCCATTTAAACTCAAAATTCAGAGGATACCTCTTATGGCTACAACCAACTAGGCCATTGTGGTGTTGCCGTTTCACTTGGGAGTTGTTGCGGTGCAATAAGCGCAAACTTACGGTTCTCTTGAGTTGTGTGGTCCATTCAACCTGAAAATATCATTTCCTTGCACAAGCACAACTCAAACAACATTAAACGCATATGCTATAAAGAAAAATAGAAAAAACAAGTGTTTATTTTCAACATATCTAAACATAATCCGCAAAGCAATTAAATCTAAACATTTACAGAACCTAAGCTAAAACAAGAAACAATCAACGAATATGCCTCCCCGGCAGCGGCGCCATTTTGATACTGGCTTTTTCCGTCGTTAAGAAATCGCAAGAATCAAAAGATTATTTCATTTAAAAAGGGGTTTCCTACGCAATATGCTCTAAACTAGCAAAGGACTAGTAAAGCGGTAAGCGAGGGTATCGTTCCGCAGGGAGGTGTGATTCGTCAACCGTATCAAGTTCTAGAGTTTATTGTAAGCATGTAAATAGAATGTGGAAAGGTAAGAATGATGTGTGTGAAATGTATGTACAATGCGGTGTGTGTGTATAGAAAATGAAAATGAAAATAAATAAAAACAAAGAGAATATGGAAGGGTGAGAATGATGTTTAAAGTGATAAAATAAAATGGTGGATAGGAGAGATGCATGAAAATGGCCACACAAGGTTCAACAAGTTCACCATACATAAGTGCACAAATAGTTGGTTGTTAGACATTAAGGACATCCAATTTTAGTTAAGGGTTCGTTCTTGCCTCAATCCGATTTATACCCATTCATAGAGCTAACGGTTGAAGAGTGTGCCGAGAACCTCTCAAACACGAAACCGCAACCAACATATGTGAACCGATTCTACAAACAAAACTACATTGAGCCCCAATAATAGATTCGTAATGTAAAATGGCAACGTGAAAGTCTAATGAATGTGGAAAGAGTGATTGTATCTCCAACCATAACTCACCTAGAGCCCCTAGAGTGAGAAATAGCCAAAGACCAATAATTGTAACTCTAACCATGACTCACCTAGAGCCCCTAGAGTGAGAAATAGCTAAAGTCCAATTGTTTACAAGAACAATGAACCAAACCCTTCTAATATAGCAATTTATAGGTTTACCCACTCTTCCTAGCTAATTAGCCAAAACTATGCCCGGAGAGCCCCTCCTAAAGCACAATCCTAACTCTAATTCACTCAAACCAATTCATGACATGCAATTTCGACCTTCCAAAGACATACATACACAAATGGGATATTTGATTACAACTACTCCTACAATTAAGTTAATCTACTCCTAATCCCATCCATGAACACATATCAATTTCCAATCATCCATAAACATGCATTTCAAGATAAGAGATAAATTCAATAACAATCAAGAATGAATCAAAACACAAATTGGATATAAAGACAACCATATATATATTGAGCACAAAATAGGTCTACAAATATTCCCAAGTAGAGATTACACATTCAAGAAAACAAGAAATACATAGAGAGTGAGAAATAGATACAACCCTTGAAGAAAACCTCCTCTAAGAGTTCCTTCCTTTGCTAGCTCGAAATTGACCAAAGCCCACTCCTATCTCTATGCAATCTACTCCTAAATGGGTGGAGGATGTGTAGAAGGTGAGATGGGGAGCATCCATGGAGGAAAAACCTCCATGGATGCTCTTGGAAGCTCCTCTCTCTCTTATTTAGTGATGAAGATGAAGATGAAGATGAAGATGAAGATGAAGATGAAGAAGAAGAGAAAGTTTGTGGGGAGTGTGGATTCTGAAAGAATGAGGCAAAAAGGGTGTTTATATAGTGTTGGGAGTTTTAGGGCTGAAATGGGGATGAATTGACGAGTTTGCCCCTCTCATTTCGCCCAAAATCGGCCTCTCGCTGGGCGATCGGCGGTTGAATCGGCGGTTGAATCGGCGGTCTGGCCGCAGATTCCAAACCGCAGAATGGAAAAGTGACATTCTGGAATTGATCGGTGGTTGAATCGGTGGTTGAACTGTGGCCGCCGAATTTGCTTCTGGACTCACTGATGTTGATCGGCGGTTTCAATTCTACGGTCTGGCCGCAGATGTTGACTGCCGAATTTGGATTTTCTACACTTCATCCGTAAGCTGCTGGAATGCCGAGGGGGTTCTGCCGCAGTCTCGTTGTCGCATTCTATCTCGACAACGGATCAACCGTGGGTACGGCTAGGCTTAGATCACGTCGTTGTCTGTGTCGACGGAGAGGCACGATACTCAACATATACTCCATTTAATCCATTTTTGGCTCATTTTGCTTCCCTAACGTTCCTTTATGCTCAAACACCTATTGTAGGGAATATGTACCTACACATAGCTCAAACAAAACATTATATACAAAAATACGCTCGAAAACGAGACAAACGATCGGAAATGGGGGACCTCAAATAGGTATAAAATAGTCCGATCACTTAGGTCATACAGAATGCAATCATATAAAGCATGCAAGAAGAGATGTTAATGATCATTAATGCACATAAATAAGACACACAACAAACATGAATTAAACACTATGCATGAGTTGTGAGTGCGTGCAACTATCTCTTCAAAGCAATTAAGCACATAGAAATTACCTTCAGTGCTTATCACGATAAGGTCTTCAAAGGGTCTTGAACATGAACACTAATACCTAAGCTACCCTTACAAAGAATCCCCAATATGTGGTTTGTTTACGAAATAAACCAATCAAGATATGGGAATCCTTACATCATAAATTGTTTGGTTTTTAGTTTGTGTTGGCATGTATTCCATATCAAAATGTGTTTCTCTTGTAATGTTTAGTGGTCCATGTGTTGAAGATTTAAGAAGACAAAGAAAGTCTTGGCCACAATTCATGCAAGATGTCGACTTCAAAGAGATATGTGCTTCATTGATCTACAAAGGTATATATAAGACCTCATATTTCTTACAAGGCTAGGCACACACACACATGGCATCCTTGTGTGTTCCTTCGTGGTTAAACATCAGTTATATATCACTTTCACACACTTGATAATATATGCTCATGCATTTATGTAAGGTTCATGATTTGTATTGGCTTAATTCCATTGTAAAACACTATATATTTGTATTAGTTGTTGCTTAGGATATTTTTTGAAGAAAGGAAGCTTAAAAAGTGAAGAGCAACGTCTAGTGCAAAAGTCGTCTTCAAGAGGTGAAAAGCGTCAAAGGTATATCTTGACTTCTATCCTCTTGCAAGGCGTTAGCACACACACACACAAATCATACATGTGTGTCCCTGCATTATGGTTCAAACATTTAGGATAACACATTCACACATTTCATAGTATGCTCATGCATTGATCTTGTATAGACAAACATTGTGGAATTGCATGCTTTGTGACTATCTCTTTGATATGGCATGCTTGTGTGAATATGTGTTTATTTGTTTGTGTATTTTGTGTTTTGGACTTGAACATGTTCTTATTTGATGCCTTATTGAGTTCCGGTCATTTCGGTTACTCATTCATAAGGTTTTGAGTTCAAACGATGTAGCTACGCTACTTTTCGTTCTCATTCGTTGAGTTGACTTCATTGTCATTTTCCGAGATGATTTCTCAACCATTTTTCAAAGTTATGTAGTCATCGTCGTGCGTGAGAGAGTCATGGTTCGTAATCCAAAAACAGATTCGAAATCGGAGTTTGGATGCCCAAGATACGACTGAAGAACCGAAGGAGTGCGCGAGAGACATGGGTGGCCGTGAGGCCACTTGGCCCACGCCGTGAGGGAGGCCGTGGGCCCCACGGCCAGAGGGGCTCTCTGCCCCTGTGAGGCCCACGTGCCCCCCACAGGATGGGTTATGTGGCCTCATGTGATTGGCTCTAAAAACTCTTCTCTCTCCTCCTTTTAAACTCTTCTCCTTCCCTCCACATGTGTTGAAGATTTTCAAGAACACTTTCAAAATTCTGCAGAATTTCTTCACATTTTAGTTTTAGTATTTTGATCATATCTTTCTCATACGAACTCGAAATCAATCGATTCAAAAGCCAAAATTGTTGGTCTTGAGGAGAGCTACAAACCCCAAGCATTTCCAGAGGGAGCTGACTTCGTCATTGTTGCTAGCAGCCTGATCTTCAGTACGTGGTCAAGGTTGTTTGTTCAACTTCTTCTTTTTCAATTTCATCTTTGATCATCTCTTGATTCTTACTATTTGATTGATGAAATTTGTTGAGAAGTATGTTAGATCATATGCTAGGGGTGTTTGATCATTTATCAATTGAGTTTTAGCTTTGAGATTTCTCTTGTCAATATATGTGCTAAACTTGATTTTGTTTGAAATTGATTCTAGAAAATGTATATATGATGTGTCTCATATTCTTTTCTAGGTTCTATTTCATGATCTAAGAACTAGGTTTTTAGTGTGATATATTGAATAATCATACCTTGTTCTTATTGATTTGCATGTCTTGATTTCTAGATAATCTTGTGATTGTGTGTTGAAAGCATATTCTAGATTGTCATTGAACATATACATTTTGCTTGATTGATCATCTAGCTTAATTTGATTGTGTTTGCATCATTTGCATCACTTTAGATCATAGCCTTGCATTAGGTTGAAATCTCTAGAAAAGTGAGTGAAGTTTTGTGGATAGAGCAAGGAAGTCTTGATTAGAGTCGGGAGGACTCGGATAATCAAGCAAAGGAGTCTTGTCTAGGGTTGGGAGGATCCGGATAGGCAAGCAAGAAATCTTCCTAGAGACGTGAGGGTCTTGGATAGGAAGTTGCTTTCTATAGGTGTGGGATACATCTCGGATAGGAAGTAGGCTTGGTGATTCACTAGCCCGAGGGTAGATTAGGAGTTGATAGCTTGAGCGGATATCATGAGTTGGTAGCTTGAGTGTGTAAGTCCTTTTTCACATAGTGGATTGCTTTGCCGGTGGTTGTGGTATCAACCCGTGGATGTTTCCTCTTTGAGGTTTTACCACGTAAAAATACTTGTGTTCATTTTTGTTTTTACTTTTCTTTATCTTCCATATCTTTTATTGATTGCATATCTTGTAAATTGATTAACTCTTGTATAAGTGAAATCAATTAATTTGTTAAATATAATCAAGTGTGCATTTTCTTTGTTATATTCCGCATTATTTTTAAATTGGAAGAATTTGGAGCCTATACCTATTCACCCCCCCCCCCCCCCCCCCCCCCCCCCTCTAGGTATATTTTACACTACTCCTTAAGGGAAATTTTAATTTATACTATCATGACAAACTTTGCTTTATGCATGTTTTAGGACTATGTCTAGGAAATAGCATATGTGTGTGTCTTTGTATTTGTATGTTTCCGTATTTTTGTATTTGGACTTGAATATGTTCTATTATGATTCCTTATTGAGTTCCGGTCGTTTCGGTTACTCATTCACTTAGTTTCGAGTCCAAACGATGTAGCTACGCTATTTTTCGTTTTCATTCATTGAGTTGACTTCATCGTCGTTTTTCGAGATGATTTCTCAACCATTTTTCAAAGTTTCATAGTCTTCGTCGTGCGTGAGGGAGTCATGATTCGTAATCCAAAAACGGAGAGAGTTTGGGAATTTAAAAGGAAATCAAAGTTCGGAGGCCCGAGAACGGTGACGCGCCCAAACCGGTTCTACAAATGCTACAGTAAATTACGCTATTCTACCACGGTTATTCTAAAGGGGCGCGTGGGTGGTTCACCCATCACAAGTGTACGAGTCGTACGAGTAGTACAGGGACACGAGTAAGGGTGGTCGTTCCCACGGGGAGGTGTCTTAGCTAACAAGTAAGTTCTAGGTTATCATTACTTACTGAATTTCTAATTGCTAACAAGTTCACTAATTAATGTTATCTAGATTAATTATATTAAGCTTGCAATGAACTAAGATTTAAGCTAGATTAAGATGTTAGGGGATTGATTCATTCAAGTAACTACCATTTCATTAATCAATAATTCATTAAGCACATTCACAACATTCTAAGGCATGTATTTCATTTATCAATAATGTTAAACACAAAATCCATCATCTAACACATAATCTAATATCATAGATAAGTGATTAAGAGAGGATTTAGGAATAGTGATGTAGAGATTTTCTAATTAACTCAAATCATGAATTACTTAGAGACATCTCTATGAAGTTGATAGTGAAACATTCTTACATATTGTAGGACACTCTATGCATGAAATCAACTACCAAGTGTGTACAAATATATGTTTATGCAAGACATATCATCAACATATCATTAGAATTCATAGTACACACATACAAAGCCTTAGAGAGTGAATAATAAATGGATTGATTAAATCATTGGTTTAATTACAAGAATTACATCAATCCCTTAACAAAAGGAGTTAGTTACACATAGAAGTATATAAACTAGAGAATACAAAAGAAGAGTAAAACAAACCCATTTGGATTGGTTTATTGGCCAAGAAGACTCCTCTTTGCAATCCAAGAACAATATCCTTCTAGAGCAACTTGAAAAGATCAAGTCTAAGTAGCTCAAAGTGGTGTTTGGCTACCTAGAAAATGATGGGAAAATGATGAAGAACTATCCTAAAGTTGAGAGAGTTATTCTCTCTCTTAATTCTACAACTAAAAATAAATTAAACTAAAGTGTCTCTAATTATTAAGTGTCTAGTGTAGTATATATTTACTAACTAAGATATATGATAGATATTTTGTATAAAATAAGTTATATGTAAAATATCTAATAATATCTAAGGTGGTAAAGTGTATTGGACAAGCTCAAGTGATAGGAGAAGCAAGTGGGACGAGCTTTCATCAAGTGGAGAGGACCCGGCGAGCTTGTTCACTCTGGCTCGCGGGTTTATTCCCGCCGTTGTGAAGTCGACGTGAAAACGGAAGGTTTTCGGCGACTTCTAACCTACAGGACCGCGGGCTTGTTCCCGCCGCATGAAACCGCAGACTTCTCACGGGTTTGGACGTGTTTGTAGCGGGAAAGAAGCTGCTGGAAGACCTTGGAGCTCAAGCTCGGCCATGGAGGTTTTCAAGACTTGGAGGAGTTGGTGGAGAGCAAAATACTTTGCATGGGAGGTCAGAAAATGGTGGGAATATGACCGAGGAAGCTCCAGCAATCATTCTGGGAGGACGGCCACCAGAAATGGCATCGAAAACGGTCGAAAAACATCCAGTCAACTGTCGGGTCGAACCGGGTCGACGGGCTAACGGGTCGGGTCACGCGGGTATGTGCTACCCGGTTTGCATGAAGAAGACGCGTGACGTCATGCTGACGTCACGCTGACGCGTGCTGAGACAGGCGCAAAACGCACCGTTTCACTTGGTGACGTGGCGCGCTACTGTGCTTTGGCTGGCGAATTACACACTGCATGCCTGAACTCTTTACTAATCTCTGAATCTGCAATAATTTCTCGAGTTTTACATTTTGACCCCTGATTCTCCCAAATGACATATTTGCCCTCTTTTGCCCTGATTTCACTACTTTTCTCCAGTTTGGTCTAAAATACCCCTTATGAGCTGAAATACTTGAAATATACTTATTTACAATATTAAATACCAAAAAGGGCTCGGAAAACGGTTACAAAAGCTAAGTAAGGGAGCGCTAAATGTAAACATTTTGAGCGCAATCAGACCCCCAAACCTGACTTTTGCTCGTCCTCGAGCAAACTACAAACTATATAAACACAAAAACTATACAGTCCTAAAATAAAACAAACAAAACACAACGCACACTAAAAATATTTTGCGATAGCCAAACATTTAGGTGATGCAAAGAGAGATGTGCAATATAAGAATGACACATGTCAAAACCGCTAAGTAGAGGCTAACATGATGACTTTCTCAAAAGCACACAACACTATGAATCCCACACTCTAAATACCAAGTTTCAAAAATGAAACACTCGAATGCAAGAACACAATTCACCTTGACTCTAATCCTCACCGGATTTCAGTCGAATTTTCTCTCGGAATCCTAAATTCACTCTCAATCAAGCATATGCGAGTTTGGAAATTATGTAAAGACAACAATTATAACGCATATGAATAATATCAAATAAAGCATAGTTTATGGAATTAATCTCATGAAAGAATTGATGCGCCACGAACGTGGAAAGAACATGCAAAAACCGTATTCCCAAGTTAGACTTTCTAAAAGATCAACTAGGGCTTTCCTTATGGTTTGTAATGGGGCCATGGGTAGATTTGTGGTGAATGAAAGAAATGGAATGAATTCTAGAGTTATTGATCATACTAAACAATTGACTTCAAGCTCATTATACAATTTGAATTTTAAACGTCTAGGCTAAGACTTTGAATTTCAACAATGCAAATTTTTGAACTCTTATTTTTTGAGTAGCTTTTTCAATTTGATAACATCAAAGGCTTCAAGTGTTGAATTTTCACACTTGCACAATTTTTTGCCTCTATAACTTACATAGTTCTCATAAACGCCTAAGTACACGCTATTTACAATTTGAGCTAAACGTTTGCATTTATTCTTTATGCACTAATTTTATGATCAACAACTATGGTGTGGCTTGTGTTTAGTGTATATGGTTGTTTATGGAGATGTGAGTGATGAAATGAATGGTTTGTGTTTAGCCTCAAAGTTGGCAATAGGAGCACACATAAGGGACATGGAATGTGTTTGGGCAATAAATAGTAGTTAAGCACACACATTGCCTAAAATCATATCAAAAAGTCTATCTAACAAGGGAATACAATTCACACAAGCAGTCCATATAATTTTCATGTTCTATGGCAATCAATGAGCATTATGCAAAATGAGATCATACTTGAAAAACTGTTTCGAAGAGTGTGTATACGAGTAGAAACAAAAACCCTCAAAATAAGAATGCTAAGGCTCTAAAGCTTACATGGGTAGTCTCCACTGTTAGTTCTAGCAATATTGCGATAAGTTCTATTCACTAAGCAAAAGAGAAAGGAACTAATACACAATGCTTACATGCAATCTCGGAAGGAAATCTGTTAGCTAAAACCTAGCAAATAACACATGTAATGCATTCCTTTACAGCACATACACTCTAGCATCACAATAGACAAATTGTCAAGTTTGGCTCAATTGCAATAAAAAATAAAAACGAAAATTTTTACAAAAAACACAAAAACACAATTTTCAACACAAATATATACAACACAACGTGACAAAGTGTTAACGTGTCCATACTGTTAGGATTATGCTCAATAGCAAGAGTGTAATGTTGTAATTAACAATCTTTTTCATATTAATAAAGTGATTTCTGGTTTAACAAATCGTATAGCATTTATAGTTTAATATTATAATTGTCAAAGTAAATAATCATAAGGTCTAAAGACTATGAGAAAAGAAGAATTGTTCGTACATCTGGATATGTATGTGGTAGACACAATTCTTTAGTTAGTCTTGAATAATGTTCACAACTTAAGTTAAAGGTTGGGCACCTTTATCTTGTTAAAGTTGTAGAATTCTTTTGCTAGCATTTGAGTGGGATCAAATGAGATATGATGAGTCTAAATCATCGGAGTGTCTTCGAGCAAAAGGATCTAGTGCACTGGGTGCATTGAACAGGATCACAATGAAAAGCTTTATCTAGAACCGTCAATAGATAATAGTCTTTTCATTATCAGGACAATCGGAGAGTCTATCTTAATCCTGAGATAAATGATGGACTTATGGTTGCAAGTGATATCATTTGAGTTATCAATGAGTACGATTATATCGCATAGTCTATCCTCGATAGTTTGGTGATATTCATTTGTTAATCGATAGAGGACTTCATTTATAGATATGGACATCGTGGCTCCATTTAATTAAATGAGAGTATAATATCATCATATGGATGTTTTGAGGTAATTGGATATTAAATCTCAACGTTGAGTTTTCGATAGTGTCTATTGAAAACATGGCTTCTGGACAAGTCAAAATATCCAAGTTCAAAACGTGGTCATATGAGTAAATATGGTAACTTGGAGAGTTATAGGCGGTCTATGAACTCTTGGCGATTACTGATATTAATCACGAGGATACACTATCTCCTATATGATTGTCTAGGGTATGAATGAGGAGCATCTTCCTTTTCTATCTTTATTTAAGAGTTCAATTTTAGCTCTTTAGTGGAATGAGTTAAAATTAATGGATCGGACCTAAGTGAATCATTTGTTGATTGTGATTAGGTTATGTCTATTGAAGCTTAAATTTAGATGGCCCGCCAAGATCCCAATCCACACGGACTTGCATGGATCACTTGATATATTCTACCGGACCAATTTAAGGGTCCATCTAGAATTGCATTTAATATATTAAGAATATAATTTGCACATTATTTAAGTAATGGGCTGCTCAATTATATTTATATATTAATGAAAGACATGTGGGCTTGTTTCTTTTAGTAAGAATGGGTCTGGTTCACATGTGGGCTTTTTATTCAAAGTCCAATGGATTAAATGAAATAAGAAAATAATATTTTGGCCCATTTATTCAAGTGGGGCGGCAAGGTTAAGTTTTAACCTAATATATTATTTTGTTTCATTTGTTTTAATTAAATAAGAATTAATTAATTTATTAATTAATTGTTTAATTAAGAAACAAATCTTTTCTGATTAGGAAATATGATTCCTAGTGTTATACTATTGTTGGTAGTATACTAAAAGTAAAAGACTTATTTGGTAAGAAAATAAATAAATAATTTTATTTATTTAATCAAATAAGAAGTCTTTTATATTTAGTCAAATAAAGGAATAAAAGATTTATGAATTCAATTAGGGTTTAAAGTCTTAAACTAAATAGGAAATAGGGTGCAATACAAACTCTTTTGGGCTTGAGAATTGCGGCAACCCTAGTCCCTTTTAGGTTGTGATTTTCGGCCACCCTAAGTGAAAGAAGAGAAGAAAATTTGGCCACCTATATAAGTGCTCTTATAGATTTCGGCCACCATAAGTTGTTCTGGAGATAATTTTTCTTCTTCTTCTCAATTCATAGAAAGCTTTTATTCTACTAAAACAAATAGGAGTGTTAGATTATTCTTTGATAGTATACTATTTGCTTAATCATCAATAAGCTTGTGTATACGATATCGATCTAGGTTCACGCGAGTTTCGATCATTAGATTGAGAACTCAAAAGTGACCGGAATAATCTCAGTCATTCTTTTGATTGTTTTTGTGACTAACAAAGAAAAGAAAGTTTGTTTTGTCCATTCACAGGTTTGCAATTCAAAGAAAAAGGGAGACCACGCTCCTAGGTGATCCACGTTCGTGCTAGGATTGAAGATCTTGCGGATTACCATCGACGTAAGTCAATCGGATCACGCGACAAAAGGTATTCTACTTTTTGGTTATTGTATATGCATGTTTAATTAATTAAAGGGTTTAAGGTTCATAAAGGAAAAATTTTAAAAGTCACTAAATCTTATTTTTAGTCTTGCTTCCACTGCGTGTACTACGGTATTTTTCCCTACACATACCCCCAAACCTAAACTCAACATTGTCTTCAATGCGAGTTCCGTGGTTTGGTTGCTTGGGCACCAAACAACTTTGCAAACAAGCACAAAAATAACCTAAAACAACTACACATGGTATTTCAATTCATCCAAACTTCCTATCCAATCAAAAATGGCCTAATCCACTAACATACAAGTTTTCCTCCAATGAGGAACATGACATTCCATTAGTATCATCCTAATCAATCACAAACACATAACCACACTTAAACTAAACAAAAGAATAATGCGATAAAACTTTCACAATGTAAATTACGTATAAATATCCGCTAAAACAAAATGTAAAAATGTTGCCTTGGGTTGGCGGGTTTGTTCCCGCGGACCGAAGTCGTGGGGATTCCTGGCGGTTTGTTGTTTCTGGAAGGCTGGATAAGTCCCGCCGCACAAATTTGCCATGATCTTTGGCTAGTTTGGCTCTTCAGGTTGACTGGAATAATCCCGCCGCACGAAGTCGCCGCTATTTCTGGCAAGTTTGGCTCTTCAGATTGGCTAGAATAATCCCGCCGCATGAAGTCACCGCTATTTCTAGCGAGTTTGGCTACTTCAGGTTGGCTGGAATAATCCCGCCGCACGAAGTCGCCGTCTCTTGATGCTGCTCAAAATGGGTCCAAAATCTTCCCAAACTTCATGCAACATGTTGCAAACCTAAACACCTGCACATGGCACAAAAACAAACACAAAAATACCGTCAATTGCAACTAACATATGATGCAATGTGTTTGGAGTCCAAACCCCCAAACCTATCTCTTTCACTCCTATCATCATACATGAGTATCTTGAGTACCAAGGTTGAATCGAGATAAATAAGGTGTCTAAAAACCAAATACAAACATCTACACTAATTAATTAACAAAGCATTTAAGAGTTCATATATTTACAAAACAAATGCAACTCAAATGAATGAGTGCACCACAAATGTCCATTAAGTGCAATTTGATCTTCAATTTCCTGCACACTTAACAAACACATCAAAAGTTCACAAGGATCAGCCACCACCCCTGATAGGTGGTTTGATGACAACGTACACATTATCTTTCTTTTTGACCCAAAGGGGTCCTTTCCTATCAAGTCCTTCCAATTTGGTTTTGTCAATCCATATGGATTTGAATACCAATTTGTTCACACGTTGCCATTTTTGCTTTGGATAATAAGGCCAATTTTGACCTAAATTATGGCAATGGCAACAAGTAGGGTTTAAAGATAATGATGTACCTCTTGTCATTGGCGAAGGATTGAATTTCTTCTTGTTCCTTCTTCTTGGCCTCCTTTTCTTGACTTGGGTCGGGATAGGCATTGATGCAAAAGGTTTGAGCTCCTTATGCTTAGCTTGCATTTCCAACACTTGAGGTTGTTGGATGATTTCCTTAGATTTGCCTTTGGTATAAACCTTTGGCATGGCAAGCTTGGCTAGGTGCTCCTTTTCCTTGGCCTTCATGATTTCTAGAGCCTTGTCCCTTGACAAGATTTCCTCCTCCATTAGTTTCATTCTTTGCTCAAACTCCTCCTTTAAATCATTCTTCTCCTTGATCACCTCATCAAGTTTGGTGGTCAACTCCAAGTTCATTCCCACCATTACTTGGTGATCTTCTTTGAGCTTGGTGACCATATCTTCAATTTTCGGGGGGTCTTGTTCTACTAATGGGGTAGGGAGATCTTCCAACTCAACATGAGCGGATTTCCTGAAATAACCGGATGCAAGGCGAGGTTCGTTTTCCAATTTCTCATCTTGAATACTAAAGCACTCAAGGATCTCAATCAGATGCTTCATACTCTCAAAGACATCAAACTCCTCCATTTCTCCTAACGAGGTCATGGTCTCGAATATGGGAAGGCTAATGTCAACCTCGAATAGGACCTCATAGGTTTCCTTGAAGGTATGTTCACACGGAATGAGATTAGGAGGGACGTACGGATCCGAAGACTTATGCATCCTTGAGGTGTCCTGTTGCACCACCTCTGGTTCTTGTCTTGTTTCGGCCTCATCGTTGTACCTATTTGAACTATCTCCTAAAACATAAATAGGCACATTAAAAATTTCAGGTGGAGACGGTTCAGAAAGTACCTTACCACTCCGGAGGGTTGTCAAGCCATTTACTTGCTCGGATTGGCTAGGGAGCCTTCCAAGCTCCATCTGTTGTTGGGATCCCATGATCTGCTCTACTTGCAATTCCATGGTTCTTGCAATCCCCTCCATAGAAGTGAGTCTCTCACGGTTTGAAGCAAGACGATTGTCGTGAGATTGTCCTCCGGATGGTTGGTTATTGTCTCGGTTTCTAGGAACATGCCACGGTTGAGTACTTTGTGGTGGCCTTTGTTGGTAACCTTGGTTGTTGTTGCATGCATAACTTGTAGGTCGAGCATTCAGGTAAGTACCTTCTTGATCACACACTTGGGCAGCCACATGTGGTTGCTTCTCAAAATTGCTCCCTAGAGTTTTCATTTCCTTAGAGATGCTAGCCAACTGAGCGGCTAACTCCTCTTCCTTTCCACTACGGCTGCCCCATGTATTCCTCTGTTGAGAATTCTGCTCAAGCATTTCAAACTTAGCATACACATACTCGGCTGTCCTCTCCCGCATTGCTCCTCCACATGCATTATCAACGATCGCTTGTGAGAGCCTGGTAAGTCCATCATAGAAAGATTGAACGAGCGAGACCAACGAGTAGTCATGGTGTGGGCATTGAGCTAAGAGAAGCTTGAATCTTCCCCAAGACTCATGAAAAGCATCACCTTCCGTCTCTTGGAAATTTGCAATGTTTCCTCTAATCTCCTTTGTCTTCCAAAAGGGGAAATACTTGGCGAAAAATTTCTGCTCAACAGCTTGCCATGTGGTGAGGGATCCTGCTGGTAAGGCCATGAGCCACTGCTTGGCTTCGCCTCTCATGCAATACGGAAAACACCGCATACGAAGTCTGTCCTCTGTGAGATTACTGAGCGGAATAGTAGACACCATATTGTAGTACTCCTTCATGAATTGGAGGGAGTCTTCACTCGTCTCACCCATGTAATGCGGAAGAGTGTTGTAATGCAAATTCTTCAACGCATATTCCCTCTGGGCAGCATCCAACAGGATTGCCGATGGTTGGGCTCCAACAGTGGGTAAAGAAAAATCCTTCATCAACCGTTGAGCCACAAGTTGAGCAAGTTCTTCCACATTTATGTTTGGTGGGGCGGAATCGCTCCTAAGATTGTCTACTACTTCGGCAGTAGCCATGATTGTGACACAAGAAACCTGAAAATACGCTAAAAAGACAACTACCAAAAGGTTAAATGAACAAGAAATTTAAAAACTCAATGATTCAAAAGCAATAATTCTAAAACTACTACGTCGCTACCATTCCCCGGCAGCGGCGCCATAAATCTTGATGCGCCCAAATCGGTTCTACAAATGCTACAGTAAATTACGCTATTCTACCACGGTTATTCTAAAGGGGCGCATAGGTGGTTCACCCATCGCAAGTGTACGAGTCGTACGAGTAGTACAGGGACACGAGTAAGGGTGGTCGTTCCCACGGGGAGGTATCTTAGCTAACAAGTAAGTTCTAGGTTATCATTACTTATTGAATTTCTAATTGCTAACAAGTTCACTAATTAATGTTATCTAGATTAATTATATTAAGCTTGCAATGAAATAAGATTTAAGCTAGATTAAGATGTTAGGGGATTGATTCATTCAAGTAACTACCATTTCATTAATCAATAATTCATTAAGCACATTCACAACATTCTAAGGCATGTATTTCATTTATCAATAATGTTAAGCACAAAATCCATCATCTAACACATAATCTAATATCATAGATAAGTGATTAAGAGAGGATTTAGGAATAGTGATGTAGAGATTTTCTAATTAACTCAAATCATGAATTACTTAGAGACATCTCTATGAAGTTGATAGTGAAACATTCTTACATATTGTAGGACACTCTATGCATGAAATCAACTACCAAGTGTGTACAAATATATGTTTATGCAAGACATATCATCAACATATCATTAGAATTCATAGTACACACATACAAAGCCTTAGAGAGTGAATAACAAATGGATTGATTAAATCATTGGTTTAATTACAAGAATTACATCAATCCCTTAACAAAAGGAGTTAGTTACACATAGAAGTATATAAACTAGAGAATACAAAAGAAGAGTAAAACAAACCCATTTGGATTGGTTTCTTGGCCAAGAAGACTCCTCTTTGCAATCCAAGAACAATATCCTTCTAGAGCAACTTGAAAAGATCAAGTCTAAGTAGCTCAAAGTGGTGTTTGGCTACCTAGAAAATGATGGGAAAATGATGAAGAACTATCCTAAAGTTGAGAGAGTTATTCTCTCTCTTAATTCTACAACTAAAAATAAATTAAACTAAAGTGTCTCTAATTATTAAGTGTCTAGTGTAGTATATATTTACTAACTAAGATATATGATAGATATTTTGTATAAAATAAGTTATATGTAAAATATCTAATAATATCTAAGGTGGTAAAGTGTATTGGACAAGCTCAAGTGATAGGAGAAGCAAGTGGGACGAGCTTTCATCAAGTGGAGAGGACCCGACAAGCTTGTTCACTCTGGCTCGCGGGTTTATTCCCGCCGTTGTGAAGTCACCGCAAAAACGGAAGGTTTTCAGCGACTTCTAACCTACGGGACCGCAGGCTTGTTCCCGCCGCATGAAACCGCGGACTTCTCGCGGGTTTGGACATGTTTGAAACGGGAAAGAAGCCGCTGGAAGACCTTGGAGCTCAAGCTCGGCAATGGAGGTTTTCAAGACTTTGAGGAGTTGGTGGAGAGCAAAATACTTTGCATGGGAGGTTGAAAATGGTGGGAATATGACCGGGGAAGCTCCAGCAATCATTCTGGGAGGACGGCCACCAAAAATGGCGTCAGAAATGGTCGAAAAACGTCCGGTCAACTGTCGGGTCGAACCGGGTCGACTGGCTAACGGGTCGGGTCACGCGGGTATGTGCTACCCGGTCTGCATGAAGAAGACGCGTGATGTCATGCTGACATCACGCCGACGCATGCTGAGATAGGCGCAAAACGCACCGTTTCACTTGGTGACGTGGCGCGTTGCTGTGCTTTGGCTAGCGAATTACACACTGTACCCCTGAACTCTCTACTAATCTCCGAATCTGCAATAATTTCTTGAGTTTTACATTTTGACCCCTGATTCTCCCAAATGACATATTTTCCCTCTTTTGCCCTGATTTCACTACTTTTCTCTAGTTTGGTCTAAAATACCCCTGATGAGCTGAAATACCTGAAATATACTTATTTACAATATTAAATACCAAAAAGGGCTCGGAAAATGGTTACAAAAGCTAAGTAAAGGAGCGCTAAATGTAAACATTTAGAGCACGATCATACAGCTGAAGAATGCGAGAGGTGTGCGGGAGAGCAATCGAGGCCAAGTGGCCAAGTTTGGCCAAGCCGTGTGGGAGCCGTGGGGCCCACGGCCATAGGACCTCTCTGGTCCCGTGTTGCCCATGCGCCCCCCACGGGCCTGGCTGAGGTGGCCCTCTTTGATTGGCCAAAAATTCCTCTCTCTCTCCTTCCTTTTAAATTCCCAAACTTTCTCCATTTCATTTTCAAGAAGAAAAATTGCAAATCCCGTCAGAATTTTTCTCTCCAATTTTCTCACCTTCCAAACACCATAATTTTCTCATATGAAGTCGGAATTGAGTGATTCAAGTTGGAGATTATTCGTAATCGAGTCCTCTACTTTTTCCAAGTGGATTGGCAGCTGTTTGATTGATTTTTCTGGTGGTTCTACACAGAAAACCGAACCAGCTCGTGAATCCAAGGTATTGGTCATATCTTTGGGATTTCTTCTTTTATAACCTTCAATTTGCTTGGGGTTTCTTCTTCTATATATGCTTGTATGTTTGGTACTATTGAGAAAGATAGCCTCACAATCATTCCTAATCAAAAGTCTATTTAGAGACAAATGTGAACTAGTTTTCTTGATTCTAGGTTTTTCACATGTTTGTATGTTGTATTGTGATTATGATGATATCTTAGGTTGTTTGTGACTTGATTGAATCAATTTTGGTATAAATGACCTTGAGATTTGATTTGATTTGATCCTTTGATTGATGAAATCTAGGATTATTGTATTTGTATGTGTTTTAGAGCTATCTAGGATTTAATTGATTTACATCTTAAATCCTTGTTCTATATTTTTTGCTAGAATATTGATTGATTTGATCTCATGTCTCTAGCATTTTATTTTATGTTTATAGCATCTTGAACTTGTGCTTCATGAATATATATTGTTCAAGTGTTGTATGTGTGAATGAGACTTTGAGCTTTATGTGTTTGGTATTTACACATGCTCTAGGTTTTATTCTTGTATTTTGCATCTAGACTTTTATTACTTGTGATATCACATGTTTAGGTCTATTTGTACCATGGAATGTATTGATCACATGTTCTATGTTGTGCATCATTTGCATTCACATGATCACACTAGGAAGTCCTTGTAAAAGACATGAAGTCTTGGTTAGAGTCGGGATGACTCAGATAGCCAAGCAAGAAGACTTGTCTAGAGTCGAGAGGACTCGGATAGGCAAGCAAGAAGTCATGGCTAGAGTCGGGAGGACTCGGATAGTCATGCATGGGAGGCTCCCTAAAGGCATGAGTGCCTTGGATAGGGAGTTGGCTATTATATTGGTAGGCCTAGGCGTATGGTTAGACATAGACTCTAAAATAGCGGGGTACACAGGAGGTGTATGCATTTTTGAGGAATTTCTAATCTTCCATTGATGTTGGTTTTGTGTGTTGTCCAATATATGGTGGTTCCGCATCATTGAGGGATCTCATACTTTCCAATAGGGTTGGGTAGACTTAAACTCCACTAGGTTGGGTGACCTAAAGATTGGTCACTTTGTGGATTCTCTATTTTTATCATCCAATATATATAGTACCCAATGGTTATAGTTCAACCCGTGGATGTTTCCTCCTTGGAGGTTTTACCACGTTAAAAAATCTCTTGTGTTAATTCTTCCTATCTCTATCTTTTATATTTTATTTGTGTATGTTATTATCTTGTTTCATATTATTTACTTGTGATGTATAGTCAAGCAAGTATTTTTAAAGTGTGATTTGTGGATTCATTCTTTTGATCATTTTTGTATGTATGATTCTTTTGTATATTGTAATTTTGTATAGTGATATTTGATCACTCTTGTAACTCATTGAACATTTATTGAAATACAAGTATTATTTGTTGTTGTGTTTATTTGATCTTATACCTTATACAACTAGATGATAGACATAGACCTTGTTCACATGATTACATCTACATATTGTCTATGTATGTCTTTCTTGGTTTATTTTGTTGTGTGTAAGGCTACCTTGAGGGACAAACGAAAGTTTGTTCGAGGGATTGAAAAAAGGTGTAAAAACCTATTCACCCCCCCTCTAGGTATGCCTTAAGCAATTTAACTACGTTTGTATACTTTCATAAATCATTTCAACAAAGGAGCCATCAATTCTAGTACTGGTCTTGAAGTCAACTTCATCGCAATTTAAGCCAAACCGACTGCATATCTTCTCTATCAATGTTTTCAAAGTCTCTTTCAGTGTCACTGACAAAAAGAAAACAGCTTTAGGGTTGAACTGTCCATCTTCCCACTGTCCATTGTAGTTCACTATCAACAGAACCATATTCCTAAAGCTGTATGCAACAGCTGTAATTAGTTCCATCATCATGGAATGAAAATACATGTCATGAATGTCATCAGAAGATCATGGAATTAAATTTCATGTACATGGAATGATAGTGGAATTAAATTTCGTGTCAGGGTCCATTTAATTTCGTGTCATAAGAGAATCATGGAATGTAATTTCGTGTCATGGGAGGATCGTGGAACGTAATTTCGTGTCATGGGAGGATCATAGAATGATATTTCATGTCATGGGAGGATCATGGAATGAAATTTCATGTCATGGAAGGATCATATCAAAGGCTCAAAGCTCATAAAACATCCCCTATTATGGGTACAATGATACAGGGAATGCCCTAAAGCTAGACTGACATAAACATACACAGGCTGCGAAGAACAACAAGAAAACCCTTCTCAATCATTTTGAACATATGTTACATGAATATGAAAGAAATCAATCATATGTATTTAGACTGACATAAACACATACAGGCCACAAAGAACAACAAGAAGACCTTTGAAACAAATAATAGCACGGTGTGTATAAAGCTATCTAGAGGGGGGGTGAATAGATTTTACGCTTTTTACCCAATTTTTCGTGTTAGTCAAAATTACGAAAATGCCCTCAAGATAATATAACCAAGCAATTGTAATATGGTGCGGAAATTAAAACAACACTTGGTTTTTACGTGGAAACCCTCACGGGAAAAACCACGGGCTATGTAAGTAAGCCACACTCGAACCTCGAATCCACTAAATGTGCAAACGATTACAACCTAATCCCGGAAGTAATCACACACCTACCTAATCCCGGTATGAGTGAACCTAGTCCAATTTGCTTGCGTTCTAAGCAACCTAATCCCGGATGCTACACACAAGACTTACTTTCTCTTTGAAGAGAATACAACCCTAAGTGAATATATGTGAATATCCAAAATGCAACATAGAGCAAGGGAAACCCTATATGCTTATCTAAGATGATTAATATGCAATTAAGTATAATCCTAGATATCAAAACTAAATGACATGTCAATTAGTTTAGCTAATCAATATTAAGCACAAAACCTAATATGCAAGCACAATATAAAATCTCAAACATACATCATACTCATCTCAATATTGTATCTAAAGCATACAAAATAACAAACAAGTAATTAATTGAGATTGCTAGATAAGAGAAACACAAAACATGTAAGATATTAGTGAAAAGCTTACCAAGCAAAGTATGATGAAGATTCCATGCTAGATGACATCTAGATGATCTAAGATGATGCTAGATGATGATTGATGATCATGAAAAGTGTTTGAGAATCAAGAATGGAGTTCTTGGAATTTTTCTTCTCTTTGAAAAATATCCTAAGTATGAATTCTGAATATGAACTCTCTTAATTGACCTAAAGTCAAAGTGGCATATATATAGGGGGCCAAATCAAAGTGTGGTCGTTTAAGTAAGTTTCAAAGAAACGCGCCAATCGGCGGTTTCAATCGGCGGCCAGGCCGCCGATAATGACCGCCGAATTGAGCTCGTGAAGAACAGAGCATAAACGGCGGTTAATTCGGCGGTTTCGTGACCGCCGATCCTAACCGCCGAATCAGACCCGAGAGATCGAAATCGATCAGGTATGAACGGCGGTTTCGAACGGCGGTCGTGACCGCCGATCGTGACCGTAGAATTGCTCCTAGAAGCAAACGGCGGTTCCATTCGGCGGCCAGGCCGCCGATCATAACCGCCAATCACCAACAGAGGTGAAAACCAAGGAGAAGCCAAGGGCATTCTCCGTGGGCGGTCTTCGCGCAAAACCAAGCACATTCTAGTGCATGCGCGGACGTTTCCGAACACTATCGGGAAACGAATTACAAGACACATAAATACACAACAAGATATAACAATCAAAGTGCTAGTGTGTAATGTGACATATGAAGAGAATGCACACAAATGTAAGAATGCAAAGTGTGTGTGTGCTTCTAAATCTCTTCAAAGAAAGGTAAGCACATAGAAATTTACCTTCGGTGCTTATCAACACGAGGTCTTCAAAGGGCTTCGAACATTAAGACCGATACTTAGGCTACCCTTACAAAGAACCCCCACATATGGTTTGATCACGAAATAAGCCAATTAAAAACAACGGGAATCCTTACAATCTCCCCCTTTGGCTATTTCGTGACAAAACCATCACTCACAATGATTCCTCACAAAAAAAATAGAAACTACGGGACTATAATGATATTCTACAATACAAAGAGATAAGATAATGCAACTTGAAGTCTTCAATTCTCTTGTAGAATAATCAATCCCTGAAAAGAGTTTCTAACATTTCTAATACAAGAAAAGTGTGAGATTAATCATGTGAGAACAATACCAAGCATTTGCATTTTTAGAATTTAGGCACAACATTACCAAATGTATGCAATGTATGATAAATGCAATGCTCCCCCTCAACGGGTTACTCCCCCTCAATGTATGTTTTCCCCAAAGTGCACAAAAGCTTCTATATTTTGCACCTCCCCTTACCATATCCTACTCCCCCTTTTTGTCATGATATAGGCAAAGGAGTAGTCCCCAATTGGGTCACTCATAGCAACGAGAGATAGAAGCATGCAAGATATGCATATACATATAAGTCACTTTATGCACTTCAATTAATTTGAGAGAAACAAGGAGATTTATTTTGAGAAAATGTGTGAATTCAACATGCTTTGCATACAAGACATATAGCATTCAAGTCCAAAATACAATGGTATTTGGCAAAGCAAATGACAAAGGTTTCTAATAAGAATTCAAACCAATTTCACCAATGTCATGGGAAAAGCAAGGATATAGAGATTATTGATTTCAATTTAAGAGCAACTATATCCAACTTTATAAGCGAAACATGGCATGAGCGACTTTGCACCCTACTTGATTTTTCCGGATAAAATTATCCGTATGATAGTAACCATGATCAACTAATAAAGAAAGAGAGACATTTGGAATGTAAGTTCCTTTGAATGGATACAAGATCCTTTATTCATTTTGAGTCTCATAAGTTTTCACACAAGTTTTGCATTTTTAAGAATATGCAATCATCAATTCATGCTTTTCATGTGAGCATGTTATATGAATTTCATGCTTTGTCATTTGTCATTAGCATGTTATTAAAGAATCATCATGTCATGGAGATAATCATAGGTCATTCAAATCATACTTCCAATGTAAATCTCCTAGTCCAAAAATGCATGTTTGAACATAAATATGACATGGATTGTAGACAAGCAAGGTTCACACTTATGGAATTTTAAAACATATATACATATGTACAACCAAGCTTACTCAAGCAATTAAAAGAAGAGGCATAAGATATTTCAAATTTTTTGCAAGATACAAGAATGCAAAATAGCTCTCTTTGCTTGAGTTCCCCATATGGGGTCAATCATCAACCTTCAACAATGAAGGTCATGAGGTCCTATAGACCTCCCAAGTCCATTTGGCTTGGATGAACCTATTTGAGACTTGATAGTCTCGTAGCAAGCGGGTTCATTTTTCCTTATCCACATAGGTGTGACATTTTTCTTCCTAGTGGTCAATTGTTCTAGAGATCTAGATGTCATAGGATCATGTAAATGAATTTCTTCCTTCCTATGAGTATGCATTCTAGCTCTAGCTTTCTTTTTCTCAATCATGCTTTTAACTCTACACATTTTAATGTAACGAAAGCACTTTGGTCTAATATGACCATCAACACCACAAAAATGACATGTAGGGACAAAGTTAGGAATCATACCATGTCCTTGTGCATGTATAGGAGCCTTCCCATGTCTTTGAGGTTGTCTTGGTTGTTGGATAGGATTTCTCCTTCTTTGTTGTTGACCAAGACTTGGTTGCTTCCACGGTTGAGTTTGCATGATTGGTCTCTTCCCTTGATGGATTTGAGTTTGAGGGAAGTTAGCATGAGGAACTCTTGTAGGTTGAGCTTGAGGTTGTCTTCTTGGAGCTACCTTCACTTGTGCACTATGAGAGCATTGTCCTAGCTCAATCTTCTTCCTAGGAGTTTGCACCGGTGAATCTTCTTTGTAGCTCAAGCTTTTGACAAACATGGTCTTGTTAGGAGTGGAGGACTCCTTACTATCTTCAAACCCAAGACCTCTCTTATCACACGGACTCTTTCCAACACTTAACATGTGGTCAAGTTTTTCGGTGCTAGAAACTATCCTAGTCCTTGATCCTTTAGCCTCTTCAAGCTCTCTTTTTAATTCTTCTTCATTCCTCTTAGATAAGTCTAACTCCTTTCTTAGCTTATCTTCAATATTCTTGGATCTATCCACTTGTTCACTTAAGTGGTCAACATGAGCTTCAAGGTCTAGATTCTCTTCTCTCAATCTTCGTATCTTTTCCTTGGTCTTCATTGCTAAGCTTTTAAACTCAGTGAGGTGTTTATCTAGAACCTTTTTCTTCACATATCCATGTGAGGAGTTAGATGAAGAGTCGTCTTTATTAGAGTCACTTTCTTCTTGACTCTCATTCTCTTCTTCATTGTAGGAGATCGGAAAGGCAAAATAGTTGTTCTCACAATCATTCAAGCTTGAGGGACTTCCTTCAACAACTTTCACTTTGTTGTCCCGCTTGTGAGAGCAACCTAATGCCAAGAATTTTGCCACAATCTCTTCATCACTATTACTTGAAGTGGCGACCTCTTCTCTTTCATCTTCCAAGTTAGCACATTCCTTGGAGATATGCCCGAATCCTCCACATTCGTAGCATTGAATCTTCTCTCTTGAAGACATCTCATGATATGGCTTGACATTCTTAATAGTGGACTTCTTCTTCTTGAAGTCATTCCCCTTTGAGCCATAATCACTCTTTTGAAGATTCAAGAACTTCTTGAATCCTTTGGCAATGAGTGCCATGTCTTCATATGAGTCATCCTCCTCCTCTTCCATCTTGGATGTCTTCAAGGCAATATCCTTTTTCTTCTTAGGAGGAGATGTGGTAGCCTTTCTTGATTCATAGGCTAGAAGTCTTCCAATGACTTCACTCGGCTTCATTTCCTTGTAAGTGTCATTTTCTTCTAAAGCCGTCACTTTGGGTTCGAACCTCTCGGGAAGTGATCGCATGATCTTTTGCTTGATTCTTCTATCCGAGTAAGGATCACCAAGTTGGTGACTTTGGTTCACAATGTCCATTAGTCTCACTTGGAAGTCATTGAAGTGCTCGTGCTCTTCCATCCTAATGGTCTCAAACCGAGTTTGAAGGACTTGAAGCTTTGAGTCCTTGACAACCTCGGTGCCTTCATGTGCAACTTCTAGGATGTCCCATGCCTCTTTAGCAATCCTAGTAATTTGAATCAGTTTGTACTGATTTTCACTCACTGCACATCGGATGGCATGAATAGCCTTGTTGTTCCACATGGAGTCAATAAATTCTTGAGGACTCCACTGTGCCTTAGGCTTGAGAACTTCTTCTCCTCCATCCGTAGAAGTCATCATAGGTGGAGCATATCCATCTTCAACCGCCATCCATGCCCTATCATGGATTTGGCATATGTATGCTTCCATCTTCCCCTTCCATGAGGAGTAATTATCACCGGTGAGCAACGGTGGCCTCACGCTCGACGCTCCCTCTTTGCTCATCCCGAAACCACTCATAGTGTTTGGATGAATGCAAATGAGATGAATGCAAAATGTATGAATAAATCAAAAAATCACACAAAATGCAAAACACACCAAAATGAGCAAGGATCACCTATGTATGTCTAGGAACCCGCTCTGATACCAATTGAAACAAATAATAGCACGGTGTGTATAAAGCTATCTAGAGGGGGGGTGAATAGATTTTACGCTTTTTACCCAATTTTTCGTGTTAGTCAAAATTACGAAAATGCCCTCAAGATAATATAACCAAGCAATTGTAATATGGTGCGGAAATTAAAACAACACTTGGTTTTTACGTGGAAACCCTCACGGGAAAAACCACGGGCTATGTAAGTAAGCCACACTCGAACCTCGAATCCACTAAATGTGCAAACGATTACAACCTAATCCCGGAAGTAATCACACACCTACCTAATCCCGGTATGAGTGAACCTAGTCCAATTTGCTTGCGTTCTAAGCAACCTAATCCCGGATGCTACACACAAGACTTACTTTCTCTTTGAAGAGAATACAACCCTAAGTGAATATATGTGAATATCCAAAATGCAACATAGAGCAAGGGAAACCCTATATGCTTATCTAAGATGATTAATATGCAATTAAGTATAATCCTAGATATCAAAACTAAATGACATGTCAATTAGTTTAGCTAATCAATATTAAGCACAAAACCTAATATGCAAGCACAATATAAAATCTCAAACATACATCATACTCATCTCAATATTGTATCTAAAGCATACAAAATAACAAACAAGTAATTAATTGAGATTGCTAGATAAGAGAAACACAAAACATGTAAGATATTAGTGAAAAGCTTACCAAGCAAAGTATGATGAAGATTCCATGCTAGATGACATCTAGATGATCTAAGATGATGCTAGATGATGATTGATGATCATGAAAAGTGTTTGAGAATCAAGAATGGAGTTCTTGGAATTTTTCTTCTCTTTGAAAAATATCCTAAGTATGAATTCTGAATATGAACTCTCTTAATTGACCTAAAGTCAAAGTGGCATATATATAGGGGGCCAAATCAAAGTGTGGTCGTTTAAGTAAGTTTCAAAGAAACGCGCCAATCGGCGGTTTCAATCGGCGGCCAGGCCGCCGATAATGACCGCCGAATTGAGCTCGTGAAGAACAGAGCATAAACGGCGGTTAATTCGGCGGTTTCGTGACCGCCGATCCTAACCGCCGAATCAGACCCGAGAGATCGAAATCGATCAGGTATGAACGGCGGTTTCGAACGGCGGTCGTGACCGCCGATCGTGACCGTAGAATTGCTCCTAGAAGCAAACGGCGGTTCCATTCGGCGGCCAGGCCGCCGATCATAACCGCCAATCACCAACAGAGGTGAAAACCAAGGAGAAGCCAAGGGCATTCTCCGTGGGCGGTCTTCGCGCAAAACCAAGCACATTCTAGTGCATGCGCGGACGTTTCCGAACACTATCGGGAAACGAATTACAAGACACATAAATACACAACAAGATATAACAATCAAAGTGCTAGTGTGTAATGTGACATATGAAGAGAATGCACACAAATGTAAGAATGCAAAGTGTGTGTGTGCTTCTAAATCTCTTCAAAGAAAGGTAAGCACATAGAAATTTACCTTCGGTGCTTATCAACACGAGGTCTTCAAAGGGCTTCGAACATTAAGACCGATACTTAGGCTACCCTTACAAAGAACCCCCACATATGGTTTGATCACGAAATAAGCCAATTAAAAACAACGGGAATCCTTACAACCTTTCTTAATCATTTTCAACATATGTTATATGAATATGAAAGAGATCAATAATTTGTATTTACGGTTACAATTTGAGTTCCTAAGGATACATACCTTCTTTGATATTGGGGATGGCTAAAACAGATTAGGACCACTTCAATCACGGCAACGAATCCCTCTAGAAAAGATAATGGCGGAGATACCAAATTACGGGTCAATTATTTGCGTTGGGTGCCATTTCGAAGTGTAAGGGTTTGGGAATTCGGGTAGCTTGACTTGAATTGAATAAGATGATGTACAAATCAATTGGAGAAACAAATCCCATTGGAAAAGATAATGGCGGAGATACCAAATTGCGGGTCAATTATTTTAATTGGGTGCCATTTTGAAGTGTAAGGGTTTGGGAATTTGGGTTAATTGACTTGAATTGAATAAGATGATGTACAAATCAATTGGAGAAACGAATCCCACTGGAAAAGATAATGGCAGAGATACCAAATTGTGGGTCAATTATTTTAATTGGGTGCCATTTCGAAGTGTAAGTGTTTGGGAATTTGGGTTAACTGACTTGAATTTAATAAGATGATGTACAAATCAATTGGAAGACATTTGCCACAGCGGATTGTATGGATTGTGGATTTAGGTTTATGGAACTTGCCTTCATTTGAGATAAGAAGAAGAAGAGGGATCGATTAAAGCATATTATATGATGACAGGATCATTTTTGACCTTTTACATCAACAACCACTGACAACTTCAGTAAATATGTTCTAATTGTTGTAGGGGTATACTTGTCAAAAAAACCCACTAACTTCACCACAATCACTATATCGGTTATAAAGGGTTTCTTAAAAACTTGTGGCTATATGTAAAAAGTGTAAAACCAAAGTGGATATTCTATGAAATTATCCGTGCCCTTGGTGTTCGCTTCTTGACTTGAGAGAACTAGTAATCAACCACCAATACACATATTATATTAACCTCCGCTCAAATTCTTAAAACTTAACAATCCCATATGTTCACATGAAAGAATGGAAACAGAAAATGAACTCCAAATGAAAAATAAAAATTTGAGATTTAACAAAAAATATATATAGAAAAAATAGAAACAAGTTCACTCACAAATATAACCCAAAAAAAAAAAAAAAAAACCAGTGAACTAGTTGGTTTCTGCAATCACCTCTCCTGCAACCTTTCTCACAGAATGAATAATAAATGCTTCTTCTTGCCTAGTTTTCATACCAGGGACCAATTATATCACACATGTAACAATATATTGTTATTGGAACTTCACTTTGCTTCTTCTATTTTCTTCTCAGGTGATTCGTTGATTTCGGTCACTGCAGCTGGTGTGGCTTCCTGTGCTTTCTCTGTTATGGCTTTCTCAGGAGCATCGACAAATGTTGGAGATAAGGGCAGCTCAGCAACCTGTTTTTCAACTTCCGGTTGCATGGCTTCTGATACCTCTTTAAGCTTTTCGGGTTCCTCCTTAGGCTTTTCGGGTTCTTTTGTTTCTTTTTTCAGTGGCTCAGAGGAAGCCTCCTCAAACTCTTTTGTTGTTTCTTCTTTCAGTGGCTCAGAGGGAGCCTCCTCAAACTCTTTTGTTGTTTCTTCTTTCAGTAGCTCAGAAGGAGCCTCCTCAAACTCTTTTGTTGTTTCTTCTTTCAGTGGCATAGAGGGAGCCTCCTCAAACTCTTTTGTTTCTTCTTTCAGCGGCTCAGAGGGAGCCTCCTCAAACGCTGTTGAATCCTGTTCTTCTTCACTCTGCAGAGCATTAAGTTTTTACAATCCAGATGTTAAAAAGCTTATCATATACTAAAACAATATTTATTCTTTCGCTCTAGAAGCATGAGTGACCAATCATTTATAGAGGAATCCAAGATATGTAATGCATGTGGCAGGCAAGACCTCTTTTTTATTCATCTAAAGTCTATACTAATCTTGATAACAGCAGAGAACAAGCCAAAATCTAAGAACCACAACATGTTTTAGCCATTTTCCAAACCATGACAAATGTAAAAAGATCAAACTTTTGCAATTACAATGTTCAATGTGATTGTAGAGAAAGGCAAACATTAAAGATAAAACATAAATAAAATTGAACTCAAAAACCCGAAAAAACGAAAATTAACAACTATTTTAGAAAAGGATGTTAAGATATGTTCTAACAATTGACAGTCATTACCGACTATGCAACACGTACCAATAATGAATAAAGTCTTGAATAAAAAAAATTCGGATGATCCCACCAAGTAGTAGTATTGTTAATCTTTTATGGATGTTTGGTATATTCACCTAGACCATAAATTCAGGCATTATATTGTGCCCACCAACCCAGCACATCCTGTTGTTAAAGTTTCTCAATAGTCCTCTTCAATCCACCCGAAATATCGATTTTACTTTCCGGGCTGATTGCTCACAGAAGTAAATATTCAGACTCATTGAAGAAAAACAACCAGTAACCAAAAAACAATCTTCTGATAAATTTCCATGGTTAAACACAGTTTGCCATGTCACAATTCACAATCATAGAACTCTGATTTATGATAAAATGAATCGAATTCGAAATTCATTAATTCTCTCTCTTTCACATGGGGGGACATGGAGACAGAAGAAGCTCTAAAAGTCAGACAACATAAATGTTATATCTATCTATCACAAGAGAAACAACCACAAAATGATGGCAGTGAGAAACCAAAAACAAAGCAGAGAATCCAAACAAGGCCTGGTGGGTCCTTAAACCAAGACCTCTTTGTTTGTCTTCAAATGAAAATCGATGATATAGAAACTAAGCTTGAAGATACTCTTTGTAAAATTTGATTCTCCAATGCAATAGATTCCAAACCCTTTTAACTTTAGTGCCGTGATCATGTCAAAACAAATTAAAAGCAATGACACAGCAAAATTTTACATAGGAAAAGTCACCATTTAGTGAATAATTGAAGGCATCTGATAGTGAACATGCTGAGTACCGACAAAATGTTATACAATCAAAAAGACATGAGCCAGCTTGAATAAAGTTGTATCCTACGAAAACAATACCATGTTTTCTTTCACTTTCTTGGCAACCAAACATAAATGCATATTTAGAGTCTCAGACAATATAAAAGAATTGAGGGTTTTAATTATACTGAAAAATAGATAGCAATTTTCAAGAAGATTACATATTTACAACGATTAATTCGAATATTGTAAATGCAAAAATCTAGAAATGATAGATCAAACATGAATTTGAGAACCAAATTAGATCCAAAACCAAAAAACAATGCAATTGAAATAATAGAAAGTATTTTGAGTAATGAAATTACGTTGGACCAAAAACCATAACCGGTCATCTTTTTTATTTTTTTTTGGCAACAAATAAAAACAGTTTTCAAAAACAAAAAATAAAAATCATGAAAACAAAAGAACAAAATAGAAATCAAACCCACCTTGAACAAATTACTGAGAGATCGAGGCTTGGTTTCAAGATCATCATCAGCAGCAGCAACAACCTTGTCTTCTTCAATAACTATCTCCTTGACCTTACCAGCCTCATCAATAACAACACCAACAACATCACCACCTTCCTTCATCTTCTCACCTTCTTCAACAACCACCACCTCCTTATTGGTGGCTGAGTCCGGTGCCGGCGCCGGAATCTCAGCCTCATCGGACTTCAAAACCTTAGGCTTGGTTGCACAACCACCCATGATAATGATTTTTCTTTTCTTTCAATGAAATTAAAATCTTATTTCTTCTTCACAAATTATTTTTAAAATATAAATTATGAGAGAGAGAGAGAGAGAGAGAGAGAGAGAATATAGGGAATTTATAGGGAAAAAGAGTTGAAGTTTGTTGTTTCCGACATTCGTTCTATGGAGAGGAGAGAGGGACAGATAGACAGACGGACAACACAAACAGATTGGAAGTGTTTTCTATTTTGCCAGAAATTATAATAATATTATTCATGGAAGTGAATATGAATATATAATTGAATAATATTTGTTTTCTGTTTTTGTAGAGAGATTGTGGCAACAGGTGTCACAGGCTGTAACTTTATTATTAATTGATTCATTTAATTTAAGAAATTTTTTGTTTTGTTGAGTTTTGGAACTGAAAAATAGGAAGAGGAAGAGGAAGAGGATTGGATGGTGGTGGTGTGTAGGGAAGTTAATGTTAGTTTAACGGTTTCAGCGGGGAAGAGACTGATTCGGTTTCTTTTTGTCTTCTGTCTGTTAACTGTTATGGAAGATGGGTTTTTTTTTTTTAAGGTTCAATTCACTCAAATCATTTTTATGCTAAATTTAAATATCATGAGACATAATATAATCGATTAATTTATTTCTATAAATGGAAATAAAAGACAGTATTTATTATTATATTTAATGTCTTATTATAATAAATACTGTTTTTTATTCCTTTTTATAGAAATAAAATAGTTATTATTATGTGTCCGGGTATAGATTAACACTACCCAATATAATTAAATGGATGGTAAATGCTTACTCATAAGATATATGTTTCCGAGTTCAACCACAGTACTGGAACAATATGGTTGTTAGGTTAGTAACTTAGTTTTCGGATGTTGGATTGTTTATAAAAATTAAATATTTGAAAATTTAAACTAAAGAAAACAAATTATAATAACTATACAGCAACTACACAATTTTTATAAAATCCTTAATTTTCAGATATTTATATTCTTATCACTATTTCAATTTTTAATTTTCTAATGTTATTTAAAAAAAAAAAATCTAATGTTTCTATAAACGAGACCTGGGCCTGCTTGATATTTCCAATGAACACTTAATGACACTTAATGTGTGTCATTAAGTTGTTTCGTTTGATTTTTTAAGATATAAAATCTCTGAATGAGTTCTTAAAAGAGCAATTCTACTTTGCCCAAATTTGATGTCCAAATCTGGTGTCCAAATGACGTGATAACACTCCCATCCATTTATTTAAATCAAGCAAATCTAATACAATCTAAATGAATGGATGAGAGTATTGCCACGTCATTTGGGCACCAGATTTGGGCTAAGTAGCATTACTCTTCTTAAAATCACTTTTTTTTTTTTAAAGTAACTTTTCACTTATTGAAAAATAACTGAAATATATATCAATTTATTACTTCCAAATTTATCCTTACAAATCTTATTTTTTTTCCGGTTTTCTCTTCTCTCACAACCCTTAACTATATTAATATATTTTTTCTTCTCACTATTTAAAATACTTTAGTAGCCACTTTCAAAAAAAAAAAAAAATTAAAAAACATTGATAGAGTATATATATATATTTCATTATAAATATGTTATTAAATTATTTTAATTCTACATATAAATATTGTACAAATTATTAGTGGCTACTCTAATCTGTTGTTATTTCTTACACTAAACTTCAATTAACTTGTTTAATTTTTTTACTCTAAGGGTTATATTTTATAAGGAAATTTTTATTTATAAATTTGTTATTATATTATTAAATTACTATTTTTTTGTTGTCTTTAATATATTTAAATATAATTATATAACAAATAATAGTTTAAAGGGCATAGATGTAAAAGTATTTATTTCCAGATATTTGTAACTTAAAAAAAACAAACAAATTATCACTTATATTCAAAAAAAAAAAAATTCAGTTTCAGTTTTTATTCACTATTCAGTACAATTCAGTAATGTTCAATCTCGAAAAAATCAAACGCACCCTTAAAGCTTGTTTTTTATGTCTAAAATCTTTATATTTTTCACTCAAATCACATAAAAAATATCTTCAGTTCTATATATAGTATTTCTTTCTATGTATCTTAAATATAAATAAAAATCGAATCCTAACATATATATTCTATCTTAATTTGAAAGAAATGCTCGGTGTGTTATATAGATTAATCTGGGGTGGGAATAGATTTTAACTATTATTACCTAATTTTCGCATACAAGTCAATTTTACGAAAATGCCCCTACTAGTCAAAAATACAAACAAGTGTAATATGGTACGGAAATTAAATAACACTTGATGTATACGTGGAAACCCAACCATTGGGAAAAACCATGGGCTATATAGTGCGCCACACTCAAACCTCGAAATCCAGTAATTGAAATAGAGTTTACAACCTATGTAGACCTTGTCTAACACTCCGGTCAATAACCCCCCACTTCTACCACGTGGGCCTTTAAAATTGGCTCTAGTCCAATTTCCTTGAGGCCTAAGCAATCTTAGCCTCAAGTCTTAATTCTCAATAAAGAGATTATGCAACCTATGTGAATATGTATGAATATTCAAATAACAAATAAGGTTAGGGAACCTTAGATGCTTATCTAGGATGATGATATAACAATTAAATCAATCCTAGATATCAAGAGCTAAATGATATATCAAATAGCTTAGCTAATCAAGATTAAGCAAAAACCTAATTAGCTATCACAATACAACACTCAATCAATTCATCACAATTAATTCTCTATTCTTGTATTTAGCATATGATCTAAAACATACAAGTAATTTAAAGAGATAGCTTGATAGTAAAAATATTAAAATAAGATGAAGTTAATCAAAATCTTACCAAGCAAGTTGTGATGATGCAAACCCATGCATGGATGCATTATATATAGTCATAGAAGATGCAATATGAAATTGATGCAAAAAGGATTTGATTTGAGTGGTTAAAGGTGAGTTCTTGATTTGATTTTCTCTCAAATATCTCTCTTTGAAGTTTAGGGTTCTAAGGAGTAAAAGAACTTCTCAGATAATGAGAAAGTGAGATATTTATAGACATCAAGAACAGAGCATGTGAAAAGATAATTTTGCCCCTGAAACGCACCGATCGGTGGGTTTAATCGGTGGCCAGGCCGCCGTTTACAACCGTCGAATTAAGCCCGAGAAAAACAGAGCATCATCGGCGGTTTCATTCGGCGGTTTCAAAACCGTCGATTAAACCGTAGAATCAAACCCGAGAGAAAAAATCAATCAGGTATGAAAGGCGGTTTCGAACGGCGGTTTCAAATGGCGATCGTGGCTGTCGATCTTAACCACAGAATTGCTCCAGACACTTCTGGATGCAGACGGCGGTTTCATTCGGTGGCCAGGCCATCGATCATAACCGCCGATCACCAATAGAGGTGAAAACCAAGGAGAAGCCAAGGGCATTCTCCGTAGGCAGTCTTCGCGCAAAACCAACCACATTCTAGTGCATGCACGGACATTTCCAAATAATATCGGGAGACGAATTACTAGGCATATATACACACAACAAGATATATCAATGAAAGTGCTAGTGTGTAAAGTGACATGTGAAAAGTATGCACACAAATGCAAGTATGCTTAGTGTGTGTGTGCATTCTAAGTCTCTTCAAAGGAAACTAAACACTAAAAGTATACCTTTGGAGTGCTTGTCCCTTGAGGTCTTGGAAGGGCCTTCGAGCTTGAAGTTCAATCACCTAAACTACCCTTACACAATAAACCCCAACATGTGGTTTGTCCACGAAATAAGCCAATCAAGATATGGGAATCCTTACATAATTAATATTATTTTCTCATTCAAATACTTTTCCTCTTTCTTCCAATCTTACTTTTCTAACCCCTAATACCATGTCATGCTTTTGATATGTTATTTATTTTAATATAAGCAATATGTGTTAATTTATATAATTAAAATATGTCAACCGAACATATATAGACATATATTTATATTTAACTATTAACATATTTTACCAAACAAACTTTTATCATTTTTAAAAATTAAACTAGTTTTTGGATGTTATAAAAATACTAGGAGTACAATTTAAATTTTAATTAATTTAATTTATAACTCTTAAACACTATCGTTGAATCATGAATTAAGAGTCATACAATTTTTCTATATTATTTTTAGAGTAATTTTAGATATTTTAACTCTATATCTCAATTTGTATTCTAACTACGTACTAATATATTAGTTGATAAATAAAGACACATTAACATTATTTTTTATTATTATTTTTTTCTTTTAACATACACTCTAAAATATATGTTAATATAACTTATTAACTCATTAATTTATGATAGAAACAATTTATGGCTTTGTCCCTTTATAACAATTTATTTGCTAAATCCTATGTTTTGTGCCTTTCAAAAAAAAAATTCCTATGTTTCGTGATATAAAGGGATACTATTAAAAACCCCCCTCTAGTTTGGATTTTTGGTCAAAAACCACCTTCTAGTTTCGTTATTGGCCAAAAACCACCATCTAGTTTGATTTATTAGTCAAAAACCACCTTCAATTAACTTCTGTTAATATTTCTTATGAATATACCATTTTATCCTTTATTCAAATTTAAACAAATAAAAAACATTTAGAGAATCTAATTAAAAAAATTAACAAATAACAAAATACAAAAATTTTGAATTTTTTTTTATTTTTTTTGTGGATTTCTAGATTGGATCTCCACCAGATCAATTCATCCATCCATGGATCTCCACTACCGGCCACATGGAATTGACTCAAGTACCATCTGAAGTAGCTGTGACACCACCACCCGGACGGTCCTGATTCTCTCCTTTTCTGCATCATCAATCCTCCTTTTTTTATCTTCCACCACATGATCATCACCCACCACCACCACCTTCAACATTCAAAATATCAAACACGATTATCAAACACCACCACAAACCAACACTCAACACAGATTATCAAACATGAAATCGGACCACACCCAAACCCAATTTCGCACCACCACCTAAACCTGAAATTGCACCAGTCAAACCACCACCAAAACGCAAAATCGAATAGTTAAACCACCACTAAAACCTAACATGAGATCGATGAAATCGGCACCACCACCAACCCAAAATCTAAACCAGTCAAACCATCCAACGCCATCCCTAATCCAAACTGAAAAGAATACTCGGTGTGTTCTATATATAAAGCTAGAGGGGGGGTGAATAGATTTTATCTAATTATTACCCAATTTTCGCTTGCATGTCAATTTTATGAAAATACCCCTAGCAAGTCAACAATACATACAAGTGTAATAAGATGCGGAAATAATAAATGACACTTGATGTTTACGTGGAAAACCAAACCACTGGGAAAAACCACGGGCTGTATAGTGCGCCACACTCGGAACTCGAAATCACTAATTGAAATAAAGTTTACAACCTATGTAGACCTCGTCTAACACTCCGGTCTGTAACCCCTCACTTCTACCCAGCGGGCCTTTATTAGCAACCCTATTCCAATTTGCTTGATCCTCGAAGTCACTACTTGTAATGATGTTTACAGCCTAATCCCGGTCTGTAACCCACCACTACTACCCAGCGGGCCTGTAATAGCAACCCTAGACCAAGACTTCAATCTCTCAAAAGAGATGCACAACCCTATGTGAATATTTATGAATATTCAATTAATGCAATAAGAGCTAGGGTACTCTAAATGCTTACCTAGGATTATAAGATGACAATATAATCAATCCTAGATATCACATATAGCTATATGTCATGGCATATAACTTTAGCTAAGTAAAGGATAACCAATCCTAGATACAAAGCTATCATATAAAACCCACAAACATTCAAAGGATTAACTAGTTGATTAAAAAACAATCTATCAACCTAGTTATCAATACATCACACAAGAATGTTCATGGCATAGCTTTTAGGCAATAATGACCTAATCAATTAAGCTATGAAAAATAATCTCAATCAACAAATGAGATCAATTAGCTAGATGGCATATGAACATTAAAGCCTAGCTATCAAATAATAACCCAATCAACACATAATCTCAATCTTATATGTAGAAATTAATCTAAACACATATAAGTAAAATATGAGATAAAATTGATAAGTAGAAACACTAATTATGTAAGATAAAAGTGATCAACAAATCATACCATGTGTGTTGAAGAAGACCCATGCATTAACATATGCTAGATGAACCTAGATGATGCCTAGATGATGATTTGTGCATGTGGGAATGGGTTTAGAGAATTAAAGATGTGATCTTTAAGCTCTTTCTCTCAAGTCTCTCTAAATATCTCTCTAGGGTTCTTGGGATGCAAGACTTGTATTCTAAACCAGAGATAAGGATGTATTTATAGAGACCAAAAACAGGGCAGGTGAAAATACAATTTTACCCTTGAAACGCACCGATCGGCGGTTTCAATCGGCAGCCAGGACACCGAATTAAATAGCCGGATGGCTCCCGAGCGGAACAGGGGAACTTCGGCGACGTCGTTCGGCGGTTTAGAAACTACCGATCCCAACCGCCGTTTTGGACCCGAGAGAAATATTTCAATCAGGTCTCATTCGGCGGTTTCGAATGGCGGCCAGGCCGCCGAACGTAACCGCCGTTTCACCACAAATGGTGAAACCAAGGAGAAGCCAAAGGCATCTCCACCGGCGATCATCGCGCAAAACAAAGCACATCAACGTGCACGTGCGGACGTTTCCGAACATCCTTCGGGCAACGAATTACACCACACTAAAAGCTAACATACATGAAGTGCAAGTGTGGGTATTGAATGCATCCTAATGCCTGTCATGTCATGGCATTTCATAAAACAAGATGCAATCAATTTAATGCAAGAAGAGACAATGAATAAACAATAAAGCACAATGCACACAGAATATAAACACAACATTCAAGAATAAGAGTTATGCATGTTGTGTGTGTGTGCAACTATATCACTTCAAGCCAAAGTAAGCACAAGATATACCTTTGGTGCTTGTCCTCTTGAGGTCTTGGAAAGGGTCTTTGATCTTCAACCTTAATCACCTAGACTACCCTTACAACCAAACCCCAACATGTGGTTTGACCACGAAATAAGCCAATCAATTTAATGGGAATCCTTACACAAACCATTACCCAAATATCCACCACCGACCATTGCACATCTTCCTTCATAAATATTGACGCCAACCACCACACAAAAAGCCAGCCACCACAGATTGAGAGAAACAGTGTTGAGGGAGAGAGATTGATGGATTGAGAGACGGTTTTAAGGGAGGGAGATCGACCGTTTCGCTCCCCAGAAATGGGTCGGTTCGGGTCCTCTTAGGCTGCCGATCTCGTCGGTCTCTTTGAAAACTGGTGAAAAGGGTGTTTAGGTGTGATGCAGGGGAGTGGAAAAACAGAGGAGATAAATGGAGGGAAGAAAAGGACGCATGTGTTTGGATTTAGATCTGGATATGGAAATAGGAGTGATGAACTGATAATGAAGAGGAGGTAGGAGGATGAAAATGTGTTAGTAGAGAGAGACTAGAGTTAAAGTAATACAATAAATGCTCGGTGTGTTCTAAATATATCTAAAGGGGGGGGGGGGTGAATAGATTTTAACTATTATTACCCAATTTTCGCATGCAAGTCAATTTTACGAAAATGCCCCTACTAGTCAAAAGTACAAGCAAGTGTAATATAGTGCGGAATTTAAATAACACTTGATATATACGTGGAAACCTAACCATTGGGAAAAACCACAGGCTGTTTAGTGCGTCACACTCGGACCTCGAAATCCACTAATTGAAATGGAGTTTACAACCTATGTAGACCTCGTCTAACACTCCGGTCAATAACCCCCCACTTCTACCACTCGGGCCTTTAAAAGTGGCTCTAGTCCAATTGCTTGAGGCCTAAGCAATCTTAGCCTTAAGACTTAATTCTCTATGAAGAGATTATGCAACCTATGTGAATATGTATAAATATTCAAATAACAAACAAGGCTAGGTAACCTTAGATGCTTATCTAGGATGATGATATAATCAATTTAAATCAACCCTAGATATCAATTGCTAAATGACATGTCAAATAGCTTAGCTAATCAAGATTAATCAAAAACCTAATTAGCTATCACAATACAACACTCAATCAATTCATCACAATTAATTCTCTATTATATAAAACATACAAGTAAATTAAAAGAGAATATGCTTGATAGTCAAAATACTAAAATAAGATGAACTAAATCAAAATCTTACCAAGCAAGTTGTGATGATGCAAACCCATACATGGATGCTTTCTATATAGTCATATAAGATGCAATATGAAACTTGATGCACAAAGGATTTGATTTGAGTGGTTAAAGGTGAGTTCTTTTGTATTTTTCTTTGCTTGAAAAATATTCTAAGTATGGAATTTGAAAATCAACTCACTTAATTGACCTAAAGTCAATGTGGCATATATATAGGGTGTCAAAATGAAGTGAGGTCATTTTGAAAATTACAGCCTGATTTTCTTCTAGGTCGCCATTTGTACAAATGGCGACCTCATGGCGACCTAGTGTAAAACTTCATGGTCGCCATTTGTCTCAGGGCGACCTCGTGGTGACCTCATACCTGATTGGTTTTTTCAAGTATAACATTCTGTCGCCATAGCGACATCACCAAAGGGCGACACCAACATATAGCGACAATGCCCTGTTTCCACTTTGTGCACAATATGCAAGTGTGCAAAGTGGTGAATCCTAAGGAGAAGCCAAGGATATTCTCCGAAGGCAATCTTCGTGCAAGACAAGCACACCAACGTGCACGCGCGGATGTTTCCAAACCATCTTTGGGAAACAAATTATACCACACTTAAAGCTAACATACATGAAGTGCAAGTGTGAGAATTGAATGCATCCTAATGCCTAACATGTCATGGCATTATCATAGAACAAGATGCAATTAAATAAACATGCATGAAGATATATTCAACAATTATGAATGCACACATATGAAAATACACAACATATAAGTATAAGAAATATGCATGAGTTGTGAGTGTGTGCAACTATGATCTCTTCAAAGCATGTAAGCACTAGAATTTACCTTTGGTGCTTCTTCTCTTGAGGTCTTGAGAGGGCCATTGAACTTTCACCAATTCTTAAGCTACCCTTACAACAAGCCCCACATGTGGTTTGTCCATGAAATAAGCCAATCAATAATTGGGAATTCTTACAATCTCCCCCTTTGGCTATTTCGTGATAAAACCACCACTCACATTGATTCCTCACAACATAATAGAAACTACGGGTCTACAATGATTTTCTACTTTACAAAGAGATATATAAAAATAATCTTGAAGTCTTCAATCTCTTGTAGAACAATCAATCCCTGAAAGTAAAGTTTCTAAACTTTCCAATACAAGTAAAAAGTGAAATGAATCAAGTGAGAGCATAAACAAGCATTTGCATTCTAAGAATTTAAGTACAATTACAACATCATGCAATAATTGTGAATGCAATGCTCCCTCTCAATGGGTTAGTCCCCCTCAAAGTATTGTCTCCCCAACATGCATAATTGCTACCACAATTTGCAACTCTCCTTACCACCATTCTACTCCCCCTTTTTGTCATGATATAGGCAAATGAGTAGTCCCCAACCGGGTCACTTAGCAAAGAGAGATGATAGCATTCAAGTCATTTGTATAATCATAAAATGCACTTTATGCAACTCTATCAATAGGAGAGAAACAAGGAGATTTATTTAAAATAAATGTGTGAATCAAAACATGCTTTGCATACAAGACATGTAGCATTCAAGTCCAAAATACAATGGTATTTGGCAAAGCAAATGACAAAGGTTTCTAATAAGAATTCAAACCAATTTCACCAATGTCATGAGAGAAGCAAGGATATAGATTTTTCATTGATTTTAATTTGTGAGCAACTATATCCATCTTTATAAGCCAAACATGTCATGAGCAACTTTGCACCCTATTTGATTTTTCCGGGAATAAAACCCGTATGATAGTAGACATGTTCAACAAATAAAGAAAGAGAGACAATTTGGAATATAAATTCCTTTGAACGGATACAAGATCCTATATTCATTTTGAGTCTCATAAGCTTTTTCACACAAGTTTTGCATTTAAAAATTGCAATCATCAATTCATGCTTTTTCATTTGAGCATGTCATTTGAATTTCATGCTTTTCATATGTCATTAGCATGTTATAAACAACTCATGCTTTTTAATTTTTAAGCATGTCATTAAGAATCATCATGTCATGGAGATAACTATAGGTCATTCATATCATACTTCCTATGTAAATCTCCTAGTCCAAAAATGCATGTTTGAACATAAATATGACATGGATTGTAGACAAGCATGGTTCACACTTATTGAATTGAAAACATATATACATATATGCAACCAAGCTTACTCAAGCAATCAACAAAGAAGCATAAGATTTTTCTCAAATGTTTGCATGCAACAAGTATGCATAAGCTCTCTTTGCTTGAGTTCCCCATATGGGGTCAATATCATCCTTCATTAATGAAGGTCATGAGGTCCTATGGACCTCCCAAGTCCATTTGACTTGGTTGAACCTATTTGAGACTTGTTAGTCTCATAGCAAGCGGGTTCATTTTTCCTTATCCACATAGATATGACATTTTTCTTCATAGTGGACAATGGTTCAAGAGTACTAGAAATAATAGGATCATGAACATAAATATTTTCCTTCCTATTAGCATGCATTCTAGCTCTTGTCATTCTCTTTTCAATCATGCTTTTAGTTCTACACATGTTAATGTAATGGAAGCACTTTGGTCTAATATGACCATTAATACCACAAAAATGACAAGTGGGAATGAAGTTTGAAATCATACCATCCCCGTGAGTATGCATTGGAGCTTTCTCTTGTCGTTGTGGTTGTCTTGGATGTTGGATAGGATCTCTCCTTCGTTGTTGATGACCACGACATTGTTGCTTCCTTGATTTAGCTTGCATGATTGATCTCTTCCCTTGATGAATTTGAGCTTGAAGGAAGTTAGGTTAAGGAACTTTTTACGCTTGAGGTTGTCTCTTTGGAGCTTCCTTCACTTGTGAACTTCTTGAACATTGTCCTAGATCAATTTTCTTCCTAGGAGAGTGCATCGGCGAGGCTTCTATCTTGCTCAAACTCTTAACAAACATGGTCTGGTTAGGAGTGGGAGTCTCCTTGTAATCTTCAAAGCCAAGACTTCTCTTGTCACAAGGGCTTTTTCCAACACTCAACATGTGGTTGAGTTTATCCGTGCTAGAGGTCAACTTAGCGATCAAATCTCTAGCATCTCTAAGTTCCCTTTTCAACCCTTCTTCATTCCTCCTAGACAAATCTAGCTCATCTCTTAGTTTGTCTTCATCCTTCATGGACCTCACCACTTCACTACTTAAGTGGTCCACTTGTGTTGAAAGCTTAAGGTTTTCTTCCTTCAAAGTTTGAATCTCCTTTTCATTCTCTATCTTATAGCTTTCAAATCTTTTCAAGTGGTCTTCATGATCCAAATTCTCCACATTTCCATTTATGGAGTGAGATTACATATTCTCACCATGTGAGTCATTTTCTAAATTCTCCATCTTACCTATGGAGTCATCTTCCTCATCAAGACCAACACCTTGGTCACTTGATGTAATATGAGTCATATCCCAATGAGTAGCTGCTCCAATTTTCTCTAGAGCTACTTCTTCATCTACTTCTTCCATGGGATCACTAGTCAAGACGTCATTGCCATCAACTTCAACTTCTACACTCTTGGCTCCAAATACCTTGTAGTTAATGGCGCATTCTTCTTCACTTGACGACTCATTTCTCTCATCGGAGTCATTACTAATATCACTCCAAGAGGTAGTTATCACCTTTTCCATCTTCTTGTTTAGGCAATTAACAAAATTGGAGGCGAGGTGTCCTACACCAACACACTCATAGCATTGAACCTCTTTCTTTTCGGTTTTCTCTTGCCCAGGCTCAAACTTGTTGAGGGAACCCTTTTTCCTCAAAGTTTGGCCTTTGCATTCAATGCCCTTCTTCTCGAACTTGGTAAACTTCTTGAACCTTTTTAGCAATAATGCTATGTCCTCGTCCGAGTCATCTTCAACCTTCTTCCATGAGGAGTAAATATCGCCGGTGAGCAATGGTGGCCTCACGCTCAACGCTTTCTCTTTGCTCATCCCGAAACCGCTCATAGTGTTTGGATGAATGCAAATGAGATGAATGCAAAATGTATGAATAAATCAAAAAATCACACAAGATGCAAAACACACCAAAATGAGCTAGGATCACCTAAGTATATCTAGGAACCCGCTCTGATACCAATTGAAAGTAATACAATAAACGCTCGGTGTGTTCTAAATATATCTAGAGAGGGGGTGAATAGATTTTAACTATTATTATCCAATTTTCGCATGCAAGTCAATTTTACGAAAATGCCCCAACTAGTCAAAAGTACAAGCAAGTGTAATATAGTGCGGAATTTAAATAACACTTGATGTATACGTGGAAACCCAACCACTGGGAAAAACCACGGGCTATTTAGTGCGCCACACTCGGACCTCAAAATCCACTAATTGAAATAGAGTTTACAACCTATGTAAACCTCGTCTAACACTCCAGTCAATAACCCCCCACTTCTACCACTCGGGCCTTTAAAAGTGGCTCCAGTCCAATTGCTTAAGGCCTAGGCAATCTTAGCCTCAAGACTTAATTCTCTATGAAGAGATTATGCAACCTATGTGAATATGTATAAATATTCAAATAACAAACAAGGCTAGGTAACCTTAGATGCTTATCTAGGATGATGATATAATCAATTTAAATCAACCCTAGATATCAATTGCTAAATGACATGTCAAATAGCTTAGCTAATCAAGATTAATCAAAAACCTAATTAGCTATCACAATACAACACTCAATCAATTCATCACAATTAATTCTCTAATCTTGTATTTATCATGTGATCAAACACATACAAGTAAATTAAAAGAGAATATGCTTGATAGTCAAAATACTAAAATAAGATGAACTAAATCAAAATCTTACCAAGCAAGTTGTGATGATGCAAACCCATACATGGATGCTTTCTATATAGTCATATAAGATGCAATATGAAACTTGATGCACAAAGGATTTGATTTGAGTGGTTAAATGTGAGTTCTTTTGTATTTTTCTTTGCTTGAAAAATATTCTAAGTATGGAATTTGAAAATCAACTCACTTAATTGACCTAAAGTCAAAGTGGCATATATATAGGGTGTCAAAATGTAGTGAGGTCAGTTTGAAAATTAAAGCCTGATTTTATTCTAGGTCGCCATTTGTACAAATGACGACGTTATAGCGACCTAGTGTAAAACTTCATGGTTGCCATTTGTCTCAGGGCGACCTCGTGGCGACCTCATACCTGATTGGTTTTTTCAAGTATAACATTCTGTCGCCATGGCGACATCACCAAAGGGCGACACCAACATATAGCGACAATGCCCTGTTTCCACTTTGTGCACAATATGCAAGTGTGCAAAGTGGTGAATCATAAGGAGAAGCCAAGCCAATGGCATTCTTCGAAGGCAATCTTCGAGCAAGACAAGCACACCAATGTGCACGCGCGGACGTTTCCGAACCATCTTCGGGAAATGAATTATACCACACTTAAAGCTAACATACATGAAGTGCAAGTGTGAGAATTGAATGCATCCTAATGCCTAACTTGTCATGGCATTATCATAGAACAAGATGCAATTAAATAAACATGCATGAAGAGATATTCAACAATTATGAATGCACACATATGAAAACACACAACATATAAGTATAAGAAATATGCATGAGTTGTGGGTGTGTGCAACTATGATCTCTTCAAAGCATGTAAGCACTAGAATTTACCTTTGGTGCTTCTTCTCTTGAGGTTTTGAGAGGGCCATTGAACTTTTACCAATTCTTAAGCTACCCTTACAACAAGCCCCACATGTTGTTTGTTTACAAAATAAGCCAATCAATAATTGGGAATTCTTACATAGAGAGAGAGAGAGAGAACGTGGATCTGATAAATAAAAAAGAAAAAATTAAAAAAAAATGTATTTGACTTTCTTATATTTTCATATTTTTATATTCGATTAATATAAAATTTTTAATTCATTAATTGCTATTTACCATCTTACCCTTGTAACTGAACAGAAATTTTGACGGAAAGATAACGATAGGGTGGTTTTTGGCCAAAAACTCAAACTAGAGGTTGGTTTTTAATACTAACCCTGATACAAATGATTAGTGACTATTTTACAACTAGGCTATTAATATATGTGAGTTGGCAGTTTCTTAGTGGATCCCACTTTCCACCTCAGGATATTTTATGAACAAATGTTACTTTGATACAAGGAAAAATCTTGAGTGCAGCTGTATACACCGTGCAGCTGCACCCAAGTTTCTCTCCTGATATAAGAGTTGAGTAATCCAAACTGTTCTTTATGACAATTTTTGGTGGAAAAAATCTTTTTCTTCAAATAGAGTGAAAATGACCTACCATGCATGTTAAGATGTTTATAAATTTACATTGATCTTAGAAATTGTTTCCTAAGTTGGTACATACCTCCTAAATTGTGCACCTCTCATCCCACATTAGTGGTGACATGCTCAATTTCCATCATACAAATTTTACAAGTTTGTCGGTGGGAGTTTTCTGATAGGATTTGGCTTGTCTTCCAAAATGCTTAAACGAATTCAACTAATGCATAAGTGGTCCAAATGGATTCGGTGGATGCGATTCTGGTGGCATTGGGAAAAAGAGAATGAGACGAAGCCAATGTCGAAGTAATCAGAGTCCGGACGGTGAAGAAAACAGAGTCCGGACGTGTTGTCACACACTATCGAATGCCAGTTGTGCAGTTGGAGCATGTTGCTGACACATTTGGAAGTGTTGGGGCATGTTAGTGGGTCCTTCGGGATGCGTTTGAGTGTGGGAGACTTGGACGGTACGAATAAATTTTTGATAAATTGAAAAATAAATATGCACCTATTTAGGGGACATAGTAAGCCTTGTCCCATAAAATATATATTTTAAATAAATACGTTAATAAAATACAGTGTTTAAATTTATATAATTCACAATATAATTTGGTTTTGACTCAATAGTAAACATTTCACATCTACATCCAAGAGGTTGTGGGTTCGAGTCATACCCTTTCCACCAATCCAGAAATATTGTAATAGTTTAAAAACAAATTAGATAATTAAACACTAAAATTTTAAAAGTTTAAAACATAAAAAAATTACCTAGGTTGAATACCAATTTGTTTTGGAGAGAGAGAGAGGTTGAGCAAAATTTAGAGAATGAGAGATATTTTGATATTAAAAATCTTTTTATTTTTCAAGTGGCGGTTGTCAGTTAAATTAAAAATGAATATATATATATATTGTTATGAAAACATTATACAATGTTTTAATATGAGTGGATGTCCACATTAAGAAATCAAGCTTATCATCTTCCTAACTTCTCTTGTAACACCCAAATGATTTATGGTCAATTTATGTTGTAATTTATATCCATTATTGTGTAAGTTATGAATTTAAGGATTTGTAAGGCTATAAATATGAGCCTTCATCTTGATGTATTGAACTTGAGAAGTATTGAGGAATAAAATGATCTCTCCTATCTTGGGCTACTATTTTCTCTCTTTTCTTATTTTATATTTAATCTATTGTGTTCTTGTTTATTTTATTTATTTCATAACACGTTATCAGCACAAGTCTCTAACCAATATTGTTGTTTACTTGTTTCAATTTCCAGATTTGAAAGCTCTATGACCGAAGACAAAATTCATATGATCCAAGTTCGATACGTAATAAGAGATAACACTTTCTTATTGAGACCAAGAGATCTAAGAAATTGTAAAGTATTCTCTTTCTCTAATTTAGGGCTAAAATAAAATGATTTATATCATTTTCTCTTCTAAATTTTGTTCTTTTCATTGGGTTGCCAAGAAATGAGAAGAAATATTAAATGGTTGTTTTACAACTTGAAGAATGCAAAAATAAAGTGAATGAATTTCAACCCAAAGATCGCAAAATCAAAGAGCCTGAAGCTCGATTGGATATATATTTGATAATTGTTAAATCAAAAAACCTGAAGCTTAATCTGATGTCCGAAGATTGTAAAATCAAAAAGCCTGAAGCTCAATTTAGTGTTTGGAGATTGCAAAATCAAAAAGCCTAAAGCTTGATCTAATGTCCGAAGATTGTAAAATCAAAAAGCCTGAAGCTCAATTTAGTGTTTCGAGATTGCAAAATCGAAAAGCTTGAAGTTTAACATAGTATTATTGAAAATAATGAATTGCAATACAAATAATAATATAAGATTTTGAATTATCGAATCAGAACCCGAAGTTCTGAATTTTGATAGATGTTATTAATTTTGGAGCCCGAAGTTCTCAATTCATGGTTTTCAATTATAAGCAAGAAGTTTATATATGAACTTGAAGTTCCGATGAAATTCAACATTTTCATCAAATATGAATTTTGTTTGGAACCTGGAGTTCTAGAATTGCAAATCATAACTATAAAGTTATGGTATAATATAACATTAAGTTTCGATATTAGGAGGACCAAAAAGTGCAAAAGTAATTTGCCTTTTGTTTTCAAACATTTTTGATCTGTCTACATATAATTGGTTGTTTATATTTCACATGAATCTGACATTTTTGATCTATTATTTTTATTGGTTATTTATATTTCACATTAAGAGACCCAGCCACTATGAATGAAATATTCTTTCTTCTTTATTTCTTCCTCCTTATCAAGGTATGTAAGGTGTATTAGAAAAATATAAATTTTTATATTTCACACATCTATTAACCACAAAATGTCTCTATTGTTTCTTCAATGACATTTGAATTTTTGAATTTTGTAACATTTAAAATTGTTAGTTTTATTTTGAGTTGATTTACATTCATGTCTTCTTAGTAATATAGTATTTCTATCTTATTATTCTTTCAAAGACAAGATTTCTCATATTGCTTTGATTTATATTAGCATTAATCTTGTAATTGTAAGTTGCAACAAATCATGAAAACAACTTCAAGTCATGCTAGATATTTGTTGTTATTTTCATTAAATTATATGATTTATCATGGATTATATTTTATTTTCTTTGTTAAAAAAGTTTGGTGTTCATTTCTAATAGAAATATCTTATGATCAACGGATTATTTGTCCTTATATATATTTGCTTAAAAAAGGGCTTTGATCACCAAGTAGATGAAGACATGATCGATGAAACATATTGAGTCTATATTGTTTCAAATATTGTTCCAGAAGTAGCAGTATATATTTCAATATCTCATGCTTTAAATTTGCTCCAGAAGTAGCAATATTAATAACGTATATATTTGAGCATACTATTAGTTTATATCATGTTTTTATGATTGAACAAAATAATTAGTTTTGATTATAAAATCATTGATATCACACAATTTGATCAAAATCATTCCTTGAAGTGAACGTTACATATAGTCATAGTGATGATTGTGGGTATTGTTATAATCAAATAATTATTGATATCAGGGTGATCATTATAAAGAAATTTAAATTGTTCCACCAGAAGTGGAATAACACCAAAACAAAGCAAGAAAATTGAAAATAATTATAAACGTTTTCCTTACTATGTAGTTGTTAAATAGAAGGACAATAATTGTTTACATGTTGTATATCTAAAATACATGTTAGCAATAATAATGAACGCTCCAGAAGAGCTAATATATGATACAAAGTGAAAACAAATTATATGAAAATTGACACTTTGTATTTGGTTAGATCTGGAAGATCTACTATATAAGAAATTGTCCCTAGACAATTAAGACTATTATATCCAAGTATTTCAATATAATTTACTTATTATTATTTATTCCACACAACTAATTTTATGAGTATGCTCTATGGTTGCCACTATGTTGGATCTTCCACATCAAAAAATAAATTTGGTTTTTTTTTTTTTTTTTTTTTTTTGTGGTTTTTAATGTTATTGGAGTTGATTGATATATATAGAACCAGAAGTTTCAAAATCAAACCCAATTGAGAATATGCCGTTTTAAATTTGAATATAAATTGTTGAATATGAACCCGAAGTTCTAAAATTTGAACTTGAAGTTTTGAATCAAAAAAGGATCTAAATTTCCATTGTTAAATGAATATATGGCCATTCAAATATTTGAACAAAGGCTTAAAACTCTTAATATTAATACAAATCAAATTCTGAAGTTCTGAATATTTATTTTATTAGAATCCGATGTTATCAATTCTAAACTAATTAGACTTGTAGTTTTGTATTTAATTTTTGATATCAAATTTAATTAGAACTAGAAGTTCTAAATTTGATCTAATAACAGTTCTTTTCATTTGAAAAGTAAAATTGTGATTTTATTTTAAGAACCCAAAGCTTTAAACATGTGATTTTTCATTTATGAACCAGTAGTTCCTACACGAACCAAAAGTTCCAAAAAATATGAGTTTTTTTTAGAACTTGACATAAGAACATGAAATTTAAGGAATTAAAGTTCTTATTATATTCTTTTATTTAAGAATATTCTATCTCATTTATCTTGTCTCGTGCCAAAAGAATTTATCATATTTCTTATATTATATGATTACATGTTAGTGAATGTCCCTGAAGGACAATAAGCTTTACTAAAAGTAAATGATGCATCGAAATATTGAAATATTTATATGGATATCCATTTCATAACTAATTATTTTTTGCTAGTGAATGTCTCCGAAGGACAATGAGACCATGTAAATTAGTTCTTAAAGGACAATATGATAAAATAAATGAGTTTATGTAGAAAATTATTATGATGCATATAATTCCTTGAAGTAAATTTTATCGTCGTTAGGGGAAGAATTATCATAAGTTGATAAATGACGCAAAATTACAAGGTATGCATCATCTCGTGAATTGCATGATATGCAAATAAATTTTCAGATGATTCAAATAAAATAATAAAATTACATTCTGCCAATATATAAACTCGGGTGGTTGTTCCTGTAGAACAATTTATGAAATGGTATCAAAAATCATCTGTTAGACAATAAAGTCGTAAAAGATGATTTTGGTTCAAAAGATATGGTTCCTAGAATTGGAATTTAAAAGATCATGATCATATTTAAAATAATACTCGAGTGATAGATAAATCCTCATCATCTAAGGCTCTCGAAGAGCTAGTCTCATAAATGAAAACAAAATCATGAAGAGTCATATAGAAATGTTAATCTCCCCTATGAGACTGTTGAAGAAAATAAAAGAATCTCAATTGTCCCAGTAGAGGCACGTGTGCTAAATTTAATGTGATTATATTTCTCTTGGAGAGATATTTATATTGAAAGACATGTATAGTGTATATTTAACATTAAAGTTATTAGAATAAGCCCTTGAAGAGGCACATGAATTACATAATCATAATGAAATATATTGGTATGGAAATTGAGATCATATATTATTGCTTTGCACATTATGAAAAATGAGGAGGGACTTGTATTATAAATTATAGAAATGTCGACATAGAAATTATTATCAAATAAAAGGCAAAGCTATATTCATGTAAAACTTGAAAGCTTTGGACCTGTAGTCCACATGTTTGATGACATCAAACTTATTGAATATTTTTCATACGAATTAAGATAAAAGGTTTATTGCAGAAACCTAGTTTGACAATGAATAAAAATCCTTGAAAGATTTAAATACCTGAAGCAAGTTATTCAAAGCTACATGAAGTTTTGTATATTGAAAATTAAACAATCAGAATGCCTGTAATGTATTCATCATGGTGAATATTTATTAAAGGAATTATATGTTGATTGTGTAAAGATTATTAAAAATAATGCTAAGTTTATAAATTATATATATCAGAGGAATAATTTCTAAGATGAAAAGTCTTGGAAAATAATATTTAGTCTTGGCTAATGAGTTTGGTATTAACATGAATCAACATATATAAGGAAAATGTCCTGAAGTACTTTTCCATAGATAAAACACATCGAATGGATTCCTCGATGTTTATTTCATAACTTAAAGTGGTGCATGAACTCCTTTTGTTATTAAAGAACTTTAGGTCCTAAAGTACCAAATATAAGTTCAACTTGTGTTTTTATAATAAAACAACATGATGTCGTATATAACAAGTTGGACGAATTCAAAAATCGATTTTATTAAAGTTCTTTACATATGATCTCCAAAAAGGTGGTGATAAAAAAATACACACAAGTTTCAATCCTGCAGATTTATTTATAAATACATTACCAATTGCAATAAACAAAATCTAGGTATATAATATCAGGATGCAATATCTTTGCAAAATATTGAAGCATTCATGTTAGAATGAGGGGGAGCATATTTATCACTTTATTAGGGGAAGATACTGATTTTGGAGAAAATTTTACATAATGTACTCTTTTTCCTTCACTAGGTTTTTATCCCATAGGGTTTTCCTAGTAAGGTTTTAACGATGCAGTTTTGTGCCTCAAATACCTTCAAAGGTTAATTTGATATTTAGATGAATATTGTACTCTTTTTCCTTTGCTAGTTTTTTTTATCCCATTGGGTTTTTACTAGCAAAGGTTTTAATGAGGCATATTCTCAATACGATAGACATCTAAGGGGGAGTGTTATGAAAACATTATTCAATGTTTTAATATGAGTGGATGTCCACATTAAGAAATCAAGCTTCTCATCTTCCTAACTTCTCTTGTAACACCCAAATGATTTATGGTCAATTTATGTTGTAATTTATATCCATTATTGTGTAAGTTATGAATTTAAGGATTTGTAAGGCTATAAATATGAGCCTTCATCTTGATGTATGGAACTTGAGAAGTATTGAGGAATAAAATGATTTCTCCTATCTTGGGCTACTATTTTCTCTCTTTTCTTATTCTATATTTAATCTATTGTGTTCTTGTTTATTTTATTTATTAAAAAAAATGGTCTTTTCCGATGGGAAAAGGCCGTCGGAGGCCGTCACAAATACGCTTGTCGGAAAAAACCATTTACCGACGAACCGTCACAAATACTACCATTTCCGACGGCTATGGCCGTCGGAAAAGATAAAAATGCCGTCGGTAATAGTAATTAAGGGTGGTCAAAATTACTTGCATTTTCCGACGGCTTTACCACTATTTTCGATGGCTTATTGTCGTCGGAAATAGTCGAATTGTAAGGAAAAAAAAAATACGCAGACTCTTCTTGACAGGCGCCACCTCACCCGACACGCGCCACATCACCCAGCAACGTTAAATCCATGAAACTCATGGGGTTCGAACCCTTGACTTGAATGACAATAAGGATTACCCTTACCATTTTGCTATAACTTTATATCTGATATGTTTTGCATACTATTTATATATAAGCTATTGATATTTTTGTAAAATATCTAATTAAATATATTTTTTAATACTATTTAAATATAACTATTGAGATATTGTTTTTTAAAATAATATTTTATTGAAATTATTAGAGTTTGTTTTAAATAATCTGATATAGTGTCACTAAAAATAACTAAAAATAACTAAATGTTCTTGTGATTACTAATAATTTTACTATATTTTATATTTAGTTAATTTAGTAAGATGTTTCCATAAAGTAATTCGAATTAAATTTTAGCATTTCCGATGATACTTTTTATGTTGTTAGAAAAGTGAGTAATATTGACGGCTTATTTGACTATTTTTGAAGGCCCAAAAGTAGTCGAAAATGCAGTACTATTATTTTTTTTATTTCCGATGGCACAAAAAGCCCCACAAGTCATCGACATAACTCGACAACTTGACACAACCCAAATCAATCTTGTAGATGACATGTACGAGGGCGTCGTAATGTTCCTTGACATCCCTACGTGACTTTCTAGACAGTTGACTGGCGATATTTTGCCATCTGGCAATTTTTCAAGATAAAATTGCTTACAATAAGAGGGAGTTCCTAAAGAATGATGTCAATATCTCACAAATCCCTGCATCATAACCCTGACAAATGTTTTGTGTATTTCTGTTGCATCAAAGTGTTCACTCCTGATTTTTGCACATATATGTCATTGTCCAGATAGCAATTTAAGGAAAAATCAGGTGTATTAAATGCTTACTACGAAATAGAGTTTATATAATTATTTTATCTAACTTTTTATTTTTCAAGAAAAAATAAATCATGAAATTTTTATTTATACAAATTATTTGAAGAAACTTTATATAAAAATATGTTTTTGACACTTGAAAAAAAATTTAATCTTTTCTAAAAAAAAAAAAAAATAATCTTTTCCGACGGCTAAATGCCGTCGGAAAAGACCATTTACTGTCGGAAATGTGACTATTTCCGACGGCAATTAGGCCGTCAAAAATGTTGGATTACTTTTTCCTCATTTCCGATGGAACAAGACTATTTTCGACGGCACAAAGACTATTTCCGACGGTCATTTGGCCATCGGAAATGTCGTATCAGATTTTTACTCATTTCCGACGGCACTGATATGGCCGTTGGAAAAGGTACTATTACCGACGGCAATTAGCGCCATCGGAAATAGTTCGTCACTAATAGGGATTTTTTTTGTAGTGAGATGGGCTAGCCCCTTCTATGGTACGTCTCTGCCCAGGAGATATGGGATGAGACTCCAAGGGATATCCAAGGTCTCACTTCTTGGATTCACCCACTCTATGATGTTCTTAGGTGTCTCTTTGGTTTCTCCAAGTGTAATAGTGTATATAACCAAAGAATAAGTCATCATATTTATAGGATCAATATTCTTGGTCCCTATGGAATCATAAACCCATAAGCAGTTGGAAATCCCCTAACAAGTCTTTCATAAACAAGGAATCCTAAGGAATTCCGAAATAAAACCTTCCTAAACAACAAACCACCTCCTCACGTTTTCCCAGGTCATCCAAAAGTCTCCCGCACTCAAACGCGTCTCGAAGGACCCACCCGGAGGTGAGAGACCCAAGGGATATCCGGGAACGGGAGACCCGGGAGGAAATAGAAAAATACAAGCACGGTTAGATTACCAAAAGCTAACCTAAAGAGAGGGGGGCGACAAGTTTTAAACATCTTTTCAATCCATTGAAACAAACATAAGTTTGTCCCTCTAAATAACTTGAATCATATCATATTATAAACATGAAGTCTATAACTTGCAAGTGAAGATGTCTTATTAAAATATTGAAACAAATTATAGGTGTGTACAATATATATCTAGAGGGGGGTGAATAGATTTTATCTGATTTTACCGAATTTTCGTGTATGGTCAAGATTACGAAAATACCCCTAACTAGTCAATATAATATAGCAAGTGTAATATTTACAGAATTTAAATAACACTTGATATTTACGTGGAAACCCTCACGGAAAAAACCACGGGCTAGTAAGTGCGCCACACTCGAACCTCAAATCCACTAATTGAAATGGAGTTTACAACCAATGTTGACCTCATCAAACCCTACGGTTAATAACCACCCATTTCTACCAGCAGGCCTTTAACAGTGGTCCTAGTCCAATTTGCTTGTGGCCTAAGCAATCTTAGCCACAAGTCTTACTTCTCAATGAAGAGATAAAATGACCTATGTGAATATATAATGATATTCAAAGAGCAAACAAACTAGGGAACCTTAGATGCTTATCTAGGATGATTAGATGACAATAATGCAATCCTAGATATCAATAGCTAAATGACATGTCATAAAACTTAGCTAAACATAGATTATGAAAACCTAGAAATCTATCACAATACAACACTCAATCACAACAACACAACTATATCTATCTTGTATAGAAGAATTTAATCTAAGAACATACAAGTAATTAAAGAGATGTCTTTTTAAGTAAAACACTAAGATTAGATGAAATTAGTGAAGAATTTACCAAAGCAAGTGTGTTGATGAAAGACCCATGCAAGCAAGCAAGCATCCTAGATATGCTAGAAGATGCTAGATGAAGTTTAATGCATATGAAAATGGTTTTGAGTGTTTAAATGAGCAATCTCGATTGCCTTTTCTCTCACAAATCTCTTTATAGACTTTAGGTTTATTGTATTGAAAGAGTTAGGTTCAGAGAGATGAGAAAGTGATGTATTTATAGATATCAAAAACAGAGCATGTGAAAAGACAAGTTTTGCCCCTGAAAATGCATGATCGGCAGTTTCATTTGGCGGCCAAGTCACCGATTACAACCACCGAATTGAACCCGAGAAGAACAAGGGAACAACGGCTATTTCATTCGGCAGTTACCAAACCGCCGATTCAACTGCAGAATCAAACCCGAGAGATTAAATCGACCAGGTCTGATCGACAGTTTCGAACGGCGGTCGTGGCCGCCGATCATAACAGTAGAAATGCTCTAGAAACCTTTGGACACAAACGACGGTTTCATTCGGTGGTCATGGCTGTCGATTAAACTGCCGATTCACCAAAAGTGGTGAATCCAAAGGAGAAGCCAATGGCATTCTTTGTAGGCGGTCTTCGCGCTAAACTAAGCACACATTCGTGCAAGCGCGAACATTTCCAAACATATTTGGGAAACAAATTACAAGACACAAAAACACACAACAAGATACAATAATCAAAGTGCAAGTGTGAAATGTGACATTTGAAGAGAATGCACACAAATGCAAGTATGCTAAGTGAGTGTGTGCAACTAAATCTCTTCAAAGAAAACTAAGCACTAGAGATTATACCTTTGGAGTGCTTGTCACCTTGTGGTCTTGAAAGGGCCTTCGACCTTGATCCTCAATCACCTAAACTACCTTTACAAATTAAACCTCAATATGTGGTTTGTCCACGAAATAAGCCAATCAATAAATGAGACTTTACAATCTCCCCCTTTGGCTATTTTGTGACAAAACCACCACTCACTTTGATTCCTCACAACAAAATAGAAACTACGGGTCAACAATGATATTCTACATTACAAAGAGCTTTTAACAACTAAATCTTGAAGTATTCAATCTATTGTAGAACAATCAATCCCTGAAAACAAGGTTTCTATACTTTCTAATACAAGTAAATGTGAGATTAATCAAGTGAGAGCATAAACAAGCATTTGCATTCTAAAAATTTAAGTATAACATCATGCAATGTATGTGAATGCAATGCTCCCCCTCAACGGGTTACTCCCCCTCAATATATAGTCTCCCCAATATTCACAATTGCTACTACAATTAGCAACTCCCCTTACCACTTCTACTCCCTCTTTTTGTCATGATATAAGCAAAGAAGTAGTCCCCAACCGGGTCATTTCTAGCAAAGAGAGATAGCAGCATACAAGATATTTGCATAATCATATACGTCACTTTATGCATCTCAATTAATTGGAGAGAACGAAGGAGATTTATTTAATGAAAATGTGTAAATTAAGAATGCTTTGCATACAATACATGTAGCATTCAAATCCAAAATACAATGGTATTTGGCAAAGCAAATGACAAAAGTTTCTAATAAGAATTCAAACCAATTTCACCATTGTCATTAGAGAAGCAATGATATAGAGATTTCATTGATTTTAATTTAAGAGTAACTATATCCAACTTTTTAAGCGAAACATGGCATGAGCGACTTTGCACCCTATTTGATTTTTCCAGGAATAATACTCGCATGATAGTAGCCATGTTCAACCAATAAAGATAGAGAGACATTTGGATTGTAAAATCCTTTGAATAGATACGAGATCCTTTATTCAATTTGAGTCTCATTAGTATTTAACACATTGTTTTGCATTTAAGAAATTGCAATCATCAATTCATGCTTTTTCATTTGTCATTAGCATGTTATAAAAGAATCATCATGTCATGGAGATAACTATAGGTCATTCAAATCGTATTTCCTATGTAAATCTCCTAGTCCAAAAATGCATGTTTGAACATAAATATGACATGGATTGTAATACAAGCAATGGTTCACACTTATTGAAGAAAATAACATATAACATATGTGTAACCAAGCTACTCAAGCAATCAACAAAGAAGCATAAAATTTTTCAAATTTTTGCATGCAACAAGTATGCAATAGCTCTCTTTGCTTGAGTTCCCCATATGTGGTCAATCACCAAAACACATCACTCCACAAGATATATCCCAATAGATCTACTAAATGTTTTAAATCGAGTAGCATCTAAGGGTTTAGTAAATATGTTCGCTAGTTGATAATTAGTACCTACATGTTCAAGTACTATGCATTTATTTTCAACTAGTTCTCTTCTGAAATGATGGCGGATGTTAATATGTTTAGTTCTAGAATGTTGTACTGGATTCTTGGAAATATTAATAGCACTCATATTATCACAAAAGAGAGTGAGTGTACCTTGATTGAATCCGTAGTCTACTAGCATTTGCTTCATTCAAAGGAGTTGTGTGCATCCACTCCCCGTGGCTATGTACTCGGCCTCTGCCATGGACAAGGAAATCGAGTTTTACTTCTTGCAAAACCAAGACACCAAGTTGTTCCTTAGGAAGAAGCAACCGCCTAATATGCTTTTTCTATCATCACAATTTCCTGCCCAATCTGCATCACTAAAGCCTACGAGACTAGCATTAGTGTCAAAAGAGTACCAAATCCCATAATTCGAAGTCTTTACGGAAGAGAGATGAGACTCCTTAGGATCTGATTGGTACCTAGCACACACACCCACACTAAAGGATATATCGGGCCTACTTGCGGTCAAATAAAGCAAGCTTCCAATCATGCCCCGATAAAGAGTTTGTTCCATACTTTTTCCACTAGCATCCTTGCTTAGCTTCAAAGTGGTTCTCATGGGTGTATCACAATGTTTGGCATTTTCAAATCCAAACTTCTTCACTAGGTTTTTGGCATATTTGGCTTGGGTTATAAAAATCTCATAATCTAATTGCCTATTGCAACCCTAGGAAGTAACTAAGCTCACCAACAAGACTCATCTCAAATTCATGAGACATGATGTCAACAAATTGTTGGACTTTGGTGTTGTTGGTGGAGCCAAATACAATGTCATCAATATAGATTTGAGCTATAAATAACTCATCTTTGTTTCTCTTAATGAATAAGGTCTTGTCAACACTACCCCTTGTGTAGTCATTGTCAACAAGAAATTGAGTGAGGCGCTCATACCAAGCCCTCGGTGCTTGTTTCAACCCATACAGAGCCTTTTTGAGGCGATAGACATGGTTGGGATGGTGAGCATCCACAAACCCCTTGGGTTGTTCAACAAACACTTCCTCTTACAAAAAGCCATTGAGGAAGGCACTCTTGACATCCATTTGGTGCAATTTGAACTTGTGCACACAAGAGATGGACAAGAAAAGCCTATTAGACTCTAGACGGGCAACGGGAGCAAATGTCTCCTCAAAGTCGATACCCTCAATTTGAGAGTACCCTTATGCAACAAGTCGAGCCTTGTTACACACTATGTTGCCATCCTCATCGGATTTGTTCTTATCAATCCACTTAGTGCCTCTGACATATGTGCTTTTAGGCCTAGGAACTAGAGTCCAAACCTCATTCCTTTCGAATTGGTTTAGCTATTCTTGCATGGCAAGAACCCAAAATTCATCATTTAAGGCTTCATTAACCTTTTGGGTTCTATTTAAGAGGTGTATCAAGTAAAGCTAACGAGATTAGCTATTTGACGCCTAGTTCTAACACCCTCATTCATATCTCCAATGATGTCATCTTTATCATGGAGTTTTCTAACCCATGGAGTGGGTTCATTAGAGTCCAAGAGAGGAACTCTATCAAGAGGTTGAGTGGTCTCTTCATCAAGGTTCGACGTCCCATCATTAGGAGTCTCCACAACCTTCTCCGAGAGAGAGTCATCTTCTTTAGCAACCTCCTCCTCATGGTCAATAGACTTGAGCCTTTCATCATCAATGACAACATTGGATGATTCCATAACACTTCGAGTCTTTAAATTGAAAACTCTATAAACTCTACTATTCAAGGCATAGCCAATAAATATACCATCATCACCCTTAGCATCAAACTTGCCAAGCTGATCATGGTCATTCAAAATGTAGCATTTGCTTCCAAAGGAGAGGAAGTAGCGAACATTTGGCTTTCTACCTCTCCACAATTCATAGGAGGTGAAAGTAATACAATAACGCTCGGTGTGTATGATAAATATATCTAGAAGGGGGGTGAATATATTTTAACTATTATTACCCAATTTTCATATGCAAGTCAATTTTACGAAAATGCCCCTACTAGTCAAAAATACAAGCAAGTGTAATATAGTGCGGAATTTAAATAACACTTGATGTATACGTGGAAACCCAACCATTGGGAAAAACCATGGGCTGTTTAGTGCGCCACACTCGGACCTCGAAATCCACTAATCGAAATGGAGTTTACAACCTATGTAGACCTTGTCTAACACTACGGTCAATAACCCCCCACTTCTACCACTCGGGCCTTTAAAAGTGGCTCTAGTCCTAATTGCTTGAGGCCTAAGCAACCTTAGCCTCAAGACTTAATTCTCTATGAAGAGATTATGCAACCTATGTGAATATGTATGAATATTCAAATAACAAACAAGGCTAGGTAACCTTAGATGCTTATCTAGGATGATGATATAATCAATTTAAATCAACCCTAGATATCAATTGCTAAATGACATGTCAAATAGCTTAGCTAATCAAGATTAATCAAAAACCTAATTAGCTATCACAAAATAACACTCAATCAATTCATCACAATTAATTCTCTATTCTTGTACTTATCATATGATCAAAAACATACAAGTAAATTAAAAGAGAATATGCTTGATAGTAAAATACTAAAATAAGATGAAATTAATCAAAATCATACCAAGCATGTTGTGATGATGCAAACCCAATCATGGATGAATGCAAGATGAACTTTGATGCAAAAAGGATTTGATTTGGGTGTTTAAAGGTGAGTTCTTGATTTGATTTTTTCCCAAAAATCTCTCTTTGAAGTTTAAGGTTCTAAAGACTCAAAGAACTTGATCAGAGAATGAGAAAGTAAGATATTTATAGACATCAAGAATTGGGCATGTGAAAAGACAAGTTTGCCCTTGAAACGCACCGATCGGCGGTTTCAATCGGCGGTCAGGCCGCCGATCATAACTGCCGAATTGAACCCGAGAAGAACAGGGGAACAACGGCGGTTTCATTCGGCGGTTTCGTGACCGCCGATCCAACCGCTGAATCAAACCCGATAGATTAAATCGATCAGGTATGAACGACGATTTCGAACTGCAGTCATGACTGTCGATCTTGACCGCAGAATTGCTCCAGACACTTCTGGATGCAAACGGCGGTTTCATTTGGCGGCCAGGCCACCGATCACCAACAGAGGTGAAAACCAAGGAGAAGCCAATGGCATTCTCCGTAGGCGGTCTTCGCGTGAAACCAAGCACTCATTAGTGCAAGCGCGGAAGTTTCCAAACAATGTCGGGAAACGAATTATAAGACATAAAAATACATAACAAGATATAACAATCAAAGTGCTAGTGTGTAATGTGACATATGAAGAGAATGCACACAAATGTAAGAATGCAAAGCGTGTGTGTGCTTCTAAATCTCTTCAAAGAAAGTTAAGCACTAGAAGTATACCTTTGGAGTGCTTTTCAACCTTGAGGACATGAGAGGGTCTTGAGCTTGATTATGAATCACTTAAGCTACCCTTACATACAATCCCCAACACGTGGTTTGTCCATAAAATAAGCCAATCAAGATATGGGAATCCTTACAATCTCCCCCTTTGGCTATTTCGTGACAAAACCACCACTCACATTGATTCCTCACAACATAATAGAAACTACGGGTCTACAATGATTTTCTACTTTACAAAGTGATATATAAAAAATAATCTTGAAGTCTTCAATCTCAAGTAGAACAATCAATCCCTGAAAGCAAAGTTTCTATACTTTCCAAGTCAAGTAAAAAGTGAGATGAATCAAGTGAGAACAAAAACAAGCATTTGCATTCTAAGAATTTAAGCACAACTACAACATCATGCAATAATTGTGAATGCAATGCACCCCTTCAATGGGTTACTCCCCCTCAATGTATTGTCTCCCCAACATGCGCAATTGCTACCACAATTTGCAACTCTTTTTACCACCATTCTACTCCCCCTTTTTGTCATTGTAAGGATTCCCATATATTGATTGGCTTATTTCATGGACAAACCATATGTTGGGGTTGATAATGTAAGGGTAGTTTAGGCGTTTGAACTTCATGCTCGAAGGCCCTTTCAAGACCTCAAGGGACAAGCACGCCAAATGTATAATTTCTTGTGCTTGATTTTTCTTTGAAGAGATTTAGTTAGCACACACTCACTTAGCATACTTGTTCATGTGTGCATTCTCTTCACATGTCACTTTACACATTAGCACTTTGTTTTATATCTTGTTGTGTGTATATGTGCTTAGTAATTCGTTTCCCGATAGTGTTTGGAAATGTCCGCGCTCACACGTATGTGTGCTTGGTTTTGAGCGAAGACCGCCCACGGAGAATGTCATTGGCTTCTCCTTGGTTTTCACCATTGTTGGTGATCGGCGGTTATGATCGGCGGCCTGGCCGCCGAATGAAACCGCCATTTCAGTCCAGATTGGTCTGAATCAATTATGCGGTCACGATCGGCGATCACGACGGCCGTTCGAAACCGCCATTCATACCTGATCGATTTTAATCTCTCGGTCTAATTCGATGGTTGGATCGGCGGTCACGAAACCACCGAATGAAACCGCCGTTGATGCTCTGTTCTTCACGGGCTCAATTCGACGGTCGTTATCGGCGGCCTGGCCGCCGATTGAAACCGCCGAACTGTGCGTTTCAGGGGCAAACTTGTCTTTTCACATGCCCAATTCTTGATGTCTATAAATATCTTACTTTCTCATTCTCTTATCAAGCTTCTTGAGTTATTAGAACCCTAAACTTCAAAGAGAGATTTTTGAGAAAAAATCAAATCAAGAACTCACCTTTAAACACTCAAACCAAATCCTTTTTGCATCAAAGTTCATCTTGCATTCATCTATGATTGGGTTTGCATCATCACAACATGCTTGGTAAGATTTTGATTAATTTCATCTTATTTTAGTATTTTTACTATCAAGCATATTCTCTTTTAATTACTTGTATGTTTTTGATCATATGATAAATACAAGATTAGAGAATTAATTGTGATGAATTGATTGAGTGTTATTTGTGATAGCTAATTAGGTTTTTGACTAATCTTGATTAGCTAAGCTATTTGACATGTCATTTAGCAATTGATATCTAGGGTTGATTAAATTGATTATCTCATCATCCTAGATAAGCATCTAAGGTTACCTAGCCTTGTTTGTTATTTGAATATTCATACATATTCATATAGGTTGCATAATCTCTTCTTAGAGAATTAAGTCTTGAGGCTAAGGTTGCTTAGGCCTCAAGCAATTGGACTAGAGCCATTTTTAAAGGCCCGAGTGGTAGAAGTGGGGGGTTATTGACCGGAGTGTTAGACGAGGTCTACATAGGTTGTAAACTCCATTTCGATTAGTGGATTTCAAGGTCCCAGTGTGGCGCACTATACAGCCCGTGGTTTTTCCCAGTGGTTGGGTTTCCACGTATACATCAAGTGTTATTTAAATTCCGCACTATATTACACTTGCTTGTATTTTTGACTAGTAGGGGCATTTTCGTAAAATTGACTTGCATGCGAAAATTGGGTAATAATAGTTAAAATCTATTCACCCCCCCCCTCTAGATAATATATTTAGAACACACCGTATTCTTTTCAATTGGTATCAGAGCGGGTTCCTAGACATACATAGGTGATCCTAGCTCATTTTTGGTGTGTTTTGCATTTGTGTGATTCTTTGATCATTCATACATTTTGCATTCATTTCATTCATTCATTATACACTATAAGTGGAATCGGTGGTTCAAATGAGGGTGCTTCGAGCGTTAGGCCACCCCTCCTCACCGGCATAAATTACTCCCAATGGAAAGGGAAGATGGAGGCATATGTGTGTCAAATCCATGATAGGGCATGGATGGCCATTGAAGATGGATATTCTCCTCCTATGATGACTCCCACGGGTGGAGGAGAATAAGTGCTCAAGCCTAAGGCACAGTGGACACAACCCGAGTTTGAGTTGTCCAAGTGGAATCAAAAGGCGTGGCACGCCCTTATATGTGCAGTGGACGAAAATCAGTACAAACTGATTCAGAACACTAAGATAGCCGAGGAGGCATGGGACATCTTAGAGGTTGCACACTAGGGAACCGAAGTAGTGAAGGACTCCAAATTTCAAGTCCTCCAAACTCAATTTGAGACACTTAGGATGGAGGAGAATGAGTGCTTCAACGACTTTGAGACTAGGTTGATGGACATTGTCAACCAAAGTCATCAACTTGGTGACCCTTACTCGGATAGAAAGATCAAGCAAAAGATAATGAGATCGCTTCCCGAGAGGTTTGAGTCTAAGGTGACGGCTTTAGAAGAAAATAGTGATTTTAAGGACATGAAGCCGAGCGAGGTAATAGGTAGACTTCTCGCCTATGAGTCTAGGAAGGGTCCTAGCTCCACTCCTTCAAAGAAGCAAAAAGGAATTGCTTTGAGTGCTTCTAAGGTAGGGAAGGAGGAGAAAGGTGACTTGGACGAAGACATGATTTTGATGCTTCAAAGATTCAAGAAATTTGTCAAGTTCGAGAAGCGTGGCTTTGGATCCAAAGGCCAAGTCTTGAAGAAAAAGGCTCCCTTCAAGAAGTGTAAGGATTCCCTTTAATTGATTGGCTTATTTCGTGGGCAAACCACATGTTGGGGTTTGGTTGTAAGGGTAGTCTAGGTGATTTGTTGAAGATCAAAGACCCTTTCCAAGACCTCAAGAGGACAAGCACCAAAGGTATATCTAGTGCTTATTTTGGCTTGAAGAGATATAGTTGCACACACACACAACATGCATAAACTCTTATTCTTGAATGTTGTGTGTATATTTTGTGTGCATTGTGCTTTATTGAATTATTCAATATCTCTTCTTGCATGTTGAATTGATTGCATCTTGTTATATGATAATGCCATGACATGATAGGCATTAGGATGCATTCAATACCCACACTTGCACTTCATGCATGATTAGCTTTCACTGTGGAGAAATTCGTTTCCCGAAGGTTGTTCGAAAACGTCCGCGCATGCACGTTGATGTGCTTTGTTTTGCGCGATGATCGCCGGTGGAGATGCCTTTGGCTTCTCCTTGTTTTCACCATTTTTGGTGAAACGGCGGTTACGTTCGGCGGCTTGGCCGCCGTTCGAAACCGCCGAATGAGACCTGATTGAAATATATCTCTCGGGGTCCAAAACGGCGGTTATGATCGGCAGTTTAGAAACCGCCGAACGAAGTCGCCGAAGTTCCCCTGTTCCGCTCGGGAGCCATTCGGCGGTTCAATTCGGCGGCCTGACCGCCGAATGAAACCGTCGATCGTGCGATTTCAGGGGCAAAATTGTTTTTTCACTTGCCTTGTTCTTGATGTCTATAAATATCACACTTTCTCATTATCTGATTAAGTTCTTTAACTCTTAAGAACCCTAAACTTCAAAGATAGATTTTGAGAGAAAATCAAATCAAGAACTCATCTTTAACCACTCAAATCAAACCCCTTTTGCATCAAATTTCATATTGCATCTCCTATGTCTATATAGAGTGCATCCATGTATGGGTTTGCATCATCACAACTTGTTTGGTAAGATTTTGATTAATTTCATTTTATTTTAGTATTTTAAATACCAAGCCATCTCTTTTAAATTACTTGTATGTTTTAGATCATATGCTAAATACAAGAAAAGAGATTAATTGTGATGAATTGATTGAGTGTTGTTTTGTGATAGCTTTGTATCTAGGATTGGTTATCCTTTGCTTAGCTAAAGTTATATGCCATGACATATAGCTACATGTGATATCTAGGATTGATTATATTATCATCTTATAATCCTAATCTTATAATCCTAGGTAAGCATCTAGAGTACCCTAGCTCTTATTGCAATATTTGGATATCATTGCATATTCACATAGGGTTGTGCATCTCTTTTGAGAGATTTAAGTCTTGTGTGATTGACCGGGATTAGGTCGGACACCGGGAATAGGTGGTCACATAAGCAATTGGACTAGAGCCACTTTTAAAGGCCCGCGTGGTAGAAGTGGGGGGTTATTGACCGGAGTGTTAGACGAGGTCTACATAGGTTGTAAACTCCATTTCAATTAGTGGATTTCGAGGTCCGAGTGTGGCGCACTAAACAGCCCGTGGTTTTTCCAGTGAGGGTTTCCACGTAAAAATCAAGTGTCGTTTATATTTCCGCACCATATTGCACTTGATTATTATATTGTCTAGTTTGTGGCATTTTCGTAAATTTGACTAAACACGAAAATTGGGTTATAACGATTAAAATCTATTCACCCCCCCTCTAGCTTTATATTATACATGCCTCTAGGATTTTCAATTGGTATCAGAGCGGGTTCCTAGATATACTTAGGTGATCCTTTGCTCATTATTGGTGTGTTTTGCATTTTGTATGTATTTGATTGATTTCATACATTGTGCATTCTTCTCATTTGCATTCATTCAACGCAAACACTATAAGTGAGTATGTGAGAGAAGAAAATGACCCCGTTGAGGAGATGCCTCTCTTACTAGAGAGATTTAGGAGATTTGTGAATTTAACCACCTCACCTCCTAAGAAGAAGTTGACCACCTCACCTCCTAAGAAGAAGAAGACAATTGCTTTGGAGACTTCGAAGCATGACAAGAAAGAGGGTATCTCAATTGAAGACATGGGACTCAATGACAAGCCAAACCTAGGAGTGTTTTCAAGAGAGGGGACTCATTGCTACGAATGTGGAGGATTTGGGCATATCTCCCCGGAGTGTGGAAACTTGAAGGATAGAAGAAAAGGGAAGGCGTTGGCCACCTTATGGGATAAATATGAAGATGACGAAAATCCTTCAAGTGATGAAGAACTTGCCATCATCTACACGGAATTTGGAGCCAAGAGTGTAGAAATTGAAGAAGATGGCAAAGTTGCTTATATTTGTGATCCCCAAGAAGAACAAGATATAGAAGTAGTTGTTGTAGCTACTCATCGGGATTTGGCTCATTCCTCATCAAGAGACAAATTTGATGATCTTGATGAAGGAGATGACTCCATTGGTGAAATGGAGATTAGAGGAGATGACACAAGTGTTGAATATTTGTCATCTAACTCCACAAATGGATATGTGGAGGGTATGGATCTTAATGACTACAAAGTCAAAGTTGAGAGCTCGATGATGAGGAACAAGGAAATTAGAAGATTAAAAGAAGAGAATCTAGAGCTTTCAACACTAGTAGACCACTTGTGTGAAGAAGTGGTGAGATCCATGGCGGATAAAGATAAGCTAAAAGAAGACTTAGCTTTATCTAAGAGGAGAGAAGAAGAGATGAAAAGAGAGCTTGAAGAAGTTAAGGTCTTAATGGCTAAGATGACTTCAAGCACCAAGATGCTTGACCACATGTTGGGAATAGGAAGAAAGCCAAGTGACAAGAGAGGTCTTGGCTACATTGATGACAAGGATGCCTCCTCCTCAAGCAAGACATCCTTGGTCATGGACATGGACTTCAATATGCCCCCTCCTCCTCAACACCCTAGGAAAAAGATGGACCTAGGAGAGTGTTCAAGAAGTGCCCAAGTGGTTGAGGCACCAAAAGGTCAAGCTCAAGCTCAAGCTCACACCCAAAGGGCTCCTCACACTATCTTCCCTCAAACTCAAAAACAACATGGGAAGAGTTCAGTCATGCAAGCTCAGACAAGCAAGCAACCTCGTCTTGGTTATCAACAAAGGAGGAGAGATCCTATCCAACAACCAAGAAAACCACAACGACAAGGGAAAACACCTATCCATGCTAAAGGGAATGGTATGATTCCTAACTTTATTCCCACTTGTCATTTTTGTGGTATTGTTGGTCATATTAGACCAAGTTGCTTGCATTACATTGAAATGTGTAGAGCTAAAAGCATGATTGACAAGAAAAAGGCTAGAGCTAAGATGCATCTTTATAAAAAGGAAGAAAATCATTTGCATGATCCTTTTTCATCTTGTACTCTAGAACCTTTGTCCACTAGGATTGACCTTGTGTCACCTAAGTGGATTAAAAATGATGAACCCGCTTGCTATGAGACTAACAAGTCTCAAATAGGTTCAACTAAGTCCAAAGGACTTGGTAGGTCCATAGGACCTCATGCCCTTCTTTGAAGCGGTATGGAAAATTGACCCCATATGGGGAACTTAAGCAAAAAGAGCTATTTTGCATTCTAATCACGTGTAAAAATTTGAAATATCTTATGCTTCTCTTTTTGTTGCTTGAGTAAGCTTGGTTACACTATATATATATATTTTCTATTCAATAAGTGTGATCAATGCTTGTATTGCAATCCATGTCATATTTATGTTCAAACATGCATTTTTGGACTAGGAGATATTTACATAGGATTAATTTGAATGACCTATAATGATCTCCATGACATGATGATTGCTAAATGACATGCTAAATGCAAAACTTGAAAAGCATGTTTTGATGATTGCAATTCTTAACTGCAATAATGTGTGAAAAAGCTTATGAGACTCAAATGAAAAAGGATCTTGTATCCATTCAAGGATTTTACAATCCAAATGTCTCTCTTTCTTTATTGGTTGAACATGTCTACTATCATACGAATATCTTATCCTGAAAAATCAAGTAGGGTGCAAAGTCGCTCATGACATGTTTGGCTTATAAAGTTGGATATAGTTGTTCTTAAATTGAAATCAATGAAAACCTATATCCTTGCTTCTCTCATGACATTGGTGAAATTGGTTTGAATTCATATTAAAAACCTTTGTCATTTTCTTTGCCAAATACCATGGTATTTTGGACTTAAATGCTACATGTCTTGTATGCAAAGCAATTTTTTGATTCACAAATTTTATTTAAATAAATCTCCTTGTTTCTCTCCAATAAATTGAGATTGCATAAAGTGACTTATATTGATTATGCAAATATCTAGAATGCTACTATCTCTCTTTGCCTTGAGTAACCCGGTTGGGGACTACTCCTTTGTCTATATCATGACAAAAAGGGGGAGTAGGTTGTGGTAAGGGGAGTTGCAAATTGTAGTAGCAATTTTGCATGTTGGGGAGAATACTTATTGAGGGGGAGTAACCCTTTGAGGGGGAGCATTTGCACATTCATACATTGCATGATGTTGTACTTAAATTCTTAAATGCAAATTCTTGTTTTATCTCACTTGATTCATCTCACCTTTTCTTGTATTGGAAAGTATAGAAACTGTGCTTTTAGGGATTGATTGTTCTACTTGAGATTGAAGACTTCAAGACTATTTATCTTATCTTTTTGTAAAGTAGAAAATCATAAATAGACCCGTAGTTTCTATTATGTTGTGAGGAATCAATGTGAGTGGTGGTTTTATCATGAAATAGCCAAAGGGGGAGATTGTAAGGATTCCCTTTAATTGATTGGCTTATTTCGTGGGCAAACCACATGTTGGGGTTTGGTTGTAAGGGTAGTCTAGGTGTTAGGATTATGCTCAATAGCAAGAGTGTAATGTTGTAATTAACAATCTTTTTCATATTAATAAAGTGATTTATGGTTTAACAAATCGTATAGCATTTATAGTTTAATATTATAATTGTCAAAGTAAATAATCATAAGGTCTAAAGACTATGAGAAAAGAAGAATTGTTCGTACATCTGGATATGTATGTGGTAGACACAATTCTTTAGTTAGTCTTGAATAATGTTCACAACTTAAGTTAAAGGTTGGGCACCTTTATCTTGTTAAAGTTGTAGAATTCTTTTGCTAGCATTTGAGTGAGATCAAATGAGATATGATGAGTCTAAAATCATCGGAGTGTCTTCGAGCAAAAGGATCTAGTGCACTGGGTGCATTGAACTGGATCACAATGAAAAGCTTTATCTAGAACCGTCAATAGATAATAGTCTTTTCATTATCAGGACAATCGGAGAGTCTATCTTAATCCTGAGATAAATGATGGACTTATGGTTGCAAGTGATATCATTTGAGTTATCAATGAGTACGATTATATCGCATAATCTATCCTCGATAGTTTGGTGATATTCATTTGTTAATCGATAGAGGACTTCATTTATAGATATGGACATCGTGGCTCCATTTATTAAATGAGAGTATAATATCATCATATGGATGTTTTGAGGTAATTGGATATTAAATCTCAACGTTGAGTTTTCGATAGTGTCTATTGAAAACATGGCTTCTGGACAAGTCAAAATATCCAAGTTCAAAACGTGGTCATATGAGTAAATATGGTAACTTGGAGAGTTGTAGGCGGTCTATGAACTCTTGGCGATTACTGATATTAATCACGAGGATACACTATCTCCAACATGATTGTCTAGGGTATGAATGAGAAACATCTTCCTTTTCTATCTTTATTTAAGAGTTCAATTTTAGCTCTTTAGTGGAATGAGTTAAAATTAATGGATCGGACCTAAGTGAATCATTTGTTGATTGTGATTAGGTTATGTCTATTGAAGCTTAAATTTAGATGGCCCGCCAAGATCCCCAATCCACACGGACTTGCATGGATCACTTGATATATTCTACCGGACCAATTTAAGGGTCCATCTAGAGTTGCATTTAATATATTAAGAATATAATTTGCACCTTATTTAAGTAATGGGCTGCTCAATTATATTAATGTATTAATAAAAGACATGTGGGCTTGTTTCTTTTAGTAAGAATGGTTCTGGTTCACATGTGGGCTTTTTATTTAAAGTCCAATGGATTAAATGAAATAAGAAAATAATATTAGGCCCAATTTTATTCAAGTGCGGCGGCAAGGTTAAATTTTTAACCTAAGATATTATTTTGTTTTCATTGTTTTAATTAAATAAGAATTAATTAATTTATTAATTAATTGTTTAATTAAGAAACAAATCTTTTCTGATTAGGAAATATGATTCCTAGTGTTATACTATTGTTGGTAGTATACTAAAAGTAAAAGACTTATTTGGTAAGAAAATAAATAATTAATTTTATTTATTTAATCAAATAAGGAGTCTTTTTATTTAGTCAAAATAAAAGAATAAAAGATATATGAGTTGGATTAGGGTTTGAAGTCTTAAACTAAATAGGAATTAGGGTGCAACACAAAGTCTATTTTTGGCTAGTGATTTGCGGCAACCCTAGTTGTTTTAGGTTAAAGAATTCGGCCACCCTAATAAGAAAGAAAAAGAAAATTTTGGCCACCTATATATTCACATGTATAGAATTCGGCCACCCTAATGCTTTGGGCTAGAGAGACAATTTTTCTTCTTCTTCTTAATTCATAGAGAGCATTATTTTTATTCTACTAAAACATAAAAGAGTGAATAAATTATTTTTTGATGGTACACTATTTGCTTGTTCATCAATAAGCTTGTGTGTACAACATCGATTTAGGTTCACACGAGTTTCGATCATTAGATTGAGAACTCAAAAGTGACCGGAATAATTTTAGTCTTCTTTTGATTGTTTTTGTGACTAACAAAGAAAAGAAAAGTTTGTTTGTCCATTCACAGGTTTGCAATTCAAAGGAAAATGGAGACCACGCTCCTAGGTGATTCACGTTCGTGCTAGGATTAAAGATCTTGCGGATTACCATCGACGTAAGTCAATCGGATCACGCGACAAAAGGTATTATTCTTTTGTTAGATAATATATATGTTTAATTGATTAAAGGGTTTAAGGTTCATTAAAGGAAAAATTTTAAAAGTTACTAAATCAATTTTTAGTCTCGCTTCCGCTGCGTGTACTACGGTATTTTTCCCTACACTAGGTGATTTGTTGAAGATCAAAGACCCTTTCCAAGACCTCAAGAGGACAAGCACCAAAGGTATATCTAGTGCTTATTTTGGCTTGAAGAGATATAGTTGCACACACACACAACATGCATAACTCTTATTCTTGAATGTTGTGTGTATATTTTGTGTGCATTGTGCTTTATTGAATTATTCAATATCTCTTCTTGCATGTTGAATTGATTGCATCTTGTTATATGATAATGCCATGACATGATAGGCATTAGGATGCATTCAATACCCACACTTGCACTTCATGCATGATTAGCTTTCACTGTGGAGAAATTCGTTTCCCGAAGGTTGTTCGGAAACGTCCGCGCATGCACGTTGATGTGCTTTGTTTTGCGCGATGATCGCCGGTGGAGATGCCTAACTACCAATTAGAATCCATATGAACTAATTTATGTGATCGCATATTTTTTCAGTAATCACAACTTAATATGCACATAATATGTTTTAAAAAAGTATTGATAAATGAAGATTTGCATTAGCAAAAACATGAAAACCTTTTGTGTAAAAATATCAATTAGAATTCGTATTAAAAATAGTGTCTGTAATAACCTTTTCTAGACATATATAATTCCATTTAAAAGGTATTTGATATATAATATTTACTTTGAGAAATGCGTGACAACCCTTTCTGTATCAATTACAATAAGAATCCATATTATATATTAATTTTAAATGAAAAACAATGTAAAGTTAATTTAATAATTCTCATAGAAAGTGTGCAATTGGCAAGGAAACACTAATTGATCATACGTCACGAAGCAATAATAGCCTATATTGCATTTTCGAGAAAGTAATATCTTCATTTTGTTTTTCTATTTAATAAAAATATTGATCATACATTGGACAATTAGTTAAAGCCTATAGGGTTACCAAAACCTAAATATTTAAATGAAGTTTAAATAAAACATCCATTGCATGTAAGCGGTAGAGCTTTATTCAATAAATTAGCTACATCCCTTTATCTAAGAAAATTTATTGATGCGTTTAAGACGCGATTATGAATTTGGTTGGATGAATAACTTAATTACTTTATCCGCGTGCCTTGGTTATTGTATTATCCTTTTGTTATCCATTTAAGTATTTATTGAAAAATGCATGTAAATACAATGCATGTGCATTACTCAATTAATTTGATATTTTCTAAGATATATGTAAGGATTCCCATCAATTGATTGGCTTATTTCGTGATCAAACCATATGTGGGGATTCTATGTAAGGGTAGTTTAGATGTTATTGTTATTGCTTAGGCCCTTTGAAGACCTCATTATTGACAAGCACCAAAGGTAATACTCTAAGTGCTTACTTGTCTTGAAGAGATAGTTGCACACACTCACAACTCATGCATATGTTTAATCTTTGTATGTTGTGTTTCTTTTTGTTGTGCATCAATGCCTATTTACATCTCTTCTTGCTTGTTTTTATGATTGCATCTTATGTTTATAACATCATAGCATTTAGGCTTTTAGGATGCATCTTAGTTTACCTTTGTTCCCCTTGCATGATTGCTTGTGGGGTTCAAAGTTGTGGGCTGTGCGCTGGTCCACTTGCGCCTGTCGTCCAGCGCCGCTCACCGGCGCAAAACGCCCAGTGGCGTGCCGCTGGTCGTGCGCTGGTCTACACCAGCGCTGATCGCCCAGTATGGCTCCGCTGGTCTGACGCATGTGTGAGCGCTGGTCGTCAAGCGCCTGTGCAAATTTTGCCTTTGCGCTGGTCGTGCGCCCGTCGTCTAGCGCAAGTCCACCAGCGCACAGAGCAAATTCTGGTGCGTTTTTCAAAACGACCACACTTCACTTATGGCTCCTATATATATAAGACTTTGACTTTAGGTCAGCCAAGAGAGTTCATAATCTGATTTCATACTTAGAATATTTTTCAAGAAAAGAAAAATACAAAGAACTCATCTTTAACCACTCAAATCAAATCCTTTGTGCATCAAATTTCATATTGCATCTTCTATGTCTATATAGAGTGCATCTATGTATGGATTTGCATCATCACAACTTGCTTGGTAAGATTTTGATTAAGTTCATTTTATTGTAATATTTTTACTACCAAGCCATCTCTTTTAATTTACTTGTATGTTTTAGATCATATGCTAAATACAAGAAAAGAGAATTAATTGTGATGAATTGATTGAGTGTTGTATTGTGATAGCTAATTAGGTTTTTAATTAATCTTGATTAGCTAAGCTATTTGACATGTCATTTAGCAATTGATATCTAGGGTTGATTTAAATTGATTATCTCATCATCCTAGATAAGCATCTAAGGTTACCTAGCCTTGTTTGTTATTTGAATATTAATACATATTCACATAGGTTGCATAATCTCTTCTTAGAGGATTAAGTCTTGAGGCTAAGGTTGCTTAGGCCTCAAGCAATTGGACTAGAGCCACTTTTAAAGGCCCGAGTGGTAGAAGTGGGGGGTTATTGACCGGAGTGTTAGACGAGGTCTACATAGGTTGTAAACTCCATTTCGATTAGTGGATTTCGAGGTCCGAGTGTGGCGCACTAATCAGCCCGTGGTTTTTCCCAGTGGTTGGGTTTCCACGTATACATCAAGTGTTATTTTAATTCCGCACTATATTACACTTGCTTGTATATTTAACTAGTAGGGGCATTTTCGTAATATTGACTTGTATGCGAAAATTGGGTAATAATAGCTAAAATCTATTCACCCCCCCTCTAGCTTTATATTGATAAACACACCTCGAGTATTTAATTACTTTCAATTGGTATCAGAGCGGGTTCCTAGATATACTTAGGTGATCCTAGCTCATTTTGGTGTGTTTTTGCATTTTGTATGTTTGTTTGATTTCTTCATACATTTTGCATTCTTCTCATTTGCATTCATTCAACGCAAACACTATGAGTGATTTTGTGAGAGAAGAAATTGACTCCATTGAGGAGATGCCTCTCTTACTAGAGAGATTTAGGAGATTTGTGAATTTAACCACCTCACCTCCTAAGAAGAAGTTGACCACCGCACCTCCTAAGAAGAAGAAGAAGAAAATTGCTTTGGAGACTTCGAAGCATGACAAGAAGGAGGGTATCTCAATTGAAGACATGGGACTCATTAACAAGCCAAACCAAGGAGTGTCTTCAAGAGAGGGGATTCAGTGCTACGAATGTGGAGGATTCGGGCATTTCTCCTCGGAGTGTGGAAACTTGAAGGATAGAAGAAAAGGGAAGGCGAAGGCCACCTTATGGGATAAATATGAAGATGACGAAAATCCTTCAAGTGATGAAGAACTTGCCATCATCTACACGGAATTTGGAGCCATGAGTGTAGAAGTTGAAGAAGATGGCAAAGTTGCTTTTCCTTGTGATCCCCAAGAAGAACAAGGTATAGAAGTAGTTGGTGTAGCTACTCATAGGGATTTGGCTCTTTCCTCCTCAAGAGAAAAATTTGATGATCTTGATGAAGGAGATGACTCCATTGGTGAAATGGAGATTAGAGGAGATGACACAAGTGTTGAATATTTGTCATCTAACTCCACAAATGGAAGTGTGGAGTGTATGGATCTTAATGACTACAAAGTCAAAGTTGAGAGCTCGATGATGAGGAACAAGGAAGAAATTAGAAGATTAAAAGAAGAGAATCTAGAGCTTTCAACACTAGTAGACCACTTGTGTGAAGAAGTGGTGAGATCCATGGCGGATGAAGATAAGCTAAAAGAAGACTTAGCCTTATCTAAGAGGAGAGAAGAAGAGCTAAAAAGAGAGCTTGAAGAAGTTAAGGTCTTAATGGCTAAGATGACTTCAAGCAACAAGATGCTTGACCACATGTTGGGAGTTGGAAGAAAGCCAAGTGACAAGAGAGGTCTTGGCTACATTGATGACACGGATGCCTCCTCCACAAGCAAGACATCCGGTGCCATGAACATGGACTTCAATATGTCCCCTCCTCCTCAACAACCTAGGAAAAAGAGTGACCTAGGAGAGTGTTCAAGAAGTGCCCAAGTGTTTGAGGCACCAAAAGGTCAAGCTCAAGCTCACACCCAAAGGGCTCCTCACACTATCTTCCCTCCAACTTAAAAATAGAATGGGAAGAGTTCAATCATGCAAGCTCAGACAAGCAAGCAACCTCGTCTTGGTTATCAACAAAGGAGGAGAGATCCTATCCAACAACCAAGACAACCACAACGACAAGGGAAAGCACCTATCCATGCTAAAGGAAATGCTATGATTCCTAACTTCATTCCCACTTGTCATTTTTGTGGTATTGTTGGTCATATTAGACCAAGTTGCTTGCATTATATTGAAATGTGTAGAGCTAAAAGCATGTTTGACAAGAAAAAGGCTAGAGGTAAGATGCTTCATAAAAAGGAAGAAAATCATGTGCATGATCCTTTTTCATCTTGTACTCTAGAACCTTTGTCCACTAAGATTGACTTAGTGTCACCTAGGTGGATTAAAAATGATGAACCTGCTTGCTACGAGACTAACAAGTCTCAAATAGGTTCAACCAAGTCCAAAGGACTTGGTAGGTCCATAGGACCTCATACCCTTCTTTGAAGTGGTATGGAAAATTGACCCCATATGGGGAACTTAAGCAAAGAGAGCTATTTTGCATCTTGTCACTTGCAAAAAATTTGAAATATCTTATGCTTCTCTTTTTGTTGCTTGAGTTAGCTTGGTTACACTTTGTATACATATTTTCTATTCAATAAGTGTGATCAATGCTTGTATTGCAATCCATGTCATATTTATGTTCAAACATGCATTTTTGGACTAGGAGATATATACATAGGATTTAATTTGAATGACCTATAATGATCTCCATGACATGATGATTGCTAAAATGACATGCTAAATGCTAATCTTAAAAAGCATGTTTTGATGATTGCATTTCTTAACTGCAAAAAATGTGTGAAAAAGCTTATGAGACTCAAATGAAAAAGGATCTTGTATCCATTCAAGGATTTTACAATCCAAATGTCTCTCTTTCTTTATTGGTTGAACATGTCTACAATCATACGGATATCTAATCCGGAAAAATCAAATAGGGTGCAAAGTCGCTCATGACATGTTTGGCTTATAAAGTTGGATATAGTTGTTCTTAAATTGAAATCAATGAAAACCTATATCCTTGCTTCTCTCTTGACATTGGTGAAATTGGTTTGAATTCATATTGAAAACCTTTGTCATTTGCTTTGCCAAATACCATGATATTTTGGACTTAAATGCTACATGTCTTGTATGCAAAGCAATTTTTTGATTCACACATTTTCTTTAAATAAATCTCCTTGTTTCTCTCCAATAAATTTGAGATTGCATAAAGTGACTTATATTGATTATGCATATACTAGAATGCTACTATCTCTCTTTGCCTTGAGTGACCCGGTTGGGGACTACTCCCTTGTCTATATCATGACAAAAAGGGGGAGTATGTTGTGGTAAGGGGAGTTGCAAATTGTAGTAGCAATTGTGCATGTTGGGGAGTATACTAATTGAGGGGGAGTAACCCTTTGAGGGGGAGCATTTGCACATTCATACATTGCATGATGTTGTACTTAAATTCTTAAATGCAAATGCTTGTTTTATCTCACTTGATTCATCTCACCTTTTCTTGTATTGGAAAGTTTAGAAACTGTGCTTTCAGGGATTGATTGTTCTACTTGAGATTGAAGACTTCAAGTTTTATTTTTATATATCTCTTTGTATTGTAGAAAATCTTCATTGACCCATAGGTTTATTTTGTTGTGAGGAATCAATGTGAGTGGTGGTTTTGTCACGAAATAGCCAAAGGGGGAGATTGTAAGGATTCCCGTCAATTGATTGGCTTATTTCATGATCAAACCATATGTGGGGATTCTTTGTAAGGGTAGTTTAGATGTTATTGTTATTGCTTAGGCCCTTTGAAGACCTCATTATTGACAAGCACCAAAGGTAATACTCTAAGTGCTTACTTGTCTTGAAGAGATAGTTGCACACACTCACAACTCATGCATATGTTTAATCTTTGTATGTTGTGTTTCTTTTTGTTGTGCATCAATGCCTATTTACATCTCTTCTTGCTTGTTTTTATGATTGCATCTTATGTTTATAACATCATAGCATTTAGGCTTTTAGGATGCATCTTAGTTTACCTTTGTTCCCCTTGCATGATTGCTTGTGGGGTTCAAAGTTGTGGGCTGTGCGCTGGTCCACTTGCGCCTGTCGTCCAGCGCCACTCACCGGCGCAAAACGCCCAGTGGCGTGCCGCTGGTCATGCGCTGGTCTACACCAGCGCTGATCGCCCAGTATGGCTCCGCTGGTCTGACGCATGTGTGAGCGCTGGTCGTCAAGCGCCTGTGCAAATTTTGCCTTTGCGCTGGTCGTGCGCCCGTCGTCCAGCGCAAGTCCACCAGCGCACAGAGCAAATTTGCACAGGCGCTTGACGACCAGCGCTCACACATGCGTCAGACCAGCGGAGCCATACTGGGCGATCAGCGCTGGTGGGCTTGCGCTGGTGTAGACCAGCGCACGACCAGCGGCACGCCACTGGGCGTTTTACGCCGGTGAGCGGCGCTGGACGATAGGCGCAAGTGGACCAGCGCACAGCCCACAAGTTTGAACCCCACAAGCAATCATGCAAGGGGAACAAAGGTAAACTAAGATGCATCCTAAAAGCCTAATGCTATGATGTTATAAACATAAGATGCAATCATAAAAACAAGCAAGAAGAGATGTAAATAGGCATTGATGCACAACAAAAAGAAACACAACATACAAAGATTAAACATATGCATGAGTTGTGAGTGTGTGCAACTATCTCTTCAAGACAAGTAAGCACTTAGATATTACCTTTGGTGCTTGTCAATAATGAGGTCTTCAAAGGGCCTAAGCAATAACAATAACATCTAAACTACCCTTACAAAGAATCCCCACATATGGTTTGATCACGAAATAAGCCAATCAATTGATGGGAATCCTTACAATCTCCCCCTTTGGCTATTTCGTGACAAAACCACCACTCACATTGATTCCTCACAACAAAATAAACCTATGGGTCAATGAAGATTTTCTACAATACAAAGAGATATATAAAAATAAAACTTGAAGTCTTCAATCTCAAGTAGAACAATCAATCCCTGAAAGCACAGTTTCTAAACTTTCCAATACAAGAAAAGGTGAGATGAATCAAGTGAGATAAAACAAGCATTTGCATTTAAGAATTTAAGTACAACATCATGCAATGTATGAATGTGCAAATGCTCCCCCTCAAAGGGTTACTCCCCCTCAATTAGTATACTCCCCAACATGCACAATTGCTACTACAATTTGCAACTCCCCTTACCACAACAATATATAATTATTATTTATAGATGACTATTTTCATACAAAATTTCAAACTATATTCACTTACAAGAGTCTATTCCCATCCTTTAAAAAAAAAAAACACCTGTAAAAAAAAAACAAGATGTATAATTCAATTATTAGGAATTCTAATCCCTTAATATCCATATTAATGATTGCCAATTGCATTAATATGGATATTTTCGAGAAAGTTAATTTAATAATTCGCATGAGAAGTGTACAATTGGCAAGTAAGAAAACACTAATTGACCATACATTACAAAGCAATAATAACCTATATTGTATTTTCGAGAAAGTAATATTATCCTTTTGTTTTTCGATTTAATAAAAATATTGATAATGCATTGGACAATTATTTAAAGCTTATAGGGTTATCAAAACCTAAATATTTTAATGAAGTTTAAATAAAACATTCATTGCATGTAAGCGGTAGAGCTTTATTCAATGAATTAGCTACATCCCTTTATCCAAGAAAATTTATTGATACGTCTAAGACACGATTGTGAATTTGGTTGGATAAATAACTTAATTACTTTATCCGCATGTCTTGGTTGTTGTATTATCCTTTTGTTCTCCATTCAATTATTTATTGAAAAATGTATGTAAATACAATGCATGTACATTACTCAATTAATTTGATGTTTTCCAAGATATATAATTATTATTTATGGATGACTATTTTCATACAAAATTTCAAACTATATACACTTACAGGAGTCTATTCCCATCCTTAAAAAAAAAACACCTGTAAAAAAAACAAGGTGTATAATTCAATTATTAGGAATACTAATCCCTTAATATCCATATTAATGATTGCCAATTGCATTAATATGGATATTTTTGAGAAAGTTAATTTAATAATTCGTATGAGAAGTGTGCAATTGGCAAGTAAAGAAACACTAATTGACCATACATTACGAAGCAATAATAACCTATATTGCATTTTCGAGAAAATGATATTATCCTTCTGTTTTTCTATTTAATAAAAATATTGATCATGCATTGTGCCTTGATTGTTGTTTTATCCTTTTGTTATCCATTTAAGTATTTATTGAAAATGCATGTACATTACTCAATTAATTTGATGTTTTCCGAGATATATAATTATTATTTATGGATGACTTTTTTCTTACAAAATTTCAAACTATATACATCTAAAGGAGTCTATTCCTATCCTTAAAAAAATAAAAATAAAAATAAAATAAAAATAAAATAAAAATAAAAAACCTGTAAAAAAAAAAAAACAAGGTGTATAAATCAATTATTAGGAATACTAATCCCTTAATATCCATATTAATGATTGTCAATTGCATTAATATGGATATTTTCGAGAAAGTTAATTTAATAATTCGCATGAGAAGTGTGCAATTGGCAATTAAGGAAACACTAATTGACCATACATTACGAATCAATAATAACCTATATTGCATTTTCGAGAAAGTAATATTAACCTTTTGTTTTTCTATTTAATAAAAATATTGATCATGCATTGGTCAATTAGTTAAAGCCTATAGGGTTATCAAAACCTAAATATTTTAATGAAGTTTAAATAAAACATCAATTGCATGTAAGCGGTAGAGTTTTATTCAATGAATTACTTCATCCCTTTATCCAATAAAATTTATTGATGTGTTTTAAGACGCGATTGTGAATTTGGTTGGATGAATAACTTAATTACTTTATTCACGTGCCTTGGTTGTTGTATTATCCTTTTGTTATCCATTTAAGTATTTATTGAAAAATGCATGTCGATACAATGCATGTACATTACTCAATTAACTTGTTGTTTTCCGAGATATATAATTATTATTTATGGATGACTTTTTTCATACAAAATTTCAAACTATATACACTTGCAGGAGTCTATTCCCATCTTTAAAAAAAAAAAACACCGTAAAAAAAAACCAAGGTGTAGAATTCAATTATTAAGAATACTAATTACTATAATGATTGTCAATTGCATCCCCCCAAAATTTAATAAATAAAAATTGGAAGAACTCTTTTTTGTATTTTTTTTAAGTCGAGTGGTGATCCCTGCATTTTTTTTTATAGGGATTTATTCATTTTTTATATATTTAGATACAACCTAGTATAGAGAAAAAATGACCAAAAAATATATGAAAGGACACTTTTTAAATTACCTTATGTGATTTAGTGATCTATGATGTATTTTTATGGGGATTTAGTTTCTTTTCTATATTTCGATGCAAACAAGACAAAAAAATATATGGAATGGCTATTTTTCAAATTATCTTATGTGGTTTAGTGATCCATGATGTATTTTTATAGGGATTTTGTTACTTTTTTATATGTTGACACAAACAAGACAAAAAAACAATGAACAAAAAATATATGGAATAACTCTTCTTCAGATTCTTTAAGAGTTCATACACTTACGAAATGCACCATAGCAGGTGTTATCTGAAATAGGAACAAACCCAAATGATGTGATCACGAAAATAATAACACCTTAAAGATGTGATTACGTACATAAGATAAAATTAAAAATACAAAAAAAATAATAATAATAACAAGCACTGTTTCAGTCAAGCATTTATAGGTTTTTAAATTGTGAGACATCACCATTTGTATTCACATCTCCAAAAAAAAAAAAAAATGTACCCTTTTTTCTGTCGACCAATCACCAAAGAATAGCAATCAAGCGTTAGCAACTTGATTACCATTGATTACTGGAGTTTGCTTCATCGGTGGTGGATTGAGTTTGCTTTACTGGTTGTGGTGGTGGCAGTAAAAGAAGAAATTGGTAGGGATCATTCTTCAAATATTTTTGCAAGGGCATGATGATTAACCTTCTGTTTAGCACTTTTGTTGTACGATGGTTTACCCTCTCCTGAAGTATGTTGAAGTAAATGCTCTAACTTGTAATCATGTTTCTTCTTTCCAGGACAGAATGGGCACCTTAACCTATCATTCACATTCACCTTATACTTGCTAGCCTTCGGATCTTCATACGGCTTCTCAGTGTATTTAGTGAACTCAGAAATACTAAAATACGTCTCTTCTTTGGAACTATACTCCATCTAAAAATAGAAGATTAATCATATTTTTGTCATGTAACAAATATCATAATAGAGAAAAAAAATAAAGGAAGAATGAAAAGGAGATTTACAATATAAAATGAAATAGAGAGATATAGACTTTACATTGTAGGCTATTGCCTTTGTCTGTAAATGGAGCAAAAGAATGATTTTAGAGAAGATATATTGAATTTATTTTATAGGAAAATGAAACAATTGATATTTTAAGGGAGGCTAAAGACACACCCTATGTATTAGGGGAGATGATTCAGTACCTCAAGGGTCAGAGGTGAGTTGCAATTGGCATGCCCGACCATTCAAATATCACCACGTCATTAATTTACAAACCCAACACAAACATTGCCATGTAAAAAAAAAAACCTGTCAAGTCATGATTCCAACCTATCTTCAATTTATTATTTTTAACTACCATCTTCGTAGGTTCACCTCAACATCTCCATCTTTGGATTTATAACAATAACTAAAATTTTTATACATTTGATTATTAAAAATATATAAAGAAATTAAATTAAAAATAACTAAAACTTAAAAGATAAAACCTTTATAAATATGAATCTCAGGTTGCTTTCTCTTACCATCTCTCATTATCATCTTCGACCCGTCATCTCAATCTCAAAATTATAAAACCCATCAACTAAATTTTTTGTATACTGTATTTGGGTATAAATATTTTTTACCATAATAAATCAGAAACATAATATATATATATATATATATATATATATATATATATATATATATATATGTGTGTGTGTGTGTGTGTGTGTGTGTGTGTGTGTGTGTGTGTTTGTTTCAAAAAAAAAAAGTTTTGATTTAGTGTTTTAAACAAAAATAAAATAAAATAAATAAATAATGGAGGCTAATCAAATTATTTAAACTTAAAACAAATTAAAAAATAATGGATTTAAACTAATAAAACAAATGGATTTAGTGATTTAAACTAATAAAACAAATGATTTGCATAGCCTTCAAGAGAGAAGGAAAATAAATCAATTGAAAATAAGAAGAGAAGAAGTTTCTTGGTAGAATGATGGAAAAGGAAAAAGGAGCAGATATGAACAAAACAAAATAAAATAAAAGGGAAAATATAGAGATTTGTAGAGACGTGAAGAGAGAGGAAGAGTTTTTGATGTGGCAGTGTTGGTGTTGGGTTTATAAAATTAATGACATGGCAAAATTTGACTGGCTAAGCGTGCCAACTCATCTCTTGACCTAGAGGTACTGAAGCATCTCCCAGATTCTAATCAAGAGAGTGAGCTCCAACATATTCTGTAAGGATTCCCGTTTTGTTGATTGGCTTATTTCGTGGTCAAACCACATGTTGGGGTTTTGAATGTAAGGGTAGTCTAAGTGATTAGTGTTGAAGATCAAAGGCCCTTCTATGACCTCAAGATACAAGCACGCCAAAGGTATAATCTCTTGTGCTTCGTTTTCTTTGAAGAGAATTAGTAGCACACACACACTTAACATTCTTGCTATGATTGCATATTTGCTTATTTTTATGTGCATCTCTTCATATGTCACTTTACACACTAGCACTTTAGTTGATATATCTTGTTGTGTGTATATGTGCCTTATAATTCGTTTCCCGACATTGTTCGGAAACGTCCGCACTTGCACTAATGAGTGCTTGGTTTCACGCGAAGACCGCCTATGGAGAATGCCCTTGGCTTCTCCTTGGTTTTCATCATTGTTGGTGATCGGCGGTTATGATCGGCGGCCAGGCCGCCGAATGAAACCGCCGTTTCAGTCCAGATTGGTCTGAAGCAATTATGTGGTCAAGATCGGCGGTCACGACCGCCGTTCGAAACCGCCGTTCATACCTGATCGATTTTAATCCCTCGGGTTTGATTCGGCGGTTGGATAGGCGGTCGCGAAACCGCCGAATGAAACCGCCGTTAATGCTCTGTTCTTCACGAGCTCAATTCGGCGGTCGTTATCGGCGGCCTGGCCGCCGATTGAAACCGCCGAACGGTGCGTTTAAGGGGCAAAATTGTCTTTTCACATGCCCAATTCTTGATGTCTATAAATATCTTATTTTCTCAATCTCTAAAAAAGTTTCTTGAGTCATTAGAACCTTAAACATTCAAGAGAGATTTTTGAGAAAAAATCAAATCAAGAACTCAACTTTAAACACTCAAATCAAATCCCTTTTGCATCAAATTTCATATTTGATCTTCTATGCCTTCATAGAATTGATCCATGCATGGTTTTGAATCATCACATCTTATTTGGTATGTTCTTCACTAATTTCATATTACTTTAGTGTTTTTCATATTAATACATCTCTTTAATTACTTGTATGCTTTTGATTATATGCTAGATACAAGTTAGAGATTATTTGTGATGAAAATGATTGAGTGTTGATTGTGATAGCTAATTAGGTTTTTGCTTAATCTTGATTAGCTAAGCTATTTGACATGTCATTTAGCAATTGATATCTAGGGTTGATTAAATTGATTATATCATCATCCTAGATAAGCATCTAAGGTTACCTAGCCTTGTTTGTTATTTGAATATTCATATATATATTCACATAGGTTGTTTCTCTTCATTGAGAAGTAAGTCTTGAGGCTAAGAGTGCTTAGGCCTCAAGCAAATTGGAATAGAGTTGCTAATAAAGGCCCGCTGGGTAGAAGTGAGGGGTTACAGACCGGAGTGTTAGACGAGGTCTACATAGGTTGTAAACTTCATTTCAATTAGTGATTTCGAGTTCCGAGTGTGGCGCACTATATAGCCCATGGTTTTTCCCAGTGGTTGGGTTTCTACGTATACATCAAGTGTTATTTAAATTCCGCACTATATTACACTTGCTTATATTTTTGACTAGTAGGGGCATTTTCGTAAAATTGACTTGCATGCGAAAATTGGGTAATAATCGTTAAAATCTATTCCCCCCCCCCCCCCCCCTCTAGCTTTATATATAGAACACGCCTCGTATTTGTTTCATATTCTAATTAAGAGAGTCATTAAGGATCTCTTTGAGCTATACAAATTGCAGATCCTCCATAAATTAATTCTAACTTGATAATAATAATTTATTAAAACCATTAACGGTAGCTATATGCATTGATATATTTATTTGAAACCAAGTCCCTATGAAAAAATTCACACATTGATCAAGTAAACTGTTCAATGGTGTGTCAACATGTTCGATCTTATCAAACTTTGATTATTTTGTAAATAAAAAATATTATATTGTTATACTTCATACTTTAAAAAATTAATATGAGACCATGCAAGAATTAAGCAATTGTACACATTTAATAATAATAGTATAACTGCTATATGTTATTTATTTGAAACATATTATGTGCATATGGGAATATGCATGAATTGGGCATTCATATGATATTTGTATAACATTTGTTTTTTGAAAGAAAACTTTATTACTCAGCAAAAGCAAAAACCGCATCATCTTTAATCAAAGTACGAAGCCAACTATGATATCCCTCAATTTCAACATTAAATATGAATGCTTAAATCACTTCATGTGCATATAGGGATATGCATTGTATAATTATAATTTTTTTTGTAATATTGTTATAACTAATAAATTTCAATTAATAAATATAACTACGGGAACATGAATTGAACAATTGTACACATTTAGTAATAACATTATAAATACTATATGTTAATTATTTGAAACATAATATGTGCATATGGGAACATGCATGAATTTGACAATCATATGATATAAACCTTGATTTCCTATATTATTGTGCAAAAGGCATTGGTCAAAAAGTGATGCAAGGTGTATAGTGGACAAAGATGTCGATAGTTGACGAACTCCTTGGAAATTTGACTGAAGGAGTTGAACCAAAATTTCAGCGGGTTATTTCGACATGGTGTCGGAACAACGAACACAAAAAAATGTGAAGGAAAATCTTAGGATGGTTCGTTCCTAAGTGGTTATACCTTGTGGTGGGGTATGTTGATTCTCAGTGAAATTCCCTTAAGTAATAGTGTAAAATATACCTAGAGGGGGGGAGGGTGAATAGGTATAGGCCTAAATCTCTTCCAATATTAAAAATAATGCGGAATATAACAAAGAATATGCACACTTGCTAAGATTTGACAAATGAATTGATTTGACCAAAGCAAGAGTAAATCAATATACAAGATACGCAATCAATGTAAGATATGGAAGATAATGAAAAGTAAAGCGAAAATTGACAAAATGATTTTTACGTGGCAAAACCTCAAAGAGGAAACATCCATGGGTTGATACCACAACCACCGGCAAAGCAATCCATTATATGAAAAGGATTTACACACTCAAGCTATCAACACAAGATATCCGCTCAAGCTATCACCTCCTAATCTACCCTCGGGCTAGTGAACTACCAAGCCTACTTCCTATCCGAGATGTGTCCTACACCTCTAGAAAGCAACTTCCTATCCAAGACGCTCACATCTCTAGGAAGATTTCTTGCTTGTCTATCCGGATCCTCTCGACCCTAGACAAGTCTCCTTGCTTGACTATCCGAGTCCTCCCGACTCTAATCAAGACTTCTTTGCTCTATCCACAAAGCTTCACTCACTTTGCTAGAGACTTCAACCTTACACAAGGTAATGATCTAAGTGATGCAAATGATGCAAATCACAATCAAATAAAGTATGATGATCAATCAAACTCTATGAACATGCTTAGAGATATTCTAGGATATGCTTTCAACACACAATCACAAAAAGAACCTAGAAATCAATGCATGTAAAATCAATAAGAACAAGTCAAGAATATTCAATAAATCACACTATAAACCTTGTTCTTAGAACATGAAATTAAACCTAGAACATGTCATGAGGCACATCACATATAGCATTTCTAGAATCAATTTCAAGGAAAATCAAGTTTAGCAAACTAAGTTCAAATGTGAATCACAATGCTAAAACTCAACAAACAATCAATAATAAAACCCTAGCATATGATCTAACATCCTTCTCAACATATTTCATCAATCAAATAGTATGATTAAAAGAGATGATCAAAGATGAAATGAAAAAGAAGAAGTTGAACATACAAAGTTGAACCACGTACTGAAATCAGTCCACTGGGAAAAATGACGAAGTCAACTGCCTCTAGAAATGCTTGCGGTTTGTAGCTCTTATCAAGACCAACAATTTTGGTTTTTTGATCAATCAATTTCGAGTTCGTATGAGAAAGTTATGATGGAAATAAGAAAACTAAAAATTGAAGATTTCTGCAGAATTTTTCTTAGAAACTTTTCGTCAAGTTGTGTTTGGAGGGAAAGAAAATCATATTTAAATGATTCAAGGAGGGAACAAAAATGACCCAATCGAAGGCGGCTACATCACCAATCCCCGTGGGGGGCGTGTGGGCCACACGGGACCAAAGGGGTGTTCTGGCCGTGGGTCCCACGGCCTCCACACGTGGTGGCCTATGCATGGCCTTTGGCCATGCTTGCCTCTCACGCGCTCCCCTCATGTTCTTCAGCTGTATTCGGGCATCCGAACTCCAATTTCGAATCCATTTTCAGATTACGAACCGAGACTCCCTCACGCACGATGAAGACTACAAAACTTTGAAAAATGATTGAGAAATCATCTTGGAAAACGACAATGAAGTCAACTCAACGAATGAGAATGCAAAGTTTTCATATTAAAACATTCCCTTAGTCTCACAAAGATTTAAATCTCCTCAAGGACCAACCTCCCTTAACATTACCAAGAAAGAATTCTTTCTCCCCCTTAAGACAAGAATTCTCCCCCTTAAGATAAAGTCACAACTAAGCACAAAGAGGAACATGACTCACACAATTGGAACATTTTTCTACACAAGGTGTGAGGTATACAAAATCTCCCCAATATCAAACATGGTGAGGTATACAATTTCTCCCCCTTTTTGTCAAGGAATAGACAAAGGACACAAGAGATAAAGAACGAGATATTAAGCAAACAAATCGTATAGAAAACGAAGTTGAATAAACTAAAGCTCCCCCTTAACATATGCTCCACATATTATCACCAAGTAGATTGTTCACAAGGGACATCACACAATTATACAATCAAGCAATAAGAGAAAATATTTCATAACTTGTCAAAGTCCAAGAGAGAATCATAGATTTTCATTAATCTCTCAAAAATATTCTCACATTGCTAATGAATCAAGCACATAAGCAAAATGTGTGTGTGTGAATGCTTCTCATACATATAGAAGGAGTAATTGTGAAATCAACATGCAAACTCTATCCACACCTATTCATCTAAAGTATTTCCAAAAATAGGTCAAACCGATATTCATCCGGATTTTTGCTTTTAAAAAGAATAGATATCAACATATGAGCGTGTGTGTGTATGTGGCTTGTTTTCCCATTTCTGTTTGTCAACCCGAGCTTTTTCACAATTCTCAACTATACACCATAAGCCTTTCTGTTTTGTTTTGTTTTAGGCTTGAATCAAAGATTATTATTATTTTTTTTTTTATGATTCATTTCAACACTTTTTTGATTTTACTAACAAAAACATATACTCCTCATGGCGACTTTCACTCATCACAATGGCGTAGCCTGATGCAGTAAAATCTGTGTTCAATTTACTAAGAAAGTTCGTTCACTGGGATCGGCGATTCTATCGGTCAAAACCAATTAATCTAGCAAGGATTTAATCTAAGTGCGGAAAACTAAATTGCATAATGCTTTGCTTTGGAAGTTTGTTTAATTCTAAAATTTACCTAAATTATGACTACTTGAACTAAAGACTAAAATTAAATCAAATCAAATATCACACAAAGAATGAATGTATGGAGAGAAATACTAGGGAATCGATGCACCTTTCTTAGACACTCAATGCTCTCAATCAGTCTCAATAAACACCTCAATAGAGTTTAGGGCTTGTTTTGATAATAAACAATTAAGAACGAATCTCCTTCCCACCACTCGCACAAAGGCCATGTGTCAAGTGATGGTAACGAAATCCTTTAGAACAAAACTCTAAGCCAAATCAATGCAACAAGGCCATGCAAACATTAACTTTCAAATCTATTAAGCTTACGATGGAAAAGGCCATTCACATCTAAACCCTAATCTCATGGGATAAACTAAATCACAAATCCATATCAATTGAGGCCACAAAATAATATGAATAAGTAAAGTAGAACAATTAATTCAATAGACAAGACTAAAACTCAATTGATTAACAAAAGATAGACTAATTGATTACATAGAGTTATCCAAAATTGGTTACATCAATCCCCTAGTTAAAGGTTTAGTTACACATCAATGGAGAGAATAAAAACATAGAAGAGATGAAGATAAAACCCATGATGGCGAGATGCTTCTGTCTTGAAATCCCCGTCGTCTTCTTGTTTTCAGTAATCTTCTAATGATGGCATGAATATGAAAGAATGAAAGAATGGTGTTATGAATCTTGATCTGATTGTCTGATAAGGTCGGTCCTTTCTTTTTGCTTTTTTCCTTCTTTCTTTTTATAGGTCTTCAGCAGCTTTGAGGAAACGCGGAGACGGTCCAACGCTTGACGTGCCGCTAGGTGGGCACATGCATGGGCAGCGGAAAATCCAAGACAAACACGCTGGAATGGCTCGCTTGAGGGGTCGCTTGGGAGGTATTTGCCTCTTGGGCGGCATGGGCCGCGGTAAATCACCCTTCTCGACCGCCTGGAGTGCCGCCGATGGTGCATGTGCCTGTTGAGCGGCATGGGCTGCGGAAATTGAGGATTTTGGCCTTTCCTTCATCGTTTGACTCCATCATTTCCAAAATAAGATTAGATCAACGCCTCTATGGAAAGAGACCTGCAACGACTTAACAAACACATCAACCCACCAAAAAAGACCCAAGAAACAAGCATAAACATAGGCAAAATGGGCAAAATATAAGCATAGAATTAGACTGATCAAATACCCCCAAACCTATCTTTTGCTCGTCCTCGAGCAAAACCAAACATTCCTAAACTGAAAAGAAAACTAAATCCTAATAAAGCCACTTTCGCAGGGAACGCGATAGCATTGAGCACATGCTACAAGCCTTTAAACCTCTAGGTGTCCCTAGTAGGAGGAGTGTTGTCTCCTGAGGGTTCTCAGCTATGACACCCACAAACATATCCCACAAAACCAATCATTCGAGATGCAATCGATTAATGCCCAGATTGAAACAATGCATGCAAAAGCCAATAGGTAAAGACTAACATTATGTCACAAATTTGAATGCATTGCTCAATTTAAGATGAAAAGCCCACACTCAAGATATTCAAGCATCAAAAACACTTTCGCCGAATGCCATAGATGTAATTCGCCTCGACTCTAAGCTTCACCAGATATCGCTCATATTTCCCACAGAACCTAGGCAAATTCACTCATCAAGCATATGCGAAAGAAGTTATGCACAAGAAATTCAAATTATAATCGCATATGAATATGTCATTGAAAGAACGCTTGATTTGTATGCAAAGATCTCATGAAAAGAATCAAACATTATGAGCAAGATAACACACACACACTTCTACTTTCATAGCAAGGATAACCAGCAGATCAATTAGACTTTTCATTAGGTTGTAATGGGGCTATTGGGTAAAGGTTAGAAAGGAACGGGATGTAGGAGTTCAAAAACCTAGGATCATTCAGTGAGAGCCTTCAGTTACCTTACGGCTTGGCGCAAGCTCTTAGGTCTTCATTGACTTCCTTTGTTAGTGGAATAATGCCACTTACCATTCATTGATGTCCCCTTAATTCACGATTCTCTTTTGCCCACTCCTTCGAGAGTAGATACAACACTTAAATCCTTTGACATGTTGTGTTTCTTAGATTCTTTTCTCTGGCACACGCAACTCACCATTCATTTTGGTGGCAAATATATATATATATATATATATATATATATATATATATATATATATTTAGACTAAAGGCTACAAAATATACAACCTTGCCTCTTTCATTTGGATTGAATGCAGCTCATTCTTCATTTGACTCATATCAATTTCACACAAATTCTTATGCGAACTCTTCAGCTTCCTTCACAATCTCAAAGCATGATCCCAAGTTAACAGGTATGGCTATAATATGGCTTACATGGGTTACAGTAAATGTGGTAAAGAAAGAAAAGGCAATCAGTGTTTGGCTTCAAACAGGGCTATGGAGCACACACAAAAGGGTAGGAAATATTACAGGCCTTTTAAGTAGTTCATGCACACATAGTCTAAAATCACTTCCACTGATTCGACTTACTCAAGATCAAAGATAACATGTAAAATCTTTTTATGATGAATGCTCTATAATGCTCAATGTTCAACCTATAGAGATAGAGATCAAATCTAATGCTAAGAACCTACTGAGTGTTTAAAGAATAGAAACAAAATAATCCCTCATATATGTCATTTATGTACGCACTTTGGCTTAGTGAACTCACAGGGTAGTCTCCACTATTAATCATGGCAATCCAACTATGCATCCTATCCACTATCACATCAAGAGCATGTCATAAGTTATGAAAAATGCAATGCAATACTCTAAGCGGCAAGATGTTAGTTTAAACCCAGTGATTTAAGCATATCATTTCAAAGTCATATACCAAAACATCTCATCAAAGTTAATGCAGGAACGACAGACTCAAAACAACGACACACCCCCAAACCTAAACTCGACATTGTCCCCAATGTTGACAATCGAGAACAGACAGACAAAGAAAAATAAAAGCAAATAAAAGTGCAAAAAGAAAATCCATAGCCTGCTAATCTCCTCCCTCCGCATCTGAAAGCTGTAAGATCTCGGTCCCCTGGTCGGAGTCTATCTGGTCATCCTGCATCAGCTCCTCGTCATCAAAGTTCAAGATCGGGGTCCGCTGGTCAAAGGTCTGCGGCTCGAATCCCGATCCGCCAGCTGCAAAAGGATCTTGGTCAGGAATAGGGGTCTGAGACGGTGCTCCACTCCCACTAGCCACAGAAAACCGGCTAGTCATCATCCCGCGCAACTCCTCTATGCTCGTCTCGACAGTGTCAAAACGAGCATCCATCCGTCCCTCTAACTGCCCGAAACGCAAATCCATGTGAGTCTGCATAGCCTGCAAAAGAGTGGTAAATGGATCACCTCCTGGCTGAGCTCCGCCTATCTGAGCGGCATCTGGCGCCCCTTGAGGCTGGTCCTGTAAAAGTGCTGCTGCCTTAGCCTCTCGCTCCTCCCGGCGACGTCTTCTCTCCCTATAATTTCCAATAGGAGGAAGGCCCCTAAGGACTAACTGCTGGCTCCAGTTCGTCGAGTTCATCATACTCGGGTCATGATTCTCTAACCCTGCACTCACATCAATGCCTGCCTGTCTACAGAAAGCAGTGATCAAACACGGAAAAACCATGGATTGGTCATCGTGCGCACTAGCGTCATGAATGGCATTGAAAATCACCCGTCCTATATTGATAGGGCCACCTGTCCATAGACGGAGCAACACACGGGCCTGGTCATAAAAGATCTCTGTACGGTGCTGGGATGGCATCAGTGAGTATGTCAGGAAAAGGTTCCAAAAGGCAACATCAGCATGCGTGTCGCGTTGGTATAGCTTCACTAATGTACCCCATTCCTCCTGTCCATCCATCCTAAGGCCTGCAGCCACTCTCCCTCTGTAAGGGTCAAGATCTGCAATATATTCTATTCCTCGACCATGACTGATAGCCACTTCCGGAGCGTCAAAGTACTGATTAATTGCCTCCGGAGTTATAAGAACCTCAACACCCTGCACTAAAACTGGGTCTCCAACAAACAGTCTCTCTGGTACAGCACTAGTATAATATTCTGCCACAATCCCCCTGTTCGGCCTTGGTGGGCGTGCAACATATCCACCCCATCTGCGGTCTGCAACCATCTGTGGAATAGGTGTCTGTACCAAACTCTCAACATCAATACCCCTCTCAATAATCCAAGGTCGCCTAAGGAAGTCGCTGAAACGATTCCTAAAGTCCTTGTTCTGCGCTTGCTTTGGCAATGCCTTCTGTTTCCCCTTATCGGACGTACTGACCCGAGGACGCTTCCCATGAGCAGTCCTTGCCATCTGCAGATAACATAAGCCAAAATAACACAACAAGTTTCTACCAAAAATTCGGCAGCATTCCGTTTCAAATTTCGTCTCCAAATATACACAAAAGTGCCAATTAAGTCCAATAATCACAAGCAAATCCATCTAAATACAACCTATCATTCAAATCAATTCAATCATGGCAACATTATTCAAGCAAAAACATTCAAACTCTCCTAAGAACAAAGAATTTCGGAATTCCCTAAATACCAAGTGAAAACACAAACCAATAACTTAATCATGCTAAATATCTCAATTTGAACAAAGCCCATTGGTCATTAAAACTCAGAATCCGAATTTGAGCACTAAAAACTCTCAATCTCTTCATACCACATTGTAGAACCAAACTTCATAAGTTAATGCCATTGAAGCAAAATAGAAGAGAGAGGAGGAGACATACCTTGTAGTCTAATTAGGAGAGGCGGAACCTTGGAGAGCAATTTAGAAGAGAAGAAAAGAAAGTGGAGGGAAAAGAGAACAAGAGAAAACGCAGCAGCTGTGGGTCAAGTGAGACCCACTAGGCTGCTCGTCAGTTATAAATAGTAGGGTAAATTTTGCACCTACCGCTGATGAGGCACGCTGCATGTGCAGCGGTCCGTCCAGCGGTAAGGTGTAATGTTGCTTACCTGGAGAGTCCAAACGCACCGTTTATTTAATGGATCGCTGGTCGTACCGCTTGCCAGGTACATGCAACATCAGCGGCACCTTCAGTGAGCCAGACCAGTGTTGTCAACATTCCAGGATCGTGGCTCGTGCATCCGCCTCTTGAGCGGTCTAGGCAGCGAGCCATTCCAGTGAGAGTCAGGTCTTCATTAACCGCGGCCCATGCACTGTCCTCTTGAGCGGTCTAGGCAGCGAGCCATTCCAGTGTTGCAACGTTGAGTGTACCGCGGCTCAGGTATAGGCACCATGAGCGGCACCTTTAGCGGTAATTCCCAATTTTGTGCAGTTCTAACCTGGTTTGATCAAGGCAAACAAACACACACGTGAAACATATCTGCTCACAGCCCAACATAACTAGAAATTCCGACTCACCCTAATTACTGACTCAAATTAATCTAAATAAAATAACGAAATGAAAAAAAGTTACCTAGGTGGGTTGCCTCCCACCAAGCGCTGTATTTAGCGTCTAGGCAAGACGTGTGAGAGCGTTACGGCTCTATAAGCACGGAATCCTCCAATCGAATGACAGTTCTGAAATCCGTAATGTAAGGCTTTACCCTATGCCCATTTACCTTAAACTTGTTGCCATTCGTCTCGTTTTGCACTTCTACAGCTCCGTGGGGAAAAACTTGTGTAACCCTGAATGGTCCAAACCATCTGGACCTCAACTTACCGGGAAACAGCTTCAGCCGGGAGTTGAACACCAGCACCTGCATACCAGGACGAAGGTCTTTATGCACTATCATCTTGTCATGTATCAACTTAGTCTTTTCCTTGTACAGTTTTGCACTCTCATACGCCTCTAAGCGAAATTCGTCGAGTTCACACAGCTGAAGTTTCCTCTCCTCACCGGCTTTGTCATAATCAAAGTTCAACTTTCTGACTGCCCATAAGGCTCTATGCTCTAGTTCTACTGGAAGGTGACACGCTTTCCCAAAGACCAACCTATATGGACTCATCCCAATAGGCGTTTTGAAAGCTGTCCTGTAAGCCCACAATGCATCATCTAACTTCAAAGCCCAATCCTTTCGAGTGGAATTAACAGTCTTCTCTAGGATACACTTTATTTGTCTGTTGCTGACCTCAACCTGTCCTGAAGTCTGTGGGTGGTATGGTGTAGCAACCTTATGCCTTACACCATATTTCTTCAAAAGTGCAGCAAAGGATCTGTTGCAAAAATGCGTACCTCCATCGCTAATGATGGCTCTAGGGGTCCCGAATCTTGCAAATATCGTCTCCCTCACAAATTTCACCACAGTTTGACCGTCATTATTCCTTGTGGCCTTTGCTTCTACCCATTTTGACACATAATCAACCGCTACCAAGATGTAACTATTACCACACGATGGTGGGAATGGTCCCATGAAATCTATGCCCCAGACATCAAAAAGCTCTATTATCAAATCTCCAGATAAGGGCATCTCATTTCGCTTACTTATACTCCCTGTACGTTGACATCTGTCGCATGCCAAACAAAACCGGACTGCATCTTTGTGTAACGATTCCCAGAAAAATCCAGATTGCAACACTTTCAACGCTGTCTTTCTTGCACCAAAATGTCCTCCACAGTGTAGATCGTGACAAAATTTCAGAACGTCTTTCTGCTCTGACTCCGGAACACATCTTCTTATCACAGAATCGGGACCATGAGTGTACAAATAAGGATCATCCCAAAAGTATTTTTTCGCTTTTGTAATGAACCTTTTTCTCCCTTGTGAGTTCAATTCCTCTGGTACTACCCCACTTACCAAATAGTTAACCAGATCAGCATACCATGGCTCACTATCGTTCACAGCCAACAGTTGTTCATCCGGAAACTTCTCATGCAATGGCAATTTGTCTACCTCATCCGGATTTGCCTGTACTAACCTGCTTAGATGATCAGCAACCACGTTCTCACTACCTTTCTTGTCTCGTATCTCCAAGTCAAATTCTTGTAGTAGGAGGATCCACCGAATCAATCTAGGTTTGGCATCCTTTTTCTGAAGAAGAAAACGAAGGGCTGCATGGTCTGAATATACAATGACTTTGGCGCCCACCAAGTACGTCCGAAATTTCTCCAATGCAAAAACTACTGCTAGAAGCTCCTTCTCAGTTGTTGAGTAATTTAACTGGGCGTCATTTAAGGTTCGAGAAGCATAGTATATCGCGTGCGGAACCTTATCTACCCGCTGCCCCAAAACTGCTCCAATGGCATAATCTGAAGCGTCACACATTAATTCAAAGGGCAATTCCCAATTGGGGGAAATTATCACTGGCGCGGTGGTTAATGCACTCTTCAAAGTGTTAAAAGCTACCATGCACTCCTCACTGACCTCAAAATCAATTTCTTTCTGTAGGAGCAAACACAAGGGCCTCGTTATCTTCGAAAAGTCCTTTATGAATCGTCTGTAAAAACCTGCGTGCCCAAGAAACGACCTCACATCCTTCACGGATTTTGGAGGCTGTAAACTACTGATCACCTCCACCTTAGCTTTGTCCACTTCAATTCCTCTTCTTGAAATCACATGTCCGAGAACTATCCCTTGTTGTACCATGAAGTGGCACTTTTCCCAGTTCAACACCAAGTTGTTCTCTTCGCATCTCTTAAGGACCAAGGTAAGGTTGTGCAAACACAAATCAAATGAATCCCCAAACACTGAGAAGTCATCCATGAATACCTCAATGATTTCTTCCAACATATCTGAAAATATTGACATCATACACCTCTGAAAAGTACCCGGAGCATTGCAGAGACCAAACGGCATTCTTCTATATGCAAACGTCCCAAATGGACAAGTGAAAGTAGTTTTTTCTTGATCATCCGGTGCGATAGCTATCTGATTGTAACCTGAGTACCCGTCGAGGAAACAATAATGACTATGCCCTGCTAATCGCTCAAGCATCTGATCTATGAAAGGAAGAGGAAAATGGTCTTTTCTGGTAGCAGTGTTCAGCTTCCTGTAGTCGATACACACCCTCCACCCTGTCTGAAGCCTCTGTGGAACCAACTCATTCTGCTCATTGCGAACCACGGTAATACCTGATTTCTTAGGAACCACGTGAATCGGACTGACCCATTTACTGTCTGATATGGGATAAATTATCCCCACTTGTAGAAGTTTCAGGACCTCTTTCTTCACTACCTTTTTCATTATCGGATTTAATATCCTCTGAGCCTCTCTTGACGGTCTAGACTCTTCTTCGAGAAATATCTTGTGCATGCAAATTGTTGGACTGATTCCCTTGATATCTTCAATTGACCATCCTATAGCTGACTTGTGTTTCTGTAGAACCCCAATGAGCCTTTCTTCCTCATTACTCTGCAATTCTGAAGCAACAATTACCGGGTATGTCTCATTCGCACCTAGATACACATACTTCAGAGTTGTTGGTAACTCCTTGAGTTCCAACTTTGGTAGTGGATCATTGGCAAAACTGACAGTTGAAATTTGGAAGTCTTCAACTTCTTCTTCAGCTAGTTCAGAACTATCTTCAGTCTTTTCGTCTTGATCGTCCCAATCCCAATCCGCCAAATCCTCATCCTTGAATATTCCATCAATCCCAGGGTCTAAAACCTCGATGAATGAACAATCATCAGCTCCGGCAGGGTATGATGATGCTTCAAACAGTTTGAACTCCACTGTTTCATCTAACACTGTCATTGAAAGTTTTCCATTCTGCACATCAATAAATGTCTTTGCTGTGGCCATGAACGGTCTACCCAGAAGAACAGGTCTCATGTTAGTCTCTTTACTTACGTCCTCCATGTCTAATACCACGAAATCCGCTGGAATAATAAGCTTTCCAACTTGGACCAGTACATCTTCAACATTCCCTCTCGGATATCTTACTGAACCATCTGCTAACAGAAGTGACATTGTGGTAGGCTTCAACTCATTCAAACCTAACTGCTTGTAAATAGAATAAGGCATCAAATTAATACTAGCACCTAAATCTAGCATTGCTCTTTCAAGTTGGGTACCTCCTACTGTGATATTGATGCAGAAACTGCCCGGATCTTTCAATTTGGGAGGAAGTTCCTTTTGCAAAACTGCACTAGCACTGCCTGCTATATATTCCTGATGATTCGGTCCAAACTTCTGCCTGTTGGTGTGAAGGCTCTTGAAAAATTTCGCATATGCGGGCATCTTTTCTATCATCTCAAGAAGAGGTAAGTTCACATGTACCTTGGACAGAACATCAAAAATCTCTTTGAATGCCTTACTTAGCTTGTCCCTTTTAAGTCTCCTAGGAAAAGGAATTGGTGGAACATATGGAGGGGGTGGAATATAAGGGTCTGACGATTTGTGTAAACCCGAGGTCTTCTTTGGTGGTGGATCTACCACTACCTCTTCTTCTTCTCTATCCTCCTTCGCACTCACCTCTTTTGATCCCCTGGTGTCCTCTTTCTTTTGCCCTCTAACAACTTCAGTGTCTAACACTCGCCCACTTCTCAACACAGTCAATGCCTTGGCTTGTTCTGATTGACTAGGGAACCTTCCTGGTTCATTCTTGCGAACTGCGTCGACTATTTATCCCATCTGTGTTTCTAAATTTTTAATGGATGACTCAACATTGTTAATTCTCTGATTTGTATCACGTGAGAAGCGCTCTGTATTCTCAGCAAGGGATGTCACAATATCTTCCAAGGATCTCTTCTTCGGCTGATAGGTGGTACTGTCTCTATTTGTAGCATTGTTCCATTGTTGAGGTTGACTATTGGAACCTTGCCCTTGGTAATTGCCTCTGTTGTACCCTCCTTGAGTTGTTCCCTGAGTATTCGGTTGAATGAGCTGATGACTATTAAGAGCAGTGTTGGGGTCAGAATAAGATAAATTTGAGTGGTTACGCCATCCAAGATTGTAGGTGTTCGAGTAAGGATCGTTTCTCCCTCTTTGGTAATTGAAAGCTTGAACCTCCTCTGTCTCAAATGGTATCCCGTCTCCATCTTGCACTGAGTTCACCCCTCCTTGCTGTTGATCCCTATTCGAGTTCTGGGCCATCATAGCTTGTATTTGCTTAGCTAGATTCGCCATCTGAATTTCCACCCCAGTTGTCTGGTTGACTTCATACTTTCCTCCCTTTCTGACAGTTGAACTTCTATGCTGGGAGTTTAGAGCCAAAGTTTCATAGATCTCAGCAATCTCTAAAGCAGATTTCCTGGTAATGATACCCCCACAAGCGTTGTCAACAATGTTTTGTGTGAAAGGTGTCAATCCATCATAAAAAGTGCGGACTTTGTACTCCTCTGTCACCATGTGAGGGGGAATTTGATCTAACAGCTCCTTATATCGCAACCATGCTTCATGGAACAACTCACCATCTTCTTCACTGAAACTAGCTATCTTGATCCGGACTTCTTTTGCTTTTGAAGCAGGGAAACATCTGTTGAAGAATGCAGTGCACACGTCAACCCATGATCTCAAAGATCCTGCCCTTACTGAATTGTACCACTTGATGCCCTTGTCCTTCAAACAATACCAAAAACACCTCATCCTTAACTGCTCTTCTGTCAATCGGCCCATCGGGAAATTCCCTACGGTAGCTTGATAGTTCTTCATAAACTGGAGGCAGTCTTCTGTTGCCAAGCCGTGAAAAGATGGCAGCATATTTAAATGGCTACTCCTCAACTCATAACTCCTGGCTACGGCATCTAACACAACTGGCTGAGGTTGGTCTCCCAGCATAGGCTGTCCAGACTCTATCATTATTCTGATACCATCTTCTAGTGCACGTCTTGGAGAACCCGGTAGATTGTCTCGAACTTCCTGTCTATTTTGAACACCTTGTTCATCATGAACCTCTCTTTCAGCTCGAATAACCCGGTCACGTTGCTCACCATGATCACCCATGTCCTCACCAAAAGGATCTAACTCTTCGAACTGTCTAGCAACCCGGCCTACTCGGTCAATCTCGTCGTTAGCAGGGATCAGAATACCTCCAAGCGAACGAAGTCCGTTCATACACCTGTAAAACCTGAAACACCAAAAACACAACTACCACGAGATAAAAAGAAACAAAAGAAAAAACTAAAACTAAAAATAAAATCTAATGACACACACTACCTAACTTAAACTAACTAGATTCAACTAATAAAATCTATACCAATCCCCGGCAGCGGTGCTAAAATTGATGCAGTAAAATCTGTGTTCAATTTACTAAGAAAGTTCGTTCACTGGGATCGGCGATTCTATCGGTCAAAACCAATTAATCTAGCAAGGATTTAATCTAAGTGCGGAAAACTAAATTGCATAATGCTTTGCTTTGGAAGTTTGTTTAATTCTAAAATTTACCTAAATTATGACTACTTGAACTAAAGACTAAAATTAAATCAAATCAAATATCACACAAAGAATGAATGTATGGAGAGAAATACTAGGGAATCGATGCACCTTTCTTAGACACTCAATGCTCTCAATCAGTCTCAATAAACACCTCAATAGAGTTTAGGGCTTGTTTTGATAATAAACAATTAAGAACGAATCTCCTTCCCACCACTCGCACAAAGGCCATGTGTCAAGTGATGGTAACGAAATCCTTTAGAACAAAACTCTAAGCCAAATCAATGCAACAAGGCCATGCAAACATTAACTTTCAAATCTATTAAGCTTACGATGGAAAAGGCCATTCACATCTAAACCCTAATCTCATGGGATAAACTAAATCACAAATCCATATCAATTGAGGCCACAAAATAATATGAATAAGTAAAGTAGAACAATTAATTCAATAGACAAGACTAAAACTCAATTGATTAACAAAAGATAGACTAATTGATTACATAGAGTTATCCAAAATTGGTTACATCAATCCCCTAGTTAAAGGTTTAGTTACACATCAATGGAGAGAATAAAAACATAGAAGAGATGAAGATAAAACCCATGATGGCGAGATGCTTCTGTCTTGAAATCCCCGTCGTCTTCTTGTTTTCAGTAATCTTCTAATGATGGCATGAATATGAAAGAATGAAAGAATGGTGTTATGAATCTTGATCTGATTGTCTGATAAGGTCGGTCCTTTCTTTTTGCTTTTTTCCTTCTTTCTTTTTATAGGTCTTCAGCAGCTTTGAGGAAACGCGGAGACGGTCCAACGCTTGACGTGCCGCTGGGTGGGCACGTGCATGGGCAGCGGAAAATCCAAGACAAACACGCTGGAATGGCTCGCTTGAGGGGTCGCTTGGGAGGCATTTGCCTCTTGGGCAGCATGGGCCGCGGTAAATCAGCCTTCTCGACCGCCTGGAGTGCCGCCGATGGTGCATGTGCCTGTTGAGCGGCATGGGCTGCGGAAATTGAGGATTTTGGCCTTTCCTTCATCGTTTGACTCCATCATTTCCAAAATAAGATTAGATCAACGCCTCTATGGAAAGAGACCTGCAACGACTTAACAAACACATCAACCCACCAAAAAAGACCCAAGAAACAAGCATAAACATAGGCAAAATGGGCAAAATATAAGCATAGAATTAGACTGATCATAGCCCTTTCCTACATTAGGTGACTGCACAATCAAGGTGTGTAGCCCTTTCCATGTGGATGCTCGTTGATTACTATGAAGTGCCGAAGTAAAATGGATACATATTGTTGACGGTGATTTTTGGATCGTTGAAAAGTCAACCGTCAAACAATAACGCGTAGGCAGATCAAAGCTTTAACCAAACTAGGGTTGAATAATCAAAGCCTCTTTCTCCACGTGGATGTGATACGATTCGTTCGTATTTGAGAATAGTAATGTAGAAAAGCAAGAAATAAAGAATAAATCAAACATAACACATGTTTTACGTGGTAAAACCCCAAGGCGGGGAAACATCCACGGTGCCGGTGACGGCGAGAAGAGATTCACTATGAATAGAATAATTACACACTCAATACTCGCTTTTCTCTTAGATAATTGTTTATGTTTTGTATCTTTTTTCTTATGTAAGTGTAAATCGCTTATCATGTCCCCTCTTATAATGAGTACATGGTTGTATTTATATGGTTCGATCTAGGGTTGCCCTAGTTCTTGTCGTATAAGTGGTGGATTCATTAATTAGAATCTTTGTAGGATTCCGGTAGAGTAGACCAATTAGGACTCATTTCCGGTTTGGTGCTTATCCTTCTGGAAGCTTCTAATCCTTTTCGGATTAGACTTCTCTGGTATTGGAGAGGAAATAGGGATATTTCCTTACTGGAATATTATCCTGAGATTTTGTATCTATGCAGATCTCTTCCTGATATTGCGTATCTTAGTAAGGCTGTATTTCCCGTCTTTGGCTGAGCAGATTCTTGGCCGAGCAGATTCCTGGCCGAGTAGATTTCTGGCCGAGTAAAGATCTTCGGCGAGCAGGATCTTCGCTCATTAATATCTCTTTAACTAGACTAATTTACTTGGCGCATACGCTTCTAACTTCCATATTTAGTTTTCTTGATGACGTGTCCATACCTAGTGACGTGTCCTTGGTCAGCGTTCCTTTCATTGACCGGTTGACTTTGGATGACGTGGAATTACTGTACTTCCGTATTAACCGCTATCTTTGCTGACGTGTCATGCTGACGAAAATATACACAACACATATCATAGGTCATCTATCATGTACTTAGCAATAAACTTCTAGATGCATCCATTATCTACACATATTCAACCACAAAAACTCAAAAACTAAAACAATAAGAGAAGCATTAGTGCACTTTTCAAAAATAAGATTTTCAAGCTCAAGTGCATGATCTAGAAACAATAAGAGATATTTATTTAAGATCACTACTTCTCAAGTGAGTAGCTCTCAAAGATAAAGATATTCAAATAAAGTTTTGCTCATCAAGCCACTCACAATCACACAAAGACATCAATCAACACAAATCATGCCAATGGACATTCTAAGAGTTTTAAACCTCTCTTTGTCCAAGGGCTTTGTGAACAAGTCCGCAAGTTGATTTTTAGTAGGCATATGCTCTAGAGTAACAATAGAATGTTCAACTAGATCTCTAATGAAATGATGCCTAATGTCTATGTGCTTTGTGCGGGAGTGTTGAATCGGATTTTTAGAGATGTTAATGGCACTTAAGTTATCACAATAAAGTGTCATTTTTCCTTGTTCTATATCATAATCCTTAAGGATTTGTTTCATCCAAAGTAGTTGTGTGCATGCATTTCCGACCGCAATCATACATACAATAACACATATCATGATTAAGATCAATGTGAACAATTATCATCAAAAAGATCTTAAATGAGCAAATGTCAATGAGAACCATAAGAACACTATACTATTTTTCTAATATGACATGCTTCATGAAATAGTGCAAACAATGAGTTGAGAGATGAAAAATCAAGTAAGCAAGCAATGTGATATAGAGATACCTTTGCGAGCTATTTTCCATCAAATGTAAAGTCTTCACCCTTTTTATGAGTCCTCTTAGCTTGTTTGTCCTCACGACAACAAGTTGTTGGTGTGTCGTTCCAAGAGACTAAAGACTATGCATTTCAACTCAAACAAAAACAAAAATTGACTTTCTCTAAAAGTCATAACAAGATTGTTACCATATAGATTTCATAAAAACAACTTCTCAAAAAGTTAATCAATAGATTTCGACCATCATAGCAAATATGTGAGATAGCTAAGTTCATGTCAAGTTATATAGAAACAAAGCTAGATAGCTAAGTTACATAACAACTTGACACTAATCTTAAAGCTAACTCACATGTGCAACTTACTCTAATGGTAAGAGCACTCACCCTTGAACAATTTGGTCTTGGGTGAACCTACACAAACACTATCAAGATTCTTATTGACAACAATGTTGAAACTAGAATAAAGTTCTACCATTTCTTGATTCACAAGAATATCATTGATACTTTTCTTTTCAACATTACTAGCAACACATGCATTGTCAATTTTTACAAGGTTTCCATTCTTCACAATCCGGACATTCTTAACATGCTCTTTTGACATTATCATGCTTTTCATACTAAAAAGCTTTAGCATGCTTAAATGAAGTTCAATCTCTTTATCCCTAGATGCATTTCCTATTTCGTAATATTCAATATATTCAAAGCACTTGGGCTTGATATGACCTACGGTATTGCAAAAATGACATATGGGAACAAAATGAGAAATTTTACCTTTTGGGATTGGAGAAGCACAAATGGGAGTTTCAAGGGGTACCTTGTTCTTCAATTTGTTCTTGGTCTTGGAACGTCTCTTCTTAGGAGCTTTCATGTCAACAATGACATTATCCTTGCTTGTAGGAAGTGATGCTTCTATGAGCTTCTCCTCAACTACCAAGTCACTTGAGCCTCCTAAAGACAAACTAGAGATAATCCTATCCCTTTCAAGAACAATCCCTTCAACTTCTCTAAGCTTCTTGGCAAGAGCATTCTTTTCACCTAAGAGCCTTTGAGTTGTTGAAACAAACTCATCCACTTGTAATTTGATCAAATCATTCTTCTCATCCACCTCACTTAAAGCTATCTTCAAACTATCTTCAAGACACTTCACCTTAGCCAAAAGATCAATATAGGTAGGATTCTCACTTAAGCACACTTGATGATTTGTATCAACCTCATTGTCTAATAAATCTTGACAAACATTCTCTAGGATAGAATGAGAAGCCGTGAAGGTAACAAAGTTGCTCACAAGCTCTTTATCACTAGAAGACTCATCTCTAGAGCTCTCCTCCTCACTAGAGTCCTCATCATTTACCCATATGGTCTTTGGAGCACTAACACTAACATCATGATCATTTCTTACGGCAATAGTATATTTAGAAGATAACACATCAACAATCTTCTTTATAAAGATATTACTCATGTTAAACATATCATTATTGCCATCAACAAAAATATCATCAAAACTATGAATATGATCATGTGAAACACTCTTTTTCAACCAAATCTTCTTGACATTCTTCTTCACATGATTATCATTAACATGCACAACATTCAAAGAGTTATCATTAGAAATATGTTTAGAAGAATGACTAGGAACATTTTTCACATCATACTTTTTAATCTAAGCTTTCCTAGTATGTTCCTTTACAAGATTATTGGCAATGTGCACAAGATCCAAAGGCTTCTTGGTAGCTATGGAAGTGCTCTTCTTGTGAGACACTTTGGTTTGTTTACCTAATTGACAAGGTTCACAAACACTTTCTAGCTTACTACCACGACCAGGTAGACCTCTAACAATGCAACCTTTTTCAAGATTCTTTATGTCCTTAAAGTTCATGTGGCCCAAACGTTGATGCCACAAATCAAGCTTGTTGCACTTATGTGCCATGTTGCAAGTTAAAGGGTCTATCTCAAGACAATAGCAATTGTCTATAGACCGTTTGATTTTTAGGACAACCTTGCCTTTATTATCAATTATAGTGCACACATCTTTGTTAAAGCTAACTTCCTTAAAGATTTCACACAAGTGAGTAATTCTTATCAAGTTAGCTTGTAACCCATCAACATACAAAGTGTTTCGAAGTTTAGGCAATCCGGGGATACATATTGTTCCATTGCCTAGAACTTTCTTTTTGGTACCATCACCAAAAGTGACCCATCCTCTATTCTTTAAAACAAGAATCTTAAAGAACTCTTTGTTCCCGGTCATGTTCCTAGAGCAACCGCTATCTAGGTACCAAGAGTAGGAGAAGTTGGCCCTTAAAGCATATTGTGCAACATGACATTTAGATGTGTCTTTTCTAATCCACACATTTTTCACAACCTGCCTCTCACTCTTACTTCTAAGATGCTTTGACTCAATGTTAGGATTTTTAACATGCACCTTGACCTCATTTGTCACATTTTCAAAAATATCAAGCAAAGCATTATCAACTTTCTTATGCATAGTAGAGTGAGGCACAACACAAGATTTAACAAGCAAGTCATCAACAACATCCTTCACAACATGCTTTTCCAAGGTCTTCCTAGGTCTATTTCTATATCCATACATGGATGATTGCCTAGGTCCATTCAAAGACATATCATGAAAATCATTATCAAGTTTGCATTTCCGAATATACTCAAAGCATCTTAGTCGAATATGTCCTACCATATTACAATGATGACAAATAGGAAAAAATTTGAGAAATTTACCATTTGCATTTGTTTCCAACTCCTTTGTGTTAGGATTATGCTCAATAGCAAGAGTGTAATAGTGTTTTTGACAATCTATTCATATTAATAATGTGATTTCTGGTTTAACAAATCTTATAGCATTTATAGTTCAATTATTATAATTGTCAAAAGTAAATAATCATAAGGTCAAAAGACTATGAGAAAAGAAGAATTGTTCGTACATCTGGATATGTATGAGGTAGACACAATTCTTTAGTTAGTCTTGAATAATATTCACAACTTAAGTTAAAGGTTGGGCACCTTTATCTTGTTAAAGTTGTAGAATTCTTTTGCTAGCATTTGAGTGGGATCAAATGAGTTATGATGAGTCTGAAATCATCGGAGGGTCTTCGAGTAAAAGAATCTAGTGGACTGGGTGCATTGAACTGGATCACAATGAAATACTTTATCTAGAACCGTCAATAGATAATAGTCTTTTCATTATCAGGACAATCGGAGAGTCTATCTTAATCCTGAGATAAATGATGGACTTATGGTTGCAAGTGGTATCATTTGAGTTATCAATGAGTACGATTATATAGCATAGTCTATCCTCGATAGTTTGGTGATATTCATTTGTTAATCGATAGAGGACTTCATTTATAGATATGGACATCATGGCTCCATTTATTAAATGAGAGTAGAATATCATCATATGGATGTTTTGAGGTATTGGATATTGAATCTTAACGTTAAGTTTTCAATAGAGTCTATTGAAACATGGCTTCTGGACAAGTCAAAATATCCAAGTTCAAAATGTGATCATATGAGTAAATATGGTAACTTGGAGAGCTATAGGCAGTCTATGAGCTCTTGGCGATTACTGATATTCTTCACGAGGATACACCATCTCCAATAAGATTGTCTAGGGTACGAATGAGAAATATTTACTTATTCCATCTTTATTTAAGAGTGCAATTTTAGTTCTTTAGTGGAATGAACTAAAATTAATTGATTGAACCTAAGTGAATCATTTGTTGATTGTGATTGAGTTATGTCTATTGGAGCTTAAATTTAGATAGGCTCGCCAAGATCCCCAATCCACACGTACTTGCATGAATCACTTGATATATTCTACCGGACTAATTATGGGTCCATCTAGAATTGTATTAAGGCATGTGGACTTGTTTCTTTTAGTAAGAATGGGCCTAGTTCACATGTGGGCCTTTTATTAAGGTCCAATGGATTTAATAAAATAGAAAAACAATATATAGATATATTAATATATATGGCACATGGCCGAGATATATATATGATATTATATTGTTTTATTTTTATTATTTAATTAAATGAGAATTAATTAATTGATTGATTAATTATTTAATTAAGAACCAAAATCTTTTTCTGACTAGGAAATATGTTTCTTAGTAGTATACTATTGTGGTAGTATAATTAAAATAAAAGACTTTATTTGGTAAGTAGATAAATAAGGGATTTATTTATCTAGTCAAATAAGGAAGTCTTTTATATAGTCACAAATACACTAAAGAGTCGGATTAGGGTTTGTATTTTATATATATGCATGAATGCATGCGATATATATATACATATATGCATGCGGAATGCAAGTAACATATATGCATGAATGCATGCGGAATATATATGCATGAATGCATGCGGAATATATATACATAAATGCATGCGGAATGCAAATAAAAATAGATGTATGCATGAATACATGTGAAAGAAATATATGCAAATTGATTTCATGCAGAGATATATGCAAATTGATTTCATGCAGAGATATATATAAATAATATATTGTGCAAGTATATTAGCACGATATATATATACAATATATTAGGCTAACCCTAGAGTTCTTGCTTGAGAGAGTTTTTTCTTTTGCTAGAGAAAAATAGAATCCAACTCTTAGACTAGTGTGATTTTCAGCCAAGAGGAATAGAGAGAAAAGTTTGTTCTTATTTCGATAGTGCACTAGTTACTTTTACATCAAAAGGTTTTGTGCACAATTTCGAATAAGGTTCACGCGAGTTTCGATCTAAAGATTGTGAATTCAAAAGTGACCGGAACATTCTTTGTAGCCTCTTGGAATTTGTTGTGACTAACGAAAAAGAAAAAGTTTTGTTAATCCATCCTCAGGTACACAATTCAAAGAGAAGGGAGACCACACTCCTAGGTGATTCACGTTTGTGATTGGATTGGAAGATCTTGCGGATTACCATCGACGCAATGTCAATCGGATCACGCGACAAAGGTATGATATCTTTAGTATTATATGTTAATTAATTAGAGGGTTAAGGTTCAAATTATGGAAAAATTTTAAACTATACTAAACTCCTTTTTTAGTCTCGCTTCCGCTGCGTTAACCGTATTTTTCCCTACAATTGGTATCAGAGCCTGGTTGTACCCTTTTAATTAATTAACGTATATATACGTGAATCGATTTCTTTTTATTGTGATTATGCATGTTTAGAAAGAGATGGCACTCTAGGTATTCGCATATATAATTACATGTGAATGTATGGATTTATATATGTTATTATTTTATTATGTGGATTGTTATTGCTCGATTTTGGTCCTAGATTTTCAATGTAATTTTTGTTACGGAATTGTAACAAGAAGGGTGGTCTAACATCGCCATAATTCCTTCTTGGTAGTTGCTAGGTTTTCTTTTAATTTTATTTTTTTAGTGCAGTAATTTTACTGCAGTTTTTTTATATAATTTTATGTGCAGTGTTTTTTTTTTTTTGTAAAAGTACTGCAGTGAATAAAAAAAAATAAAAAAAATACTGCAGTATTTTATTAGTTTAAATACTGCTGTAGTATGTTCGAGTAATGAAGATTCGAAGACTTGAAGAAAAGGGAAGCAACCGGAACCAAGAACGAGCATCGTGCGCACCCTAGGAGTGGATTGGGCTGCGCATGGCAAGCCCAAATCTTGGTGGGCTGCGCACGGCAGCCCTATGTGGCCTCATGGGCTGCGCACAGCAGCCCCTTTGTGGGGTTGTGGGGTGTGTTCGCCCATGGGAGGAAGCCGAGGGAGGAAGCCGAGGGATAGGCGTATGGTTGATGGCCACTTGAAGATCTTGTATTCCTAAACAATTGTAATTTACTTGCTTTTCTAGGATGGACCAAAATTGTTGCTATTTATTTTTTGCATAAATATTACAATATTTGTTATTGTATGATAACATGACATATAGAATAAGAGTGCCACTCATATATCTCTTTTGGTATGAACATGCATTGAATGATTTAGGTATCTAAATTGGCATCTAGATAACTTGGTAAATCATTCTATGGGATTTAATCATACGCCTTAAATAATTGAGTGGGAGAAGGTGTTTTGTAACACCTATGGCCTCCAAGGTTAGTTGAGCTTTATTATTTATTGGTAATCCCCCCAAGGGGCGTCCATGAATGGAATTTAGCAACATACTTCCTTACAAGGATAGACTAGACAATGGACTCAAACGAGATCTACTCCCCAAGGAGGGATTTTCGTGAGAGAAAATTTAGGGTCGAGATCTTGGTAACACACTCAATGTAATTTTATTGATATCCTCCCAAGAGTTCTTGTCAGTAAAATTGCAAGGCTAAAATTGAAAACGCTGGTTGTTATGTTAACAATTAGGTGGGACCTAGTCTAACTAGTAAATGGTGCGAACTCCCAAAGGAGGCGTAACATTTATGGGTGTTGGATCACCGTTGAATTTTTATGATTGAGTTATTTATTTAAATCAAGATAAATATTCGAAAGTGCTTTATCATGATTATTTACTCATATATATTTTTGTTATATTCAGAAATCATGACCCCATCCCTAATGAACATCTTAAAAGATAATATTTTAACCGGAAATAATTATGTCACATGGAAAAGAAAAATTGGGTTGTTGCTGCAAGTTGAAAAACATAAGTTTATTCTGTCTGCTCCTGAACCACCTGCTCCTACTTATGAATCTCAGATTCATATGGTTGGTAAAGTTGCTACTGTTAAGACCCGTCAAAAGGTTAAGGAACAACAGAAGAAAAAGCAACTTGGGCCTACCAAGATGGAGACCAAGAAAGTAACCAAGATCAAAGGGAAGTGCTTCCTTTGTGGTGAAAAGGGACATTGGAAAAGAAATTGCCCAAAGTCCCAGAACAAGAAGGAACAAGGTAATATTAATTATCTTGAAACATGTTTTCTAGCAGATTCTACAGATTCTTGGATCATAGACTCTGGAGCCACAAATCATGTTTGCTATTCCTTACAGGGGTTCCAAGAAAGGAGAAAGTTGAATAAAGATGAAATCAACTTGTGTTTGGGCAACGGAACGTTAGTGTCTGCAAGTGCAGTGGGAGATATTAGAGTTAATCTAGATTCTTTTAGGCATTTAGATTTGATAGACGTTTATTATGTACCTCAATTCAAGAGAAATTTAATTTCAGTTTCTTGTTTGAATAAATTTGGATATTCGGTTACTTTTAATAAAGATTTTATTATTAGTAAGAATAACAAATTTATTTGCAAAGGTACATTGGAAAACGGCTTATTCTTTTTGCATAAAAATATCTCTCACTCGTTAGACACAGAATTAACGGAATCTAATCATAAAGGAGTAAAATTATCAATAGATGAAACCTACCTATGGCATTTACGCCTAGGTCATATTAACTTTAATAGGATTAAAAGATTGGTAAGTGACGGACCTTTAAGTGACTTAAAGGTTGATGATCTACCAACTTGTGAATCTTGTTTGGAAGGTAAAATGACCAAAAGGTCGTTCTCGGCCAAAGGTGCAAGAGCCACTGAATGTTTAGGATTGATACACACTATTGTATGTGGTCCTATGAGCATTCAAGCTAGAGGTGGATATGAGTACTTCATCACCTTCACAGATGATTACTCGAGATTTGGCTATGTGTATCTCATGCGACATAAGTCGGATGCTTTTGACATGTTTAAAGCATTCAAAGCTGAAGTAGAAAATCAGCTTGAGAAACACATAAAAATCTTGAGATCTGATTGTGGTGGAGAATATCTATCTGGTGAGTTTCAGCAATATCTTATTGATAATGGGATAGTTTCTCAGTTTTCTGCACCAGGTACACCTCAACAGAATGGGGTAGCAGAAAGGAGAAATAGAACTCTTTTAGACATGGCTAGGTCTATGTTGAGTTATTAAACACTTCCTATTCCTTTTTGGGGATATGCTTTACAAACTACTATATACATTCTAAACGATGTACCATCTAAGTCCGTTCCTCAAACACCGCATGAGTTGTGGACTGGGCGCAAGCCTAGTTTACAACACTTAAGGATATTTGGTTGTCCTGCGCATGTGTTAAAAGGAAAGACAGAAAAGATGGAGTCCCGTTCGGAAACATGTATATTTATAGGGTATCCAAAAGAAACTAAAGGATATTATTTCTATAGTCCTTCAGATCTTAAAGTATTTGTTTCGACAAATGCTAAATTTCTGGAAAAGGACTATATGAATGATTTTGTGCCTAGAAGTAGAATTGTCCTGAATGAGATGTCAGGAGATACAATTCCACGAGAGGTTACACAACCTAACCCAATTGTAAGTTCCGATCCAACACAAAATCAACAACCTACCATTCCTCGTCGTAGTGAGAGGGTTAGAACACAACCCGAAAGATACATCGGTCTGGGAGAATCAGTGGAGAATCTCCCGGACGACGATGATCCCTACACGTATAAGGAAGCAATGGAGGATGTTGATAGTCGCCATTGGCAAAAGGCAATGCAATTTGAGATTGAATCCATGTTCGATAACAAAGTCTGGTCCCTTGTAGACTTGCCTAAAGGGATAAAACCCATTGGCTGCAAGTGGGTATACAAGAGGAAAAGAGGTATGAATGGAAAGGTGGAAACCTTTAAAGCTAGATTGGTAGCTAAAGGGTATACACAGAAAGAAGGTATCGATTACGAGGAAACCTTCTCTCCTGTGACCATGCTTAAATCCATTAGGATACTCTTATCCATTGCAGCATCTTTAGATCTAGAGATTTGGCAAATGGACGTCAAGACAGCTTTCCTTAATGGAAGTCTTGACGAAAGCATCTACATGATGCAACCAGAAGGATTCATTGAAAAGGGCCAAATGGAAAAGGTATGCAAGTTGTAGAAATCCATATATGGATTAAAGCAAGCATCTAGATCCTGGAACATAAGGTTCGATCAAGCTGTGAAAGGTTTTGGATTTATTTAGAATCCTGACGAACCTTGTGTATACAAAAGGATTAAGGGCGACAAGTTGGTTTTCCTGATTCTTTATGTTGATGATATACTACTCATTGGAAACGATGTAGGTGTATTGACATCAGTAAAAGAATGGTTAGCAAAACAATTTGATATGAAGGACTTAGGAGAAGCAAGTTTTACTCTAGGTATCCAAGTAATAAGGGATAGAAAGAATAAAACGATTGCATTATCCCAAGCTTCATACATAGACAAGATCTTGTCTAGGTTTTCCATGCAGGATTCCAAGAAAGGTATGTTACCTTTCAGACATGGAATCAAGCTTTCTAAGGAACAAGTTCCTAAGAATGAGCATGAAGAGCAATTCATGAGTAGAGTTCCATATGCCTCGGCAGTTGGAAGTCTCATGTATGCAATGCTCTGCACTAGACCAGATATTTGTTTTGTTGTTGGCATAATTAGCAGTTTTCAATCGAAACTTGGTCCTGATCACTGGACAGCAGTCAAGCATATTTTCAAGTATCTTAAGAGAACGAGAGATAATATGCTTGTATACTCTGGAGGGGATTTAATTCCCGTTGGGTATACAGATTCTGATTTCCAATCAGATTCTGACTCCAGAAAATCCACATCAGGGGCTGTGTTTACTATTGGAGGAGGAGCAGTTATATGGAGGAGTATCAAGCAATCTTGTATTGCTGATTCCACCATGGAAGCTGAGTATGTTGCTGCATGCGAGGCTGCAAAAGAGGCTGTTTGGCTCCGCCAATTCTTGATTGACTTGGAAGTGGTTCCTAGTGCGAATAAGCAGATCACTATCTACTGTGACAATAGTGGAGCAGTGGCTAATTCGAAAGAACCAAAAAGTCATAAGAGAGGAAAACACATTGAAAGGAAGTATTACCTTTTAAGGGAAATTGTATATAGGGGTGAGAACAAGGGAATGAGAGATATGACACATTTGCTATAGCGCAAGTGGGAGATTGTTAGGATTATGCTCAATAGCAAGAGTGTAATAGTGTTTTTGACAATATATTCATATTAATAATGTGATTTCTGGTTTAACAAATCTTATAGCATTTATAGTTCAATTATTATAATTGTCAAAAGTAAATAATCATAAGGTCAAAAGACTATGAGAAAAGAAGAATTGTTCGTACATCTGGATATGTATGAGGTAGACACAATTCTTTAGTTAGTCTTGAATAATGTTCACAACTTAAGTTAAAGATTGGGCACCTTTATCTTGTTAAAGTTGTAGAATTCTTTTGCTAGCATTTGAGTGGGATCAAATGAGTTATGATGAGTCTGTAATCATCGGAGGGTCTTCGAGTAAAAGAATCTAGTGCACTGGGTGCATTGAACTGGATCACAATGAAATACTTTATCTAGAACCGTTAATAGATAATAGTCTTTTCATTATCAGGACAATCGGAGAGTCTATCTTAATCCTGAGATAAATGATGGACTTATGGTTGCAAGTGGTATCATTTGAGTTATCAATGAGTACGATTATATAGCATAGTCTATCCTCGATAGTTTGGTGATATTCATTTGTTAATCGATAGAGGACTTCATTTATAGATATGGACATCGTGGCTCCATTTATTAAATGAGAGTAGAATATCATCATATGGATGTTTTGAGGTATTGGATATTGAATCTTAACGTTAAGTTTTCAATAGAGTCTATTGAAACATGGCTTCTGGACAAGTCAAAATATCCAAGTTCAAAATGTGGTCATATGAGTAAATATGATAACTTGGAGAGCTATAGGCGGTCTATGAGCTCTTGGCGATTACTGATATTCTTCACGAGGATACACCATCTCCAATAAGATTGTCTAGGGTACGAATGAGAAATATTTACTTATTCCATCTTTATTTAAGAGTGTAATTTTAGTTTTTTAGTGGAATGAACTAAAATTAATTGATTGAACCTAAGTGAATCATTTGTTGATTGTGATTGGGTTATGTCTATTGGAGCTTAAATTTAGATAGGCCCGCCAAGATCCCCAATCCACACGTACTTGCATGAATCACTTGATATATTCTACTGGACTAATTATGGGTCCATCTAGAATTGTATTAAGGCATGTGGACTTGTTTCTTTTAGTAAGAATGAGCTTAGTTCACATGTGGGCCTTTTATTAAGGTCCAATGGATTTAATAAAATAGAAAAACAATATATAGATATATTAATATATCTGGCACATGGCCGAGATATATATATGATATTATATTGTTTTATTTTTATTATTTAATTAAATGAGAATTAATTAATTGATTGATTAATTATTTAATTAAGAACCAAAATCTTTTTCTGACTAGGAAATATGTTTCTTAGTAGTATACACTACTACAAAAAATGCAAAAGAAATCGGTTTTTTTATATGGAAGAAATCGATTTTTGAAATTTTTAAAACCGATCTCTTTTTGAGTGATTTAGAAAAAAAAGCGCAAAAGACATCAGTTTTTAACCGATGTAAAACAAGAGAAAAGAAATCGGTTTTACTTAAAACCGATTTAAAAACCTAGTAGAAAAGAAATCGATTTTACTTAAAACCGATTTAAAAACCTAGGAGAAAAGACATCGGTTTTAGTTAAAACCGATTTAGAAAACCTGATGCAAAATTGATGAATTACAAAAAAAAATCCCACCGTCGCCGGCCACCGACCAACCACCACCACCGGCCCGCCTCATCGACCAGCCACCGCCGCCGGCACACCCCACCTATGATAATAATGACAATTAATTGTCATTATGAGGAATCGAACTCGCGACCTCAAAGTCAAAGTGGTAAGCCTTTACTGCCTGACTACAAGATTGAATGTGTTAACAATTGCACAATATATATATATATAACCTATATGAATTGTTAGAAAAAAAAAAAAAAAAAACTTGTTTGATAAATTTAAATTTACTCAACTAATCAAAATTCTAATTTCTACTACAAACATACATATATTAAATAAATTTTATTGGTGGGTTTATTTTTCATTTCATTTTTTATTGTGTGGTTTTGTGCTCTGCTAGAAATATTTTTATACAAACTTTTTCCCTAAAACTGTATCTTTTGGCAACGAAATAATTTTTTTCATCCATGCTAGATTTTTTTATTTTTCGATACGAATCCAACGGTATAAAGAACGTAAAATTATGGGTGGTATTTTGAAAGTTATGATCAATTATTCAGTCAAAGGTCAGAAGCAATTGAAGATATTTTTGTGCAAACTTTTTTCTTAAAACTGTATCTTTTGGCAACAAAATAATTTTTTTTGTCCATGGTAGATTCTTTGATTTTTTTATACGAATCCAACGGTATAAAGAACGTAAAATTCCGGGTGGTATTTTGAAAGTTATGATCAATTATTCATGAGTACTCAAAGGTCGATCGATTGGAGATATTTTTGTGTAAACTTTTTCCTTAAGAAATAATTTTTTTTTTCCATGATGGATTCTTCGATTTTTCGATACGAATCCAACGGTATAAAGAACATGAAATTCCGGGTGGTATTTTGAAAGTTATGATCAATTTTTCAGTCAAAGGTCAGAATTGGAGATATTTTTGTGCAAACTCTTTCCTTAAAACTGTATCTTTTGGCAAGGAAATAAATTTTTTTGTCCATGTTGGATTCTTCAATTTTTTGATACGAATCCAACGGTTTAAAGAACGTTAAATTCCGGGCGGTATTTTGAAAGTTATGATCAATTATTCATGAGTACTCAAAGGTCAAGCGATTGGAGATACTTTTGTGTAAACTTTTTCCTTAAAACTGTATCTTTTGGCAAGGAAATAAATTTTTTTTTCCATCGTAGATTCTTCAATTTTTCGATACGAATCCAACGGTATAAAGAACGTAAAATTCCGGTTGGTATTTTGAAAGTTATGATCAATTTTTCAGTCAAAGGTCAGAATTGAAGCGATTGGAGATATTTTTGTGTAAACTCTTTCCTTAAAACTGTATCTTTTGGCAAGGAAATAAATTTTTTTGTCCATTTTCAGTTCTTCAACTTTTCGATACAAATCCAACGGTATAAAGAATGTAAAATTCCGGGCGGTATTTTGAAAGTTATGATCAATTATTCATGAGTACTCAAAGGTCAAGCGATTGGAGATATTTTTGTGTAAACTCTTTCCTTAAAACTGTATCTTTTGGCAAGGAAATAAATTCTTTTTTCCATGGTAGATTCTTCAATTTTTTGATACGAATCCAACGGTATAAAGAACGTAAAATTCCGGTTGGTATTTTGAAAGTTATGATCAATGTTTCAGTCAAAGGTCAGAATTGAAGCGATTGGAGATATTTTTGTAAAAATTCTTTCCTTAAAACTGTATCTTTTGGCAAGGAAATAAATTTTTTTGTCCATGTTGGGTTCTTCAATTGTTCGATACGAATCCAACGGTATAAAGAATGTAAAATTCCGGTTGGTATTTTGAAAGTTATGATCAATTTTTCAGTCAAAGGTCAGAATTGAAGCGATTGGAGATATTTTTGTGAAAACTCTTTCCTTAAAACTGTATCTTTTGGCAAGGAAATAAATTTTTTTGTCCATGTTGGGTTCTTCAATTTTTCGATACAAATCCAACGGTATAAAGAACGTAAAATTCTGGGTGGTATTTTGAAAGTTATGATCAATTATTCAGTCAAAGGTCAGAAGCGATTCGTGAATCCGCGAGTGAGCTGTTTTCATCGCTCATTTTTTCACTTTTCCAAATCGATTTTTGAATATTTTCTGATTTAAAAGTGTTTGTTTGCATGTCTACTTTCTTGTGTCAAAAGTTGAGCAAATAACGTTGAGTATTTTTAGAGATGTGCCCTTGAATGTGGACATAGGTCAGATTTGCATTGCAGAATTTTGCTTTTGAATCTACATCGGTTTTTATAAAAACCGATGTCTAAACGCTTGCTTTTAATATCGGTTTTTATTAAAACCGTTGTCTTTTCAACGCAAAATTTAAGACATCGGTTTTTATAAAAACCGATGTCTAAACGTTTTTTTTTTAATATCGGTTTTCTTAAAAACCGATGTCTTTTGAAATTGTAATTTTTAAGACATCGGTTTTTATAAAAACTGATTTCTAAAAACTTTTTTAAAATCGGTTACCAAAAACCGATTTCTTTTAGTGATTTCTAGTGATGTCTTTAAGCATTTTTGTAGTAGTGATACTATTGTGGTAGTATAATTAAAATAAAAGACTTTATTTGGTAAGTAGATAAATAAGGGATTTATTTATCTAGTCAAATAAGGAAGTCTTTTATATAGTCACAAATACACTAAAGAGTTGGATTAGGGTTTGTATTTTATATATATGCATGCGGAATATATATACATATATGCATGCGGAATGCAAGTAACATATATGCATGAATGCATGCGGAATATATATGCATGAATGCATGCGGAATATATATACATAAATGCATGCGGAATGCATATAAAAATAGATGTATGCATGAATACATGTGAAAGAAATATATGCAAATTGATTTCATGCAGAGATATATATAAATAATATATTGTGCAAGTATATTAGCACGATATATATATACAATATATTAGGCTAACCCTAGAGTTCTTGCTTGAGAGAGTTTTTTCTTTTGCTAGAGAAAAATAGAATCCAACTCTTAGACTAGTGTGATTTTCAGCCAAGAGGAATAGAGAGAAAAGTTTGTTCTTATTTCGATAGTGCACTAGTTACTTTTATATCAAAAGGTTTTGTGCACAATTTCGAATAAGGTTCACGCGAGTTTCGATATAAAGATTGTGAATTCAAAAGTGACTGGAACATTCTTTGTAGCCTCTTGGAATTTGTTGTGACTAACGAAAAAGAAAAAGTTTTGTTAATCCATCCTCAGGTACACAATTCAAAGAGAAGGGAGACCACGCTCCTAGGTGATTCACGTTCGTGATTGGATTGGAAGATCTTGCGGATTACCATCGACGCAATGTCAATCGGATCACGCGACAAAGGTATGATATCTTTAGTATTATATGTTAATTAATTAGAGGGTTAAGGTTCAAATTATGGAAAAATTTTAAACTATACTAAACTCCTTTTTTAGTCTCGCTTCCGCTGCGTTGACCGTATTTTTCCCTACACTTTGGACTTCTCATAATTTTTCCTTTTTGATGTGCAACCCTTGATGCTCTACCTCCTCCATTTGAGGTTGTTGCTCCTTGATGTTTTTGTTGTTGAGTTTTTCCATTGAATATCCTTGTTGATGAAGAGGCACCTCTGGTAGCTTTCATAGCTTTACCTTGAGAGAGTGTACCTACATTTGTTTCAATGCTTGCTTTGACAAAAGTAGATTTGTTAGTAGAATGAGTTTCCTTCTCATTTATATAACCTAAACCTCATTTATCACTAGGATGTTTTCCACTTTTAATGAGGGTTTCAATCTTATTAGAACTAGATGACATCTTATTAATCATCCTATTAGCTTCATCAAGTTTCTCACTAAGCACCCTATTTTTAATGGCATATTTTTCTACGATGTCATCACTAAACATAACATCTTTTCCAAATTTATTTAGCCATTGATCATACCTTTTCTCTTGATTTAAGTGCTCACTAATTTTGGCTTTAAGTATGTTTTCTAGCCATTTAGCACTAATAAGAGAAGTATCCCTTTGCTCAATTTCTTGCTGCAAGATGCTAAGTTTATCATTGCTATCTTTTAAGTTCATTTCTAGACTTAGAATCTTGTCTTTAAGATCATTGAAATCTTTTGAGCCAAGACCATGATTTTCTAGCTTCTTGTTGAGGGACATATTGACTTTGGATAAACGTTCATTTTCAAAAGTAAGATCATTGATCTTTTTCTCATCTAAGTCAATATGTTCAACAAAAGAAGCCACATCAGAACATACTTCCTTAATCATGATTATCCCAAATAAAACACAAACACTACAAAGAAAGGATCTATCTAAGTGCGTCTAGACACCTGCTCTGATACCAAATGAAATTCCCTTAAGTAATAGTTTAAAATATACCTAGAGGGGGGGGGGGGGGGGGGGGGGGGGTGAATAGGTATAGGCCCAAATCTCATCCAATATTAAAAATAATGTGGAATATAACAAAGAATATGCACACTTGCCAAGATTTGACAAATGAATTGATTTAACTAAAGCAAGAGTAAATCAATATACAAGATACACAATCAATGTAAGATATGGAAGATAATGAAAAGTAAAGCGAAAATTGACACAATGATTTTTACGTGGTAAAACCTCAAAGAGGAAACATCCACGGGTTGATACCACAACCACCGGCAAAGCAATCCACTATATGAAAAGGATTTACACACTCAAGCTATCAACACAAGATATCCGCTCAAGCTATCACCTCCTAATCTACCATCGGGCTAGTGAACTACCAAGCCTACTTCCTATCTAAGATGTGTCCTACACCTCTAGAAAGCAACTTCCTATCCAAGACGCTCACATCTCTAGGAAGATTTCTTGTTGTCTATCCGGATCCTCCCGACCCTAGACAAGTCTCCTTGCTTGACTATCCGAGTCCTCCCGACTCTGATCAAGACTTCTTTGCTCTATCCACAAAGCTTCACTCACTTTGCTAGAGACTTCAACCTTACACAAGGCAACGATCTAAGTGATGCAAATGATGCAAATCACAATCAAATAAAGTATGATGATCAATCAAACTCTATGAACATGCTTAGAGATATTCTAGGATATGCTTTCAACACACAATCACAAAAAGAACCTAGAAATCAATGCATGTAAAATCAATAAGAACAAGTCAAGAATATTCAATAAATCACACTATAAACCTTGTTCTTAGAACATGAAATTAAACCTAGAACATGTCATGAGGCACATCACATATAGCATTTCTAGAATCAATTTCAAGGAAAATCAAGTTTAGCAAACTAAGTTCAAATGTGAATCACAATGCTAAAATCAACAAAAAATCAATCATAAAACCCTATCATATGATCTAACATCCTCTCAACATATTTCATCAATCAAATAGTAAGATTAAAAGAGATGATCAAAGATGAAATGAAAAAGAAGAAGTTGAACATACAAAGTTGAACCACGTACTGAAATCAGTCAACTGGGAAAAATTACGAAGTAAAATGCCTCTGGAAATGCTTGGGGTTTGTAGCTCTCATCAAGACCAACAATTTTGGTTTTTGGATCAATCAATTTCGAGTTCGTATGAGAAAGTTATGATCGAAATAAGAAAACTAGAAAATTGATGATTTCTGCGGAATTTTTCTTGGAAAATTTTCTTCAAGTTGTGTTTGGAGGGAAAGAAAATCATATTTAAATGATTCAAGGAGGGAACAAAAACGACCCAATCGAAGGCGGCCACATCACCAATCCCTGTGGGGGGCGCGTGGGCCACATGGGACCAGAGGGGTGTTCTGGCCGTGGGTCCCACGGCCTCCACACGTGGTGGCCTATGCATGGCCTTTGGCCATGCTTGCCTCTCGCGCGCTCCCCTCACATTCTTCAGCCGTATTCAGGCATCCAAACTCTGATTTTGAATTTGTTTTTGGATTATGAACTGAGACTCCCTCACGCATGACAAAAACTACAAAACTTTGAAAAATGATTGAGAAATCATCTCAGAAAATGACGATGAAGTCAACTCAACGAATGAGAATGCAAAGTAGCGTAGCTACATCATTTGGACTTGAAACCTTATGAATGAATAACTGAAATGACCAGAACTCAATAAGGAATCAAATAAGAACATATTCAAGTCCAAAATACAAGACACACAAACAAATAAACACAAATTCACACAAGTATGCCATATCAAAGAGATAGTCATAAAACATGCAATTCTACAATGTTTGTCTATAAGAGACCAATGCATGTGCATACTCAAATGTGTGTGAATGTGTTATACCAAATGTTTGCACTATGATGTAGGGACACACATGTATGAATTATGTGTGTGTGCGCTAATGCCTTGCAAGAGGATATAAGTCTAAGTATATCTTTGATGCTTTCACCTCTTGAAGACGATATTTGCACTAGACATTGCTTTTCAACTTTGAAACTTCTTTTCTTCCATGCACATCCTAAGCAACAACTATTACAAATAAAGAGCGTTTTGCAATGGCATCAAGCCAATACAAATCATGAACCTTACACTCAGTATGGAGAATCGTGGATGTGGACGAAGGTCTTGAGAATTCAAGTCAAAAGGGAGAATTGTTAGGTTTTGACTTGTATTCCTAAGCGAACCAAATGTGAGCCAAACAAGACTAAACTGATGTGTTACTTCCTAGAGACGTGGGATAACATTTGGAAGTTGAAGGTGGTGTTTAAGAGAGGTTTGAAGATCGAAGAAAAGCTGAAGAAACGGAATCCGAAAGGAGGCGTGAGGTGGATCGCGGTGCGGACAAGCGCATGGACCGGGGCACATAGAGCGATCAATTCCAGAGATCCGGTGTAAACCACGACTGAGGCAAGAGGCACTGATCGCGGTACCCGGAGCGATCAGGACCAGAATGTTTTACAGTGTAGGAAGCAGGGTGCACACTGCGACCCATACCGCAGAGACGATGTATTTTGCTAAGATCAGGAATGTTGCATAAAATATGAAAGGTTCTCTTTCTAGAAGTTCTTGTGCTTGAAGGAAAATGATGTACTTTTTCTAAGAAGATTTGTCAAAAAAAGGAAATAGTATTTATGTAGAACAAGTAAGTCTTGTACGTTTAGGAGTATGATTTCCTTTTATCTTAAACTCCCTGTAACTAGTATAAATATACTTAATATCTATGTTTTTAGATTTAAGGCTATGGAGCAAAAAAAACACCATGTAACATCAGAAAGAGTATGGTGAGATCCGAGGAGACCCATAGGAATATCCGAGGAGAGATCCAAGGGAATATTTGTGGATCTAGTTAGAGATCTGTGGGTGATATTCATGGGAGACCTAGGGGATATTAGGGGGGTATGGTGAGGATCTTGTGAGGGTGGTTTGGGGTTAGGTGTGAGAGAGAATCCTGAAGTATATAGTTGTAACGTATTATCATATAGTGGAACTTTCTCTGTTCTCCTAATGGCCTGTGGTTTTTTTTCCCGATTTGTATTTTCCATGTATATCTTGTGTTGTGATTGTTTATTTTCTCTCATCTATTTCTTCTGCTATATTGATGTTATTAATTGCTATGAGTTATAGGCGAGTATTAGGCATGATGTTTCCGCATTCATCGGTTCAAAATCCCCAACAAGAAGCCAAAGAAGAAGAATCAACTTTAATACCAAAAAAGCTTCGATCGGTATCACTTATCAAGCATGTATTATGTTTTTTCCATAATTGTTTTCTGAAGAACCAACTTAAAGACCGAAAATGCTTCGAAGAGGAAGAATATAACACTACAAAGAGCTAAAAATCCGTATCCTAGTTTTTAGAGAATTACCGTATCCCTGTATCATATCATATCATATCATATCCGTATCTCGTACCCATATCCGTATCCGTGCTACATAGTAATACTTAAATAACTTTATATGCATATGGAGACATGAATTGTGTTGTTATAAACATTTTTCTAAATTTTAAATATTAAAAACATGTTGGAATATGAATTGTGTTGTTACATGTTTGGCATATTAATATATATAATAACATCTCTTGACATTAACATTACACTACGAATGCTTAATTAATTTTATATACATCAATGAATATGATAAAATGATCACTTTTACATGAAAAGGATCCTTAATCATATGTTAACAACATGCATCACAACTTAAAAAAAAAAAAAAAAAACGTGCAACATAAAGTAACCCTACATTAATTTATTTTTAATTTAGAACAATTAAATAACATCATATCATATGGCCAAATATCCTTAGTTGAATTGCTTGTATAAAGAGAAAAAAATGGAATTGTATTGCCAACTAATTTGAGCTGCCTAACAATATTCAAAAAGTTAATATGTTCAAATAAAAAAAAAAGTTAATATTTTAAAACCTTTCGCTTCTAAATAATAATAAAAATTCAAACCTTTCTTTTTATTTCCTAAATGTAATGGATCTAATTTAATAAAAGTATATAGAAAATAGTAATAAGGAAAGGGAAGATGAAACATTAATTGCTTCCAAAAAACCTGTATTCTTAATGGATTCGGGATATTAAAAAAAAGAAAAATGATTAAACAAATATTTTGAAATCTGTGCAATAAATGCATCGTTTAAAATAATATTTTATGGTGTGTTAAGGCTATTTGAGTAATTTTATAAATATGATCTATAAAGAAAATAAAATAAAACCCTAAAACACACTATAACATCATACATAACATTTAGAAACCATACCTCTCTCTCTCTCTCTCTCTCTCTCTCTGTTTCTCTCACAGTTTACTGTGTACATTTATCAAACTTGGAACAATCTACACCACGCCAGTGTAGGGAAAAACGATTGCACGCAGCGGAAGCGAGACTAAAATAGAGTTTAGTATAGTTTAAAATTTTTCCATAATTTGAACCTTAACCCTCTAATTAATTAACATATAATACTAAAGATATCATACCTTTGTCGCGTGATCCGATTGACATTGCGTCGATGGTAATCCGCAAGATCTTCCAATCCAATCACGAACGTGAATTACCTAGGAGCGTGGTCTCCCTTCTCTCTGAATTGTGTACCTAAGGATGGATTAACAAAACTTTTTCTTTTTCATTAGTCACAACAAGTTCCAAGAGACAACAAAGAATGTTCCGGTCACTTATGAATTCACAATCTTTAGATCGAAACTCGCGTGAACCTTATTCGAAATTGTGCACAAAACCTTTTGATGTAAAAGTAACTAGTGCACTATCGAAATAAGAACAAACTGTTCTCTCTATTCCTCTTCGCCGAAAATCATACTAGTCTAAGAGTTAGATTCTATTTTTCTTTAGCAAAAGAAAAAACTCTCAAGTCCAAGACATTAGGGTTAGCCAAATTCTTAATGCCCTAAAAAAAAAAAATTTGATACCACGAATTCTCTTTACATTAAATATATATAATGTGGATGCACCGAATTATCTTTTCACATATATCTATAGTGTATAAATAATATATGTATAAATTCTGCATGCCTATTAAAATATATATCTTATGAACAAATTCTGCATCCTATTAAAAAATATATATATATATATATCTGTTTCATAAAATCTGCACGCCTATTTATATATATATCCCCAATTTTGCATGCTTTATATGAATATCTATATAGTCCGGCCAAAATTGCCACATATATATCTCGGCCATGTGCCATATATTGTGGCCGAAATCCTTTACCATGTAGGATTTATGTCTTTTGACTTAAATCCTAACCCTAGGTAGATTTCCTTAGAATTCCAAACCCTAATCCAACTCTTTAGTGTATTTGTGACTATATAAAAGACTTCCTTATTTTATTAGATAAATAAATCTCTTATTTATCTACTTACCAAATAAAGTCTTTTATTTTATTTATACTACCACAATAGTATACTACTAAGAAACATATTTCCTAGTCAGAAAAAGATTTTGATTTTTAATTAAATAATTAACTAATAAATTAATTAATTTCCATTTAATCAATCAATAAAATAAAATAATATTTTAGACTATTATTCTAGTCTTGCCGCCCACACCATATACATGGGCCTAATATTATTTTCTTATTTTATTTAATCCATTAGACTTTAATTAAAAAGCCCACATGTGAACCAGACTAATTCTTACTAAAAAAAACAAGCCCACATGCCTTTCATTAATATATTAATATAATTGATCAGCCCATTAAATAAATAATGTGCAAATTATATTCTTAATATATTAAATACAATTCTAGATGGACTCATAAATTGGTCCGGTAGAATATATCAAGTGATCCATGCAAGTCCGTGTGGATTGAGGATCTTGGCGAGCTATCTAAATTTAAGCTTCAATAGACATAACCTAATCACAATCAACAAATGATTCACTTAGGTCCGATCTATTAATTTTAACTCATTCCACTAAAGAGTTAAAATTGAACTCTTAAATAAAGATAGAATAAGTAAATATTTCTCATTCGTACCTTAGACAATCTTATTGAAGATGGTGTATCCTTGTGAAGAATATCAGTAATCGCCAAGAGCTCATAGACCGCCTATAGCTCTCCAAGTTACCATATTTACTCATATGACCACATTTTGTACTTGGATATTTTGACTTGTCCAGAAGCCATGTTTCAATAGACTCTATCGAAAACTTAACGTTAAGATTCAATATCCAATACCTCAAAACATCCATATGATGATATTCTACTCTCATTTAATAAATGGAGCCACGATGTCCATATCTATAAATGAAGTCCTCTATCGATTAACAAATGAATACCACCAAACTATCGAGGATAGACTATGCTATATAATCGTACTCATTGATAACTCAAATGATAACACTTGCAACCATAAGTCCATCATTTATCTCAGAATTAAGATAGACTCTCCGATTGTCCTGATAATGAAAAGACTATTATCTATTGACGGTTCTAGATAAAGTATTTCATTGTGATCCAGTTCAATGCACCCAGTGCACTAGATTCTTTTACTCGAAGACCCTCCGATGATTTTAGACTCATCATAACACATTTAATCCCACTCAAATGCTAGTAAAAGAATTCTACAACTTTAACAAGATAAAGGTGCCCAACCTTTAACTTAAGTTGTGAACATTATTCAAGACTAACTAAAGAATTGTGTCAACCTCATACATATCCAGATGTATGAACAATTCTTCTTTTCTCATAGTCTTTTGACCTTATGATTATTTACTTTTGACAATTATAATATTCAATCTATAAATGCTATAAGATTTGTTTAAATCAGAAATCACTTTATTAATATGAAAAGATTGTCAAAAACAATATTACACTCTTGCTATTGAGCATAATCCTAACAGCCAGGTTGCTTATTTTTTTTTTCTGCAATTTCATAACTTTCGATTACTGTGTTTGTAATTTAATAATTTCGATTCAATATATTTTAATTTTTTGTGATGATTACTGGTTGTCATATGTAGTTAGAAGTCGAAAAGATGAATCGTTATACTTTACTAAGTCTGATAATGGTGTGATGGTTTATTGCCTTCATACCCAGATGGTGTAGTCACGTTTTTATGATTTTTGAGTTTGTTTAAAGTTCATTATCACTATTGTATTTTTCTTTATAAAAACAATTTGTCAAAATTTTATAGTTGTATCTTAAGTTTGAACTTGTTTAAATTTTATATATAATATTCTGCAATTATATATTTACTTAAGTGTTTACATGTAATTATTCTAACTTTTAGATTGTTATTTTTCTAAATTTGATAAATCTGGATATTTAGATTTCTTTTTTATTGAAAAATAGTAGTAGTTGCAAATTGGTTGTTTTGTTGGGGAAGGTTGTATTCATATTCTCTTATGCATGCACAGCCTAAAATTTATTATTAAAACAATTTCCAATGCAAAGCAGAAATATAATTTCATTTTTTACCCTTTTTTTAACATCAAAAGACATTTAGCATCTCTCTGTCTTCGATTCACGATTTGAAACCCAAAATACAGCTCTTTTCATCACGCCGATGTTGTTCCTTTCACTAAACATTGTCCATCACGCAACTATTCTTCTGTTAACAAGAGGCTTATGTGACAAGATTGATAGACCTTAGAGGTTTGTGAAAATTGCACGGTCTGATCTTTGTAAACGTTTATATTTTTGTTTTTTTAGGTTTTTACAAGCTTTTGTACTCAAAAGTTTAAAGATGTTTTGATTGGTTTTGTAATCTCTGCATGTGTTTGTTAAAGGGTTTATTATGATAATTCGTGTTTGTAAAATGTTTTTGCATATACTGAACATGAAAAATATGTATGTCTTATTCTTTATAGAATCCATATTCGAAAAGCATTTATTAGTGTTGCTTCTTCTTTGATCTGCTACGTGATTGATGAATGCTTTATAATGATAGTACCTGTTTGTTTAATGGCCAATGTTTGATATGATTGCAATAGTTCAATACGAATATGATTACCTTCGGCATGCAAGTTTTGAAAATGAAACCAAATTTGCTTGAACATGTTTCGATGGATAATTTTTGCTCTTTGAAGAGAATTTATCTGTTGATTATTCTTTAATCTACAATGTGCTTGATGAATGGCCAATGTTAGATTTGATTGCAACGGTTCAATATGAACATTATTACCTTTTGGATGCAAGTTTTGAAATGTACAAATATGTTTGATTGAACATGTTTCGATGGATAATTTTTGCTCCCCATATTTATGTTTTTTTGTTGTTTATTCTTGTATGATGATAATTGTTGTTTGGTCTTGGTTAGAATTCTCTTTTACTATTTTCTAATTATAACATATCCATATTGTTTTATTCAAAAAAAAAAAAAAACATATCGACATTGTACATGAATTGCGATTCAGTTACTAATTGTTGACATTTCAATAATATATATGTTCTTTATAAGGCATTAAACATAATTTCATAAGCACTTAGAAATTTTGTGTGTATGTTTTACTCGTCGGTTAATGTGTTGGTGGTATCCCACAAACAGTCGGTTACGTACACTATTGAGCTGCATAGCACACTGTTGGTGGGTTACGACCAACACGTTAGAGGGATAGGTTATATGCATAAGTTAGAATCCATATTAAATATAGTTTGTGGTCATGAGTTTATTCAATGTATCATGAATCGCCGATTAATGTGTTCGTGGTATCCCACCAACAGTCTGTTACGCACACTATTGAGTTGCATATCACACTGTTGGTGGGTTACGACCAACACGTTGGTGAGACAGGTTATATGCATCAGTTAGAATCCATATTAACTATGTTTTGTGGTCACGATTTTAATCAATGTATCAATTGTAGTAACAATCCATATTATATATGTTTCGTGATCGAATGTTTGTTTTGGAATTACAGTTTAAGGCATATAATCATATTTCTTAGAGTGTTGATATACGAAGATTTGTATTGATAAATGTATAATAACTTTTTCTGTAAAAATATCAATTAGAATACAAATTAGATATTTTTTGTGATTACTTATATTTCATTACAAGCACAATTGATTATGTATAATTAACGTTAAAAGAGTCGATTTTAATTATATAATATTTTATTTATATAATCACAATTTAATATGTGTAATCACATGTAAAATGTATTCCGTATATAATATTTGCATTGATAAATGCATGACAACACTTTTTATATCAATTACAATAAGAATCCATATTTTAAAGACTATTGATATACGAATATTTGTATTGATAAATGCATGACAACATATTCTAAAAATATAAATTAGAAAGAGTCGATATAAACAATTTCAATCAGAATCCATATTATATATCATATGTGATTGCCTTTTTATTTATATAATAACTAAATAAACAGTAACTATTGGCTTTGGGTCTTGGGGGTCTTGGGGGTCTTGGGCTTGTCTCTTGACGAGCTAGAGCCCTTTGATGCTTGAGCTAGTCATTAGAATACAATCTACATAAATTCTATGTTTGAATATATATTATTACAATTACAACTTCAGAAGTATAATTACATCTGAAAGAGTCAATATAAACAGTTTCAATCAGAATTCATATTATATATATTATGTGATTGAATATATATTTATATAATCACTGAATAAACAGTATAATCATAAACAATAACCATGGGCTTTGGGTCTTGGGGTTCTTGGGTTTGTCTCTTGACGAACTAGAGCCCTTTGAGGCTTTGGCTAGTCTGAATTTAATAAGGTTTTTTTCAAACTTAAAATAGTATTTGTGATCGCAAATATTTTAATACAATCACGATGTGATTATGTAAATATCACTCGTTGTAGAGGGTGTAACAGTTTTATTGAAATAGTGTGTAATGCAAATCCCACATCGAAAAATAAAAAGGGATTAAAATGATTTATAAGTAGTAAAGTAATGCCTAGACATTGAACAATAAGCCTCCCAATTGGGCCTAGCATTTAAACATATTGAAGTAATGATGGGCTTTGGGTCTTAGGGTTCTTAGGCGTGTCTCTTAACAAGCTAAAGCCCTTTGAGGTAGGGGCTATTCTGACTTTAATAAGGGTTTTAAACTTAAAATACTATTTGTGATCGTAAATATTTTAATACAATCACAACGTGATTATGTAAATATCATTCGTTGTAGAGGGTGGAACAGTTTTGAAACACTGTGTAATGCGAATCCCACATCGAAAAATAAAAAGGGATTAAAATGGTTTATAAGTAGTAAATTAATGCCTAGACATTGAACAATAGGCCTCCCAACTCGGCCTAACATTTAAACCTACTGAAGTAACGATGGGCTTTGGGTCTTGGGGTTCTTGGGCTTGTCTCTTGATGAGCTAGAGCCCTTTGAGGACTGGGCTAGTCTGACTTTAATAAGGTTTTTTAAATTGCTTTATTATTATTATTATTATTATTATTATTATTATTATTTTAAGAGAGATGTATGTTGGATCTATAAAAAGCACAACAAAAAGTGAAGTTTCTAGATTACAATTTTGTTTTTTTTGTTTTTTTTTTCCATATATACTACTGTTGTTGATATGAATGATGTAAGTACAATGGGCATGTATGCTTGGTGTGGGACTATTGTCAATTATTTCATTAAAATAAAAAATAAAACTTTCTCTTAATAGACAAAAAAATTAAATATATCAAACTCGGACACTAGGACAAGGGGGTTGTAAACCTGTACCCAAAGTTCTATCACTTCTTTTACTTTGTTGGACATTAGATTCACCAGCCCTATTATATTTTTAAATATTCACCTGTATAGATTGTTGTGGTATGTGTAATTTCGCCAAGTAGACACGTCATGAAAGAAGTCAGTAAATGCTGAGGAAAACGTTGCCACGTCACTTGTTGACCGGGTCAAAGGGATAACGTGGACCAGTCAACATACCAACAACTCTTAGATCAGTAAGAGTCAAAGGTGTGTTCATTAGATCTGGATAACTACTCACCAGGGATAAAAATGTGGTCGCCGAAGAACAATAACCTGGAGTGAAGGTTTTCGCCGCATTAGCTTAACTGGGCACAAATCCACTCGGCGAACACACATGAATAACATCCTCATTCCCAGAAGACCCCTTACGACGAGAAATCATAAAAGGAGAAGGTTAAAAGAATATTAGGCTCTAAAAAGGATAAGAAGACGAATTCAACTTGAAGAGGTCGGAATAGGAAGTAAATCCTAATCCGTTACAACATGGGATTCCCAACATAAATCAAAGTGGAAATCCTACCACCAACACGGCTAAAACTAAGGGAAAACCCTAATTATTATGTATAAATAAAACCACCCATCCCACAAGGAGGAGGTTCGGATACCTAGAGAGAGAAAAGAAATAATTCGAGAGATCTGAGTGTGTAATCAAAGAGTAAATCATAGTATTATCTTTTTGCCTTTTGGGGCGCCGTGGTTTTTTTCGCATTTAAGGGTTTTTCCACGTAAAATCTGTCTCTCGCATGCATTGATTTCTTTCTTATTCACTATTCACTTTGATATAATTGTTGGTTACGTGGTAATCCAAATTTCACCGTCAACAATTGGCGCTAGAAGGAGGGGTTGTATCGAACAGAAACTTCGGAGAACCCTTGCAAACAGACAAAAAACATGAGCAACGACAGCGATAGAGGTGGTAACTCCAACGAAGATCAGATTGTTGAAGTGACCACACCGACAAGAGATGGAGCTGTGATGGTTGGGGAGCAATTGGCAACAACGCTAGGAATTAGAACAGCCGACCCAGGAACTTTACAACACTTCCAAACTGCATTGATGAATTTAATCAGCGAAGCTAACAAAATAGGGCTTTCGCTTCCCATAGGCCTAGGAGCCTCTTCTCCCTATGAATTAACCATGCCTGGAAACCAGCCACCAGGAAGACTGCAGTCGAAAGTTCACATTGCAACCCCCGATACCCAAACAAGATCATCCATGGAAGAGACACCCTAGGACCATCCTGAGAGTTTTGAAGGAAGAAAACAAAAGAAGGGCAAAGGCATACTAGACGAGGAATCTTTGGAGGGGTGAGACCACTGGCAAACTCATGGGATAAATTCTAATGACACATACCAAAGGAGCCGACGGAGACACCGTTATGTTTCGTCTGAAGACAAGAGTCCTCGGCCGAGAAGAGAATTACGATAAAAAAGAGCACGGCGAAGAAGATCTGAGAGTACAGATGATCAAAGAACTGGTATGAGCCTGAAGGATAAGGAAGACTATAGAAGAATGACAATCAAGAGCCGACTTGATCCAGCAAGAGAACCAACTGGTCAACGAGATGTCACCTTGCAAGAACTATCAAGGAAGGTCTCAGCAATGGCACGGAGATATGGCCATAATATGTCTTAAGATGATGAGTCAGACAGCCCATTTATTGACCATATTGCTCGCACCCAATTTCCAGATATATTCAAAATGCCAACCATTGAGCAATACAAGGAAAACAGTGACCCAAAAGAACATGTCCGTCGATTCTGTAACGTCATGGCCCAATATTCATCCAACGACGGACTATTGTGCTTAACATTCCCACAAACATTCGGCGACCTCACCTCCAGTTGGTTCGGGTGACTTCCGACCAAGAGTATTAACAGTTTTTCGAGCCTCAGCAAAGCATTCATAAGATAATTCATGGGTAGTGTGCAAAGAAGAAAATCACTCGCCCACCTGTCGAATCTGAAGCAAGAACGTAATGAATCAATCAAAAAGTACCTAGCAAGATTTGGAAAGGAGGTCGTTCAGATTGAAGATGCCAGTGATGTAGCCGTAATCGCCGCCCTACGAAGAGACCGACCAAAAACTTACGAAGAGATGATGGACATAGTTGGTGACTATGCACTTGTGGAAGAGGAAGGAGTAGCACAGGGGGGTAGCTACGTACATGGTCACAAGCCTGATTTAAAATTATAGCACAAGGATGACAAGAAAACGCAATTACGTGATCGCCAGAAAGACGAAAAAAATCAAAAAGGCCAATCTAGGGAAAGCAGAGGAAACAACCAAACCAGTAGGTTTCGGGGGGAGGTATAGCCACTACACTCCTTTAATAAGTGATCAAGAGGATATACTTTCTGTAGTAGAAGACAAGGGACTCGCCAAGAATCCTCGACAACAGTCAGCTAATGCTCGAAAGGACACAACAAAATACTGCCAATTTCACAAGGATCACGGACATGACACCTCTAAATGCTTCTAGTTGCATGATCATATTGAGAGCTTAATCAGAGATGGGCACCTTAAAGACTTCGCTCTAAAAGGAGACAAACACGGCGGTAGACAAGATAGCCGTCAAGGGAGTGGGCAGGAAAGGAAAAGCCCAAGGAGAAGCAGTCCCAATGCTACAATAAACATTATTTTTGGTGGACCTCATACTGGCAGAAGCAACAGAGAGAGGATGTCAGAAGTCTGGGAAGTAATGTACAAGAGCAGAGATATGGAGATAAATTCTGTGCAAAGGAACTCTAAGAAAGGAAGAGAGGGACATGACCCCATAACATTCACAGCAGAAGACTTATAAGGAATTGATGCAAAGCCCAACGATGCAATTGTAGTGGGAGTCCAAATAGCCCATAGGGATGTCCTCTGAGTGATAATAGACAACGGGAGCTCAGATGATATTTTGAGCGCTAGAGTATACGATGAACTGCGATTGGTGATCGCGCTACAAATGTTCACATTTAGTGCTTCATTTTCCTATCTTTTGTGTTCGTTTTCAAGCACTTTTGTGTATATAATGTGCGTTTTAGCTATGTGCAGGTAAATATCCCATACAGAAGGTGTTTGTAGCGAAAAGGGGCAAAATAGGGCAATTATGTGTGAAGAAGTCCACGGCTGGTTTGTACAGCGAGAATGAACCCGCCGCCCAGAAAGCATGAACCCGCGGAGTACCATGGCTAGTTCAGACCTTCTGGTTTGCTAGATATGTCCCGCAAAACCGAACTTGCTAGGATTCCTGCTAGTTCGTGCGGCTAGACATTTCCCGCGGAATGAAGTGCACGAACCCGCTAGCTGGTTCAGTCATTCTGGCTGGCTAGACATTTCCCGCGACATGAAGTCGCCAAGATTTTGGCTAGTTTGTGTGGTTAGACATTTCCTGCCGTCCAAGCTCGCCAAGACTCTGGCTAGTTCATGCGGCTAGACATGTCCCGCGGCATGAACCCGCCAGACCCCCATCTGAGCTGAAATGAAGATATTTTGCATGGGTAATTTGGTCTTTTCACACCCCATTTATGCCCAAAACTTGCCCAACATATATACATCCCTTTGCTTCTCTTTCTACCGTGTGCACCACCCCACTTTGCTCCAAGAAATCCATTTTCTTGGATTGATCATCACAAAAGAGAGAGAGCAACTCCAAGCCTTCCATAGGGGATTTTCCTCTATGGAAAGCCTTCCATAGAGAGCAGAGATGCAGAGATAGGAGAGGCTTGTGTGTCAAAACTGAGCCATAGGAGTTTCATAGAAAGGAAGAGCTATTGGAGGCTTGTCTTCAAGGGTTATTTCTTCACTTTGCTCATCTCTTGTATTTCTATTGATGTATAACCCATTTGGGAGTATTTGTAACCTACACTTATGCTAATATATGTATGTTTGTTCATATGCTTTGATTTGGTATTGATTCATTCCTTAGTTGTATAGTGATTAAGCTCTTTTTATGATATTCATATGTGTGGATGATTATGTGTTGATATGTATATATGGATGAGATTAGGAGTAGTTGTAATCAAATATCTCATTTGTTTATGTATGTTGATGTATGATTTACTATGTATGTGTTTAGAATGATTAGAGAGATTGAGAGTTGAGTTTGTGCTCGGATTTCCATTCCGGGTATAAACTTGGCTATTAGCTCTATGGAATGGAAATAGCTTGTTTGTGCATAAATTTGCCATGATAGCTTTGGTTCATAGTTCTTGTGCTTAATGGATCTAAACCCTAGACACAATCACTCTTCCGATTGGAAAGTGATGACATGATTTCGAAAATTCCCTAATCAAGATTCCGGGGTAATTTCCTTAATCAAGAGAATGAACCCTTTACTGAATTAATTGGATTTACATGATAAACAATCCACATAAATTGCATAGTGTGTTTGGTGAACCGAGTTCCCATATGTGTTATATATCTTGCTTATCTCTAAGCCACCTTTGTTTTCATAGCTAGGGTGTCTTGCCTTTAGGAGTAGATTAACTTAATTAGGAGTAGATTAATTAGATAGCCAAGACACCCGGCTACATTTCTATCTTAGTTTAGTTAGTTTACATTTCCGCACACACCACACCGCTTTCCTTTTTACATGCTTTAATAAACACTAGAACTAGATACAGTTAACGGATTCCATCTCCCTATGGAACGAGACCCTTGCTTACATACTATACTTGTCCTTTGACTCGTGCATTTGCGAGGTGATTAGAATTAGAAATATATTTTCCGATGGGTACAACGACGCCCGATCAGCAAATGGCGCCGCTGCCGGGGATATGGTTATTCGTTAGCTGTATTTAGTTTTAGCAAATAATGTAGTTTGTTATGTTTGTTTGTTTTATTTGTTTTTATTTTCGTTTCAAGCAAATGCATTTGATTTTGTTTGAGTATTGGTGTTGTGCAGGATTCTTAGGTCCAGAATCAAGGAAGAGGGTCAAAACGAGAAAAACTACTTTCCGCGACCTCAGTCCGCGGGTTAATGTGCGCAACCAAAGCCGCAAGTTCCACTTGGGATCCTTGAGCGAGACACGTCCGCGGGAATGAACCCGCCGCCCAGAAGACATGAACTCATGAGAAGACTCGAGGAGAGTCCGCGACTTCCTTCCGCGAGAAAGAACCCGCCAAGCAGAAGAGAAGAACCTGCGGGACTGTGATGGGAAATGTTAGCAACTTCGTATCCGCGGGAACAAGCCCGCCAACCAAGAAGAACGAACTCGCAGAACCTTCCACGACTTCATTTTGAGGGAATGAACCCGCACCGAGCCCCAACAGTCGATAATTGCATAACCTATGGACCGCAATGCACGCTACAAGAGGTATCCTCTTCACTTTGCTTTCCCAAACTGAAATTTCCCTTAAGTAGTAGTGCAAAATATACCTAGAGGGGGGGTTAATAGGTATAGACTAAAATTCTTCCAATATTAAAAATAACGTGGAATATAGCAAAGAAAATGCACACTTGATTAGATTTAACCAATGAATTGATTTCACTAATACAAGAGTTAATCAATTTACAAGATATGCAATCAATGTAAGATATGGAAGATAAAGAAAAGTAAAACAAAAATTGACACAATGATTTTTACGTGGTAAAACCTCAAAGAGGAAACATCCACGGGTTGATACCACAACCACCGGCAAAGCAATCTACTATTTGAAAAAGGACTTACACACTCAAGCTACCAACTCATGATATCCGCTCAAGCTATCAACTCCTAATCTACCCTCAGGCTAGTGAATCACCAAGCCTACTTCCTATCCGAGATGTGTCCTACACCTCTAGACAGCAACTTCTAGAAAGCAACTTCCTATCCAAGACGCTCACGTCTCTAGGAAGATTTCTTGCTTGCATGTTCGGATCCTCCCAATCCTAGACAAGTCTCCTTGCTTGATTATCCGAGTCCTCCGGACTTTAATCAAGACTTCCTTGCTCTATTCACAAAGCTTCACTCACTTTGCTTGAGACTTCAACCTAATGCAAGGCTATAATCTATATGATGCAAATGATGCAACCACAATCAAATTAAGCTAGATGATCAATCAAGCTAAATGTACATGTTCAATGATAATCTAGAATATGCTTTCATCAAACAATCACAAAAGTATCTAGAAATCAAGACATGCAAATCAGTAAGAACAAGGTATGAATATTCAATATATCACACTAAGAACTTAGTTCTTAGATCATGAAATTAAACCTCGAAAATAACATGAGGCACATCATATATAAATTTTCTAGAATCAATTTCAAGTTGAATCAAGTTTAGCACATATATGTTCAAGAGAAATCACAAAGCTAAAACTCAATTGACAAATGATCAAACACCCCTAGCATATGATCTAACATCCTTCTCAACATATTTCATCAATCAAATAGTAAGAATAAAAGAGATGATCAAAGATGAAATGAAAAAGATGAAGTTGAACATACAACCTTGACCACGTACTGAAAATCAGGCCACTGGGAAAAATGACGAAGTCTGCTGCCTCAGAAAATGCTTGGGGTTTGTAGCTCTCATCAAGACCAACAATTTTGGCTTTTGGATCAATCGATTTCGAGTTCGTATGAGAAGGTTATGATCCAAATACTAAAACTAAAATGTTGAAGAATTCTGCAGAAATTTCTTTGAAAGTGTTCTTCAAGTTCTATATTAGGAGGGAAGGAGAGGTGTTTAAATGGAGGAAAGAGAGAGGATTTTTGGCCAACCAAAAGAGGCCACCTCAGCCAAGGCCCATGTGGGGCGCATGGGCCACACGGGACCAGAGAGGTCCTCTGGCCGTGGGTCCCACGGCTCACACACGGCTTGGCCAAGCTTGGCCACTTGGCCTCGCTTGCTCTCTTGCACACCATCACGTTCTTCAGCCGTATCTTGGGCATCCGAACTCCGATTTCGAATCCATTTTTGGATTACAAACCATGACTCCCTCATTCACAACAACAACTAAGAAACTTTGACAGAAGATTGAGAAATCATCTCGGAAAATGACGATGAAGTCAACTCGACGAATGAGAACGCAAAGTAGCCTAGCTAAGTCGTTTGGACTCGAAACCTTATGAATGAGTAACCGAAATGACCGGAACTCAATAAGGAATAAAATAAGAACATATTAAATTCCAAAATACAAAATACATAAACAAAAAAACACAAATTCACACAAGCATGCCATATCAAAGAGATAGTCACAAAGCATGCAATTCTACAATGTTTGTCTATAAGAGACCAATGCATGAGCATACTAAGAAGTGTGTGAATATGTTATACCAAATGTTTGAACTACAATCCAGAGACACACATGTATGAATTGTGTGTGTGTGCGCTAACGCCTTGCAAGAGGATAGAAGTCGAAGTATACCTTTTACGCTTTCACCTCTTGAAGACGACATTTGCACTAGACGTTGCTCTTCACCTTTTAAGCTTCGTTTCTTCCAAGAACATCCTAAGCAACAACTAATACAAATATAGAGCATTTTGCAACGGAATCAAGCCAATACAAATCATGAACCTTACACAAACATTAAGTCTCTCCAATCAACTCGTCCGTGTTTAGATTAGTGAGGATTGAATTGAGACTTAGTTTTGTGCTTCAATTAAAGTGGAATGCATGTGTTGAGTGTGATGTACTTGTGGGTCGTTGTAGTATGGTGGTAAGATTCCCACCAATGAGCTTCATAGATAAATGCATTGCTTGTATATTTTATAATTTTTATTTTTGTTTAGATCTAAGAGTGCGATTGTTTTGTGCTTAGATCTTAGGATTTATTTTGTTTTGTTGTTTTTAGTCTTTGTGATTTTTGTTGTTCTTATGTCCGAATTTTGCTAAGCTTTGTCCAATTTATGTACGGAAAAGGTTTCATTGTGCTACATTGAGGATGATGTTAAGTTTAGGTTTGGGGGTGTGGACAACTTTCGTGATGTTGTTTTTTTGAGTTTTGGTCATTAAAAATTTTCAAATCTCTACAAATTGGTCAAAATTGAAATTTTTTGAATTGAAGTCCATTTTGTTGAGATAATATTTGTGCGTGCCGATAGAGACATGTCATGTATGTTTTTAGGTCTATATCTTAACTGTCATTCATGCCATGTATGATCTTTGCATCACTATTAATTTGCTTGTACAGTGCCAATCTTTTGATGTTGAGGTAGATAGAACTCTATTCTTGTTTAGCTTAGGAGAATAGTGGAGACTACCCTTGTGAGAATTTTGAGCCTATAAGTGTTTTATTTGAGAGGGTAATTGTTTCTACTCATTAAAAACTCTTCGAATATTGTTTCTTAACTTTTAGTGATCTCATTGTACATCAATTTTGCATTGATTTCCATAGAACATATATGTGGATTGCTTGTTGAAATTTATATTCCCTTACTAGATGGATTTTAAGAAATGATTTTGGGCTATAGTGTTAGCAAAACTCAAAATATTGCCTAAACACTTCCATGTCCCTATATGTGTACTTCATTGTTAAATTGGGACCAAACACTAAACCTACACACATCACCCACAATTCAAACACTTAACCACTCCCTAGTTATTTATCATGTTAAGGTGCATAGCTTAACAGAAGTCAATTGTAAGCTCCAAATTGTGTAAAAGCGTGTACTGAGGCAATTATGTAAAAATTGTGCTAGAAAAAGGCTTTCAAAATGAAGTGTTAAATGAAAAACACTTAAGCCTTCAATCTTAAATGTAAAGTTACTCCAAGATGTGAGTACAAATATTAGCACAGTGTGAACTTAAGGTTTATAGCCTAGACGCTTAAATTGTATTATGAAAAATACATAAAGCTTACTATATTGAAAGTTTAATGTGTAAACACTTTGGCATGACTAATAGCTTTATCTATCAATTCCTACCACAACATCCATACACCACAAATCACCCTTCAATTTTCAAAGACAAAACGGGGGTGGAAACCTTAGGCATATTCGAAGTAAACAAGGAAGCACAAGAAGAAAATCCAAGAACTTTTGAACTGGATCCAAGGGATAAAGCCGGTAGAGAAAAAGAAGAGCCCACCGAGTCCATTGTTCTAGACGAGAGGGAACCTGATAAGACAGTCAAGATAGATGTATCGAACTTGCTAAAAGAGTACAAAGAAATTTTCGCATGAAGCCACGAAGACATGCCAGGAATCAGTAGAAGTGTGATCTCACACAACCTGGCTATAGATTAAAAAAGCAAACTCGTGGTGCAGAAAAGGAGAAGCTTTAACCTAGAAAGAAGTGCAGCAATAAAAGAAGAAGTGTCTAAATTGCTCGCCGTAGGATCAATCAGAGAGGTTAAGTATCCGGAATGGGTGGCGAACGTAATCCTTGTAAAAAAGAAGAACAATCAGTGGAGGATGTGTGTAGACTTCACCGATCTGAACAAGGCTTGCCCCAAGGACAGCTTCCCACTACCAAGAATAGACCAGTTGGTCGATGCAACAACTAGACACGAGATGTGAAGTTTCATGGGTGCATACTCAGGATATAACCAAATTAAAATGCACAAGCCAGACAAAGAGAAAACAACATTCACCACGGATCAAGGGTTATACTGCTATACAGTCATGCCATTCGACTTGAAAAACGCTGGAGCAACCTACCAGCGCCTAGTCAACAGGATGTTCGCCAGAAAAATAGGGAGGAATATAGAGGTATATGTCGATGATATGCTGACAAAAAGTATCATAGCTTACAAGCATGTAGATGACCTGAGAGAGACTTTCGATGTATTAACTAAGTATGGAATGAAGCTGAACCCTGCAAAATGTGTATTCGGTGTGCCGTATGGTAAATCCCTCAGATATCAGGTACATTAGAGAGGAATAGAGGTAAACCCTGACAAGATCCAAGCACTGGCTAGAATGGTTTCCCCAAACACCCTGAAGGACACCCAAAAGCTCACAGGGTCCTTGGCATCATTGAATAAGTTCATAGCAAAATAGACAGACCGGTGTTTACCATTCTTTAAAGCTCTCAAGAAAGGTAAAGGATTCGAGTGGAATGAAGATTGTGAAAAGGCCTTTCAAGCTTTGAAAGAATACCTCGGGCAAGCACCACTGCTATCAAAAACGGTAGCCGGAGAAACATTATACATGTACCTATCTGTCTCCGAAACAGCTACAAGTTCTGTATTAGTGAGACAGGAAGAGGGAGTCCAAAAACCGGTGTACTATACAAGCAAAGCACTGCTACTAGCTGAGACAAGGTACTCACCAGCCGAGAAGATGGCACTCGCCCTAATGACAGCAGCGAGGAAATTAAGGCTGTACTTCCAGGCTCACAAAATTGGAGTATATACGAACTGCCCATTAAAACTGATCTTGTAGAAACCTGAAGTATCCGGCAGACTAACGAAGTGGGCGATCGAACTGAGTGAATTTGATATAAAGTATCTCCCAAGGACAGCAATCATGGGCCAAGCGGTGGTAGACTTTGTGGCAGAATTCACCGAACCAAACATGGAAGTGGCAAGGTTGATGGTAGAACAAGCTAAGAAAAAATTCATATGGCAACTCCGTGTCGACGGGTCATCAAACACGCATGGCAGCGGGGCAGGGGTAGTGGTGTTAACCCTGGAAGGAGATTCAATTGAATATGCCCTGCGTTTTGACTTCAAAGCTACTAACAACCAAGCCGAATATGAAGCACTTATAGCAGGATTGAGAGTCTGTACAGCTCTAAGAGCCGATGAGGTGAAAATTGAAACAAATTATAGCACCGTGTGTATAAAACTATCTAGAGGGGGGGTGAATAGATTTTAAGCTTATTACCCAATTTTTCGTGTTTAGTTAAAATTACGAAATTACCCCTAAATAGATAAAGCAATAAATCAAGTATAAAATGCGAAAATAAAATAACACTTGATTTTTACTTGGAAACCCTCACGGGAAAAACCACGGGCTAGTAAGTAAGCCACACTCGAACCTCGAATCCACTAAATGTGTAAAACGATTACAACCTAATCCCGGAAGTAATCACACACCTACCTAATCCCGGTATAAGCAAACCTAGTCTGATTGCTTACGAATTAAGCAATCTAATCCCGGTCACAACAAAAGACTTAATTCTCTAAAAAGAGATTAACACCCTAAGTGAATATATGAATATTCAAATGCAACATAGAGCAAGGGAAACCCTATATGCTTATCTAAGATGATGAATTTGCAATTAAAAACAATCCTAGACAATAAAACTAAATGACATGTTAATTAGCTTAGATAATCATAGATTATAGAAACCTAGATATCTATCATAAAAACAACACTCAATCAAATCAACACAACAATCTCTATCTTGAATATTAGAATTTAATCTAAGAACAATCAAGTAATAAAAGAGATGCCATAATAAATTAAACACTAATTACGTATGATAATAGTGAAAAACTTACCAAAGCAAGTGTGATGATGAAAGACCCATGCAAGCAAGCATCCTAGATATGCTAGAGAATGCTAGATGAACTTTGATACAAATGGATTTTGGTTTGAGTGTTTAATGAGCAAACTTGATTGCTTTCTCTCTTAAAAATCTCTCTTTTGAAAGTAGGGTTCTTGATGATTAAAGAGTTACATTTAGAACAAGAGAAAGTGATGTATTTATAGGCATGAAAAACAGAGCATGTGAAAAGACAAGTTTGCCCCTGAAACGCACCGATCGGTGGTTTCAATTGGCGGCCAGGCCGCCAATCATAACCGCCGAATTGGACCCGAGAAGAACAGGGGACCAATGGCGGTCACACAATCGGCAATTTCGTGACCGCCGATCTAACTGCCAAATCAAACCTGAGATAAAAAAATCAATCAGGTATGAACGGCGGTTTCGTGACCGCCGATTCAACCGCTGAATTAGACCGAGAGATAAAATCAATCAGGTCTTGAACGGCAGTTTCGAACGGTGGTCGTGACCACCGATCGTAACCGTAGAATTGCTCCATACACTACTGGAAGCAAATGGCGGTTTCATTCGGCGGCCAGGCCACCGATCATAACCGCCGATCACCAACAAAGGTGAAAACCAAGGAGAAGCCAAGGGCATTCTCCGTAGGCGGTCCTCGTGCTAAACCAAGCACATTCTAGTGCATGCGCGGACGTTTTTGAAAACTATCGGGAAACGAATTACAAGACAACAAGACATAATTACACACAACAAAATATAACAAATAAGTGCAAGTGTGAAATGTGACAAGTGAAGAGAATGCACACATATGCAATGTATGTTAAGTGTGTGTGTGCAACTAATCTCTTTAAAGAAAAGTAAGCACATAGAAATTTACCTTCGGTGCTTATCAAGACGAGGTCTTCAAAGGGCTTGAGCAATAACACCGATACCTAGGCTACCCTTAAAAAGAACCCCCAACATGTGGTTTGTCCACGAAATGAGCTAATCAACAAATGGGAACCTTACAATCTCCCCCTTTGGCTATTTCGTGATAAAACCACCACTCACATTGATTCCTCACATTAAAATAGAAACAACGGGATAACTATGATATTCTACAGTACAAAGAGATAAGAAAATAAAACTTCAAGTCTTCAATCTCTTGTAGAATAATCAAGCCCTGAAAATAAGATTTCTATATTTTCCAATACAAGTGAAATGTGAGATTAATCAAGTGAGAACAAAAAAAAACAAGCATTTGCATTTTAATAGTTTAGGCACAACATTATGAAATGTATGTGTATGCAATGCTCCCCCTCAACGGGTTACTCCCCCTCAATGAATGTTCTCCCCAATATGCACAATTTGCTTCTATATTTTGCAATTCCCCTTACCATATCCTACTCCCCCTTTTTGTCATGATATAGGCAAAGGAGTAGTCCCCAACCGGGTCACCCATAGCAACGAGCGATAGAAGCATGCAAGATATTTGCATAATCAATATAAGTCACTTTATGCATCTCAATTAATTGGAGAGAAACAAGGAGATTTATTTTTTCTTTAAAAAAATGTGTGAATCAAACATGCTTTGCATACAAGACATGTAGCATTCAAGTCCAAAATACAATGGTATTTGGCAAAGCAAATGACAAAGGTTTCTAATAGGAATTCAAACCAATTTCACCAATGTCATGAGTAAAGCAAGGATATAGAATATATTGATTTCAATTTAAGAACAACTATATCCAACTTTATAAGCGAAACATGGCATGAGCAACTTTGCACCCTTTTTGATTTTTCCGGATAAGATATCCGTATGATAGTAGCCATGGTCAACCAATAAAGAAAGAGAGACATTTGGAATTTAAATTCCTTTGAACGGATACTAGATCCTTTATTCATTTTGAGTCTCATAAGCTTTCACACAAGTTTTACATTTTAAGAATATGCAATCATCAATTCATGCTTTTCATGTGAGCATGTTATATGAATTTCATGCTTTTTCATTTGATATTAGCATGTTATTAAAGAATCATCATGTCATGGAGATAACCATAGGTCATTCAAATCATACTTCGTATATACATCTCTTAGTCCAAAAATGCATGTTTGAACATAAATATGACATGGATTGTAAACAAGCAAGGTTCACACTTATTGAATTGAAAACATATATACATATGTGCAACCAAGCTTACTCAAACAATTAAAAGAAGAGGCATAAATTATTTCGAATTTTTTGCAAGATACGAGAATGCAAAATAGCTCTCTTTGCTTGAGTTCCCCATATGGGTCAAATACAAAACTTATCACTCCACAAGACATATCCCAATAGATCTACTTAGTGTTTTAAATCGAGTAGAATCTAAGGGTTTAGTAAATAGGTCCGCAAGTTGATGATTAGTACCTACATGTTCAAGTACTATGCATTTATTTTCAACAAGCTCTCTAATGAAATGATGGCGGATGTCAATATGCTTAGTTCTAGAATGTTGCATCGAATTCTTGGAAATATTAATGGCACCCATGTTATAACAAAAGAGAGTGAGAGTACCTTTGTTGAATCCGTAGTCTACTAGCATTTGCTTCATCCATAGGAGTTGTGTGCATCCACTCCTCGCGGCTATGTATTCGGCCTCGGCCGTGGACAAGGAAATTGAGTTTTGCTTCTTGCAAAACCAAGACACCAAGTTGTTGCCTAGGAAGAAGCAACAGCCCGATGTGCTTTTCCTATCATCACAATTTCCTGCCCAATCCGCATCACTAAAGCCTACAAGACTAGCATTAGTGACAAAAGAGTACCAAATCCCATAGTTGGATGTCCCATTCACATAGCGAATGATTCTCTTTACGGAAGAGAGATAGGACTCCTTGGGATCCGCTTGGTACCTAGCACACACACCCACACTAAAAGAGATATCGGGCCTACTTGCGGTCAAATAAAGTAAGCTACCAATTATGCCACGATATAACGTTTGTTCCACACTTTTACCACTAGCATCCTTGCTTAGCTTTAAAGTGGTACTCATGTGTGTATCACAATGTTTGGCATTTTCTAGTCAAAACTTCTTCACTAGGTTTTTGGCATATTTGGCTTGGGTTATGAAAATCCCATCATCTAATTGCCTAATTTGCAAACCTAGGAAGTAACTAAGCTCACCAACAAGACTCGTCTCAAATTCATGAGACATGACATCAATAAATTGTTGGACCTTGGTGTTGTTGGTGGAGCCAAAAACTATATCATCAACATATATTTAAGCTATGAAAAGCTCATCATTGTCTTTCTTGATGAATAGTGTCTTGTCAACACTACCCCTTGTGTAGTTATTGTCAACAAGAAATTGAGTGAGGCACTCATACCAAGCCTTCGGTGCTTGTTTCAACCCATAAAGAGCCTTCTTGAGGCGATAGACATGGTTGGGGTGGTGTGCATCCACAAACCCCTTGGGTTGTTCAACAAACACTTCCTCTTGCAAGAAGCCATTGAGGAAGGCACTCTTGACATCCATTTGGTGCAATTTGAACTTGTGCACACAAGAAATGGACAAGAGAAGCCTAATGGACTCTAACCGGGCAACGGGAGCAAATGTCTCCTCAAAGTCGATACCCTCAATTTGAGAGTACCCTTGTGCTACAAGTCTAGCCTTGTTCCGCACTATGTTGCCATCCTCATCAGATTTGTTCCTATAAATCCACTTGGTACCTATCACTTTAATGCTTTTAGGCCTAGGAACTAGAGTCCAAACCTCATTCCTTTCGAATTGGTTTAGCTCTTCTTGCATGGCAAGAACCCAAAATTCATCATTTAAGGCTTCATCAACCTTTTTGGGTTCAATTTGAGAGGTGTAGCATGTAAAGCTAATGAGATTAGCTATTTGACGCCTTGTCCTAACACCCTCATTCACATCTCCAATAACATCCTCTTTGTTATGGAGTCTTCTAACCCATGGATCGGGTTCATTAGAGTCTAAGAGAGGGACTCTAGTAATAGGTTGTGTGACTTCATTATTTTCATTGGATGTCCCAACATTGGGAGTCACCACAACCCTCTCCAAAGGAGAGTCATCCTCTAAAACTTCCTCCTCCTCATGGTCATTAGACTTGAGCCTTATATCATCAATAACAACATTCGATGATTCCATGATGGTTTGAGTCTTCAAGTTGAAAACTCTATAGGCTCTACTATTCAAGGCATAGCCAATAAAGATACCCTCATCACTCTTAGCATCAAACTTGCCAAGTTGATCACTGTAATTTAAAATATAGCATTTGCTTCCAAATGTGTGGAAGTAGCTAACATTTGGCTTCCTACCCTTCCATAACTCATAGGAGGTGTTTCTAGAACCGGGCCTTAGAAAAACACGATTCCCTATATAGCAAGCCGTATTGACGGCTTCGGCCCATAGGTTCCTAGGGACATTGTTGCTAAGCAACATCACTCGAGCCATCTCTTGAAGGACCCTATTCTTCCTCTCAACAACTCCATTTTGTTGAGGCGTTCTAGGAGCCGAGAACTCATGGGAGATGCCTAAGCTATTGCAATAGCTTTCAAAAGAGGCATTCTCAAATTCCCTCACATGGTCACTTCTAATCCGTTTAATGCTTTTAATGTTAGAATTCATTTCATTTTGTATTTTAGTACAAAGCATTTTAAACTTATCAAAAGTTTCAGATTTTTCTCTAAGAAAATATGTCCATGTAAATCTAGAGAAATCATCAACACAAACAAAAATGTATCTTTTTCCACCTAAACTCTCGGTTTGCATAGGACCCATGAGATCCATGTGGAGAAGCTCTAGGGGCTCTTTGGTGGAGAGATACTTGCCCTTTTTGTGCATGCTTTTAGTTTGTTTTCCTTGCTGGCAAGGTCTACAAATACCATTGGCTTTCTTCCCAAGCTTAGGGAGGCCACGCACACAATCGAACTTTCCAAGGGTTCTTAAATCCCTAAAGTTCATGTGGCCAAGTCTTTCATGCCACAACTCTATTTGCTCATCCATGGACACATTGTTTGAGACTATTCTAGCTTCAAGACAATAGCAATTGTCGTTAGATCTCATACCTTTCAATAAGGTTTGTCTATCGGGCTTTAGGATCGAGCAATCATCTTTTCTAAACAAGACAGAATATCCTTCATCACTTAGATGTGAAATGCTTATTAAATTGGCTTTCAAGCCATCAACAAATAAAGCATCGGATAAGGAGGGTAATCCGGGAACGGAAATGGTTCCTTTCCCTACAACTTTCTTTTTGGATCCATCACCAAAAGTGACATATCCTCCTTCCTCCATAACAAGAGTCTCGAAGAAACTCTTGTTTCCCGTCATATGCCTAGAGCACCCACTATCTAAATACCAAAAATTAGAAGAATTTGCTTTCAAGGCTATTTGAGCAACATGGCGAACATTTTCATTCTTTCTAATCCACCTAGAAACAATCTTAGCTTTCTTAGTGGTCTTTGGTACATGGGCTCTAGATGTTCTAGGATCATGCATAATAATATTATCATTCGTAGGAACATGCATCATGGCTCTTTTCTTTTTCTTCTCAATCATGCTTCTAGTCTTGCACATTTTAATATATCGAAAGCAATGTGGTCTAATATGACCATCAAATCCACAAAAATGACATATAGGAGTAAAATAAGGAATCATACCTTGTCCTTGTATTTATGGATGAATGGGTTCAATCCATCTTCGTTGTTGAACCGGTCTAGATTGCTTCCTAGCTTTAGGTTGCATGATTGGCCTTTTTCCTTTGTGAGCCAATTGTGGAGAAATGTTGGCTTGAGAGACCCTAGGGGGTTGAGCTTGAGGTTGCCTTCTTGGCCCCATCTTCACTTGTGCATTTGAACATTGTCCTATTTCTAACTTCTTCCTAGGAATTTGTACAAATGAAGTTTCTTCGTTCCTCAAACTCTTGACAAACACGGTCTTGTTAGAGGTTGAGATCTTCTTGCCATCTTCGTACCCAAGACCCCTCTTGTCACATGGACTTTTTCCAACACCAAGCATATGGTCAAGCTTCTTGGTGCTAGAATCCATACTAGTCATAGACTCTCTTACTTCTTCAAGCTCCCTCTTTAGACTTTCTTCATTCCTCCTAGATAAGACTAACTCCTCTCTTAGCTTATCTTCCATCTTCTTGAATTTTTCCACTTGTTCACTTAAGTGGTCATTTTGAGATGAAAGCTCAAGATTTTCTTCTCTCAACATCTTGATCTTTCTTGTGCTCTTGATTGCTAAATCATTAAACTCGGCATGGTATTTATCAAGCACCTTTTTCTCCACAAAATTATTTATGGAGTTAGAAGAGGAATCACTTTCTTCTCCACCTGAGTCATTTTCCTCTTGACTCATTTCCTCTCTCTCACTAGAACTTTTGCTTTTATGGGAGGAGGCAAAAGCTAGGAGGTTAGCCATGAGCTCTTCATCATTTGAAGACTTATCTCCCTCAATGGAGTCATCACTACTACTACTCCTCCATGTGGCGGCCATCACTTTACCTTTCTTCTTGTCATTGTGATTAGCACATTCGGGGGCAAAGTGACCTATGCCACCACACTCGAAGCATCGGACCCCTTTCCTTTCGGTCTTCACTTTCCTAGGCTCAAACTTGTTGTAGGAACCCTTTTTCTTGTAGTTTTGACCTTTGGAACCAAACTCCTTTTTCCCGAACTTCATGACCCTCTTGAATCTCTTCACAAATAATGCAAGGTCTTCGTCCGAGTCATTCTTCTTTGCCTCCTTTTCATCCTTGGAGGTTTTCAAAGCAATTCCTTTTTGCTTTTTAGGAGGTGTGGAGAAAGGACCCTTCCTAGACTCATAAGCTAGAAGTCTCCCAATCACCTCACTCGGCTTCATATCCTTATATCCATTATTTTCTTCTAAAGCCGTTACTTTTGATTCAAACCTATCCGGAAGAGATCTCATAATCTTTTGCTTGATTCTCCTATCTGAATATGGATCACCAAGTTGATGACTTTGGTTGACTATGTCTATCAACTTGATCTTGAAGTCGTTGAAGCACTCATTCTCCTCCATCTTAAGCATCTCGAATTGAGTTTGGAGGACTTGAAGCTTAGAGTCCTTCACCACTTCGGTTCCCTCATGTGCAATCTCTAGGATGTCCCAAGCCTTCTTAGCTATCCTAGTATTTTGAATCAATTTGTATTGATTTTCGTCCATAGCACATAAGATGGCATGCATCGCCTTCCTATTCCACTTTGAAGCCTCAAACTCTTACGCGTTCCATTGCGCCTTAGGCTTCAATACTTCTTCTCCTCCACCACCGGGAGTCATCTTGGGTAGATCATATCCGTCTTCCACCGCCATCCATGCACGGTCATGAATTTGGCAAATGTAGGATTCCATCTTCCCTTTCCATTGGGAATAGTTCAATCCGGTAAGAAGTGGAGGCCTTGTGCTAGAAGCACCTTCGTTGCCACCACCATTTCCACCGTTTCCACTCATAGTGTTTATGAATGAATGAAATGAATGCAAATGTATGAATGATCCAAAATCACACAAAATGCAAAACACACCAAAATAAGCAAGGATAACCTATGTATGTCTAGGAACCCGCTCTGATACCAATTGAAACAAATTATAGCACGGTGTGTATAAAACTATCTAAAGGGGGGGTGAATAGATTTTAAGCTTATTACCCAATTTTTCGTGTTTAGTCAAAATTATGAAATTACCCCTAAATAGATAAAGCAATAAATCAAGTATAAAATGCAGAAATAAAATAACACTTGATTTTTACGTGGAAACCCTCACGGGAAAAACCATGGGATAGTAAGTAAGCCACACTCGAACCTCGAATCCACTAAATGTGTAAAACGATTACAACCTAATCCCGGAAGTAATCACACACCTACCTAATCCCAGTATAAGCGAACCTAGTCCGATTGCTTGCGAATTAAGCAACCTAATCCCGGTCACAACACAAGACTTAATTCTCTAAAAAGAGATTAACACCCTAAGTGAATATATGAATATTCAAATGCAACATAGAGCAAGGGAAACCCTATATGCTTATCTAAGATGATGAATTTGCAATTAAAAACAATCCTAGACATTAAAGCTAAATGACATGTCAATTAGCTTAGATAATCATAGATTATAGAAACCTAGATATCTATCATAAAAACAACACTCAATCAAATCAACACAACAATCTCTATCTTGAATATTAGAATTTAATCTAAGAACAATCAAGTAATAAAAGAGATGCCATAATAAATTAAACACTAATTACGTATGATAATAGTGAAAAACTTACCAAAGCAAGTGTGATGATGAAAGACCCATGCAAGCAAGCAAGCATGCTAGATATGCTAAAGAATGCTAGATGAACTTTGATACAAATGGATTTTGGTTTGAGTGTTTAATGAGCAAACTTGATTGCTTTCTCTCTTAAAAATCTCTCTTTTGAAAGTAGGGTTCTTGATGATTAAAGAGTTACATTCAGAACAAGAGAAAGTGATGTATTTATAGGCATGAAAAACAGAGCATGTGAAAAGACAAGTTTGCCCCTGAAACGCACTGATCAGCGGTTTCAATCGACGGCTAGGCCGCCGATCATAACCGCCTAATTGGACCCGAGAAGAATAGGGAACCAATGGCGATTTCATTCGGCAGTTTCGTGACCGCCGATCTAACCGCCGAATCAAACCTGAGATTAAAAAATCAATCAGGTATGAAGGGTGGTTTCATTCGGCGGTTTCGTGACCGCCGATTCAACCATCGAATTAGACCAAGAGATAAAATCAATCAGGTCTTGAACGGCGATTTTGAACGGCAGTCGTGACGACCGATAGTAACCGTAGAATTGCTCCATACACTACTGAAAGCAAACAGCGGTTTCATTTAGTGGCCAGGCCGCCGATCATAACCGCCGATCACCAACAAAGGTGAAAACCAAGGAGAAGCCAAGGGTATTCTCCGTAGGCGGTCCTCGCGCTAAACCAAGAACATTCTAGTGCATGCGCGGACGTTTTCGAAAACTATCGGGAAACAAATTACAAGACAACAAGACACAATTACACACAACAAAATATAACAAATAAGTGCAAGTGTGAAATGTGACAAGTGAAGAGAATGCACACATATGCAATGTATGTTAAGTGTGTGTGTGCAACTAATCTCTATAAAGAAAAGTAAGCACAAAGAAATTTACCTTCGGTGCTTATCAAGACGAGGTCTTCAAAGGGCTTGAGCAATAACACCGATACCTAGGCTAACCTTACAAAGAACCCCTAACATGTGGTTTGTCCACGAAATGAGCCAATCAACAAATGGGAACCTTACAGAAATTTTTAGCGACTCCCAAGTCATCGTCAATCAAGTACTAGATGAGTACCAGGCAAGAGACAAAAGCATGATTGCTTACCTGAAATTAGCAAAAGAACAACTGGGAAGATTCAAAGAGTACAAAATCGTTCAGGTCCCCAGAGAAGAAAATGAGTAGGCCGACGCCTTTGCCAAATTAGCGTCCGCCACAATCAACATCTGGCCCAGAACCATCCTCATGGTCCACCTACCACAGCCGAGCATAATCAAGCAAATAGAAGTCGGGGCAATCTTCGGTGAAACAGATAGTTGGATGACACAAATCAAAGAATATCTTGTCAATGACATCCTCCCAAGTGATCCATTGGAAGAAAAACGACTAAAGTACAGAGCTACAAGATATTCAACCCTCAATGGAGAACTGTACAAGAAGGGCTATTCAAAAGTATTACAGAGATGTGTCGGACCTGAGGAAGCAGAAGGAATCCTGAAGAGCATACACAGTGGAAACTGTGGAAACCATGATGGGGGTATCAATTTAGCCCACAAAACGTTGAGACAAGGTTTCTACTGGCCAACGTTGTCCGCCGATGCAAAAAGGATAGCAGCAAGGTGTGAGGCATGTCAGAAAATTGCAAACAACATTCGCCAACCACCTGAACACTTACAGAGCATTACTTCTCCTTGGCCATTCGCCATATGGGGAATTGACCTGATCGGTCCGATGCCAACAGCACCAGGAGGAGCGAAACATGCCATTGTAGCCGTAGATTACTTTACAAAGTGGGTAGAAGCCGAACCATTGGTGCACATAACAGAAGTAAACACCACCAGTTTTGTGAAGAAAAATATCCTGTACAGATTCCGGATACCAAACACAATCATCACCGACAATGGAACCCAGTTCGACAGCAAGAAATTCAGGGAGCTGTGTGACAAGTACGGGATCAACAATTACTATGCATCTCCAGCGCATCCACAAATAAATGGCCAAACTGAAGTAGTAAACAAGATCATAAAGCACAACCTGAAAGCCAAGTTAGCTGCGAAGAAGGGAAGCTGGGCAGAAAAGTTACCGCAGGTGTTATGGGCGTATCGAACCACAGAAAGAAGCTCAACAGGTGAGACCCCATACTCTATGGCTTTCGGAGCTGAAGTTGTCATCCCCGTGGAAACATCTTTCTCCTCGCCAAGAGTGCAACTCTTCCAACAAGAACTCAACATTGATATGCTAAAGTGCGGTTTGGACGAGTTAGAAGAAAGAAGGGAACACGCTAAAATAAGGAACGCCGCCTATTAACAAAGGGCAGCTAGGTACTATAACTCACATGTGCGTGAAAGGAGGTTCACGCTTGGCGACTTAGTGCTGAAAAGAGTGGCCCCAGGAACCACAGACAAAGCTGGAGGGTCGCTTGCAGATAAATGGGAAGGACCTTACCATATTACAGGCGTAGCTGGTCATGGAGCGTATCGTATAGCTCGCAAAGGCTTTGGCGAACTACCCCGGCCATGCAATGCACAGTACCTAAAGATATATTACCCTTGACTTCTTTACCTCCCTTAGGTTTTATTACCATGTTATCTTTTTCAAGCATTTTTCCTTTTTAGCATTCTTTCTTTTTCTTTTTTATTGTCAAAGATTACAGGAAATATTCAATAAAGAGTAATTTATTACTACGAATTCACATTCTCGCAAGCTAAACAAAGTAACCAGCTACTGCTGTACTTGCCATCACATAAAACAATCATTTGATTCGTTCGCCGTTGCGTGGAGACAAAACTAAAACTCTGAGCAACACTAAAGGCGAGCGGGATGATCCCAAATCAAAGGAGGCTAAAGACGAATACGTCACCACAGCCTGAGTAACATGTTATAGAAACCGACTGGTGATCGCCACCATCGGTCAAACATGATCTTAGAAAATGCGTATAAAGCGACCAACCAAAAGCGTACGAAAATGTGTTCCAAGAAAAACGCTAGGGTCGAATGAGCTAGCGAGCAAAAAAAAAAAAAAGCAAAAGCGGGAGACGTCCCAATAGTATGCTCGAAGAAACTTGGTGTATGGTCGGATACGTCTTGACAAACACTAAGTACACCAAAAACTCAGCAATGGCAGCTAAACGATAAAGAGTGTTCGCTAAAAAGACAATTCAACAACACAATAAAATTTGGTGTATAGTCGGGCACGTCCTGACAAGCATCAAATTAAATCAAAAATCCAGTAACAATAGGCAAACAGAAAGGAAAAACAGTGGATCAAGACATTCAACGGAAATCGGAGAAGTACAAGTAAAACCAAATGCAATAAACCAAAGGTAAAAGTTATAAATTATATAAACGTTGTTTACAGGTAAATACAAAAACAGAATACACATCTCAACTGGCCGCTGGGGGTCCTTCACTGTCTTCCTCATCACCAATCTCATCCTCGGAAGGCCAAGCTATTTCCTCATCCCCTTCTGGCATACAAGGCCCATAGTCCCGACCAGAAACAGGGCCTAAGTCAGGCTCATCACCAAACTGGTCAGACTACCCTTCCTGCCAGAGTAGTAAGTGTTAAATGCGCACTTAGTAAGGACTTCCAAATGCATCAGATGAGGCTCGGTCCTTGTGTATCGACAATGAGCTTTCCATCGCTTGATTTGCTCATTGACAGAATCTACCGCCGAATCCATATGCATCTTAAGGGACTTGTCAAAACGATTTAAGGCCTTCTCATTTGAGTGGTCCTTCATCACAAAGAACTTCCTCGATTGCCTCATGCCGTGTTCAAATTCGTGCAAAAGAAGCGCATCATAGGCAGGAGACCTCTTAAACCGATCAACTGCTTGGACTTCTAACTCAGCTTTCAAATCCCCGAAGATGGCATCCTTAGAGGACAACTGATTTTACAGATCCAGCGACTCACGCTCAGCCTTCTCTCTGGCCTCTTCAGTCAACTTCTCTGCTTCAAAGCATGCAGCGAGTGAGTCCTGACTTGCGGACAGTTGCTGCTTCAGCGAACGGATTTCCTCCTCAGGAACAGATAACTTTTCCTCAATAGCCAACAAAGTAGACAAGAACCCATCAGCAGACTCTCTTAACTGGGCTAGTTGCTGAGTATAAGATTCCTCAACAGAGAGTTTCTCAACCGCCAGGATGGAGGCTTGTTCTCGCTAGCGTCTATTCTCCCTGGAAACTACATTCCCACGCCTATAGTTGTCCGCCATCTCAGACATCATCTAAAAAAAAAAATTAGAAAGAAAAGAGATGTAAGTCAGGAAGTACACGTAAACGATGACATAACAAATGTGCCATAAAAGACTTACCAAAGAATGGCAATTGAAGAAAAACTCCATCTTTCTATTACATGACTTGCCATTTATGTGCTCCTAACCATCACCAATGTAGACGTTGTTATGGATCAAGTGTGAGCAAATTTCTGTGGCTGAGAAATCCGAGAGAGAAACATAACCGGATCCTTCGCTAGCCTCATTTGAGTCCACAGGGGGAGCCTCATAGGCAGCATCTGAACCAGAAGCAGAAGCAGAAGCAGACGCAGACGCAGATGCCCCCAGTTGTTTGGATGGCCCTGGCTGACCAGCTGGTCCCGACCGACCAACGAAAGAAGTATTCGGCTCACCTATAGCCACCAGAGGAGAAACTGATCTAGGCGGGGCAGAAGTAGGAATAGTCGGCTCATTGGCCCCCTCAGAAAATAGAGGCACCACAGTAGTTGCTCATTCAATGGGAACCTCAGGTACAACCGTTTGAGCCGGAGCATCCTCGGCGAGTACAAGTTCACCAGCACCCTCCTCATCATATGAAACAACATACTGAACGACCCTTGATGCCCGTTTATGGGGTCGAGTAGCGTGATCGGGGGTACCCTCGGCCGGGCGCTTTCCCTTGCCAGTTCTGGGATTCAAGTCACTCGTAGAATCGGGGGGAGTATCGGGAACATTTGCATCAAAAATAGGAATGTCACTACTCGCCCCTGAAGCACCCACTTTCTCTTTGCCCTTACGACTGGGAGTACTCTCAGCAACCTCCTGATGCACGGAGAGTTGATCCGGCTTGATACCCCCCTCAGAACCATCACCAACATCTTCGCCATTAGAAGGATCACCACCATTTGGACTAGCGATCCCTTCCTTGGCCAAACCAGCAGCATGCCTTTTGCTGGCAGCTTCAGAATTCTTCACCGCCCGGGCTTGCAAATCACAAACTGTATCGAAGTCACACACTGCGAAAGAGGACAAGATGTCATTAGCAAAATAAGCAAAAGAGCAGTGTCAAAGAGAAGCATGCGCAACCTACAGCGAGGAAGTCTAGTAGGTAAACGCAGAAAAATCCGCTGAGCAATCATCTTCTCCTCATCCAAGAGAAATGATCGACTTCTCTTAGCCAATGGGAGGACAGCTGCCATGGCGAGATGTGAGATCTCATCATCCAACAGAGCAGGGATTGTCTTCGACCAAGAATCAGGATCAGTGAAATGTCTAGGAACCTTTCCCGCCGAAAGGCTATGACGAGCGCTGGCGGGCGTATCTCTGCCCTATGCTCCACTAACAAAGAACCAACTGTTCTTCCACCTCTTGTTTGAGGTAGGAAAATCCCAAATAAAGCCCTTCTTTTTCTCATCGCTGGAAACCTCCACTTGCCTAGGGTTCGCTGTACCCTTAGGAATCCAATTTTCCACAACTGAAGAGAGAAGGAAATAAGTGCCACCATTGCCCGATTGCCTCAAAGTATAGAAATGGCGAATCTCACGGGGAGTAGGGGGTCCATAGCCCTTAAGCTTCCACATCAAGCATAAACACATCAGAATCCTATAGCTATTAGGGGCGAGTTAGGCAGGCGCAATCTTGGCATCCGTAAGAAATCTGGAAATAAAAGGCTGAAGAGGAAGGGTTACCCCACAGCTAAGCATTGCACCATAGATGGCAACTACATTTTGTGGAGGATTCCATGCCGCTCGATCATGGGGTAACATTAGAGTCACACTGTCCAGGATATCAAAGCGACTTCTATACTTGCAAAGCTCCTGTTCACTGACAACATTTACTTCGCAATCAAAGAAACTTGGGTGATCAAACGAGAACTGCAATCTATTCTGTTGGTGATCCTCAACATTTGAGTCGACGATCGTCTGAGCATCCAGAAAAGACACTCAGGGAGCTTTAGGAGCCCATCGTTTGCTGTCACCAGGTTTGGAAGACCTCGTCATCTCCGGGGAATCACTGCAAAAAGATGAGGGAGAAGAAACGTTAGGGATATAATTTTCTTAAGAAGAAGGAACATTAACGGAAAATGAGATGGGAGTATCCGGGTGAAAATTACGAATCAGTGATTCGATTCTGTCTATGGTACTTTTATCACCAAGCTCCAAAGCTTGCATCATTCGATTAAAAAGAGAAGAATGCAGAGAAAGATCCATGGAAACTCACCGGAAAACCCTAGAAGTGGAGGATGCACGAAGGATTTGGGGGTGCCAACGAGCAAGCACGGCCGAGTTCATTGAACTATCTGACAATGGGGGACAAAGAGAAGGCTAGTGCAGACTTTTTGATCGGAGAAGAAAGGCAAATGAAAGGCAACGAAGGAATTCGTTTTTAAGAAAATGGAGGTATCAGTGAAGATGCAAAAAGATTAAGAAGAAGAAGAAGCGTTTTAACATTAAAATAGGGAGTTTTTAAATTTCAAAAATTGAAAAAGGGGGTGTTGTTAAGATGAACGACGGTTACAGTAGGCAACCGCAATATCACCCTTCAAATAGCAGACATGTGGCGCCTCAGGGAGCACCCAACAGTCAAAACACCATCTCACCGTGTTAGAGTAAGCAGAAGCGTTAGAAATCTTGTGGCCAGAAATAAAGGCTTGCACCAGAAGAATCAATTACCAAATTTAACACGTGGGTAAAAATAAAAAAAATAAAAAAAAGAGGAGAAAATTGTGTACGAAATGATTCAAAAGCTAAATGTTAGGATTATGCTCAATAGAAAGAGTGTAATATTGTTTTTGACAATCTTTTCATATTAATAAAGTGATTTCTGATTTAAACAAATTTTATAGCATTTATAGATTGAATATTATAATTGTCAAAAGTAAATAATCATAAGGTCAAAAGACTATGAGAAAAGAAGAATTGTTCGTACATCTGGATATGTATGAGGTAGACACAATTCTTTAGTTAGTCTGGAATAATGTTCACAACTTAAGTTAAAGGTTGGGCACCTTTATCTTGTTAAAGTTGTAGAATTCTTTTTCTAGCATTTGAGTGGGATCAAATGAGTTATGATGAGTCTGAAATCATCAAAGGGTCTTCGAGTAAAAGAATCTAGTGCACTGGGTGCATTGAATAGGATCACAATGAAATACTTTATCTAGAACCGTCAGTAGATAAAAGTTTCTTTCATTATCAGGACAATCGGAGAGTCTATCTTAATCTTAATCTTGAGATAAATGATGGACTTATGGTTGCAAGTGTTATCATTTGAGTTATCAATGGGTACGATTATATAGCATAGTCTATCCTCGATAGTTTGGTGGTATTCATTTGTTAATCGATAGAGGACTTCATTTATAGATATGGACATCGTGGCTCCATTTATTAAATGAGAGTAGAATATCATCATATGGATGTTTTTTGGTATTGGATATTGAATCTTAACGTTAAGTTTTCGATAGAGTCTATTGAAACATGGCTTCTGGACAAGTTAAAATATCCAAGTTCAAAATGTGGTCATATGAGTAAATATGGTAACTTGGAGAGCTATAGGCAGTCTATGAGCTCTTGGCAATTACTGATATTCTTCACGAGGATACACCCTCTCCAATAAGATTATCTATGGTACTGATGTATGCATACTGATGTATGTGGTCCTATGAGCATTCAAGTTAGAGGTGGATATGAGTACTTCATCACTTCACATATGATTACTTGAAATTTGGTTATATGTATCTCATGAGACATAAGTCGGATGCTTTTGACATGTTCAAAGCATTTAAAGCTGAAGTGGAAAATTAGCTAGAGAAACACATAAAAATCTTGAGATCTGATCGTGGTGGAGAATATCTATCTGGTGAGTTTCAGCAGTATCTTATTGATAATGGAAATATTTCTCAGTTTTTTGCACGAGGTACACCTCAACAAAATGGGGTGGTAGAAATGAGAAATAGAACTCTTTTGGACATGGTTAGGTCTATGTTGAGTTATTCAACACTTCCTATTTTTTTTGGGGATATGCTTTACAAACTGCAATAAACATTCTAAACGATGTACCATCTAAGTCGGTTCCTCAAACACCGCATGAGTTGTGGACTGGGCGAAAGCCTAGTTTACAAACACTTAAGGATATTTGGTTGTCCTGCGCATGTGTTAAAAGGAAAGACAGAAAAGATGGAGTCCCGTTCGGAAACATGCATATTTGTGGGGTATCCAAAAGAAACTAAGGGATATTATTTCTATAGTCCTTTAGATCTTAAAGTATTTGTTTCAACAAATGCTAAATTTCTAGAAAATGACTATATGAATGATTTTATACCCAAAAGTAGAATTGTCCTGAATGAGATGTCAGGAGACACAATTCCACAAGAGGTTACACAACCTAGCCCATTTGTAAGTTCCACACCATCACAAAATCAACAACCTACCATTCCTCGTCGTAGTGGAAGGGTTAGTAGAAAACCCGAGAGATACATTGGTCTAGGAGAATCAATGGAGAATCTCCCGGATGACGATAATCCCTACATATATAAGGAAGCAATGGAGCATGTTGATGGTCGCCATTAGCAAAAGGCAATACAAGATGCAAAAATCCAAATATGGATTAAAGCAAGCATCCTGATCCTGGAACATAAGGTTCGATCAAGCTGTGATGAACCTTGTGTATACAAAAGGATTAATGGCGACAAGTTGGTTTTCCTAAATTCTTTATGTTGATGATATACTACTCATCGGAAACGATGTAAGTGTATTGACATCAGTAAAAGAATGGTTAGCAAAACAATTTGATATGAAGGACTTAGGAGAAGCAAGTTATATTCTTGGTATCCAAGTAATAATGGATAGAAAGAATAAAACGATTGCACTATCCCAAGCTTCATACATAGATAAAATCTTGTCTAGATTTTCCATGCAAGATTCCAAGAAAGGTATGTTACTTTTCAGAAATGGAATCAAACTTTCTACGGAACAAGTTCCTAAGAATGAGCATGAAGAGCAATTCATGAGTAGGATTCCAAATGCCTCGGTAGTTGGAAGTCTCATGTATGCAATGCTCTGCACTATACCATATATTTGTTTTGCTGTGGGCATAGTTAGCAGGATTCAATCGAAACCTGGTCCTGATCACTGGATGGCAGTCAAGTATATTTTCAAGTATCTCAAGAGAACGAGAGATAATATGCTTGTATACTCAAGAGGGGATTTGATTCCTGTTGGGTATACAAATTCTGATTTCCAGTCGAATTCTGACTACCAGAAAATCCACATCAGGATCTGTGTTTACTATTGGAAGAGGAACAGTCATATGGAGGAGTATCAAGGAATCTTGTATTGCTGATTCCACCATGGAAGCTAAGTATGTTGCTGCATGTGAAGCTGCTAAAGAGGTTGTTTGGCTCCACCAATTCCTGATTGACTTGGAAGTGGTTCTCAGTGCAAATAAGCAGATCACTATCTACTGTCATAACAGTGGAGTAGTAGCTAATTCGAGAGAACAAAGAAGTCATAAGAGAGGAAAACACATTGAAAGGAAGTATAATCTTCTTAGGGAGATTGTGCATAGGAAGGACGTGAAGATTACCAAAATCACGTCAGCAGAAAATCTAGCGGATCCCTTCAAAAAGGCTTTACCATAGTAGAGTTTTGATGGGCACCTAGAGAACATGGGAATGACAGATATGACACATTTGCTATAGCGCAAGTGGGAGATTGTTAAAATTATGCTCAATAGCAAGAGTGTAATATTGTTTTTGACAATCTTTTCATATTAATAAAATGATTTCTGATTTAAACAAATCTTATAGCATTTATAGATTGAATATTATAATTGTCAAAAGTAAATAATCATAAGGTCAAAAGACTATGAGAAAAGAAGAATTGTTCGTACATCTGGATATGTATGAGGTAGACACAATTCTTTAGTTAGTCTTGAATAATGTTCACAACTTAAGTTAAAGGTTGGGCACCTTTATCTTGTTAAAGTTGTAGAATTCTTTTACTAGCATTTGAGTGGGATCAAATGAGTTATGATGAGTCTGAAATCATCGAAGGGTCTTCGAGTACAAAGATCTAGGTGCAACTGGGTGCATTGAATAGGATCACAATGAAATACTTTATCTAGAACCGTCAGTAGATAAAAGTTTCTTTCATTATCAGGACAATCGGAGAGTCTATCTTAATCTTAATCTTGAGATAAATGATGGACTTATGGTTGCAAGTGTTATCATTTGAGTTATCAATTAGTACGATTATATAGCATAGTCTATCCTCGATAGTTTGGTGGTATTCATTTGTTAATCGATAGAGGACTTCATTTATAGATATGGACATCGTGGCTCCATTTATTAAATGAGAGTAGAATATTATCATATGGATGTTTTGAGGTATTGGATATGAATCTAACGTTAAGTTTCGATAGAGTCTATTGAAACATGGCTTCTGGACAAGTCAAAATATCCAAGTTCAAAATGTGGTCATATGAGTAAATATGGTAACTTGGAGAGCTATAGGCAGTCTATGAGCTCTTGGCGATTACTGATATTCTTCACGAGGATACACCATCTCCAATAAGATTGTCTAGGGTACGAATGAGAAATATTTACTTATTCTATCTTTATTTAAGAGTTCAATTTTAGCTCTTAGTGGCATGAGTTAAAATTAATAGTCGGACCTAAGTGAATCATTTGTGGATTGTGATTATGTTATGTCTATTGAAGCTTAAATTACATAGCCCACCAAGATCCCCCATCCACATGGACTTGCAGGATCACTTGATATATTCTACCGACCAATTTATGGGTCCATCTAGAATTGTATTTAATATATTAAGAATATAATTTGCACATTATTTATTTAATGGGCTGATCAATTATATTAATATATTAATGAAAGGCATGTGGGCTTGTTTCTTTTAGTAAGAATGGGTCTGGTTCACATGTGGGCTTTTTAATTAAAGTCTAATGGATTAAATAAAATAAGAAAATAATATTAGGCCCATGTATATGGTGTGGGTGGCAAGACTAGAATAATAGTCTAAAATATTATTTTATTTTATTGATTGATTAAATGAAAGTTAATTAATTTATTAGTTAATCCTTTAATTGAGAATCAAAATCTTTTTCTGATCAGGAAATATGTTTCCTAGAGTTATACTATTGGTGATAGTATAATAAATATTAAAGACTTTATTTGGTAAGTAGATAAATAAAGGGAATTTATTTATCTAGTCAAATTAGGAAGTCTTTGATATAGTTACAAATACACTAAAGAGTTGGATTAGGATTTGGAATTCTAAAGAAATCTACCTAGGGTTAGGATTTAAGTCAAAAGACACAAATCCTACATGGTAAAGGATTTTGGCCACAATATAGAGATATATATTATAGAGATATATATGGTAATTGGCCGATATATATATATATAGATTTTATAAAGCATGGAAAGTGTGCAATATATATATATTTATAAAGCTTGCAGAATGCGAAAATAGATATATATATTTTAATAGGCGTGCATTTTTTATAAAATAGACATATATATATATATATATATATATATATTATTTGGTGCAAAGAATTTTCTGCGACCTAATATATATATTTTGTGCAAAGAGTATTTTGCGGCCACTATATATATATTCTTTGTATAGAATTCGAAAACCCTAGGTCTTTGGCTTGAGAATATTTTTCTTTTGCTTGAGAAAAACAAAATCCAACTCTAGAGATTAGTGTGATAATCGGCCAAGAGGAATAGAGAGAAAAGTTTGTTCTTATTTCGATAGTGCACCAATTACTTTTACATCAAGAGGTTTTGTGCACAATTTCGAATAAGGTTAACGAGAGTTTCGATCTAAAGATTGTGAATTCAAAAGTGACTGGAACATTCTTTGTTGTCTCTTGGAACTTGTGGTGACTAACGAAAAAGAAAAAGTTTTGTTAATCCATCCTCAGGTACACAATTCAAAGAGAAGAGAGACCACGCTCCAAGGTGATTCATGTTCGTGATTGGATTGGAAGATCTTGCGGATTACCATCGATGCAATGTCAATCGGATCACACGACAAAGGTATGATATCTTTAGTATTATATGTTAATTAATTAGAGGGTTAAGGTTCAAATTATGGAAAAATTTTGAAATATACTAAACTACTAAACCTATTTTAGTCTCGCTTCCGCTGCGTGACAGTATTTTTCCCTACACTAAGTACATATATAAATACTACTCGCACAGACAAACAAACTGGAAGTCCAAATCATTTGCTCGACTCGAAGTATTTATGGGGGTATTGTTGTATGTGTAATTTCGCCAAGTACACACGTCATCAAAGAAGTCAGTAAATGTTAAGGAAAACGTTGCCACGTCACTTGTTGACCAGGTCAAAGGGATAACGTGAACTAGTCAACATACCAACAAGTCTTAGATCAATAAGAGTCAAAGGTGTATTCGTCAGATCTGGAAAACTACTCGCCAGGGATAAAAATGTGGTCGCCGAAGAACAATACCCGAGAGTGAAGGTTTTCGCCGCATTAGCTTAACTGGGCACAAATCCACTTGGCGAATGCACAGGAATAACATTCTCATTCCCAGAAGACCCCTTATGACGAGAAATCATAAAAGGAGAAGGTTAAAAGAATATTAGGCTCTAAAAAGTATAAGAAGACGAATTCAACTTTAAGAGGTTGGAATAGGAAGTAAATCCTAATCCGTTACAACATGGGATTCCCAACATAAATTGTAAGGATTCCCGTGTTGTTGATTGGCTTATTTCGTGGTCAAACCACATGTTGGGGTTTTGAATGTAAGGGTAGTCTAAGTGATTAGTGTTGAAGATCAAAGGCCCTTCCATGACCTCAAGATACAAGCACGCCAAAGGTATAATCTCTTGTGCTTGTTTTTATTTGAAGAGATTTAGTAGCACACACACACTTAGCATTCTTGCTATGATTGCATACTTGCTTATTTTTATGTGCATCTCTTCACATGTCACTTTACACACTAGCACTTTGGTTGATATATCTTGTTGTGTGTATATGTGCCTTATAATTCGTTTCCCGACATTGTTCGGAAACGTCCGCGCTTGCACTAATGAGTGCTTGGTTTCGCGCGAAGACCGCCTATGGAGAATGCCCTTGGCTTCTCCTTGGTTTTCACCATTGTTGGTGATCGACGGTTATGATCTGCGGCCTGGCCGCCGAATGAAACTGTCGTTTCAGTCCAGATTGGTCTGAAGCAATTATGCGGTCAAGATCGGCGGTCACGACCGCCGTTCGAAACCGCCGTTCATACCTGATCGATTTTAATCCCTCGGGTTTGATTCGGCGGTTGGATCGGCGGTCACGAAACCGCCGAATGAAACCGCCGTTAATGCTCTGTTCTTCACGAGCTCAATTCGGCGGTCGTTATCGGCGGCCTGGCCGCCGATTGAAACCGCCGAACGGTGCGTTTCAGGGGCAAAAGTGTCTTTTCACATGCCCAATTCTTGATGTCTATAAATATCACACTTTCTCATTATCTGATCATGTTCTTTGACTCTTAAGAACCCTAATCTTCAAAGATAGATTTTGAGAGAAAATCAAATCAAGAACTCAACTTTAACCACTCAAATCAAACCCCTTTTGCATCAAATTTCATATTGCATCTCCTATGTCTATATAGAGTGCATCCATGTATGGGTTTGCATCATCACAACTTGCTTGGTAAGATTTTGATTAATTTCATCTTATTGTAGTATTTTAAATACCAAGCCATCTCTTTTAAATTACTTGTATGTTTTAGATCATATGCTAAATACAAGAAAAGAGATTATTTGTGATGAATTGATTGAGTGTTGTTTTTGATAGATATCTAGGTTTTTATAATCTATGATTATTTATGCTATTTGACATGTCATTTAGCAATTGATATCTAGGGTTGATTTAAATTGAATATATCATCATCCTAGATAAGCATTAGAGTACCCTAGCTCTTATTGCATTAATTGAATATTCATACATATTCACATAGGGTTGTGCATCTCTTTTGAGAGATTGAAGTCTTGGTCTAGGGTTGCTATTACAGGCCCGCTGGGTAGTAGTGGTGGGTTACAGACCGGGATTGGCTGTAAACATCATTACAAGTAGTGACTTCGAGGATCAAGCAAATTGGAATAGGGTTGCTAATAAAGGCCCGCTGGGTAGAAGTGAGGGGTTACAGACCGGAGTGTTAGACGAGGTCTACATAGGTTGTAAACTTCATTTCAATTAGTGATTTCGAGTTCCGAGTGTGGCGCACTATACAGCCCGTGGTTTTTCCCAGTGGTTGGGTTTTCCACGTATACATCAAGTGTCATTTATTATTTCCGCACTATATTACACTTGTATGTATTGTTGACTTGCTAGGGGTATTTTCGTAAAATTGACTTGCATGCGAAAATTGGGTAATAATTAGATAAAATCTATTCACCCCCCCCCCCCTCTAGCTTTATATTGACAAACACACCTCGAGTATTTAATTACTTTCATAAATCAAAGTGGAAATCCTACCACCAACACGGCTAAAACTAAGGGAAAACCCTAATTATTATATATAAATAGAACCACCCATCCCACAAAGAGGAGGTTCAAAGACCTAGAGAGAGAAAAACAATAATTCGAGAGATCTGTGTGTGTAATCAAAGAATAAATCATTGTATTATCTTTCTGCCCTCTGGGGCGCCGTGGTTTTTTTCCCATTCAAGGGTTTTTCCATGTAAAATCTATCTCTTGCATGCATTGATTTCTTTCTTATTCACTATTCACTTTGATATAATTGTTGGTCACGTGGTAATCCAAATTTCACCGTCAACTGTTATCACACATTCCGAATTATGTTTACCTGTATCTAATGTAATCACACATTTCAAATGATGTTTACTCATATCGAGTGTTATCACACAGTACAAATGCAAATCGAATAACGGGAATAGACTTAATTTTAAAAATAAATGGTTGATGTTTAAATTTGAAATGCATTTATTGTTTTTGTCAGCAACATTGATTGTTTTTTAAATTTGAACAGAAATGATTGTTTTACCTAGAGAACAGTTAATAAAGCAAAAATTTAAATTGACTTGGATTAAATGGTAACCTACTCAACAAGTTTATAGGTAAACAACAGGTAGTGGTGTTTAGTACACCATTGTTCTATAGACAACCCCTATATATAATATTATATAATATATATATTAATATATTAATATTATATATATTATATAATATAATGTATATATATATATATTATATAATATATGTAATAATATATAATAATATAATATATATGATAGTATAATATATATACAGATTTTCTATTATCAGTTCGTCCTGACAATAAATATATCAGGACGAAAAATGTGGACCACTAGATTTACATACTTTGACTCAAAGTGTATGCACTTGTCAAAACTTCTCCATAATCTGTGGTCCACATTCTTCGTCCTGATATATTTATTGTTAGGACGAACTGACAATAGAAAGACTGAATATATCTAATAATATAATATATAAATGTATTATATTATACATGTTTATATATCGTTATATATATTATAATAATATAATATATATATAAAATATATATTTATATATCATTAATATAATATATAATAATAATACGGTTAATTGCATAGAATAACCACTTTGGTTTTTCAATTTTTATATATAGCCACTAGTTTTAAAAAAACCAAATATAACCGATAGGATCATGGATCATGGATTGTGTGGTGGAAGTTAGCGGGTTCTTTGACAAGTATACCCCTGGAGAGTTGTCAGTGGTTGTTGATGTAAGAGGTCTAAAATGACCCTGTCTCCTTCTTATACTCAGATGAAGGCAATCCTCAAACCCAATCCCTAAAATACGGTGCGGCTTCCAACTGATATTTTATTATGCATCTTATTAAATTGAAATTCAAGTCGGTTAATGATGAGCGTCGTTTGGTACTCAACAAAATAATGGTTTTAAATGTGTTCGTGTTGAAAACCGATTTCACCACTTAGATATAAAATTAGTAAAGTGGCAAGTAGGATTCGTTCCACAGGGAATTAGAGTGATAGTTGAATAAATTAACAATTAATAAATGCAATAAAATAAATCATAAGCAATGGATGGTTGTATGGTTTGTCACGCCATCAAACATACATGTAAAACAAACATAATAAAACTAATAAAATAAGATGCTCAACAAATTTAGATAAGATATATATGGAATAAACAATTAAGAGAATTGCTAGGGAATCAATGGGATCACAAATGGATTACGGGAAGTGCTTCTCGAGCTACCTTAGTGAACCAATCTCACAAATGTTAACCAATTGTTTTCTAAAATGTGTTTAGACCATTACTATGAACCCTAAACAACTTCCCACAGTAATGCCTAACTGATTAAGGATAGGGGGTCAGGGCGAGATCGGTTTGTTACAATTAACGATTTTGATAATCGCGGTTGATATACCCTCTGACGATCTATCCAACTCACTATGTTCTCAATCCATCAAGGTTGTCAATCCAATCAAGATTATATAACAAATTATCCTAAACAAAAGTATAATCAACTAGTGGATATACATGTCAATTATATAATGCATAGAATCTAATTATAAAATGAATAGAACACAAATAGAGATTACATATATTAAAGCTTAAGCAAAACCCAATCCAAATGCTCTCATATCAAAACCCTAGAAAGGGGATTTAGTTACACATATTACAATCAAAGGGAAGGCAAGTAAAAGATTAGGAAATCACCCTTGGGTCTCCTTTTGTAAGCTTGATCCTTTCCTTGCCTTTGATGCTCCTTGTGCAAATAGTGGATGATGAGGATGTGTCTAGATAGGTGGAGTCAAATGGGAAGTGACTAAGGAGATATGTGAAGAAGATGGGAATAAATGAATGATTTGGGGAAGGTATTCTAGATGTTGAGTTTAGGTAGAGGAGAAATTGTGGGATTAGGAACGATAGAAATGAGGTTTCTTGATTGTCAAGAGTTGTTCAAAAAGGGAAAATGGTGATGAATTTATAGGCTTTCCAAATTAGGTCTCGAGTGGCAAATTACCAAAACACCCCCTGACTATGGCAAATTACCATTTAGTCCTCAAGAGGAGGGCATCTTGTAATTTTCCTAGCCAATGACCATTGAACACAGTGAGTGTTGCGATTTTGGTTCATGGCGACATAGGGGCGACGCAATTGGCAACACATCTGATACCCAAACACACTCCATGTTGCCATGGCGACATCGAACGAGAAATGGCGACAATAGAGAGTTTTCATGGCGACCAAATGGTGAAGGAGGCGTGATCGGGTAGTGATGCGCACTTAATGGTTCTAATAAAATATCCCTAGTGGCGCCAATAACTTGATCGGCGCACGGGACACACGATAGTTTTATAAACTATCGGTAAATGATGGTACGTGCGTGCGAGTGTATTTCTACCCTTTTTGCAAGTATATGATGAGGTCATTTTGGTACTCAACAAAATACAATATTTGTGTATAAATGTGATCTTTAAGAAAACAATGTTTTTACCACTAGAAAATCCTTTTAGGATGTAAAGATTAGTGAAACAGTAAGTGAGGATTCGTCCATAGGGATTAGGTTAGATTAATCAATTTGTGAAATATTCTAAGTTAGTCTAATCTAGATGCATAAAACATAAATCATATTTTTGGGATTTTAATAGGTTAAGATATAACAGATAATATAATAAACTAGAAAAGTAAATAACAATAATATAAAGAGAAATTGAATAGATAGAAGTCCAACATCAATAATACTAGATAAGAGAATTGTCCTAACAATTAATGATAGATATTAGGGATTTAATTACACAAGTTACAATCAAATAAAAAGAAAGTAATACATAAGGAAATCACCCGTAGGCCTCCTTCTTTAATGCTCAATCCTTGCTTTCCTTTGATGTTCCTAGTGCAAAGAGTGGAGAAGAGGATGTGTCTAGATAGGTGAAGTCATATGGAGAGTGACAAAGGACATGGATGGAGAAGATGGGAAGAGATGAAGGATTTAGGTGAGGTAGTCTAGTTGTTTGTTGATGAGATTGGAGATGGGAGATGAGAGATGGGTGGATTAGGAATGGTGGAAGAAGGAATTTCTTGCTTCACAAGTTGTGTCAAGAGTATATTCAAAGGAGAAAATAGGATGAATTTATAGTATTTCCAAAATAGGTCATGAATGGATAATTACCAAAAGACCCCCTAAGTTTGCACTATTGCCATTTTGGCCCCTCTAGGGGTGCATTGTGTAATTTTCACACCTAATCAAATGAGCACAGAGGAGAGGTCGCTGTTTGTGTAAATGGCAACGCTTGGGGCGAAGTTGGGGCGAATCCATCAGGTGCCTAAATCAGTTTCCTGTCGCCATGGCGACGTCACTGTGCAAATGGCGACAATTTGGGCGATGGAGGCGTGATTTTGGAGGAGATTGTGGATTGGGATTCCGGCGATTTGGAGCGCCGCAAAAGGGACGACCAGCCTTGCATCGTCACCGTCGTTTGTCTGGGCTGAAGATTGGCCGGCGATAAGTCTCATTCCGGCGACTTTAGGAAGCTAGGGTTTGTAGCTTCAACAATGGAGGTCGGCTGCTAGAGGAAGAAGATGACTTGAAGAATATGGTGGACATTTAGCAACAAGGTGGGGTGCAATCAGCTACTACACCTTTATCATTATAGGGGTGTACTAGGTAGTAGCCTGGGGTGTGCTTAGGCTTGGTCTTTTGTCTCATTTGAGGGTGTAATCAGTAGGGGTATGGGTGCATTCAGTTGCTTCTTCTTTGCCTCATATGGGGTGCATTTAGAGGCAGTGTGGGGTGCATTTAGACTTGGCCGATTTGCTTGCTGATATGAAACACACCGTTTCATTTAATTTGTGGGCTGATGGGGTGCGCTCGGAAATGGGGCGAGGTGCGTTCAAAGGCCCAATGACCCACTAAAATGCACAGTTTCATGTGTCTTACGTGGCGTGCTGCTGTGATTTGTGTGGCGAATTACGGAACACTCCTCATCTCTTCCATAGTCGCACTTACTTCAATCTTTCCTTATACTTTACACTTTTGCCCCCAGTTTCACCAAATTACTTCAATGCCCTTCAACTTTATAAATACCTGAAAATACTTAATTAACAACATTAAAACACGGGGAAATGCCCGAGAATCAAGCATAAAGAATATGAAATGAGGGTACAAAATCGTACCATATTTGGTCCAATCAGTATACAAATCGTTGACCACGTATAGTGGTTACGAGTAAGGGTATCGTTCCACGGGGAGGTATGGTACAATTGAGTCGGTTCTACGTCTTATGTTATAGTCAAGCTATTTACACTAATTACAGTTGCATAAAAGTAAAAGGAGAGGGTGGCAAGCAATTATCTAAACTAAGATGGCTAAGATGTAGAATTAAAGCTATGCGTATCCTACGGTCACGGATACGTAATATCTATACTACAACTACAACTACAACTAAAGATGTGTAGACACAAGACAATTCTAATTAACTTAAACTAACTAGATGGCAACAAAGTAAGCAAGTAAGTAAATTAACACTAAGTCACTACAATTAAATTACACTAAGATTGCATTTAATCAACTACAACTAAGTTACACTAGCTCAACTACAACTAACTAATCTATCTAACTCTTGCAAGGTTATGCAAGAGCAAGGATAAATGAAGAGGGATATTATCAATTGATCACAATTAAGTACACTAGTTCTATGGCATAGGTAATTCAACAACTACTGAAACAAATTATAGCACGGTGTGTATAAAACTATCTAGAGGGGGGGTGAATAGATTTTAAGCTTTTTACCAAAATTTTCGTGTTAGTCAAAATTATGAAATTACCCCTAAATAGATAAAGCAATAACTCAAGTATAAAATGCGGAAATTAAATAACACTTGATTTTTACGTGGAAACCCTCACGGGAAAAACCACGGGCTAGTAAGTAAGCCACACTCGAACCTCGAATCCACTAAATGTGTAAAACGATTACAACCTAATCCCGGAAGTAATTACACACCTACCTAATCCCGGTATGAGTGAACCTAGTCCAATTTGCTTGCGATCTAAGCAACCTAATCCTGAATGCTACACACAAGACTTACTTTCTCTATGAAGAGAATACAACCCTAAGTGAATATATGAATATCCAAATGCAACATAGAGCAAGGGAAACCCTATATGCTTATCTAAGATGATTAATATGCAATTAGAACAATCCTAGATATTAAAAACTAAATGACATGTTCAATCAAATAGTTTAGCTAATCAAGATTAAGCACAAAACCTAATTAGCTATCACAATACAACTTCTCAAACATACATCACACTAATCTCAATCCTGTATCAAAAGAAATATGAAAATCATACAAGTAATAAATCAAGATTGCTTGTTAAGAAAAACACAAAATATGTAAGATATTAGTGAAAAGCTTACCAAGCAAAGTATGATGAAGAATCCATGCAAAGAGACATCTAGATGATCAAGGATGATGCTAGATGATGATTGATGATCATGAAAAAGTGTTTGAGTAAACTAAAAATGAGTTATTTGGAATTTTTCTTCTCTTTGAAAAATATCCTAAGTATAGAATCTGAATATGAACTCTTCTCATTGACCTAAAGTCAAAGTGGCATATATATAGTGGGCCAAAACAAGGTGTGGTCGTTTTGATAAGCTGGCCTCATATTTGCCTTGGGCGCTGTACGTAGAGCGCCTCTTGTATAGCGCTTGTACAGCACCCCAACTCTGTTCTCACGGGAAAACAGAGTGGCGCTGTACGTAGAGCGCTTTGTACAGCGCTTTGTACAGCGCCTGTACAGCGACCCAACAGTGACCGAATTAAATCGATCAGGTCTGAACAGCGCTCAATGGGCGCTGTTCGTACAGCGCTGTTCGTACAGCGCTTCTGTAGAGCACTTTTGGGAGCGCCCAATGCAAAATTGCAATCCTAAGTCTAAGCATGACAAGGCAATTGGATATGCAAGATGCAATCAAACTAACATGTAAGATGAGATGTTAATGAACATTAATGCACAAAAATAAGACACACAACATACAAGTATTAAACATATGCATAAGTTGTGAGTGTGTGCAACTATCTCTTTAAGACAAGTAAGCACAAAGAAATATACCTTCGGTGCTTATCAATACGAGGTCTTCAAAGGGCTTCGAACAATAAACCCGATACCTAGGCTACCCTTACAAAGAACCCCAACATGTGGTTTGTCCACGAAATGAGCCAATCAACAAATGGGAACCTTACAATCTCCCCCTTTGGCTATTTCGTGACAAAACCACCACTCACATTGATTCCTCACATTAAAATAGAAACAACAGGATAACTATGATATTCTATAGTACAAATAGATAAGAAAATAAAACTTCAAGTCTTCAATCTCTTGTAGAATAATCAAGCCCTGAAAAGAAAGTTTCTAACATTTCCAATACGTACATGTGAGATTAATCAAGTGATATCAAAACAAGCATTTGCATTTTTAGAATTTAGGCACAACATTACAAAATATATGCAATGTATGATAAATGCAATGCTCCCCCTCAATGTGATACACCCATGAGTACCACTTTGAAGCGAAGCAAGGATGCTAGTGGTAAAAGTGTAGAACAAACTCTATATTGGGGCATGATAGGTAGCTTGCTTTATTTGACCACAAGTAGGCCCGATATCTCTTTTAGTGTGGGTGTGTGTGCTAGGTACCAAGCGGATCCCAAGGAGTCCCATCTCTCTTCCGTAAAGAGAATCATTCGCTATGTGAATGGGACATCAAACTATGGGATTTGGTGCTCTTTTGACACTAATGCTAGTCTTGTAGGCTTTAGTGATGCGGATTGGGCAGGAAATTGTGATGATAGGAAAAGCACATCGGGCGGTTGCTTCTTCCTAGGCAACAACTTGGTGTCTTGGTTTTGCAAGAAGCAAAACTCGATTTCCTTGTCCACGGCAGAGGCCGAATACATAGCTGCGGGGAATGGATGCACACAACTCCTATGGATGAAGCAAATGCTAGTAGACTACGGATTCAACCAAGGTACACTCACTCTCTTTTGTGATAACATGAGTGCCATTAATATTTTCAAGAATCCGGTACAACATTCTAGAACTAAGCATATTGACATCCGCCATCATTTCATTAGAGAGCTTGATGAAAATAAATGCATAGTACTTAAACATGTAGGTACTAATGATCAACTTGCGGACCTATTTACTAAACCCTTAGATTCTACTCGATTTAAAACACTAAGTAGATCTATTGGGATATGTCTTGTGGAGTGATGAGTTTTGTGATTGACCCCATATGGGGAACTCAAGCAAAGAGAGCTATTTTGCATTCTTGTCACTTGCAAAAAATTTGAAATATCTTATGCCTCTTCTCTTAACTGTTTGAGTAAGCTTGGTTGCACATATGTATATATGTTTTCAATTCAATAAGTGTGAACCTTGCTTGTTTACAATCCATGTCATATTTATGTTCAAACATGCATTTTTGGACTAGGAGATGTATATAGGAAGTATGATTTGAATGACCTATGGTTATTTCCATGACATGATGATTCTTTAATAACATGCTAATGTCAAATGAAAAAGCATGAAATTCATATAACATGCTCACATGAAAAGCATGAATTGAGGATTGCATATTCTTAAAATGCAAAACTTGTGTGAAAGCTTATGAGACTCAAAATGAATAAAGGATCTTGTATCCGTTCAAAGGAATTAATATTCCAAATGTCTCTCTTTCTTTATTGGTTGAACATGGCTACTATCATTCGGATATCTTATCCGGAAAAATCGAATAGGGTGCAAAGTCGCTCATGCCATGTTTCGCTTATAAAGTTGGATATAGTTGTTCTTAAATTGAAATCAATAAATTCTCTATATCCTTGCTTTTCTCATGACATTGGTGAAATTGGTTTGAATTCTTATTAGAAACCTTTGTCATTTGCTTTGCCAAATACCATTGTATTTTGGACTTGAATGCTATATGTCTTGTATGCAAAGCATGTTTGATTCACACATTTTACTCAAATAAATCTCCTTGTTTCTCTTCAATTAATTGAGATGCATAATGTGACTTATATTGATTATGCAAATGTCTTGCATGCTACTATCTCTCATTGCTATGAGTGACCCGGTTGGGGACTACTCCCTTGCCTATATCATGACAAAAAGGGGGAGTAGGATATGGTAAGGGGAGTTGCAAATTATAGCAATTGTGCTTATTGGGGAGAATATAAATTGAGAGGGAGTAACCCGTTGAGGGGGAGCATTGCATTCATATACATTGCATAATATTGTGCCTAATCTTTTAAACATGCAATGCTTGTTTTTGCTCTCACTTGATTCATCTCACTTCTTACTTGTATTGGAAATGTTAGAAACTTTATGTTCAGGGATTGATTATTCTACAAGAGGTTGAAGACTTCAAGTTGCATTTTCTTATCTCTTTGTATTGTATAATATCATTGTAGTCCCGTAGTTTCTATTTTTTTTTGTGAGGAATCAATGTGAGTGGTGGTTTTGTCACGAAATAGCCAAATGGGGAGATTGTAAGGTTCCCATTTGTTGATTGGCTCATTTCGTGGACAAACCATATGTTGGGGTCCTTTGTAAGGGTAGTTTAGGTGTTGTTGTTATTGCTCAATCCCTTTAAAGACCTCGTCTTGATAAGCACCGAAGGTAAATTTCTATGTGCTTATTTTTCTTTGAAGAGATTAGTTGCACACACACACTTAACATACATTGCATATGTGTGCATTCTCTTTACTTGTCACATTTCACACCTGCACTTTTGTGTTATATTTTGTTATGTGTTTTTTGTGTCTTGTAATTCGTTTCCCGATAGTATTCAGAAATGTTCGCTCATGCACTAGAATGTGCTTGGTTTTACGTGAAGACCGCCTTCAGAGAATGCCCTTGGCTTCTCCTAGGTTTTCACCTATGTTAGTGATCGGCGATTATGATCGGTGGCCTAGCCGCTGAATGAAACCGCCGAATGAAACTGCCATTTGCTTCCAGAACTGTCTGGAGCAATTCTACGGTTGAATCGGTGGTCACGAAACCGCCGAATGAAACCGCCATTGGTCCCCTGCTCTTCTTGGGTCCAATTCGGTGGTTATGATCAGCGGCCTTGCCGCCGATTGAAACCACCAATCGGTGCATTTCAGGGGCAAACTTGTCTTTTCACATGCTCTGTTTTTCATGCCTATAAATACATCACTTTCTCTTGTTCTGAATGTGACTCTTTAATCATCAAGAACCCTATTGATCGCGCTCCAAATGTGCACATTTAGCGCTCTCGATTCTTATCTTTTGTGTTCGTTTCCGAGCATTTTTGTTTATATAATATGTGTTTTAGCTATGTGTAGGTAAATATCCCTCAGAGTGGGTGTTTTAACCTAAATGGAAGAAAACAGGGAAATTCAGGGGCAAATATGTCATTGTGGAGAATCAGAGGTCAAAGTGCAATATTCGGGAACATATTGAATATTCTGTGAATAAGGAAGAGATCAGGGGTGCATATTATAATTATCCGTGCAAGGCACAGCACCAGCGCCACATCACGCGCTAAACGGAGTCGTTTTGGGAGGGTCCTCATCAGCCTGATGTCACGCTGACGTTAGGTCGTCTTCAAGCTTGTGCCGGGTCACCTCAACCCGCGACGACCTGACCCGACCCATATTCGACCTGGTTCAGACCCGACGATAACCCGGCCTTTTTTGGCCTGTTTCCAACGGTTTTTCCGACCGTTCTCCGCCTAGATCAGTAGCCGGTCTCCTTCCGGTCACGAAGGACCCACTTTGAGCCTCCCATGCAAAGGTTCCACACTCCACCAAATCCTCCAAACTCCATGGCCATGCAAGCTCGCAAGCTTGGTTCAGCGGCTTCTTTCCCGCGTTCCAGAACGTCCAAACTCGCCTAAAGACGGCGGTTTCATGCAGCAGGAAGAGCCAGCGGTCCAGAAGGTCAGAACTCACCGCCAACCTCTATTTTCTCCACCGCGACTTTCGACGGCGGGCACAAACTCGCCATCCAGGGAGTCTGAACACACCTAGCTGGCCGACTTAAGAGGATTTTCAGATATTTTGGGATATTTTGATCCCCATTCTTGCCCTATACACTTCCACACAATATATACATCACTTGCCTCTCTTTCTAAAGGGTGACCAACCCAAAACACAACCTAGAGCTTTTGCTCTTACACCACAAAAGAGAGAGAGCAACTCCAAGCTTTCCATGGGGGATCTTCCTCCATGGAAAGCCTTCCATGGAGAGTAGAGATGCAGAGATAGGAGAGGCTTAGGTGTCAAAACCGAGCCATAGATGTTCATTGGAAAGGAAGAGCTATTGGAGGCTTGTCTTCAAGGGTTATTTCTTCATTTGCTCATCTTTGTATTTTCTATTAATGTATAACCCATTTGGGAGTATTGTAAACCTACACTTATGCTAATATATGTATGTATTGTTCATTTGCTTTGATTTTGTATTGATTCATTCCTTAGATGTATATTGATTAAGCTCTTTTTATGATATTCATATGTATGGATGATTATGTGTTGATATGTATTTATGGATGAGATTAGGAGTAGATTAACTAAATGATTAGGAGTAGTTGTAATCAAATATCTCATTTGTTTATGTATGTTGATGTATGATTTACTATGTATGTGTTTAGAGTGATTAGAGAAATTGAGAGTTGAGTTTGTGCTTGGATTTCTATTCCGGGTATAATCTTGACTGTTAGCTCTTGGGAATGGAAATAGCTTAGGTGTGCATAATCATGCCACTTTAGCTTTGGTTCATATGTTCTTGTGCTTAATGGGTCTAAACCCTAGACACAATCACTCTTCCGATTGGAAAGTGATGATATGATTTCGGGAATTCCCTAATCAAGAGAACGAACCCTTTACAGAATTAATTGGTATTAACATGTAAACAATCGACATAAATTGCATAATGTGTTTGGTGAACCGATTTCCCATATGTGTTGTATATCTTGCTATTCTCCTAGCCACCATTATTTTTGTAGTTAGGGTGTCTTGCCTTTAGGAGTAGAATAACTTAATTAGGAGTAGATCAATTAGATAGCCAAGACACCCGGCAACATTTCTATCCTAGTTAGTTAGTTTACATTTCCGCTCACACCACACCGCTTTCCTTTTTCCATTGCTTTAATAAACACTAGAACTAGATACAGCTAACGAATCCATCTCCCTATGGAACGAGACCCTTGCTTACATGCTATACTAGTCCTTTGACTCGTTGCATTTGCGAGGTGATTAGAATAGAAATATCTTTTCTCGATCGGGCATCAACGGCGCTCCGGTCACCTACTTTCAAAAGAGAGAATTTTAAGAGAGAAAGCAACCAAGTTTGCTTATTAAACACTCAAACCAAAAATTCATTTGCATCAAAGTTCATCTAGCATTCTCTAGCATTCTCTAGCATATCTAGGATGCTTGCTTGCATGGGTCTTTTATCATCACACTTGCTTTGGTAAGTTTTTCACTATTATCATATATAATTAGTGTTTTATTTATTATGGCATCTCTTTTATTACTTGATTGTTCTTAGATTATATTCTAATATTCAAGATAGAGATTGTTGTCTTGATTTGATTGAGTGTTGTTTTGTGATAGATATCTAGGTTTCTATAATCTATGATTATCTAAGCTAATTGACATGTCATTTAGCTTTAATATCTAGGATTGTTTTTAATTGCAAATTCATCATCTTAGATAAGCATATAGGGTTTCCCTTGCTCTATGTTGCATTTGAATATTCATATATTCACTTAGGGTGTTAATCTCTTTTTAGAGAATTAGGTCTTGTGTTGTGACCGGGATTAGGTTGCTTAATTCGCAAGCAATCGGACTAGGTTCGCTTATACCGGGATTAGGTAGGTGTGTGATTACTTCCGAGATTAGGTTGTAATTTCATCACATTAAGTGGATTCGAGGTTCAAGGGTGGCTCACTCAACAGCCCGTGGTTTTTCCCGTAAGGGTTTCCACGTAAATATCTTGTGTCGTTTTAATTTCCGCACTTATTACACTTGATATATTTTATTGACTATTAGGGGTATTTTCGTAATCTTGTCCTTAAACAAAAATTGGGTAAAATTAGTTAAAATTTATTCACCCCCCCCCCCCCCCCCCTCTCGATTAATAGTTTACACACCGTGAGAACATTCAGCGAACCTAGTCTGATTGCTTGCGAATTAAGCAACCTAATCCCGGTCACAACACAAGACTTAATTCTCTAAAAAGAGATTAACACCCTAAGTGAATATATGAATATTCAAATGCAACATAGAGCAAGGGAAACCCCATATGCTTATCTAAGATGATGAATTTGCAATTAAAAACAATCCTAGATATTAAAGCTAAATGACATGTCAATTAGCTTAGATAATCATAGATTATAGAAACCTAGATATCTATCACAAAACAACACTCAATCAAATCAACACAACAATCTCTATCTTGAATATTAGAATTCAATTTAAGAACAATCAAGTAATAAAAGAGATGTCATTGTAAGGATTCCCATTCTTTGATTGGCTTATTTCGTGGACAAACCACGTATTGGGGTTTGTATGTAAGGGTAGTTTAGATGATTGAGAATCATTCTCAAAGGCCCTTTCAAGACCTCAAGGGACGAGCACTCCAAAGGTATACTTCTAGTGCTTAACTTTCTTTGAAGAGATTTAGAAGCACACACACACTTTGCATTCTTACATTTGTGTGCATTCTCTTCATATGTCACATTACACACTAGCACTTTGATTGTTATATCTTGTTGTGTATTTATGTGTCTTGTAATTCGTTTCCCGATAGTGTTCGGAAACGTCCGCGCTGCACTAGAATGTGCTTGGTTTTGCGCGAAGACCGCCCACGGAGAATGCCCTTGGTTTCTCCTTGGTTTTCACCTCTGTTGGTGATCGGCGGTTATGATCGGCGGCCTGGCCGCCGAATGGAACCGCCGTTTGCTTCTAGGAGCAATTCTACGGTCACGATCGGCGGTCACGACCGCCGTTCGAAACCGCCGTTCATACCTGATCGATTTCGATCTCTCGGGTCTGATTCGGCGATTGGGATCAGCGGTCACGAAACCGCCGAATTAACCGCCGTTTATGCTCTGTTCTTCACGAGCTCAATTCGACGGTGATGATCGGCGTCCTGGCCGCCGATTGAAACCGCCAAACGGTGCGTTTCAAGGGCAAACTTGTCTTTTCACATGCCCTGTTCTTGATGTCTATAAATATCACACTTTCTCATTTTCAGATTTAATGTTCTTTAACTCTAAGAACCCTAAACTTCAAAGAGAGACATTTGAGAGAAAATCAAATCAAGAACACCTTTTTTAACACTCAAAAACCATTATCATATGCATCAAAATATCATCTAGCATTTTCTAGCTTAGTTAGGATGCTTGCTTGCATGGGTTTTGGTCAACACATATTCTTTGGTAAGTTCTTCACTATTATCATACATAATTAGTGTTTTATTTATCATTGACATCTCTTATATTATTTGTATGCTCTTGAATATATTCTAGATACAAATTAGAGATTGTTGTGTTGACATGATTGAGTGTTGTATTTTTGATAGCTATCTAGGTTTTGTTAATCTATGTTTAGCTAAGCTATTTGACATGTCATCTAGCTTTTAATATCTAGGATTGAATTAATTGCATAATCACTATCCTAGATAAGCATATAGAGTAACCTAGCTCTTAATTGCATTTTGGATATTTTATATATTCACATAGGTTGTATTATCTCTTCTTAGAGAATTAAGTCTTGTGTTGCTATCGGGATTAGGTAGCTTAAATCACAAGCAATTGGACTAGATCCACTTATACCGGGATTAGGTAGTTGAGATGATTATTGATTGGGATTAGATTATTAAACCAGGATTAGGTTGTAATCATTTCAATTAGTGGATTCGAGGTTCGTGTGTGGCGCACATAACAGCCCGTGGTTTTTTCCCGTGAGGGTTTCCACATAAATATTTTGTGTCATTTATAATTCCGCACTTTTTACACTTGATATTTATATTGACTAGTTAGGGGCATTTTCGTAATATTGACATACATGCGAAAATTGGGTATTAAAGTTTAAAATCTATTCCCCCCCCCCCCCCCCCCTCTAGATTGTTTTATACACACCGTGCAATATTTGTTTCAGTCATAATAAATAAAACACTAATTATATATGATAATAGTGAAAAACTTACCAAAGCAAGTGTGATGATAAAAGACCCATGCAAGCAAGCATCCTAGATATGCTAGAGAATGCTAGATGAACTTTGATGCAAATGGATTTTGGTTTGAGTGTTTAATGAGCAAACTTGGTTGCTTTCTCTCTTAAAAATTTCTCTTTTGAAAGTAGGGTTCTTGAAGATTAAAGAGTCATATTCAGAACAAGAGAAAGTGATGTATTTATAGGCATGAAAAACAGAGCATGTGAAAAGACAAGTTTGCCCCTGAAACGCACCGATCGGCGGTTTCAATCGGCGGCCAGGCCTCCGATCATAATCGCTGAATTGGACCCGAGAAGAACAGGAGACCAACGGCGGTTTCATTCGACGGTTTCGTGACCGCCGATCTAACCGTCGAATCAAACCAAGAGATAAAATCAATCAGGTATGAACGGCGGTTTCATACGGCGATTTCATTCGGCGGTTTCGTAAATGCCTGAAACCGAGAGATAAAATCAATCACGTCTTGAACGGTAGTTTCGAACGGCGGTCGTGACCGCCGATTGTAACCGTAGAATTGCTCCAGACACTTCTGGAAGCAAACGGCGGTTTCATTCGGCGGCCAGGCCGCCGATCACCAACATAGGTGAAAACCAAGGAGAAGCCAAGGGCATTCTCTATGGGCGGTCTTCACGTAAAACCAAGTACATTCTAGTGCATGCGCGGACGTTTCCGAACACTATCGGGAAACGAATTACAAGACACATAAATACACAACAAGATATAACAATCAAAGTGCTAGTGTGTAATGTGACATATGAAGAGAATGCACACAAATGTAAGAATGCAAAGTGTGTGTGTGCTTCTAAATCTCTTCAAAGAAAGTTAAGCACTAGAAGTATACCTTTGGAGTGCTTATCAAGACGAGGTCTTCAAAGGGCTTGAGCAATAACAACAACACCTAAACTACCCTTACAAAGAACCCCAACATGTGGTTTGTCCACGAAATGAGCCAATCAACAAATGGGAACCTTACAATCTCCCCCTTTGGCTATTTCATGACAAAACCACCACTCACATTGACTCCTCACAAAAAAAAAAAATAGAAACTACGGGACTACAGTGATATTCTACATTACAAAGAGATAAGAAAATGCAACTTGAAGTCTTCAACCTCTTATAGAATAATCAATCCCTGAAAATAAAGTTTCTAACATTTCCAATACAAGTAAAAAGTGAGATGAATCAAGTGAGAGCAAAAACAAGCATTGCATATTTAAAAGATTAGGCATAACATTATGCAATGTATGTGAATGCAATGCTCCCCCTCAACGGGTTACTCCCCCTCAATGTATATTCTCCCCAATAAGCACAATTGCTACAATTTCGAACTCCTCTTACCATAGTACCATATCCTACTCCCCCTTTTTGTCATGATATAGGCAAGGGAGTAATCCCCAACCGGGTCACTCATAGCAACGAGAGATAGTAGCATGCAAGACATTTGCATAATCAATATAAGTCATTTTATGCATCTCAATTAATTGAAGAGAAACAAGGAGATTTATTTGAGTAAAATGTGTGAATCAAACATGCTTTGCATACAATACATATAGCATTCAAGTCCAAAATACAATGGTATTTGGCAAAGCGAATGACAAAGGTTTCTAATAAGAATTCAAACCAATTTCACCAATGTCATGAGAAAAGCAAGGATATAGAGAATTTATTGATTTCAATTTAAGAACCACTATATCCAACTTTATAAGCGAAACATGGCACGAGCGACTTTGCACCCTATTCGATTTTTCCGGATAAGATATCCATTTGATAGTAGCCATGTTCAACCAATAAAGAAAGAGAGACATTTGGAATATAAATTCCTTTGAACGGATACAAGATCCTTTATTCATTTTGAGTCTCATAAGCTTTCACACAAGTTTTGCATTTTAAGAATATGCAATCATCAATTCATGCTTTTCATGTGAGCATGTTATATGAATTTCATGCTTTTTCATTTGTCATTAGCATGTTATAAAAGAATCATCATGTCATGGAGATAACCATAGGTCATTCAAATCATACTTCCTATATACATCTCCTAGTCCAAAAATGCATGTTTGAACATAAATATGACATGGATTGTAAACAAGCAAGGTTCACACTTATTGAATTGAAAACATATATACATATGTGCAACCAAGCTTACTCAAGCAATTAAAAGAAAAGGCATAAGTTATTTCGAATTTTTTGCAAGTTACAAGAATGCAAAATAGCTCTCTTTCCTTGAGTTCCCCATATGGGGTCAATCAGAAAACTCATCACTCCACAAGACATATCCCAATAGATCTACTTAGTGTTTTAAATCGAGTAGCATATAAGGGTTTAGTAAATAGGTCCACAAGTTGATCATTAGTACCTACATGTTCAAGTACTATGCATTTATTTTCAACAAGCTCTCTAATGAAATGATGGCGGATGTCAATATGCTTAGTTCTAGAATGTTGTACCAGATTCTTGGAAATATTAATGGCAGTCATGTTATCACAAAAGAGAGTGAGTGTACCTTGGTTGAATCCGTAGTCTACTAGCATTTGCTACATCCATAGGAGTTGTGTGCATCCACTCCCCACGGCTATGTACTCGGCCTCGGCTGTGGACAAGGAAATTAAGTTTTGCTTCGCACAAAACCAAGACACCAAGTTGTTACCTAGGAAAAAGCAACCGCCCGATGTGCTTTTCCTATCATCACAATTTCCTGCCCAATCTGCATCACTAAAGCCTACAAGACTAGCATTAGTGTCAAAAGTGTACCAAATCCCATAGTTGGATGTCCCATTCACATAGCGAATGATTCTCTTTACGAAAGAGAGATGGGACTCCTTGGGATCTACTTGGTACCTAGCACACGCACCCACACTAAAAGAGATATCGGGTCTACTTATGGTCAAATAAAGCAAGCTACCAATCATGCCACGATATAACGTTTGTTCCACACTTTTACCACTAGCATCCTTGCTTAGCTTCAAAGTGGTACTTATAGGTGTATCACAATGTTTGACATTTTCAAGACCAAACTTCTTCACTAGGTTTTTAGCATATTTGGCTTGAGTTATGAAAATCCCATCATCTAATTGCCTAATTTGCAAACCTAGGAAGTAACTAAGCTCACCAACAAGACTCATCTCAAATTCATGAGACATGACATCAACAAATTGTTGGACCTTGGTGTTGTTGGTGGAGCTAAAAACTATATCATCAACATATATTTGAGCTATGAAAAGCTCATCATTGTCTTTCTTGATGAATATCGTCTTGTCAACACTACCCCTTGTGTAGTTATTGTCAACAAGAAATTGAGTGAGGCGCTCATACCAAGCCTTCGGTGCTTGTTTCAACCCATATGGAGCCTTCTTGAGGCGATAGACATGGTTGGTGTGGTGTGCATCCACAAACCCCTTAGGTTGTTCAACAAACACTTCCTCTTGCAAGAAGCCATTGAGGAAGGCACTCTTGACATCCATTTGGTGCAATTTGAACTTGTGCACACAAGAAATGGACAAGAGAAGCCTAATGGACTCTAAACGGGCAACGGGAGCAAATGTCTCCTCAAAATTGATACCCTCAATTTGAGAGTACCCTTGTGCTACAAGTCTAGCCTTGTTACGCACTATGTTGCCATCCTCATCGGATTTTTTCCTATAAATCCACTTAGTGCCTATCATATTAATCCTTTTAGGCCTAGGAACTAGAGTCCAAACCTCATTCCTTTCGAATTGGTTTAGCTCTTCTTGCATGGCAAGAACCCAAAATTCATCATTCAAGGCTTCATCAACCTTTTTGGGTTCAATTTGAGTTCAATTTGAGAGGTGTAGCATGTAAAGCTAATGTGATTAGCTATTTGACGCCTAGTCCTAACACCCTCATTCACATCTCCAATAACATCCTCTTTGTTATGGAGTCTTCTAACCCATGGAGCGGGTTCATTAGAGTCCAGGAGAGGGACTCTAGTAATAGGTTGTGTGACTTCATTATTGTCATTGGACGTCCCAACATTGGGAGTCACCACAACCCTCTCCAAAGGAGAGTCATCCTCTAAAACTTTCTCCTCCTCATGTTCATTAAACTTGAGCCTTGTATCATCAATAACAACATTCGATGATTCCATGACGGTTCGAGTCTTCAAGTTGAAAACTCTATAGGCTCTACTATTCAAGGCATAGCCAATAAAGATACCCTCATCACTCTTAGCATCAAACTTGCCAAGTTGACCACGGTCATTTAAAATGTAGCATTTGCTTCCAAATGTGTGGAAGTAGCTAACATTTGGCTTCCTACCCTTCCATAACTCATAGGAGGTGTTTCTAGATCCAGGCCTTAGGAAAACACGATTCCCTATATAGCAAGCCGTATTGACGGCTTCGGCCCATAGGTTCCTAGGGACATTGTTGCTAAGCAACATCACACGGGCCATCTCTTGAAGGACCCTATTCTTCCTCTCAACAACTCCATTTTGTTGAGGTGTCCTAGGAGTCGAGAACTCATGGGAGATGCCTAAGCTATTGCAATAGCTTTCAAAAGAGGCATTCTCAAATTCCCTCCCATGGTCACTTCTAATCTGTTTAATGCTTTTAATGTTAGAATTCATTTCATTTTGTATTTTAGTACAAAGCATCTTAAACTTATCAAAAGTTTTGGATTTTTCTCTAAGAAAATATGTCCATGTAAATCTAGAGAAATCATCAACACAAACAAAATATATCACTTTCCACCTAAACTCTCGGTTTGCATAGGACCCATGAGATCCATGTGGAGAAGCTCTAAATGCTCCTTGGTGGAGAGATACTTGCCCTTTTTGTGCATGCTTTTGGTTTGTTTTCCTTGTTGGCAAGGTCCACAAATACCATTGGCTTTCTTCCCAAGCTTAGGGAGGCCATGCACACAATTGAACTTTCCAAGGGTTCTTAAATCCATAAAGTTCATATGGCCAAGTCTTTCATGCCACAACTCTATTTACTCATTCATGGACACATTGTTTGAGAATATTCTAGCTTCAAGACAATAGCAATTGTCGCTAGATCTCATACCTTTCAATAAGGTTTGTCCATCGGGCTTTAGGATCGAGCAATCACTTTTACTAAACAAGACGGAATATCCTTCATCACTTAGATGTGAAATGCTTATTAAATTGGCTTTCAAGCCATCAACAAATAAAGCATCGGATAAGGAGGGTAATCCGGGAACGATAATGGTTTCTTTCCCTACAACTTTCTTTGTGGGTCCATCACCAAAAGTGACATATCCTCATTCCTCCATAACAAGAGTCTCGAAGAAACTCTTGTTTCCCGTCATGTGCCTAGAGCACTGATCGCGCTATGAATGTTCACATTTAGCGCCCCTTATTCCTACCTTTTGTGTTCATATTCGAGCACTTTTGTGTGCATAACATGTGTTTTTGTTAAGTTCAGGTAATTTGACCAGTCAAAAAGGTTTTTGCATCAAAGTGGTTAAAAGAGGAGCAAAACCATGAGAAGAAGACACGGCTGGACATAAGCTGCCAGCCAGGTAGTCATGTAGTGTTTGGTAGTATTTTGATAATTATGTTTATATTATGTAGTGTTACGTAGTCATGTAGGAAAATTTTTCAAATCTCTGTAACAATTTTGAAAATTTGTTTGTGGGTTGGTACTTATATATGCCAATGGATGCATTTCATACTTGCTTTGGAAGCTAAATTTTGACTAATATGCATGCCATCTAAGCTGCTGCACCACTATAAATATACTTGTACAGTGCCAATTTTCGGATGTTTAGGTGAATGAACCTTAGACTGTTTGATCTTAGGGGAATCGTGGAGACTATAAATGTGTTCTTGATTTGACTTTCTCTCAAATGTCTCTTTTTGAAGTTTAGGGTTCTTAGAGTTAAAGAACATTTATTCAGAAAATGAGAAAGTGTGATATTTATAGACATCAAGAACAGGGCATGTGAAAAGACAAGTTTGCCCGTGAAACGCACCGACCGGCGGTTTCAATCGGCGGTCAGGCCACAGATTATAATCGCCGAATTGAACCCGAGAAGAACAGGGGAACAACAACGGTTTCATTCGGCGGTTTTGTAACCGCCGATCCAACCGCCGAATCAAACCGAGAGATTAAATCAATCAGGTATGAACGGCGGTTTTGTAACCGCCGATCGTAACCACAGAATTGCTCCAGACACTGACACGCCCAAACCTGTTCTACAAATGTCACTATAATTTAACCTATTCTACCTAGGTTGTATTAAAGGGGCGTGCGAGTATTTTACCCTTTGCAATCGTACAAGTCGTTATGCTAGTATAGTGTACAAAGTAAGGGTATCGATCCGCAGGGAAATCTAGTAGCTAGTAAATGCTAGGATTAGTGAGTATTTTACTGAATTAAACTATTGTGATGATAAACGATTATATTTGATAAGCTAAGATGCTAGGGATTGTATGAAATCAGTAATGATGCACCACAAATAACCACTTTCATGCAACATAGATCAAATCACTAGTATTGTTCCACTTATGCCCTTGGCACAATCAATCATTCAGTCAATGAATCCCCTAAATTTAAGTTAATCATTAATGACTGTAAGTTGTTGAATTAAACCTATAGAGTGAATTCTTATAATCTTGTATGAACATACACACTCTATCAAAGAATATTAAATGACAATACTCAATTCAACATCAAGAATTTAGTATTTCATTTACTCTAAGCTAACCAATTCATGCTTCTAAAATTATGAGATATACAACATGTTTCATCAATTCAAGCATACAAACACAAGTGATTCATATAAGAAAAAGTGGTAATAAGTGATTACATCAATACTTTCATAAATTCCCCAACAAGTGTTTAGTTACACATGATTATCAAGTATAGCATATTAATGAACAAAAGGAAGAAATACTACCCTCGAAGAGTCAAGACCGATCTCTCCTTCCTCCACAACAATACAAACCAAATAATCACAATAACCTTCAAAAGATTGATGAGCAAGATACTAAGATTAGTATCATTTACTACAAAGATTACAAGTGATGAACTACTTGAATCTCTAAGCTATTCTATGATTAATTATCTAAAAACTACTAAGAACTATTCTAAGCTATTTTTGTCACCCTTGTTTAGTAGGAGAGAGAAGTATATATATGTCTTCTTCAAATGAGGCAAGGAGTGCCAATTTTGGCCCTTGGACGTGCCTGGGGCGGGCTTATTCCCGTCGAAATAACCCACTGTGCGAACCCGCCTTCCTTTTGGCAAGCTTCTCGGAGTCTTCTTTCCTGTCGTCACGAAGTCGCCGCGCTTCTGAAAAGATATGGGCGGCCTCTTTCCCGCCGTACTAGCTCGCCGCGAGAACCCGTCTTACCCTCTGGCGACTTCAAACCTTCGGTAAGGCTGGCTTATGCCCGCCTTCAGAACCCACTTTGCAACTAGCCTTGATTTCAGGCGACTTTAGGTCTTCGGAAGGGCTGGCATGTGCCCGCCGTCCGAGCCCGCCTTGCCTCCTTCTCATGGTTTTGCTCCTCTTTTAACTATTTTGATGCAAACACTTTCCTGACTGGTCTATTTATCTGAACTTAACAAAAACACACGTTATGTACACAAAAGGTGCTCAAATACAAACAAAAAAGGTAGGAATTAGGGGCGCTAAATGTGAACATTCATAGCGCAATCAGACCCCCAAACCTATCGTTTGCTCGTCCTCGAGCAAAACAACGAAAGTAAAAACAATACTACTACAATTTAATAACAATTAACTAATCCATTTTCGTAGGAAACACGATGGTACTTAGCACGTACCACATGCCTTTTAAACCTCTAGGTGCCCCTAGTAGGAGGAGTGTAGTCTCCTGAGGGTTTACCAGATACGATACCCACAAACGTAACTCTGTAAGCTACAACTGAGGAGTTACCTTGTATATTACAGTAGAAAATCATACAAGCTAAGTATTCTCAATCAAGACTAATAAGATTCCATTTTAGTTATAACAACACATAATACTTGTATGCCAATACTTTGGATGTTTTTGGTCCAAGAATCAGTAAATTATCTGCCTAAGGTAAATTCGCCTCGACTTCTATTTCTCACAGATCCATCTCTTTCTTCTCTCAGAATCCTAGGTTATCTCTCTCAATCACATGCGAATTGAATGTATGTATATAGAATTCGAACATAATGCATGCGAATATAGAAACAACGCACTTCTAAATGTCAAGTCTCATGAATGAATGAATAACCATGAACGTGGATAGAACATGTTTGACTCGTATTCCCAACTTAGACTTCTCACAGATCCACTAGGGCTTTCCTTGGTTGTATTGGGGCCATGGGTGATTTATGGAGAGTGGAATGAATTTGATGGAATCCAAAAGATGTTGATCACCCTTTCAATCACTTACTAGCTCATTTTTCAATGTCCACAGGCGTCTAGGCTAAGATTAACGATTTGATGATATGCTAATTGGTACTCACTACAAGTATTCAATCGAAATTTTTTTTCATGGCTTTAAGTGTTTATTTTTACGCCTTTACAATGTAGCCTTTCTGTTGCACAGTTATTTCTATCATCGCTGAGTACACGCTATTTACAGATTTGAGCTATCCACTTGCATTTTTACTTATGCAACTATTATCAACATCTAAAGATTTCATGTGGTTGATGTGTATGAAATGAATGGTTGTGTTTGGCCTCAAATTTGGCAATTGGAGCACACATACATAAGGACAGTGTTTGGATAATGAAGTTAAACACACATGCCTAGGATCATCTCTATCAGAACTTCTAACAAGGGAATACAAATTTCACAAGCAGTCCACAATATTTCCTGTTCAATGGCAATCAATACTAGTGCATATGAATGAGATCTCAATGCATCCTAAATTTGAATAGTGCTTTTTACAAGAAGAATGGATTATACCCTCTCAATTAATCAGCACAGGCTCGATTCCTCACATGGGTAGTCTCCACAATTCCCCTAGGATCAAATAGTCTAAGGTTCCTTCACCTAAACATCCGAAAATTGGCACTGTACAAGCATATTTATAGTGGTGCAACTTCTTAGATGGCATGCATATTAGTCAAAACTTAGCTTCCAAAGCAAGTATGAAATATTCCATTGGCATATATCAGTAACACTCACAAACCAATTTCAAAAATGTTACAGAGATTTGAAAATTTTTCTTACATGTCTACCTAACACTACAAAATATAAGCATATATTATCAAAATACTACAAAAAAATTACAAAAACACAAAAATTTGTGGCTGCCACACCCCCAAACCTAAACCAAACATTGTCCTCAATGTAATTGGGAACAAGGTTAGGTAGAGTTCAGATATATATATATATATATATACATATATAATAAAATACGTAAATAACACTAGGTAAGAAAATTGTACCTGGGTGGGGTGCCTCCCACCTAGCGCGAGATTTTCCGTCTAGGCAAGACGCATGAGAGCTCTACGGCTCTGTAAGTGCTACCTGTTCCAATATCATGACTACATCCACTCCTTGCAGATAAGGCTTCACTCGATGCCCATTCACCTTGAATGTATCCCCATTTTTCTCATTCAGATGCTCAACGGCTCCATATGGGAATATCTGGATTATCCTATACGGCCCATACCATCTTGATCTGAGCTTTCCTGGAAACAGCTTCAATCTAGTGTTAAATAGGAGGACTAACATCCCCGGGCACAGATCTTTGAGGATCACTCTCTTGTTATGCATTCTCTTGGTCTTCTCTTTGTAGATTTTTGCATTCTCATATGCTTCATCCCGGAGTTCCTGGAGTTCGTTGAGTTGAAGTTTATGTTCTTCCCCTGCCGTATCTGATCAGTCTAATTCTATGCTTATATTTTGCCCATTTTGCCTATGTTTATGCTTGTTTCTTGGGTCCTTTTGGTGGGTTGATGTGTTTGTTAAGTCTTTGCAGATCTCTTTCCATAGAAGTGTTGATCGGATCTTATTTCGGAGAAGATGGAGTAAAAAGATGAGAAGGAGGCTGATTTTATCATTTACCGCGGCCCATGCCGCTCAACAGGCATTTGCACCATCGGCGGCACTCCAGGCGGTCTAGAAGGGTGATTTATCGCTGGCTAGACCGCTCAAGAGGCAAATGCTTTTCAAGCGACCCCTCAAGCGACCCATTCCAGAATGTTGAAGTTGGAATTTCCGCTGCCCATGCACGTGCCTACTCAGCGGCACGTTGAGCGGTGGTCCGCCTCTTCGTTTTCTCAAAGCTGCAGAAGACCTATAAAAAGAAAGAGAGGAAAAAAGCTAAAAGGGGCCGACCTTTAGAGACCATCAGATACCAACTCCATTCATTCTTTCATTCATTCCATCATTAGAAGATTACTGGAAACAAGAAGACGACGGGGATTTCAAGACAGAAGCATCTCGCCATAATGGGTTTTATCTTCATCTCTTCTATGTTTTTATTCTCTCCATTGATGTGTAACTAAACCTTTAACTAGGGGATTGATGTAACCAATTTTGGATAACTCTATGTAATCAATTAGTCTATATTTTGTTAATCAATTGGGTTTTAGTCTTTTTTATTGAATTAATTGTTCTACATTACTTATTCGTATTATTTTGTGGCCTCAATTGATATGGGTTTGTGATTTAGTTTATCCATGAGATTAGGGGTTAGATGTGAATGGCCTTTTCCATTTAAACCATAATCATAAGCTTATTAGACTTGAAAATTAATGTTTGCATGGCCTTGTTGCATTGATTTGGCTTAGAGTTTTGTTCTAAAGGGTTTCGTTGCCGTCACTTGACACATGGCCTTTGTGCAAGTGGTGGGAATGAGATTCGTTCTTAATTGTTTATCATCAAAACAAGCCCTAAACTGGATTGAAGTGTTCATTGAGACTAATTAAGAGCATTGAGTGTTTAAGAAAGGTGCATCGATTCCCTAGTATTTCTCTCCATACATTCATTCTTTGTGTGATATTTGATTTGATTTGATTTAATTTTAGTCTTTAGTTCAAGTAGTCATAATTTAGGTAAACTTTAGAATTAAACAAACTTCCAAAGCAAAGCATTATGCAATTTAGTTTTCCGCACTTAGATTAAATCCTTGCTAGATTAATTGGTTTTGACCGATAGAATCGCCGATCCCAGTGAACGAACTTTCTTAGTAAATTGAACACAGATTTTACTACATCAATTTTGGCGCCGCTGCCGGGGATTGGTATAGATTTTATTAGTTGAATCTAGTTAGTTTAAGTTAGGTAGTGTGTGTCATTAGATTTTATTTTTAGTTTTAGTTTTTCTTTTGTTTCATCTTACTTCGTGGTAGTTGTGTTCTTGGTATTTCAGGTTTTACAGGTGTATGAACGGACGTCGTTCGCTTGGAGGTATTTTGATCCCTGCTAGCGACGAGATTGACCGAGTAGGCCGGGTTGCTAGACAGTTCGAAGAGTTAGATCCTTTTGGTGAGGACATGGGTTATCACGGTGAGCAACGTGACCGGGTTATTTGAGCTGAAAGAGAGGTTCATGATGAACAAGGTGTTCAAAATAGACAGGAAGTTCGAGACAATCTACCGGGTTCTCCAAGACGTGCACTAGAAGATGGTATCAGAATAATGATAGAGTCTGGACAGCCTATGCTGGGAGACCAACCTCAGCCAATTGTGTTAGATGCCGTAGCTAGGAGTTATGAGTTGAGGAGTAGCCATTTAAATATGCTGCCATCTTTTCACGGTTTGGCATCAGAAGACTGCCTCCAGTTTATGAAGGACTATCAAGCTACCGTAGGGAATTTTCCGATGGGCCGATTGACAGAAGAGCAGTTAAGGATGAGGTGTTTTCGGTACTGTTTGAAGGACAAGGGCATCAAGTGGTACAATTCAGTAAGGGCAGGATCTTTGAGATCATGGGTTGACGTGTGCACTGCATTCTTCAACAGATTTTTCCCTACTTCAAAAGCAAAAGAAGTCTGGATCAAGATAGCTAGTTTCGGTGAAGAAGATGGTGAGTCGTTCCATGAAGCATGGTTGCGATATAAGGAGCTGTTAGATCAAATTCCCCCTCACATGGTGACAGAGGAGTACAAAGTCCGCACTTTTTATGATGGATTGACACCTTTCACACAAAACATTGTTGACAACGCTTGTGGGGGTATCATTACCAGGAAATCTGCTTTAGAGATTGCTGAGATCTATGAAACTTTGGCTCTAAACTCCCAGCATAGAAGTTCAACTGTCAGAAAGGGAGGAAAGTATGAAGTCAACCAGACAACTGGGGTGGAAATTCAGATGGCAAATCTAGCTAAGCAAGTACAAGCTATGATGGCCCAGAACTCGAATAGGAATCAACAGCAAGGAGGGGTGAACTCAGTGCAAGATGGAGACGGGATACCATTTGAGACAGAGGAGGTTCAAGCTTTCAATTACCAAAGAGGGAGAAACAATCCTTACTCGAACACCTACAATCTTGGATGGCGTAACCACTCAAATTTATCTTATTCTGACCCCAACACTGCTCTTAATAGTCATCAGCTCATTCAACCGAATACTCAGGGAACAAATCAAGGAGGGTACAATAGAGGCAATTACCAAGGGCAAGGTTCCAATAGTCAACCTCAACAATGGAACAATGCTGCAAATAGAGACAGTACCAACTATCAGCCGAAGAAGAGATCCTTGGAAGATATTGTGACATCCCTTGCTGAGAATACAGAGCGCTTCTCACGTGATACAAATCAGAGATTTAACAATGTTGAGTCATCCATTAAAAATTTAGAAACACAGATGGGACAAATAGTCGACGCAGTTCGCAAGAATGAACCAGGAAGGTTCCCTATTCAATCAGAACAAGCCAAGGCATTGACTGTGTTGAGAAGTGGGCGAGTGTTAGACACTGAAGTTGTTAGAGGGCAAAAGAAAGAGGACACCAGGGGATCAGAGGAGGATAGAGAAGAAGAAGAAGAGGTAGTGGTAGATCCACCACCAAAGAAGACCTCGGTTTTACACAAATCGTCAGACCCTTATATTCCACCCCCTCCATATGTTCCACCAATTCCTTTTCCTGGGAGACTTAAAAGGGACAAGCTAAGTAAGGCATTCAAAGAGATTTTTGATGTTCTGTCCAAGGTACATGTGAACTTACCTCTTCTTGAGATGATAGAAAAGATGCCCGCATATGCGAAATTTTTCAAGAGCCTTCACACCAACAGGCAGAAGTTTGGACCGAATCATCAAGAATATATAGCAGGCAGTGCTAGTGCAGTTTTGCAAAAGGAACTTCCTCCCAAACTGAAAGATCCGGGCAGTTTCTACATCAATATCACAGTAGGAGGTACCCAACTTGAAAGAGCAATGCTAGATTTAGGTGCCAGTATTAATTTGATGCCTTATTCTATTTACAAGCAGTTAGGTTTGAATGAGTTGAAGCCTACCACAATGTCACTTCTGTTAGCAGATGGTTCAGTAAGATATCCGAGAGGGAATGTTGAAGATGTACTGGTCCAAGTTGGAAAGCTTATTATTCCAGCGGATTTCGTGGTATTAGACATGGAGGACGTAAGTAAAGAGACTAACATGAGACCTGTTCTTCTGGGTAGACCGTTCATGGCCACAGCAAAGACATTTATTGATGTGCAGAATGGAAAACTTTCAATGACAGTGTTAGATGAGATAGTGGAGTTCAAACTGTTTGAAGCATCATCATACCCTGCCGAAGCTGATGATTGTTCATTCATCGAGGTTTTAGACCCTGGGATTGATGGAATATTCAAGGATGAGGATTTGGCGTGAAAGTTATTAAAATACTCGAGGCGTGTTCAATATAAAGCTAGAGGGGGGGGGGGGGGGGGGGGGGGGGGGGTGAATAGATTTTTGCTATTATTACCCATTTTCGCATGCCAAGTCAATTTTACGAAAATGCCCCTACTAGTCAAAAATACATACAAGTGTAATATAGTGCGGAATTTAAATAACACTTGATGTATACGTGGAAACCCAACCACTGGGAAAAACCACGGCTGTATAGTGCGCCACACTCGGAACTCGAAATCACTAATTGAAATGAAGTTTACAACCTATGTAGACCTCGTCTAACATTCCGGTCTGTAACCCCTCACTTCTACCCAGCGGGCCTTTATTAGCAACCCTATTCCAATTTGCTTGAGGCCTAAGCACTCTTAGCCTCAAGACTTACTTCTCTAAGAAGAGAAACAACCTATGTGATATATATATGAATATTCAAATAACAAACAAGGCTAGGTACCTTAGATGCTTATCTAGGATGATGATATAATCAATTTAATCAACCCTAGATATCAATTGCTAAATGACATGTCAAATAGCTTAGCTAATCAAGATTAATTAAAAACCTAATTAGCTATCACAAACAACACTCAATTTTTCATCACAAATAATCTCTAACTTGTATCTAGCATATAATCAAAAGCATACAAGTAATTAAAGAGATGTATTAATATGAAAAACACTAAAGTAATATGAAATTAGTGAAGAACATACCAAATAAGATGTGATGATTCAAAACCATGCATGGATCAATTCTATGAAGGCATAGAAGATCAAATATGAAATTTGATGCAAAAGGGAATTGATTTGAGTGTTTAAAGATAGGTTCTTGATTTGATTTTTTCTCAAAAATCTCTCTTGAAAGATTAGGGTTCTAATTGCTCAAGAAACTTATTCAGAGATTGAGAAAACAAGATATTTATAGACATCAAGAATTGGGCATGTGAAAAGACACTTTTGCCCCTGAAACGCACCGTTCGGCGGTTTCAATCGGCGGCCAGGCCGCCGATGACGACCGCCGAATTGAGCTCGTGAAGAACAGAGCATTAACGGCGGTTTCATTCGGCGGTTTCGTGACCGCCGATCCAACCGCCGAATCAAACCCGAGAGATTAAAATCGATCAGGTATGAACGGCGGTTTCGAACGGCGGTCGTGACCGCCGATCTTGACCGCATAATTGCTTCAGACCAATCTGGACTGAAACGGCGGTTTCATTCGGCGGCCAGGCCGCCGATCATAACCGCCGATCACCAACAATGGTGAAAACCAAGGAGAAGCCAAGGGCATTCTCCATAGGCGGTCTTCGCGCGAAACCAAGCACTCATTAGTGCAAGCGCGGACGTTTCCGAACAATGTCGGGAAACGAATTATAAGGCACATATACACACAACAAGATATATCAACCAAAGTGCTAGTGTGTAAAGTGACATGTGAAGAGATGCACATAAAAATAAGCAAGTATGCAATCATAGCAAGAATGCTAAGTGAGTGTGTGCTACTAAATCTCTTCAAAGAAAACAAGCACAAGAGATTATACCTTTGGCGTGCTTGAATCTTGAGGTCATGGAAGGGCCTTTGATCTTCAACCTAAACACTTAGACTACCCTTACATTCAAACCCCCAACATGTGGTTTGACCACGAAATAAGCCAATCAACAAAACGGGAATCCTTACAATCTCCCCCTTTGGCTATTTCGTGACAAAACCACCACTCACATTGATTCCTCACAACAAAAATAAACCTATGGGTCAATGAAGATTTTCTACAATACAAAGAGATATATAAAATAAACTTGATCTTCAATCTCTTGTAGAACAATCATTCCCTGAAACAAGGTTTCTAAACTTTCCAAAACAAGTAAAAGTGAGATGAATCAAGTGAGGACATAAACAAGCATTTGCATTTCTAAGAATTAAACACAACATCATGCAATGGTATGATGAATGCAATGCTCCCCCTCAAAGGGTTACTCTCCCCCTCAATGTATATTTCCCCAATGTGCACCAATTGCTACAACAATTTGCACCTCCCCTTACCACATCTACTACTCCCCTTTTTGTCATGATATAGACAAAGGAGTAGTCCCCAACGGGTCACTCAAGGCAAAGAGAGATAGTAGCATTCTAGTATATGCATAATCATATAAGTCACTTTATGCATCTCAATCTCAATTAATCGGAGAGAAACGAGGAGTTTATTAGATAAAATGTGTGAAACAAATGCTTTGCATACAAGACATATTGCATTCAAGTCCAAAATACCATGGTATTTGGCAAAGCAAATGACAAAGTTTTCTAATAGGAATTCAAACCAATTTCACCATTGTCATGAAGAAGCAAGGATATAGAATTTCATTGATTTCAAATTAAGACAACTATATCCAACTTTATAAGCTAAACATGTCATGAGCAACTTTGCCACCCTATTTGATTTTTCCGGGAATGAAATCCGTATGATAGTAGACATGTTCAACCAATAAAGAAAGAGAGACATTTGGATTGTAAATCCTTGAATGGATACTAGATCCTTTTTCATTTGAGTCTCATTAGCTTTTCACACAGTTTTTGCATTTAAGAACGCAATTATCATTCATGCTTTTTCATTTGAGCATGTACATGAATTTCATGCTTTTCATAAGACATTAGCATGTTATTTAAGAATCATCATGTCATGGAGATAATCATAGGTCATTCAAATCATACTTCCTACATACATCTCCTAGTCCAAAATGCATGTTTGAACATAATATGACATGGATTGTAAACAAGCAAGGTTCACACTTATTGAATTGAAAACATATATACATATGTGCAACCAAGCTTACTCAAGCAATCAACCAGAAGCATAAGATTTTTCAAATTTTTTGCAAGTGACAAGAATGCAAAAATAGCTCTCTTTGCTTGAGTTCCCCATATGGGGTTAGTATCATCCTTCATTAATGAAGGGCATGAGGTCCTATGGACCTACCAAGTCCATTGGACTTAGTTGAACCTATTTGAGACTTGTTAGTCTCGTAGCAAGCGGGTTCATTTTTCCTTATCCACATAGATATAACATTTTCTTCCTAGTGGACAAAGGTTGCATGTCATTCACTAACCTAGGATTATTGACAAAAGATTTCCTAGGCTCATGCAATGGGCTCTTTCTTAGCCTCTTTTTCTTTATCATGCTATCAATCCTACAATGGTTAATGTACTTAAAGCACTTAGGCCTAATATGCCCATAAACACCACAATAATGACAAGTTGGTACAAAGTAAGAATTCATACCATGTTCTTGTGAAGTCATTGGAGACTCATCATGCATTTGATGTCTCCTTTGGTTTGAGTCGGTTCATGTCTTCTATTTGGTTGAACCGGAATGGTTGCCTCCTTGGATTAGGTAGCATGTTTTGCCTCTTTTCATAGTGAGTCATTTGTTGAGGAGAGATGACTCGAGAGGCTCTAATTCCGTTGAGCTGGGGTTGTCTCGTTTCACCACCTTCACTTGTGCATTTTTCGAACATTGTCCTAGTTCTAACTTCTTCCTAGGAGTTTGCACCGGTGACGCTTCTATCTTACCCAAACTCTTCACAAAGACGGTCTTCTTAGGAATAGAGCAATCCTTGCTCACTTCGAATCCAAGACCTCTTTTGTCACAAGGGCTTTTCCTACACCAAGTATGTTGTCAAGTTTCTTGTGCTTGTGGTCATTCTAGTCAATGACTCTTTGGCTTCAACAAGCTCTCTCTTCAAACCCTCTTCATTCCTCTTAGACAAAGCTAGCTCATCTTTTAGCTTGTCTTCTTCCACCATGGATCTTATCACTCATCATCATTCAAGTGATCAACTTGTTTGAAAGCCTAAGTAGTTCTTCCTTTAACCTTTGAATCTCTTTTTCATTCTTTAACTTAGAGCTTTCAAAACTTTCAAAGTTGTCCTTAAGATCCATTTCTCCACTTGCTTCTTTAGGAGGTCATTGTATGTTGTAACTCTAGATTTCTTCCTCTAAATCCTTAGAAATCTATCTTTCTTTCTTCATGGAGCTTTCAACATTGACTATAAAGTTATGCATATCCATATTCTCTACATTCCATTTGTAGAGTTAGATAAGGAGTCATCTCCACTAGTGTCATCTTCTAGGCTCTCCTCCTCTCTTATGGATCCAATTTCCTCATCAAGACCTTCACCTTGATCTCTTGAGTCAATAAGTGCCATATCCCAATGCGAAGCAACAACTATCTCCTCTAGAGCTACTTCTTCGACTTTCTCTTCTATGGGATCACTAGCAACGGAATTCTTACCAACAACTTCATTTTCTTCACAATTGGCACCCAATGCCTTGAAGTTATTGATAAGCTCATCATCACTTGATGACTTATCTCTTTTCGGAGTCATCACTTTCACTCCAATGGCGGCCATCATTTTTTCTCTCTTGTTCTTCAAATTCCCACAATCTAGTGAGATATGACCTATGCCACCACACTCATAGCATTGGATCCCTTTCCTTTCACTATTCTCTTGCCTATGCTCAACCTTCTTGAAAGGAACCTTTTCTTCAATTCTTGCCCTTTGGATGCATGACCCTTCTTCTCGAATTTTACAAACTTCTTGAATTTTCTCATTAAAAGTGCCATGTCTTCATCCGAGTCATCCTTGTCCTCCTTCTCAACCTTGGAAGCTCTCAAAGCAATCCCTTTTTGCTTCTTTGAAGGAGTGGAGCTAGGACCCTTCCTAGACTCGTAGGCGAGAAGTCTACCTATTACCTCGCTCGGCTTCATGTCCTTAAAATCACTATTTTCTTCTAAAGCCGTCACTTAGACTCAAACCTCACCTCTCGGGAAGCGATCTCATTATCTTTTGCTTGATCCTTCTATCCGAGTAAGGGTCACCAAGTTGATGACTTTGGTTGACAATGTCCATCACCTAATCTCGAAGTCGTTGAAGCACTCATCTCTCCTCCATCCTAAGTGTCTCAAATTGAGTTTGGAGGACTTGAAGTTTGGAGTCCTTCACTACTTCGGTTCCCTCGTGTGCAACCTCTAAGATGTCCCATGCCTCCTTGGCTATCTTAGTGTTCTGAATCAGTTTGTACTGATTTTCATCCACTGCACATATGAGGGCGTGCCACACCTTTTGATTCCACTTGGACAACTCAAACTCAGGTTTGTGTCCACTGTGCCTTAGGCTTGAGCACTTCTTCTCCTCCACCGTGGGAGTCATCATAGGAGGCGAATATCCATCTTCAATGGCCATCCATGCCCTATCATGGATTTGACACACATATGCCTCCATCTTCCCTTTCCATTGGGAGTAATTTATGCCGGTGAGAGGGGTGGCCGTGTGCTTGAAGCACCCTCATGGTTGCCACCGAATCCACTCATTGTATCAAATGAATGAATGAAATGTATGCAAAATGTATGAATGAGCAAAAAATCACACAAATGCACACACACACCTAAAATGAGCTAGGATCACCTAAGTATATCTAGGAACCGCTCTGATACCAATTGAAAGTTATTAAAATACTCGAGGCGTGTTCATATAAAGCTAGAGGGGGGGGTGAATAGATTTTACTATATTACCCAATTTTCGCATGCAAGTCAATTTTACGAAATGCCCCTACTAGTCAAAAAACATACAAGTGTAATATAGTGCGGAATTTAAATAACACTTGATGTATACGTGGAAACCCAACCACTGGGAAAAACCACGGGCTGTATAGTGCGCCACACTCGGAACTCGAAATCACTAATTGAAATGAAGTTTACAACCTATGTAGACCTCGTCTAACACTCCGGTCTGTAACCCCTCACTTCTACCCAGCGGGCCTTTATTAGCAACCCTATTCCAATTTGCTTGAGGCCTAAGCACTCTTAGCCTCAAGACTTACTTCTCTAAGAAGAGAAAACAACCTATGTGAATATATATATGAATATTCAAATAACAAACAAGGCTAGGTAACCTTAGATGCTTATCTAGGATGATGATATAATCAATTTAATCAACCCTAGATATCAATTGCTAATGACATGTCAAATAGCTTAGCTAATCAAGATTAATTAAAAACCTAATTAGCTATCACAAACAACACTCATAATTTCATCACAAATAATCTCTAACTTGTATCTAGCATATAATCAAAAGCATACAAGTAATTAAAGAGATGTTTAATATGAAAAACACTAAAGTAATATGAAATTAGTGAAGAACATACCAAATAAGATGTGATGATTCAAAACCATGCATGGATCAATTCTATGAAGGCATAGAAGATCAATATGAAATTTGATGCAAAAGGGAATTGATTTGAGTGTTTAAAGATAGGTTCTTGATTTGATTTTTTTCTCAAAAATCTCTCTTGAAAGATTAGGGTTCTAATTGCTCAAGAAACTTATTAGAGATTGAGAAAACAAGATATTTATAGACATCAAGAATTGGGCATGTGAAAAGACACTTTTGCCCCTGAACGCACCGTTCGGCGGCGGTTCAATCGGCGGCCAGGCCGCCGATGACGACCGCCGAATTGAGCTCGTGAAGAACAGAGCATTAACGGCGGTTTCATTCGGCGGTTTCGTGACCGCCGATCCAACCGCCGAATCAAACCGAGAGATTAAAATCGATCAGGTATGAAGGCGGTTTCGAACGGCGTCGTGACCGCCGATCTGACCGCATAATTGCTTCAGACCAATCTGGACTGAAACGGCGGTTTCATTCGGCGGCCAGGCCGCCGATCATAACCGCCGATCACCAACAATGGTGAAACCCAAGGAGAAGCCAAGGGCATTCTCCATAGGCGGTCTTCGCGCGAAACCAAGCACTCATTAGTGCAAGCGCGGACGTTTCCGAACAATGTCGGGAAACGAATTATAAGGCACATATACACACACACAAGATATATCAACCAAAGTGCTAGTGTGTAAAGTGACATGTGAAGAGATGCACATAAAAATAAGCAAGTATGCAATCATAGCAAGAATGCTAAGTGAGTGTGTGCTACTAAATCTCTTCAAAGAAAACAAGCACAAGAGATTATACCTTTGGCGTGCTTGAATCTTGAGGTCATGGAAGGGCCTTTGATCTTCAACACTAAACACTTAGACTACCCTTACATTCAAAACCCCAACATGTGGTTTGACCACGAAATAAGCCAATCAACAAAACGGGAATCCTTACATGGCGGATTGGGATTGGGACGATCAAGACGACAAGACTGAAGATAGTTCCGAACTAGCTGAAGAAGAAGTTGAAGACTTTCAAGTTTCAACTGTCAGTTTTGCCAATGATCCACCACCAAAGTTGGTACTCAAAGAGTTACAAGTATGTGTATCTAGGTGCGAATGAGACATAACCGGTAATTGTTGCTTCAGAATTGCAGAGTAATGAGGAAGAAAGGCTCATTGGGGTTCTACAGAAACACAAGTCAGCTATAGGATGGTCAATTGAAGATATCAAGGGAATCAGTCTAACAATTTGCATGCACAAGATATTTCTCGAAGAAGAGTCTAGACCGTCAAGAGAGGCTCAGAGGAGATTAAATCCGATAATGAAAGAGGTAGTGAAGAAAGAGGTCCTGAAACTTCTACAAGTGGGGATAATTTATCCCATATCAGACAGTAAATGGGTCAGTCCGATTCACGTGGTTCCTAAGAAATCAGGTATTACCGTGGTTCGCAATGAGTAGAATGAGTTGGTTCCACAGAGGCTTCAGACAGGGTGGAGGGTGTGTATCGACTACAGGAAGCTGAACACTGCTACCAGAAAAGACCATTTTCCTCTTCCTTTCATAGATCAGATGCTTGAGCGATTAGCAGGGCATAGTCATTATTGTTTCCTCGATGGGTACTCAGGTTACAATTAGATAGCTATCGCACCGGAAGATCAAGAAAAAAATTACTTTCAATTGTCCATTTGGGACGTTTGCATATAGAAGAATGCCGTTTGGTCTCTGCAATGCTCCGGGTACTTTTCAGAGGTGTATGATGTCAATATTTTCAGATATGTTGGAAGAAATCATTGAGGTATTCATGGATGACTTCTCGGTGTTTGGGGATTCATTTGATTTGTGTTTGCACAACCTTACCTTGGTCCTTAAGAGATGCGAAGAGAACAACTTGGTGTTGAACTGGGAAAAGTGCCACTTCATGGTACAACAAGGGATAGTTCTCGGACATATGATTTCAAGAAGAGGAATTGAAGTGGACAAAGCTAAGGTGGAGGTGATCAGTAGTTTACAGCCTCCAAAATCCGTGAAGGATGTGAGGTCGTTTCTTGGGCACGCAGGTTTTTACAGAAGATTCATAAAGGACTTTTCGAAGATAACGAGGCCCTTGTGTTTGCTCCTACAGAAAGAAATTGATTTTGAGGTCAGTGAGGAGTGCATGGTAGCTTTTAACACTTTGAAGAGTGCATTAACCACCGCACCAGTGATAATTCCCCCCAATTGGGAATTGCCCTTTGAATTAATGTGTGACGCTTCAGATTATGCCATCAGAGCAGTTTTGGGGCAGCGGGTAGATAAGGTGCCGCACGCGATATAATATGCTTCTCGAACCTTAAATGACGCCCAGTTAAATTAATCAACAACTGAGAATGAGCTTCTAGCAGTAGTTTTTGCATTGGAGAAATTTCAGACGTACTTGGTGGGCGCCAAAGTCATTGTATATTCAGACCATGCAGCCCTTCGTTTTCTTCTTCAGAAAAAGGATGCCAAACCTAGATTGATTCGGTGGATCCTCCTACTACAAGAATTTGACTTGGAGATACGAGACAAGAAAGGTAGTGATAACGTGGTTGCTGATCATCTAAGCAGGTTAGTACAGGCAAATCCGGATGAGGTAGACAAATTGCCATTGCATGAGAAGTTTCCGGATGAACAACTGTTGGCTGTGAAAGATAGTGAGCCATGGTATGCTGATCTGGTTAACTATTTGGTAAGTGGGGTAGTACCAGAGGAATTGAACTCACAAGGGAGAAAAAGGTTCATTACAAAAGCGAAAAAATACTTTTGGGATGATCCTTATTTGTACACTCATGGTCCCGATTCTGTGATAAGAAGATGTGATCCGGAGTCAGAGCAGAAAGACGTTCTGAAATTTTGTCACGAGCTACACTGTGGAGGACATTTTGGTGCAAGAAAGACAGCGTTGAAAGTGTTACAATCTGGATTTTTCTGGGAATCGTTACATAAAGATGCAGTCCGGTTTTGTTTGGCATGCGACAGATGTCAACGTACAGGGAGTATAAGTAAGCGAAATGAGATGCCCTTATCTGGAGATTTGATAATAGAGCTTTTTGATGTCTGGGGCATAGATTTCATGGGACCATTCCCACCATCGTGTGGTAATAGTTACATCTTGGTTGCGGTTGATTATGTGTCAAAATGGGTAGAAGCAAAGGCCACAATGAATAATGACGGTCAAACTGTGGTGAAATTTGTGAGGGAGACGATATTTGCAAGATTCGAGACCCCTAGAGCCATCATTAGTGATGGAGGTACGCATTTTTACAACAGATCCTTTGCTGCACTTTTGAAGAAATATGGTGTAAGGCATAAGGTTGCTACACCATACCACCCACAGACTTCAGGACAGGTTGAGGTCAGCAACAGACAAATAAAGTGTATCCTAGAGAAAACTGTTAATTCCACTCGAAAGGATTGGGCTTTGAAGTTAGATGATGCATTGTGGGCTTACAGGACAGCTTTCAAAATGCCTACACCTTCCAGTAGAACTAGAGCATAGAGCCTTATGGGCAATCAGAAAGTTGAACTTTGATTATGACAAGGCCGGTGAGGAGAGGAAACTTCAGCTGTGTGAACTCGAAGAATTTCGCTTAGAGGCGTATGAGAGTGCGAAACTGTACAAGGAAAAGACTAAGTTGATACATGACAAGATGATAGTGCATAAAGACCTTCGTCCCAGTATGCGGGTGCTGGTGTTCAACTCCCGGCTGAAGCTGTTTCCCGGTAAGTTGAGGTCCAGATGGTTTGGACCATTCAGGGTTACACAAGTTTTTCCCCACGAAGCTGTAGAAGTGCAAAACGAGACGAATGGCAACAAGTTCAAGGTAAATGGGCATAGGGTAAAGCCTTACATTACGGATTTTGGAACTGTCATTCGATTGGAGGATTCCGTGCTTATAGAGCCGTAGAGCTCTCATACGTCTTGCCTAGACGCTAAATACAGCGCTTGGTGGGAGGCAACCCACCTAGGTACTTTTTTTTTTTTTTTCCATTTCGTTTATTTTCTTTAGATTAATTTGAGTCAGTAATTAGGGTGAGTCGTCTATTTAGTGAAGAGTATTATTCAATCCAGGTTTGGGGGAGTCGGAATTTCTAGTTATGTTGGGCTGTGAGCAGATATGTTTCATGTGTGTGTTTGTTTGCCTTGATCAAACCAGGTTAGAACTACACATTTTTGGGAATTAACGCGGCCTAGACCGCTCAAGAGGCTCTCGTCCAGCCAGCGATGAAATAAGGCCTGTCACGTTTTCAGCAATTACCGCGGCCTATACCGCTGACGAGGAACATGCATGGACAGCGGTGACTCCAGCGTGAGTAACACTGGAATGGTTCGCCGCCCATACCGCTGAAGAGACAGGTGCACAAGCCGCGGTCTTTGAAAGTTGACAACACTGGAATGGCTCGCTTGGTAGACCGCTTATGCTACTGGTGCATGGTCAGCGGTAAAGTAAATGGAACAGTGCGTTTGGACTATCCAGGTAAGCAATATTACGCCTTACCGCTGGACGGACCGCTGCGCATGCAGCGTGTCTCATCAGCGGTAGGTGCAAAAAAATTGCCCTACTATTTATAACTGACAAGCAGTCTGGTGGGTCTCATTTGACCCACAGCTGCTGCGTTTTCTCTTGTTCTCTCTTCCCTCCACTTTCTTTTCTTCTCTTCTAAATTTCTCTCCAAGGTTCCGCCTCTCCTAGTTCGACTACAAGGTATGTCTTCTCTCTCTCTTCTATTTTGCTTCAATGGCATAAACTTATGAAGTTTGGTTCTACAATGTGGTATGAAGAGATTGAGAGTTTTTAGTGCTCAAATTTCGGTTTCCAAGTTTTATTGATCAATGGGTTTTGTTCATATTGAGTTATTTAGCATGATTAAGCTTATTGTGGTGTGTTTTACTTGGTATTTAGGGAATTCCGAAATTCTGTGTTCTTGAGATATTTGGTGTTTGTTGAATAATGGTTGCCATGCTTGAATTTGAAGGATAGATTTGGTTTAGATGAACCTTGCATGTGATTATTTGGTGTTCCATGTGATTTATATGGCATTGTAAACATAGTTGGAGCTGAATTTTGAAACAAAATGCTGCTGAATTTTTGGTAGAAACTTGTTGTGTAATTTTGGCTTGTGTTATCTGCAGATGGCAAGGACTGCTATAGGGAAGCGTCCTCGGGTCAGTACGTCCGATAAGGGGAAACAGAAGGCATTGCCAAAGCAAGCACAAAATAAGGACTTTAAGAATCGTTTCAGCAACTTCCTCAGGTGACCTTGGATTATTGAGAGGGGTATTGATGTTGAGAGTTTGGTACAGACACCTGTTTCACAGATGGTTGCAGACCACGGATGGGGTGGATATGTTGCACGCCCACCAAGGCCGAACAGGGGGATTGTGGCGGAATATTATGCTAGTGCTGTACCAGAGAGACTATTGGTTGGAGACCCAGTTTTAGTGCAGGGTGTTGAGGTTCTTATAACTCCGGAGGCCATTAATCAGTACTTTGACGCTCCGGAAGTAGCTATCAGTAATGGTCGAGGAATAGAATATATTGCAGATCTTGTCCCTTACAGAGGGAGAGTGGCTGCAGGCCTTAGGATGGATGGACAGGAGGAATGGGGTACATTAGTGAAGCTATACCAGCGTGACACGCATGCCGATGTTGCCTTTTGGAATCTTTTCCTGACATACTCACTGATGCCATCCCAGCACCGTACAGAGATCTTTTATGACCAGGCCCGTGTGTTGCTCCGTCTAAGGACAGGTGGCCCTATCAATATAGGATGGGTGATTTTTAATGCCATTCATGACGCTAGTGCGCACGATGACCAGTCCATGGTTTTTCTGTGTTTGATCACTGCTTTCTGTAGACAGGCAGGCATTGATGTGAGTGCAGGGTTAGAGAATCATGACCCGAGTATGATGAACTCGACGAACTGCAGCCAACAGTTAGTCCTTAGGGGCCTTCCTCCTATTGGAAATTATGGGGAGAGAAGACGTCGCCGGGAGGAGCGAGAGGTAAGAGAGGCTAAGGCAGCAGCACTTTTACAGGACCAGCCTCAAGGGGCGCCATATGCCGCTCAGATAGGCGGAGCTCAGCTAGGAGGTGATCCATTTACCACTCTTTTGCAGGCTATGCAGACTCACATGGATTTGCGTTTCGGGCAGTTAGAGGGACGGATGGATGCTCGTTTTGACACTATCGAGACGAACATAGAGGAGCTGCGCGGGATGATAGCTAGCCGGTCTTCTGTGGCTAGTGGGAGTGGAATGTCGTTTCAGACCCCTATTCCTACTCAGGATCCTTTTGCAGTTGGTGGATCAGGTCTCGAGCCGCAGAACTTTGACCAGCGGACCCCGATCTTGAACTTTGATGACGAGGAGCTGATGCAGGATGACCAGATAGACTCCGACCAGGGGACCGAGATCTTACAACTTTCAGATGCGGATGGAGGAGATTAGCAGGCTATGGATTTTCTTTTTGAACTTTTATTTGCTTTTATTTTTCTTTGTCTGTCGTTCCTGTCTGTTCTTGATTGTCAACATTGGGGACAATGTCGAGTTTAGGTTTGGGGGTGTGTCGTTGTTTTGAGTCTGTCGTTCCTGCATTAACTTTGATGAGATGTTTTGGTATGTGACTTTGAAATGATATGCTTAAATCACTGGGTTTAAACTAACATCTTGCCGCTTAGAGTATTGCATTGCATTTTTCATAACTTATGACATGCTCTTGATGTGATAGTGGATAGGATGTATAGTTGGATGCCATGATTAATAGTGGAGACTACCCTGTGAGTTCACTAAGCCAAAGTGCGTACATAAATGACATATATGAGGGATTATTTTGTTTCTATTCTTTAAACACTCAGTAGGTTCTTAGCATTAGATTTGATCTCTATAGGTTGAACATTGAGCATTATAGAGCATTCATCATAAAAAGATTTCACATGTCATCTTTGATCTTGAGTAAGTCGAATCTGTGGAAGTGATTTTAGACTATGTGTGCATGAACTACTTAAAAGGCCTGTAATATTTCCTACCCTTTTGTGTGTGCCCCATAGCCCTGTTTGAAGCAAAACACTGATTGCCTTTTCTTTCTTTACCACATTTACTATAACCCATGTAAGCCATATTATAGCCATACCTGTTAACTTGGGATCATGCTTTGAGATTGTGAAGAAGGTTGAAGAGTTCGCATAAGAATTGTGCGATATTGATATGAGTCAAATAAAGAAGGAGCTGCATTCAATCCAAATGAAAGAGGAAAGGTTGTCTGGTTTTGTATTATTATATCTATGTTTATTAAAAATAAATAAATAAATAAATAAAATAATAAAAAAAAATCAAAAATCAAAAATCAAAAAAATCAAAAAGAGAAAGAAAAAGAATGTTTTGCCACCAAAATGAATGGTGAGTTGCGTGTGCCAGGGAAAAGAATCTAAGGAACACAACATGTCAAAGGATTTAAGTGTTGTATCTACTCTCGAAGGAGTGGGCAAAAGAGAATGGTGAATTAAGGGGACATCAATGAATGGTAAGTGGCATTATTCCACTAACAAAGGAAGTCAATGAAGACCTAAGAGCTTGCGCCAAGCCGTAAAGGTAACTGAAAGCTCTCACTGAATGATCCTAGGTTTTTGAACTCCTACATCCCGCTCCTTTCTAACCTTTACCCAATAGCCCCATTACAACCCAATGAAAAGTCTAATTGATCTGCTGGTTATCCTTGCTATGAAAGTAGAAGTGAAGTGTGTGTTATCGTGCTCATAATGTTTGATTCTTTTCATGAGATCTTTGCATACAAATCAAGCGTTCTTTCAATGATGTATTCATATGCGATTATAATTTAAAATTTCTTGTGCATAACTTCTTTCGCATATGCTTGATGAGTGAATTTGCCTAGGTTCTGTGAGAAATATGAGAGATATCTGGTGAGGCTTAGAGTCGAGGTGAATTACATCTATGGCATTCGGCGAAAGTGTTTTTGATGCTTGAATATCTTGAGTGTGGGCTTTTCATCTTAAATTGAGCAATGCATTCAAATTTGTGACATAATGTTAGTCTTTACCTATTGGCTTTTGCATGCATTGTTTCAATCTAGGCATTAATCGATTGCATCTCGAATGATTGGTTTTGTGGGATATGTTTGTGGGTGTCATAGCTGAGAACCATCAGGAGACAACACTCCTCCTACTAGGGACACCTAGAGGTTTAAAGGCTTGTAGCATGTGCTCAATGCTATCGCGTTCCCTGCGAAAGTGGCTTTATTAGGATTTAGTTTACTTTTTAGTTTAGGAATGTTTGGTTTTGCTCGAGGACGAGCAAAAGATAGGTTTGGGGGTATTTGATCAGTCTAATTCTATGCTTATATTTTACCCATTTTGCCTATGTTTATGCTTGTTTCTTGGGTCCTTTTGGTGGGTTGATGTGTTTGTTAAGTCTTTGCAGATCTCTTTCCATAGAAGTGTTGATCGGATCTTATTTCAGAGAAGATGGAGTAAAAAGATGAGAAGGAGGCTGATTTTGTCATTTACCGCGGCCCATGCCGCTCAACAGGCATTTGCACCATCGGTGGCACTCCAGGCCGTCGAGAAGGGTGATTTATCGCTGGCTAGACCGCTCAAGAGGCAAATGCTTCTCAAGCGACCCCTCAAGCGAGCCATTCCAGAATGTTGAAGTTGGAATTTCCGCTGCCCATGCACGTGCCTACTCAGCGGCACGTTGAGCGGTGGTCCGCCTCTTCGTTTTCTCAAAGCTGCAGAAGACCTATAAAAAGAAAGAGAGGAAAAAAGCTAAAAGGGGCCGACCTTTAGAGACCATCAGATACCAATTCCATTCATTCTTTCATTCATTCCATCATTAGAAGATTACTGGAAACAAGAAGACGACGGGGATTTCAAGACAGAAGCATCTCGCCATAATGGGTTTTATCTTCATCTCTTCTATGTTTTTATTCTCTCCATTGATGTGTAACTAAACCTTTAACTAGGGGATTGATGTAACCAATTTTGGATAACTCTATGTAATCAATTAGTCTATCTTTTGTTAATCAATTTGGTTTTAGTCTTGTCTATTGAATTAATTATTCTACATTACTTATTCGTATTATTTTGTGGCCTCAATTGATATGGGTTTGTGATTTAGTTTATCCATGAGATTAGGGGTTAGATGTGAATGGCCTTTTCCATTTAAACCATAATCATAAGCTTAATAGACTTGAAAATTAATGTTTGCATGGCCTTGTTGCATTGATTTGGCTTAGAGTTTTGTTCTAAAGGGTTTCATTGCCGTCACTTGACACATGGCCTTTGTGCGAGTGGTGGGAATGAGAGTCATTCTTAATTGTTTATCATCAAAACAAGCCCTAAACTGGATTGAAGTGTTTATTGAGACTAATTAAGAGCATTGAGTGTTTAAGAAAGGTGCATCGATTCCCTAGTATTTCTCTCCATACATTCATTCTTTGTGTGATATTTGATTTGATTTGATTTGATTTAATTTTAGTCTTTAGTTCAAGTAGTCATAATTTAGGTAAACTTTAGAATTAAACAAACTTCCAAAGCAAAGCATTATGCAATTTAGTTTTCCGCACTTAGATTAAATCCTTGCTAGATTAATTGGTTTTGACCGATAGAATCGCCGATCCCAGTGAACGAACTTTCTTAGTAAATTGAACACAGATTTTGCTGCATCAGTATCCATATCAAAGTTCAGCTTCTGGAGTGCCCAGTAAGCATTGTGCTTTAATTCCACTGGAAAATGGCAAGCCTTCCCAAAGATCAAACGATAAGGTGTCATCCCTATTGGGGTTTTGAAAGCAGTCCTGTAAGCCCATAAGGCGTCATTCAACTTGAAAGACCAATCTTTCCTGCTTGTGTTCACCGTCTTTTCAAGGATTTGCTTAATGTGCCTATTAGTGACTTCTACTTGACCGGAGGTCTGAGGATGATAGGGGGTTGCAACCTTGTGAGTCACACTATATTTCTTCAGCAGTGTAGCGAATATCTTGTTACAAAAGTGACTTCCCCCATCACTTATGATGGCCCGTGGAGTCCCGAACCTGGAGAAAATCGTGCCCCTGACAAACTTCACAACTACTTTACTATCATCGGTCTTCGTGGCTATAGCTTCAATCCATTTAGAAACGTAGTCCACGGCTACCAGGATGTAGCTGTATCCGTCCGATGGTGGGAATGGTCCCATGAAATTGATTCCCCAGACATCGAAAATCTCTACCACCATTTGGCCTGACTGCGGCATCTCATTCCTCTTACCAATGTTCCCTGTTCTCTGACATCGGTCACATCGTAGGTAAAAGTGGTAAGCATCTTTGAACAATGTTGTCCAATAGAATCCCGAGTGAAGAACCTTCATTGCTGTCTTTCTAGAACTGTAGTGGCCTCCGCATTGAAGTTCATGGCAGAACCTCAAAATGTCTAACTGTTCATCCTCTGGTATACATCTTCTAATGATTTGGTCTGCCCCGTGTTTGAACAAGGATGGGTCATTCCAAAAGTACTGTCTTGCATTGAAAATGAATCTTTTTCTTCCTTGATTTGTCATGCTTGCTGGCAGAATCTTGCTTGTGATGAAATTGACTATATCAGCGTACCATGGCTCTGTGTCGCTTAATTTCAGAAGCTGTTCATCTGGAAAACTGTCCCTTAGTGGTAGAGTGTCTTCTTCTGCATATGAATCTAACATTAGTCTACTCAAGTGATCTGCTACCACATTCTCACTCCCTTTCTTGTCTTTGATCTCCAAATCGAATTCCTGTATTAGAAGGATCCATCGAATGAGTCTTGGCTTAGCATCCTTCTTCTGGAGGAGATATCGAAGTGCTAAGTGATCAGTGAACACAATAACCTTTGCGCCAATTAGATATGATCTGAATTTTTCTAATGCAAAAATAACTGCTAATAACTCCTTTTCTGTAGTAGAGTAGTTCAACTGTGCGTCATTCAAGGTCCTTGAAGCGTAGTATATGGCATGTGGAATTTTGTTAACCCTCTGTCCTAGTACTGCACCAACAGCATAGTCAGAAGCATCACACATAAGCTCGAAAGGCAAACTCCAATCCGGTGGTCTCATTATGGGAGCCGTGGTTAACAATTCCTTGAGTTCTTTAAATGCTGTCATACATTTCTCGTCAAAATCAAACTCGATCTCTTTTTGAAGTAGTCGACACAGGGGCCTTGAAATCTTCGAAAAGTCTTTCATGAACCTCATGTAAAACCCTGCATGTCCCAAAAAAGCTCGAATTTCTCTCACTGATCTTGGAAACTGCAAACTCTTCATGACATCGACTTTTGCCTTGTCTACTTCAATGCCTCGACCCAAGATAATGTGCCCTAGCACAATTCCTTCCTTCACCATGAAGTGACTTTTCTCCCAGTTCAACACCAAATGAGCCTGCTTGCATCTTGCTAGCACTGAGGATAGGTTTCTCAAACAGTCACCAAAAGAATTTCCCATTACAGAGAAATCGTCCATGAAAATCTCTATTATGCCTTCCACCATGTCTGAAAAGATAGATGTCATGCACCTCTGAAATGTACCTGGGGCATTACATAGCCCAAACGGCATCCGCCGGTAGGCGAATGTACCGAAAGGACATGTGAAAGTGGTTTTCTCCTGATCTTCTGGAGCGATAGCAATCTAATTGTATCCGGAGTACCCGTCCAAAAAGCAGTAATGACTATGACCTGCTAGACGTTCCAACATCTGATCAATGAATGGCAGAGGGAAATGATCCTTCTTAGTAGCTGAATTAAGTTTCCTGTAATCGATGCATACTCGCCATCCTGTCTGAACCCTTTGTGGCACTAACTCATTGTGTTTATTCTTCACCACAGTCAACCCAGACTTCTTAGGTACTACATGAATAGGGCTAACCCACTTGCGGTCTGAAATAGGGTAAATGATCCCATTTTCTAACAACTTCAGGATTTCCTTCTTGACTACCTCCTTCATGATTGGATTTAGCCTTCGTTGCCCTTCGATGGTTGGTTTGGATCCTTCCTCAAGAAAAATCTTGTGCATGCAAGTGGTAGGGCTGATTCCCTTCAAGTCATCCAACGACCAACCTATAGCCTCTCTGTAGTATCGCAACACATTGATCAATTCTTTCTCTTCCTCTGGTTGCAAGTCTGATGCAATGATCACCGGAAGTGTCTCATTTTCCCCTAGGAATGCATACTTCAAGGTAGATGGTAGTACCTTGAGTTCCAAGATAGGTGGGGGAGTAGTGTTTGGCTGCTCATCCCTCAGAATGTGCTCCCCTGTCTCCTCATCTTCCACTGAGGTACTTGCCCAGACTAACATTTCTACCCAGTCAGTTTCTTGACCCTCTTCTATTTCGTAGCTTTCTAAAGCCATAGAGTCACGGATATTCTTCTCAGAGAATTCGATCACTAACACATCTTCAATGGAGTTTTCCATTTCCTGGTATGAACAATTTATACACTATATAGAAACAATGTTAACAAGACTACTGGAACAGTGAATTCTACCTCTACTGAAAGTACCTTAATTTTCCTAAGTAGTTCTTAATCCTATTGTTATTTACTATAATCAGATTGTAAGGATTCCCGTTGTTTTTAATTGGCTTATTTCGTGATCAAACCATATGTGGGGGTTCTTTGTTAGGGTAGCCTAAGTATCGGTCTTAAAGTTCGAAGCCCTTTGAAGACCTCGTGTTGATAAGCACCGAAGGTAAATTTCTATGTGCTTACTTTTCTTTGATGAGATTAGTTGCACACACACACTAAACATTCATTGCATATGTGTGCATTCTCTTCGTTTGTCACAATTCACACTTGCACTTATTTATTATATTTTATTGTGTGTAATTGTGTCTTGTTGTTGTGTAATTCGTTTCCCGATAACTTTCGGAAACGTCCGCGCATGCACGAGAATGTGCTTGGTTTAGCGCGAGGACCGCCTATGGAGAATGCCCTTGGCTTCTCCTTGGTTTTCACCTATCTAGGTGATCGGCGGCCTGGCCGCCGACTGAAACCGCCGTTTTAGTCCAGATTGGTCTGAAGCATTTCTGCGGTTAATATCGGCGGTCACGACCGCCGTTCGAAACCGCCGTTTCAAGACCTGATTGATTTATCTCTCAGTCTAATTCGGCGGTTGAAACGGCGGGCATGAAACCGCCGTTCGAAACCGCCGTTCATACCTGGTTGATTTTGATCTCTCTGTTCTGTTTCGGCGGTTGGAATCGGCGGTCACGAAACCGCCGAATGAACCGCCGTTTATGCTTTGTTCTTCACGAGCTCAATTCGGCGGTCATGAACGGCGGCCTGGCCGCCGATTGAAACCGCCGATTGGCGCGTTTCTTTGAAACTTACTTAAACGACCTCACTTTGATTTGGCCCCCTATATATATGCCACTTTGACTTTAGGTCAATTAAGAGAGTTCATATTCAGAATTCATACTTAGGATATTTTTCAAAGAGAAGAAAAATTCCAAGAACTCCATTCTTGATTCTCAAACACTTTTTCATGATCATCAATCATCATCTAGCATCATCTTAGATCATCTAGATGTCATCTAGCATGGAATCTTCATCATACTTTGCTTGGTAAGCTTTTCACTAATATCTTACATGTTTTGTGTTTCTCTTATCTAGCAATCTCAATTAATTACTTGTTTGTTATTTTGTATGCTTTAGATACAATATTGAGATGAGTATGATGTATGTTTGAGATTTTATATTGTGCTTGCATATTAGGTTTTGTGCTTAATATTGATTAGCTAAACTAATTGACATGTCATTTAGTTTTGATATCTAGGATTGTTCTTAATTGCATATTAATCATCTTAGATAAGCATATAGGGTTTCCCTTGCTCTATGTTGCATTTTGGATATTTACATATATTCACTTAGGGTTGTATTCTCTTCATAGAGAAAGTAAGTCTTGTGTGTAGCATCCGGGATTAGGTTGCTTAGAACGCAAGCAAATTGGACTAGGTTCACTCATACCGGGATTAGGTAGGTGTGTGATTACTTCCGGGATTAGGTTGTAATCGTTTGCACATTTAGTGGATTCGAGGTTCGAGTGTGGCTTACTTACATAGCCCGTGGTTTTTCCCGTGAGGGTTTCCACGTAAAAACCAAGTGTTGTTTTAATTTCCACACCATATTACAATTGCTTGGTTATATTATCTTGAGGGCATTTTCGTAATTTTGACTAACACGAAAAATTGGGTAAAAAGCGTAAAATCTATTCACCCCCCCTCTAGATAGCTTTATACACACCGTGCTATTATTTGTTTCAATTGGTATCAGAGCGGGTTCCTAGACATACATAGGTGATCCTTGCTTTATTTTGGTGTGTTTTGCATTTTGTGTGATTGTTGATCATTCATACATTTGCATTCATTTCATTCATTCATAAACACTATGAGTGGAAACGGTGGAAATGGTGGTGGCCACGAAGGAGCTTCTAGCACAAGGCCTCCACTTCTTACCGGATTGAACTATTCCCAATGGAAAGGGAAGATGGAATCCTACATATGCCAAATTCATGACCGTGCTTGGATGGCGGTGGAAGACGGATATGATCTCCCTATGATGACTCCCGAGGGTGGAGGACAAGATGTTTTGAAGCCTAAGGCGCAATGGAACGCGCAAGAGTTTGAGGCTTCTAAGTGGAATAGGAAGGCTATGCATGCCATTATGTGTGCTATGGATGAGAATCAGTACAAGCTTATTCAGAATACTCAGATTGCCAAAGTGGCATGGGACATCCTTCTAGTTGCACATGAGGGAACCGAGGTGGTGAAGGAGTCCAAGCTTCAAGTCCTCCAAACTCAGTTTGAGCTACTAAGGATGGGAGAGGATGAATGCTTCAATGACTTCGAAATCAAATTGATGGACATTGTAAATCAAAGCCATCAACTCGGAGACCCGTATTCGGATAGGAGAGTCAAGCAAAAAATTATGAGATCTCTCCCCGATAGGTTTGAATCCAAGGTGACGGCCATAGAAGAAAATAGTGGCTACATGGATATGAAGCCAAGTGAGGTGATTGGGCGTCTCCTTGCATATGAGTCTAGGAAGGCTCCTAGCACCACTACTCCTCCTAAGAAGTATAAAGGAATAGCTTTGAAAGCATCTAAGGATGCAAAGGAGGCAAAGCATGAATCGGATGAAGACCTTGCCTTATTTGTGAAAAGGTTCAACAAGGTTATGGGGTTCAAGAAGAAGAAGGGATTTGGGTCAAGAGGACAAGATTTGAAGAAAAAGAGTTCCTTCAAGAAGTTTGAGCCTAAACAAGAGAGGACCGAAAGGAAAGGGGTCCGATGCTTTGAATATGGTGGGATTGGTCACTTTGCCCCCGAATGTGCTAATCACAATGAAAAGAAGAAAAGCAAAGTGATGGCCGCCACTTGGAGTGGGAGTAGTGATGACTCCAATGAGGAAGATGAGTCTTCAAGTGAAGAAGAGCTCATGGCTAACCTCCTAGCTTTTGCCTCCTCACATAAGAGCAAAAGTGCTAGTGAGAAAGAGGAAATGAGTCAAGAGGAAAATGACTCAAGTGAAGAAGAAAGTGATTCCTCGTCTAACTCCATAAGTAGTTTTGTGGAGAAAAAGGTGCTTGCTAAATGCCATGCCGAGTTTAATGATTTAGCAATCAAAAGCACAAGAAAGATCAAGATGTTGAGAGAAGAAAATCTTGAGCTTGCATCTCATAATGACCACTTAGGTGAACAAGTGGAAAAATTCAAGAAGATAGAAGATAAGCTAAGAGAGGAGTTAGCTCTATCTAGGAGGAATGAAGAAAGTCTAAAGAGTGAGCTTGAAGAAGTTAGAAATTCTATGACTAGGATTGATTCTAGCACCAAGAAGCTTGACCATATGCTTGGTGTTGGAAAGAGTCCATGTGACAAGAGAGGTCTTGGGTATGAAGATGACAAGAAGATCTCTACCTCTAACAAGACCGTGTTTGTCAAGAGCTTGAAGAAAGAAGAAACTTCATTTGTGCAAGCTCCTAGAAAGAAATTAGAAGTAGGACAATGCTCTAATGCACAAGTGAAGATGGGTCCAAGAAGGAAACCTCAAGCTCAACCCCCTAGGGTCTCTCAAGCCAACATTCCTCCTCAAATGGCTCACAAAGGAAAGAGACCTATCATGCAACCTCAAGCTAGGAAGCAACCAAGACCGGTTCAACAACGAAGAAGGATTGAACCCTTTCATCCACAAAGACAAAGGCAAGGTATGATTTCTTATTTCATCCCTATTTGTCACTTTTGTGGTTGTGATGGTCATATTAGACCAAATTGCTTTCAATATATTAAAATGTGTAGAAAACAAAGCATGATTGAGAAGAAAAAGAAAAGAGCCATGATGCATGTTCCTAGGAATGATAATATTATTATGCATGATCCTAGGACATCTAGAGCCCATATACCAAAGACCACTAAGAAAGCTAAGATTGTTTCTAGGTGGATTAGAAAGAATGACATTGTTTGCCATGTTGCTCAAATAGCCTTGAAGGCAAATTCTTCTAATTTTTGGTATCTAGATAGTGGGTGCTCTAGGCACATGACGGGAAACAAGAGTTTCTTCGAGACTCTTGTTATGGAGGAAGGTGGATTTGTCACTTTTGGTGATGGATCCAAAAAGAAAGTAGTAGGGAAAGGAACCATTTCCGTTCCCGGATTACCCTCCTTATCCGATGCTTTATTTGTTGATGGCTTGAAAGCCAATTTAATAAGCATTTCACATCTAAGTGATGAAGGATATTCCGTCTTGTTTTGTAAAGATGATTGCTCGATCCTAAAGCCCGATGGACAAACCTTATTGAAAGGTATGAGATCTAGCGACAATTGCTATTGTCTTGAAGCTAGAATAGTCTCAAACAATGTGTCCATGGATGAGCAAATTGAGTTGTGGCATGAAAGACTTGGCCACATGAACTTTAGGGATCTACGGACCCTTGGAAAGTTCGAGTGTGTGCGTGGCCTCCCTAAGCTTGGGAAGAAAGCCAATGGTGTTTGTGGACCTTGCCAACAAGGAAAGCAAACTAAAAGCATGCACAAAAAGGGTAAGTATCTCACCACCAAGGAGCCTCTTGAGCTTCTCCACATGGACCTCATGGGTCCCATGCAAACCGAAAGTTTGGGTGGAAAGAGATACATTTTTGTATGTGTTGATGATTTCTCTAGATTTACATGGACATACTTTCTTAGAGAAAAATCCGAAACTTTTGATAAGTTTAAAATGCTTTGTACTAAATTACAAAATGAAATGAAATCTAACATTAGAAGCATTAAACGGATTAGAAGTGACCATGGGAGAGAGTTTGAGAATGCCTCTTTTGAAAGCTTTTGTGATAGCTTAGGCATCTCCCATGAGTTTTCGGCTCCTAGGACACCTCAACAAAATGGAGTTGTTGAGAGGAAGAATAGGGTCCTCCAAGAGATGGCCCGAGTGATGTTGCTTAGCAACAATGTCCCTAGGAACCTATGGGCCGAAGCTATCAATACGGCTTGCTATATAGGAAATCGTGTGTTCCTAAGGCCCGGTTCTAGAAACACCTCCTATGAGCTATGGAAGGGTAGGAAGCCAAATGTTAGCTACTTCCACACATTTGGAAGCAAATGCTACATTTTAAATGACCGTGATCAACTTGGCAAGTTTGATGCTAAGAGTGATGAGGGTATCTTTATTGGCTACGCCTTGAATAGTAAAGCTTATAGAGTTTTCAACTTGAAGACTCGAACCGTCATGGAATCATCAAATGTGGTCATTGATGATACTAGACTCAAGTCTAATGACCATGAGGAGGAGGATGTTCTAGAGGATGACACTCCTTTGGAGAGGGTTGTGGTGACTCCCAATGTTGGGACATCTAATGAAGTCACACAACCCATTACTAGAGTTCCTAACTTGGACTCTAATGAACCCGCTCCATGGGTTAGAAGACTCCATAACAAAGAGGATGTTATTGGAGATGTTAATGAGGGTGTTAGGACTAGACGTCAACTTGCTAATCTTATTAGCTATACTTGCTACACCTCTCAAATTGAACCCAAAAAGGTTGAAGAAGACTTACATGATGAATTTTGGGTTCTTGCCATGCAAGAAGAGCTAAACCAATTCGAAAGGAATGAGGTTTGGACTCTAGTTCCTAGGCCTAAGACCACTAATGTCATAGGCACTAAATGGATTTTTAGGAACAAATCCGATGAGGATGGCAACATAGTGCGGAACAAGGCTAGACTTGTAGCACAAGGGTACTCTCAAATTGAGGGTATCGACTTTGAGGAGACATTTGCTCCCGTTGCCCGTCTAGAGTCTATTAGGCTTCTCTTGTCCATCTCTTGTGTGCACAAGTTCAAATTGCACCAAATAGACGTCAAGAGTGCCTTCCTCAATGGCTTCTTGCAAGAGGAAGTGTTTGTTGAACAACCCAAGGGGTTTGTGGATGCACACCACCCCAACCATGTCTATCGCCTCAAGAAGGCACTTTATGGGTTGAAACAAGCACCGAGGGCTTGGTATGAGCGCCTCACTCAATTTCTTGTTGACAATAACTACACAAGAGGTAGTGTTGACAAGACACTATTCATCAAGAGAGACAATGATGAGCTTTTCATAGCTCAAATATATGTCGATGACATAGTGTTTGGCTCCACCAACAACACCAAGGTCCAACAATTTGTTGATGTTATGTCTCATGAATTTGAGATGAGTCTTGTTGGTGAGCTTAATTACTTCCTAGGTTTGCAAATTAGGCAACTTGATAATGGGATCTTCATAACCCAAGCCAAATATGCCAAAAACCTTGTGAAGAAGTTTGGTCTTGAAAAAGCCAAACATTGTGACACTCCTATGAGCACCACTTTGAAGCTAAGCAAGGATGCTAGCGGTAAAAGTGTGGACCAAACCTTATATCGTGGCATGATAGGGAGCTTGCTCTATTTGACCGCAAGTAGGCCCGATATATCATTTAGTGTAGGAGTTTGTGCTAGGTACCAATCCGATCCCAAGGAGTCCCATCTCTCTTCGGTTAAGAGAGTCATTCGCTTTGTGAATGGGACTTCCAACTATGGGATTTGGTACTCATTTGACACTAATCCTAGTCTTGTAGGATATAGTGATGCGGATTGGGCAGGAAATTGTGATGATAGGAAGAGCACATCGGGCAGTTGCTTCTTTCTAGGCAACAACTTGGTGTCGTGGTTTTGCAAGAAGCAAAACTCGATTTCCTTGTCCACGGCGGAAGCCGAGTACATAGCCGCGGGGAGTGGATGCACTCAACTTATGTGGATGAAGCAAATGCTAGTGGATTACGGATTCAACCAAGGTACTCTCACTCTCTTTTGTGATAACATGAGTGCCATTAATATTTCCAAGAATCCGGTGCAACATTCTAGAACTAAGCATATTGACATCCGCCATCACTTCATTAGAGAGCTTGTTGAAAATAAATGCATAGTACTTGAACATGTAGGTACTAATGATCAACTTGCGGACCTATTTACTAAACCCTTAGATGCTACTCCATTTAAAACTCTTAGTAGATCTATTGGGGTATGTCTTGTGGAGTGATGTTCTATGATTGACCCCATATGGGGAACTCAAGCAAAGAGAGCTATTTTGCATTCTTGTATCTTGCAAAAAATTTGAAATATCTTATGCCTCTTCTTTTAATTGCTTGAGTAAGCTTGGTTGTACATATGTATATATGTTTTCAAATTCCATAAGTGTGAACCTTGCTTGTCTACAATCCATGTCATATTTATGTTCAAACATGCATTTTTGGACTAGGAGATTTACATTGGAAGTATGATTTGAATGACCTATGATTATCTCCATGACATGATGATTCTTTAATAACATGCTAATGACAAATGAAAAAGCATGAAATTCATATAACATGCTCACATGAAAAGCATGAATTGATGATTGCATATTCTTAAAAATGCAAAACTTGTGTGAAAACTTATGAGACTCAAAATGAATAAAGGATCTTGTATCCATTCAAAGGAATTTACATTCCAAATGTCTCTCTTTCTTTATTAGTTGAACATGGTTACTATCATACGGATAATTTTATCCGGAAAAATCAAATAGGGTGCAAAGTCGCTCATGCCATGTTTCGCTTATAAAGTTGGATATAGTTGCTCTTAAATTGAAATCAATAATCTCTATATCCTTGCTTTTCCCATGACATTGGTGAAATTGGTTTGAATTCTTATTAGAAACCTTTGTCATTTGCTTTGCCAAATACCATTGTATTTTGGACTTGATTGCTATATGTCTTGTATGCAAAGCATGTTGGATTCACACATTTTCTCAAAATAAATCTCCTTGTTTCTCTCAAATTAATTGAAGTGCATAAAGTGACTTATATGTATATGCAAGTCTTGCATGCTTCTATCTCTCGTTGCTATGAGTGACCCGGTTGGGGACTACTCCTTTGCCTATATCATGACAAAAAGGGGGAGTAGGATATGGTAAGGGGAGGTGCAAAATATAGAAGCTATTGTACACTTTGGGGAGAACATACATTGAGGGGGAGTAACCCGTTGAGGGGGAGCATTGCAATTATCATACATTGCATACATTTGGTAATGTTGTGCCTAAATTCTAAAAATGCAAATGCTTGGTATTGTTCTCACATGATTAATCTCACACTTTTCTTGTATTAGAAATGTTAGAAACTCTTTTCAGGGATTGATTATTCTACAAGAGGATTGAAGACTTCAAGTTGCATTAGCTTATCTCTTTGTAATGTAGAATATCATTATAGTCCCGTAGTTTCTATTTTTTGTGAGGAATCATTGTGAGTGATGGTTTTGTCACGAAATAGCCAAAGGGGGAGATTGTAAGGATTCCCGTTGTTTTTAATTGGCTTATTTCGTGATCAAACCATATGTGGGGGTTCTTTGTTAGGGTAGCCTAAGTATCGGTCTTAAAGTTCGAAGCCCTTTGAAGACCTCGTGTTGATAAGCACCGAAGGTAAATTTCTATGTGCTTACTTTTCTTTGATGAGATTAGTTGCACACACACACTAAACATTCATTGCATATGTGTGCATTCTCTTCGTTTGTCACAATTCACACTTGCACTTATTTATTATATTTTGTTGTGTGTAATTGTGTCTTGTTGTTGTGTAATTCGTTTCCCGATAACTTTCGGAAACATCCGCGCATGCACGAGAATGTGCTTGGTTTAGCGCGAGGACCGCCTATGGAGAATGCCCTTGGCTTCTCCTTGGTTTTCACCTATCTAGGTGATCGGCGGTTATGATCGGCGGCCTGGCCGCCGACTGAAACCGCCGTTTCAGTCCAGATTGGTCTGAAGCATTTCTGCGGTTAATATCGGCGGTCACGACCGCCGTTCGAAACCGCCGTTTCAAGACCTGATTGATTTATCTCTCAGTCTAATTCGGCGGTTGAAACGGCGGGCATGAAACCGCCGTTCGAAACCGCCGTTCATACCTGGTTGATTTTGATCTCTCTGTTCTGTTTCGGCGGTTGGAATCGGCGGTCACGAAACCGCCGAATGAACCGCCGTTTATGCTCTGTTCTTCACGAGCTCAATTCGGCGGTCATGAACGGCGGCCTGGCCGCCGATTGAAACCGCCGATTGGCGCGTTTCTTTGAAACTTACTTAAACGACCTCACTTTGATTTGGCCCCCTATATATATGCCACTTTGACTTTAGGTCAATTAAGAGAGTTCATATTCAGAATTCATACTTAGGATATTTTTCAAAGAGAAGAAAAATTCCAAGAACTCCATTCTTGATTCTCAAACACTTTTTCATGATCATCAATCATCATCTAGCATCATCTTAGATCATCTAGATGTCATCTAGCATGGAATCTTCATCATACTTTGCTTGGTAAGCTTTTCACTAATATCTTACATGTTTTGTGTTTCTCTTATCTAGCAATCTCAATTAATTACTTGTTTGTTATTTTGTATGCTTTAGATACAATATTGAGATGAGTATGATGTATGTTTGAGATTTTATATTGTGCTTGCATATTAGGTTTTGTGCTTAATATTGATTAGCTAAACTAATTGACATGTCATTTAGTTTTGATATCTAGGATTGTTCTTAATTGCATATTAATCATCTTAGATAAGCATATAGGGTTTCCCTTGCTCTATGTTGCATTTTGGATATTTACACATATTCACTTAGGGTTGTATTCTCTTCATAGAGAAAGTAAGTCTTGTGTGTAGCATCCGGGATTAGGTTGCTTAGAACGCAAGCAAATTGGACTAGGTTCACTCATACCGGGATTAGGTAGGTGTGTGATTACTTCCGGGATTAGGTTGTAATCGTTTGCACATTTAGTGGATTCGAGGTTCGAGTGTGGCTTACTTACATAGCCCGTGGTTTTTCCCGTGAGGGTTTCCACGTAAAAACCAAGTGTTGTTTTAATTTCCGCACCATATTACAATTGCTTGGTTATATTATCTTGAGGGCATTTTCGTAATTTTGACTAACACGAAAAATTGGGTAAAAAGCGTAAAATCTATTCACCCCCCCTCTAGATAGCTTTATACACACCGTGCTATTATTTGTTTCAGGTGTGTGTGTAAACCATCATGCATATCAACACGTATTCAACAATCAAAATCACAAGTTAGTTCCTATATCCTTGATTTTACTCCTGACGAACCCATCATCCTAGCATGTATATGTCTCTAGATAACTTTTAATGATTTTTCTTTTCTATCTTTGAAAGTTTTGTAGCATAACAACACCATATAAACAAGAAATAAAAGAGAAAAAGAGATGACTTGCAATCCAAGTAAAGAATTAGTATCTAAAAGGTACCTTGGTTGATGATCAGGAAGAGCAAGGATGTTTGAAATGAAAACTTCAGTTGAAAAACATCTACCTTTAAACCTCTTTTGATAGCCTCAGCGGGTTTGTGAGGCGGGTTCATGCCAGCCTTACTAACTCGCCGCCCAACAACACCCTTCTTCAGAAGCAACTCGCGGCGGCTTTGTTCCTTCTGGAAGGCGGCTCATATCCCGCCGAACCAAGGTCGCCGAGATGTTCCATTCTCCCTTGGTGAGCTTGCTTCTTCTGCCAGGCGGTTTCCATCCCGCCGTCCATGAACTCGCCACAAGGTCGTAAATTCCCGGCGAGCTTGTCTCTTCTGGAAGGCGGCCAATGTCCCGCCTGGACTAGCTCGCCGAAATGCATCCCAACATTTTGAGTTCCCTTTTCTCGAATTTGGAACGATTGACCTGCACAACACATTTCACACACAACACACACACAATATATATATATATATACAACCCTAGCTCAATGCTCGGGGGAATTACACACATAATAGATATGATTATTAGAGTCCAAGGTTGTGGGTCAAATGATCCCACACCTAATTACTTGTCCTTTATTAATAATTACAAACAAAACAAGTACATCATTCCATCTCCGACCCTGTTCTTCGGGTCATCCACCTACACACACACAATATTCATTAAATCGTTCACATATTTGAAGGTGAACGAGCCGTGCTCGTGCTTCCAATCTCAGAACAAGACGTAGGAGGTCGACGTAACAAGGTCAAGGTCAAGGTCATGGGTGCCTCAGGTGGCCACATTTTCAAATCCGGTGTGGAGTTCACTTGTGGTGAAGAAGATTCCTTGTATGTGTCTTTTCAGATCCATATTTGCCTTGGTCTTCCCACAACCCTCCTAGGAGACACATTCCTTGTTTTACAGAACTCGTGATATCTCATGCAATTGGGCCTCTTGTGCCCTTGAGTTCCACAATAATAACAGGTTGGAGAGTATAAAGTACCTCCATGGTTGTCAACTCCTTCGGTGTTATTGAGGTTGTGGCTGGCTTGCTTCCTTCCTGGACAAGTTGCGTTCAGATCGTCCACCATATCCCGTACTTCCAATTCTTTCATTAGATCGAAAATCCTATCTTGCATCTTTTGTGTAAAGGACGTATAGGCCTCCTTCAATTCAGATATAAGTTTCATAACCTCTGCAAGATATTTCATCTGTTCCTCCTTCTCTTGCTCTAGCTGCTCAATTCTTTTTAACAAGCCCTTGTTATGGTCAAGCAATTCCTCCTTTCTCAGAGTCTCTGAATCCTTCAGGCTTCTCTCCTCTTCTTCCAGTGTCCTCAAAAATTCTTCTATGGTTTCAGAATCCTGAGTGTCTTGACTATGTGAACTTTCTTCCTCAATCCTAGCTTCCTTCTTTGGCAATGGTTGAGCTCCAAACATGTTGAACTCTACTTCATCATCCAAAACACTCAAAGTGAGTTTTCCTCCATGAACATCCACAATTGCTCATGAGGTTGCCATAAATGGCCTTCCTAACAACACTGGTTGTGAGTTTCCATTCTCATCTCTATCCTCTACGTCCAACACTACAAAGTCAGTGGGAATGAGCAATCGATCCACCTTGAGGATCACATTTTCCACTACTCCTCTAGGATTTCTAGATGACTGATCAGCAAGATGCAAATTAATGGAACTCGGCTTGAGTTCACTCAATCCCAGCCTTTTATACACAGAGTATGGCATCATGTTGATGCTGGCTCCTAGATCAAGCATAGCTTTTTCTGCTGAGGAGTTTCCCACAGTAATACTTAACTTAAAACTCCCTGGATCTTGTTCCTTGGTAGTGTACCCACTCATAGAACTAGTAATGGCATGAGCCTGCTCATGCATTGGGGCCTTCCCCCTGTCTTACTGCCCATTAGCCTCCATCACCTGTCCCAATTGAATTGATAACTTTTTCAGTGACGCCTCTATTCCCATCATCCTTTGGTCGGTTCTGATTGCTCCACTGACCCGAACTCCCAGCACCCTGCTGTACTTGATACTGACCACGAGGGTTGTTTCCACCCCATGATTGATTCTGATCATACCTCGGCTGCTGGTAGGCATTGTTACTGTTTCTCTGCCTGCCTTGATTCCACTGGTACATCGCTTGAGCTTCTGCCTCTGAATAAACCTCTCTGTGGGATGTGCATATATCTGCTCCATGTCCAATCATGCCACATGCTTGGCATACCTTACCCAGGCTATTCTGTTGCCCCTGCTGATTTACCATCATTGCCCTAACACTGTTATTCAAGTTCTCCATCTGCATTGCTAAATGTGCGGTCCCACTGCGGCTTCCCTTTCTGCTCCTTTGTTGAGAATTCTGTCCCAGCATTTCATACTTGTTGAACACATAATCAGCGGTACATTCCCTCATCGCCCCACCACAAGCATTGTCGACAATTGCTTGTGTGAGTCCAGTAAGTCCATCATAAAATGATTGCACCTGTGAATGAAGTGTGAAATCATGGTGTGGGCACTGAGCTAACAATAGCTTGAACCTCTCCCATGATTCGTGGAATGCTTCTCCTTCCTCCTCTTGGAAGTTTGCAATTCTTCCCTTTATTTCTTTGGTTTTCCAGGACGGAAAGAATTTGGAGAAACATTTTTGCTCCACCTCGGCCCATGTGGTCAGTGTACCAGCTGGCAAAGCCATTAGCCATTTCTTGGCATTGTCCTTCAAACAGTATGAAAAGCAACGCATCCTCAGTAAGTCCTCTGTTAACCGGCACAATGGTATCGTAGTGATAGCATTGTAATATTCTTTCATAAACTAAAGTGTGTCCTCATTAGGTTTCCCATAGTAGGATGGCAAGATGTTATAGTGCAAGTTCTTCAGCTCATAATCCTGCTGAGTGGCATTCAATGCTATAGCCGAAGGATGTGACCCCACAATGGGCAATGAAAATTCCTTCATGCATCGTACGTCCTCCATTTAGTTCACTGAGAAGACTCTGCACACAATTTCAAGAAAAGTAACGAAGATCAATGTGAAAAAAGTTAAATGTTATACTAATGTACGACTCAAAGTGTAGTAATTCTAAATTTACCCTAAAATTACAATCCTAAACCTAACTAACCGCGCTACAAGAGAAAGTAATCCCCGGCAGCGGCGCCAAAATCTTGACACGCCCAAACCTGTTCTACAAATGTCACTATAATTTAACCTATTCTACCTAGGTTGTATTAAAGGGGCGTGCGAGTATTTTACCCTTTGCAATCGTACAAGTCGTTATGCTAGTATAGTGTACAAAGTAAGGGTATCAATCCACAGGGAAATCTAGTAGCTAGTAAATGCTAGGATTAGTGAGTATTTTACTGAATTAAACTATTGTGATGATAAACGATTATATTTGATAAGCTAAGATGCTAGGGAATGTATGAAATCAGTAATGATGCACCACAAATAACCACTTTCATGCAACATAGATCAAATCACTAGTATTGTTCCACTTATGCCCTTGGCACAATCAATCATTTAGTCAATGAATCCCCTAAATTTAAGTTAATCATTAATGACTGTAAGTTGTTGAATTAAACCTATAGAGTGAATTCTTATAATCTTGTATGAACATACACACTCTATCAAAGAGTATTAAATGACAATACTCAATTCAACATCAAGAATTTAGTATTTCATTTACTCTAAGCTAACCAATTCATGCTTCTAAAATTATGAGATATACAACATGTTTCATCAATTCAAGCATACAAACACAAGTGATTCATATAAGAAAAAGTGGTAATAAGTGATTACATCAATACTTTCATAAATTCCCCAACAAGTGTTTAGTTACACATGATTATCAAGTATAGCATATTAATGAACAAAAGGAAGAAATACTACCCTCGAAGAATCAAGACCGATCTCTCCTTCCTCCACAACAATACAAACCAAATAATCACAATAACCTTCAAAAGATTGATGAGCAAGATACTTACTAAGATTAGTATCTTTTACTACAAAGATTACAAGTGATGAACTACTTGAATCTCTAAGCTATTCTATGATTAATTATCTAAAAACTACTAAGAACTATTCTAAGCTATTTTTGTCACCCTTGTTCAGTAAGAGAGAGAAGTATATATATGTCTTCTTCAAATGAGGCAAGGAGTGCCAATTTTGGCCCTTGGACGTGCCTGGGGTGGGCTTATTCCCGCCGAAATAACCCGCCGCGCGAACCCGCCTTCCTTGTGGCGAGCTTCTCGGAGTCTTCTTTCTCGCCGTCACGAAGTCGCCGCGCTTCTGAAAAGATATGGGCGGCCTCTTTCCCGCCGCACGAGCTCGCCACGAGAACCCGCCTTGCCCGGCGACTTCAAACCTTCGGTAAGGCTGGCTTATGCCCGCCTTTAGAACCCACTTTGCAACTAGCCTTGATTTCAGGCGACTTTAGCTCTTCGGGAGGGCTGGCATGTGCCCACCGTCAGAGCCCGCCTTGCCTCCTTCTCATGGTTTTGCTCCTCTTTTAATTATTTTGATGCAAACACCTTCCTGACTGGTCTATTTATCTGAACTTAACAAAAACACACGTTATGTACACAAAAGGTGCTCAAATACGAACACAAAAGGTAGGAATTAGGGGTGCTAAATGTGAACATTCATAGCGCGATCAGACACTTCTGGAAGCAAACGGCGGTTTCATTCGACGGCCAGGCCGCCGATCATAACTGCCGATCACCAATAAAGGTGAAAACCAAGGAGAAGCTGATCGGTCATTTATTGTATATGTTTTTGATCCCCACTCCTCTAATCAATTGCTTGTTTCTCGAGTCTTTTAGGGTTTTAATTTGTGTGTTTGAGCATTTTTCAAGTTGTTGGATCCAAATGAGGTGTTTGAAGCATTTCAGAGAAAAAAGGTGATTTTGGAAGATTCAAGGGACTATTATGAAATTTGCCACCATACACCTTCAAGACCGCTGTGAATTTCCACACAGCGGCACCCAAAGCGGTGCAAAACAGTGTAGACCGCTGCGGAAACCGCTCTGGCTTTCGCAGCGGTAGTCGCAGCGGTAGTCGCAGCGGTAGCCCGTCATAGTGCAGATGAGCCATATTGCGGGGCCCATATCTCTCTGCTCCGATTGAACTGTGTGTCTTGCCACCTATGGATATAAAGCCCCGAAAGTCTAGTTTCCAACCCAATTTAAGGCTTATCGATCTAAAGTTTCTAGAAGAAGTTATGCCCATGTAAGTGCCCAAAGGTCAGATCAGTCAGTCATAAAATCCACGAATACTTTCGGGATTTGTTTCGCAAGTTGTCGGAACGGGAAATATTACCTTCTTGGACATGTGTGAGAGTGTTGGGAAGCAAGTAGACATCTAATCCTTATCTTCCTTCAATAAGTAATCAATTTGGATGGATTAGGAAAGAAATAGAATTCCAAATAGGCTTGTATTCTCAAAGAGAATAGATTTCCTTGTTGTTTAAGGGCATGACCTTGCATCTACACCTATTTAAACCCCTTTAGGCCCTAATTTCGGGAGACCATCTAGGGAGCCAACCAAGGGAGGTCCCAAGCCACCAAGGGGGCCGTCCCCCATCACCATCATCCACCGTTACACATCAAGGGTTTGAAAGATGAAGAAGACTCACCATGGAAGACGGGAAGAAGTCGTTGAAGGCCTCAATGGGTTCTATCTCCTCTATCTCTTGTCTTGTTATTTTCATGATATGTAACTAACTCCATACTAGGGAGTCCATGTGAACCTCTATGAATACTCTTTGTTAGAATTGACTATATTTTCTTAATTCAAGTTTTGTTTCATTCAATTCATCCTATATCTTAATTCTTTATTCTTGTTGATGCATAGTTTTATGCTAGGTAGGAATTTAGGGTTTTTGATTGTGATTTATATCTCAAGTTTTTGAGTTAAATTAAATTATAATTGAGAGCCAATCTTTAATTGAATGGATAAAATTAGCAACCCCAAGTTTTTGGGACGCAATTTTGGTTCACTTGTTCTTTTGTTTATTGGGTTTTTGGTTGTGATTTATATCTCAAGTTTTTGAGTTAAATTGAATTATAATTGAAAACACTTGATTCATCCCATTATCATACGGTAACAATCATACTTAAGATAAGAACGAACCCTTAACTGGATTAACATCTTTTATCAAAGTCAATTCGAAGCATTAAGTAAACGTAGTTGGGGAGCATTGATGACCTAGTCCTCTTACCTCTTGATCACAATCATATATTCTTGACATTTGCTTTCTTAGATAATTTTGTTCCAAAATCAATCAATCAATCTCAAATCTCTTGGATACTGTTAATTGCTTAGCTTTAATTAGAATTAGTTATAACTAGTAGATCACTTTTCCTCGTGGGAACAATCCTTACTTGTCGCTGTACTTATCTCACGATTCGTGCACTTGCGAGTTAAGTTTTTATAACATGATTTTACACATCATAAGCCAAGGGCATTCTCCGTAGGTGGTCTTCGCGTAAAACCAAGCACATTCTAGTGCATGCGCGGACGTTTCCGAATACTATCGGGAAATGAATTACAAGACACAAATACACACAACAAGATACAACATCAAAGTGCAAGTGTGAAATGTGACATGTGAAGAGTATGCACACAAATGCAAGAATGCTAAGTGTGTGTGTGCAATCTAAATCTCTTCAAAGAAAACCAAGCACTAGAGATTACACCTTTGGCGTGCTTGTCCCTTGAGGTCTTGAAAGGGCCTTCGAGCTTAAAGTTCAATCACCTAAACTACCCTTACACAATAAACCCCAGTACGTGGTTTGTCCACGAAATAAGCCAATCAAAGAATGGGAATCCTTACAATCTCCCCCTTTGGCTATTTCATGACAAAACCACCACTCACATTGATCCTCACAAACATAAAAGAATCTACGGGATAACAAAGATATTCTACATTACAAAGAGATATAAGAATATAAAAAACTTCAAGTCTTCAATCTCTTGTAGAACTATCAACCATTTAAAACAAAAGATTATACTTTCCAAAGCAAGAGTATGTGAGATGATCAAGTGAGAATAAAACAAGCATTTGCATTTAAGAATTTAAGCACAACATCATGCAATGTATGTGTATGCAATGCTCCCCCTCAATGGGTTACTCCCCTTTAATGCATATTCTCCCCAACATGCACAATTGCTACTACAATTAGCAACTCCCCTTACCACATTCTACTCCCCCTTTTTGTCATGATATAGGCAAAGGAGTAGTCCCCAAATGGGTCACTTCTAGCAAAGAGAGATAGTAGCATACAAGAAATTTGCATAATCAAATAAGTCACTTTATGCATCTCAATTAATTGAAGAGAAACAAGGAGATTTATTTAAAGAAGATGTGTGAATCAAACATGCTTTGCATACAAGACATGTAGCATTCAAGTCCAAAATACAATGGTATTTGGCAAAGCAAATGACAAAGGTTTCAAAAAGAATTCAAACCAATTTCACCATTGTCATGAGTAAAGCAAAGATATAGAAATTTCATTATTTTCAATATAAGAACAACTATATCCAACTTTATAAGCGAAACATGGCATGAGCGACTTCGCATCCTATTTGATTTTTCCGGGTGAGAAACCCGTATGATAGTAGCCATGTTCAACTAATAAAGAAAGAGAGACAATTGGATTATACAATCCTTTGAACGGATACAAGATCCTTTATTCATTTTGAGTCTCATAAGCTTTTTCACAGACGTTTTGCATTTTAAGAATATGCAATCATCAATTCATGCTTTTTCATTTGAGTATGTCATATGAATTTCATGCTTTTCAATATTCATTAGCATGTTATCAAAGAATCATCATGTCATGAAGATAACTATAGGTCATTCAAATCATACTTCCTATGTAGATCTCCTAGTCCAAAAATGCATGTTTGAACATAAATATGACATGGATTGTAAACAAGCATGGTTCACACTTATTGAATTGAAAACATATATACATATGTGCAACCAAGCTTACTCAAGCAATTAAAAAGGAAGCATAAGATATTTCAAATTTTTGCAAGTGACAAGAATGCAAAATAGCTCTCTTTGCTTGAGTTTCCCATATGGGGTCATCACCATCCTTCATCAATGAAGGTCATGAGATCCTATGGACCTACTAAGTCCATTGGACTTAGTTGAACCTATTAGAGACAAGTTTGTCTCGTAGCAAGCGGGTTCATCTTTTCTTATCCACTTAGGTGAAATAATTTTCTTCCTAGTGGTCAAAAGTTCTAGAGATCTAGATGTCATAGGATCATGTAAATGAATTTCTTCCTTCCTATGAGCATGCATTTTAGCTATAGCTTTCTTCTTCTCAATCATGCTTTTAACTCTACACATTTTAATTCAACGAAAGCACTTTGGTCTAATATGACCATCAATACCACAAAAATGACATGTAGGGACAAAGTTAGGAATCATACCATGTCTTTGTGCATGCATAGGAGCCTTCCCATGTCTTTGTGGTTGTCTTGGTTGTTGGATAGGATCTCTCCTTCTTTGTTGTTGACCAAGACTTTGTTGCTTCCTTGGTTGAGTTTGCATGATTGGTCTCTTCCCTTGATGGAGTTCAGTTTGAGGGAAGTTAGCATGAGGAACTCTTGTAGGTTGAGCTTGAGGTTGTCTTCTTGGAGCTACCTTCACTTGTGCACTATGAGAGCATTATCCTAGATCAATCTTCTTCCTAGGAGTTTGCACCGGTGAAGCTTCTTTGTAGCTCAAGCTCTTGACAAACACGGTCTTGTTAGGAGTGGAGGACTCCTTACCATCTTCAAACCTAAGACCTCTCTTATCACAAGGACTCTTTCCAACAGTTAACATGTGGTCAAGTTTTTCGGTGCTATAAACTATCCTAGTCCTTGACCCTTTAGCCTCTTGAAGCTCTCTTTTTAAATCTTCTTCATTCCTCTTAGATAAGTCTAACTCCTTTCTTAGCTTATCTTCAATATTCTTGGATCTTTCCACTTGTTCACTTAAGTGGTCAACATGAGCCAAAAGGTCTAGATTCTCTTCTCTCAATCTTCGCATCTTTTCCTTGGTCTTCATTTCTAAGTTTTTAAACTCAGCGAGGAATTCATCTAGAACCTTTTTCTCCACATATCCATGTGTGGAGTTAGATAAAGAGTCATCTTTATTAGAGTCACTTTCTTCTTGACTCTCATTCTCTTCTTCATTATAGGAGATCGGAAAGGCAAAATAGTTGTTCTCACAATCATTCAAGCTTGAGGGACTTCCTTCAACAACTTTCACTATGTTGTCCCGCTTGTGAGAGCAACCTAATGCCAAAAATTTTGCCACAACCTCTTCATCACTATCACTTGAAGTGGCGGCCTCCTCTCTTTCATCTTCCAAGTTAGCACATTCCTTGGAGATATGCCTGAATCCTCCACATTCGTAGCATTGAGTCTTCTCTCTTGAAGACATCTCATGATATGGCTTGACATTCTTGATTGTGGTCTTCTTCTTTTTGAAGTCATTCCCCTTTGAGCCATAACCACTCTTTTGTAGATTCAAGAACTTCTTGAATCCCTTGACAATGAGTGCCATGTCTTCATTTGAGTCATCCTCCTCCTCTTCCATCTTGGATGTCTTCAAGGCAATATCCTTTTTCTTCTTAGAAGGTGATGTGGTAGCCTTTCTTGATTCAAAGGCTAGAAGCCTTCCAATGACTTCGCTCGGCTTCATTTCTTTGTAGGTGTCATTTTCTTCTAAAGCCGTCACTTTGGGCTCGAACCTCTCGAGAAGTGATCGCATGATCTTTTGCTTGATTCTTCTATCTGAGTAAGGATCACCAAGTTGGTGACTTTGGTTCACAATGTCCATTAGTCTCACTTGGAAGTCATTGAAGTGCTCGTGCTCATCCATCCTAATGGTCTCAAACTGGGTTTGGAGAACTTGAAGCTTGGAGTCCCTAACTACATCGGTTCCTTCATGAGCAACTTCTAGGATGTGCCTTAGGCTTAAGCACTTCTTCTCTTCCATCCAACAGAGTCATCATAGGTGGAGCATATCCATCTTCAACCGCCATCCACGCCCTATCATGGATTTGGCATATGTATGCTTCCATATTCCCCTTCCATGAGGAGTAATTATCACCGGTGAGCAACGGTGGCCTCACGCTCGACGCTCCCTCTTTGCTCATCCCGAAACCACTCATAGTGTTTGGATGAATGCAAAATGTATGAACAAATCAAAAAAACACACAAGATGCAAAACACACCAAAATGAGCAAGGATCACCAATGTATGTCTAGGAACCCACTCTGATACCAATTGAAACAAATTAACAGTGTGTATAAAACTATCTAGAGGGGGGGTGAATAGATTTTAAAGATATTACCCAATTTTTCGCATGTATGTTAATTTTACGAAAATGCCCCTAACTAGTCACAATAATATAACAAGTGTAATAAGGTGCGGAATGTAAATAACACTTGATATTTACATGGAAACCCTCATGGGAAAAACCACGGGCTGTTATGTGAGCCACACACAAACCTCGAATCCACTAATTGAAATGATTACAACCTAATCCCGGTTTAATGATCTAATCCCGATCAATAATCATCACAACTACCTAATCCCGGTATGAGTAGACCTAGTCCAATTGCTTGTGATTTAAGCTACCTAATCCCGATAGCAACACAAGACTTAATTCTCTAAGAAGAGATAATACAACCTAAGCGAATATATAAAATATCCAAAATGCAATTTAGAGCTAGGTTACTCTATATGCTTATCTAGGATAATGATTTTGCAATATATTCAATCCTAGATACTAAAAGCTAGATGACATGTCAAATAGCTTAGCTAAACATAGATTATGAAAACCTAGATAGCTATCAAAATACAACACTCAATCATGTCAACACAACAATCTCTATTTTGTATCTAGAATATATTCTAAGAGCATACAAATAATATAAGAGATGTCAATGATAAATAAAACACTAATTATATATGATAATAGTGAAGAACTTACCAAAGAAAGTGTGTTGACCAAAACCCATGCAAGCAAGCATCCTAACTATGCTAGAAAATGCTTAGATGATAATTTGATACATATGAGAATGGTTTTTGAGTGTTAAAAATGTGTTCTTGATTTGATTTTCTCTCAAATGTCTCTTTTTGAAGTTTAGGGTTCTTAGAGTTAAAGAACATTTATTCAGAAAATGAGAAAGTGTGATATTTATAGACATCAAGAACAGGGCATGTGAAAAGACAAGTTTGCCCCTGAAACGCACCGATCAGCGGTTTCAATCGGCAGCCAGGCCACCGATTATAACCATCGAATTGAACCCGAAAAGAACAGGGGAACAACGGCGGTTTCATTCGGTGGTTTCGTAACCGCCGATCCAACCGTCGAATCGAACCGAGAGATTAAATCAATTAGGTATGAACGAAGGTTTCGTAACAGTCGATCGTAACCGCAGAATTGCTCCAGACACTTCTGGAAGCAAACGACAGTTTTATTCGGCGGCCAGGCCACCGATCATAACTGCCGATCACTAATAAAGGTGAAAACCAAGAAGAAGCCAAGGGCATTCTCCGTATGCGGTCTTCACGTAAAACCAAGACATTCTAGTGCATGCGCGGACGTTTCTGAATACTATCGAGAAATGAATTACAAGACACAAATACACACAACAAAATACAACATCAAAGTGCAAGTGTGAAATGTGACATATGAAGAGTATGCACACAAATGCAAGAATGCTAAGTGTGCGTGTGCAATCTAAATCTCTTCAAAGAAAACCAAGCACTAGAGATTATACCTTTGGCATGCTTGTCCCTTGAGGTCTTGAAAGGGCCTTCGAGCTTAAAGTTCAATCACCTAAACTACCCTTACATAATAAACCCCAATACGTGGTTTGTCCACGAAATAAGCCAATCAAAGAATGGGAATCCTTACAAATAATGTACTATACATACATATACAGATATATAGAAATGTTGAAGCCAATGCGCACTGATGTAAATATACGGTCGAGGATATTGAATGTCAGCCACCGGTAACTAACATCGTTTGACTCAAGTGCGTATGGTCTTTTCAAAACTAGTTGGTCACAGTCAATATCCTCATAAGGTTATTGAAACAAATTAAAGGCGTGTTCTTTATAAAGCTAGAGGGGGGGTGAATAGATTTTAACAATTATTACCCAATTTTCGCATGCAAGTCAATTTTACGAAAATGCCCCTACTAGTCAAAAATACATACAAGTGTAATATAGTGCGGAATTTAAATAACACTTGATGTATACGTGGAAACCCAACCACTGGTAAAAACCACGGGCTGTATAGTGCGCCACACTCGGAACTCGAAATCACTAATTGAAATGAAGTTTACAACCTATGTAGACCTCGTCTAACACTCCAGTCTGTAACCCCTCACTTCTACCCAGCGGGCTTTTATTAGCAACCCTATTCCAATTTGCTTGAGGCCTAAGCACTCTTAGCCTCAAGACTTACTTCTCAATGAAGAGAAACAACCTATGTGAATATATATATGAATATTCAAATAACAAATAATGCTAGGTAACCTTAGATGCTTATCTAGGATGATGATATAATCAATTTAATCAACCCTAGATATCAATTGCTAAATGACATGTCAAATAGCTTAGCTAATCAAGATTAAGCAAAAACCTAATTAGCTATCACAATCAACACTCAATCATTTTCATCACAAATAATCTCTAACTTGTATCTAGCAAATAATCAAAAGCATACAAGTAATTAAAGAGATGTATTAATATGAAAAACACTAAAGTAATATGAAATTAGTGAAGAACATACAAAATAAGATGTGATGATTCAAAACCATGCATGGATCAATTCTATGAAGGCATAGAAGATCAAATATGAAATTTGATGCAAAAGGGATTTGATTTGAGTGTTTAAAGTTGAGTTCTTGATTTGATTTTTTCTCAAAAATCTCTCTTGAATGTTTAGGGTTCTAATTGCTCAAGAAACTTGATCAGAGATTGAGAAAATAAGATATTTATAGACATCAAGAATTGGGCATGTGAAAAGACACTTTTGCCCCTGAAACGCACCGTTCGGCGGTTTCAATCGGCGGCCAGGCCACCGATGACGACCGCCGAATTGAGCTCGTGAAGAACAGAGCATTAACGGCGGTTTCATTCGGCGGTTTCGTGACCGCCGATCCAACCGCCGAATCAAACCCGAGGGATTAAAATCGATCAGGTATGAACGGCGGTTTCGAACGGCGGTCGTGACCGCCGATCTTGACCGCATAATTGCTTCAGACCAATCTGGACTGAAACGGCGGTTTCATTCGGCGGCCAGGCTGCCGATCATAACCGCCGATCACCAACAATGGTGAAAACCAAGGAGAAGCCAAGGGCATTCTCCATAGGCGGTCTTCGCGAGAAACCAAGCACTCATTAGTGCAAGCGCGGACGTTTCCAAACAATGTCGGGAAACGAATTATAAGGCACATATACACACAACAAGATATATCAACCAAAGTGCTAGTGTGTAAAGTGACATGTGAAGAGATGCACATAAAAATAAGCAAGTATGCAATCATAGCAAGAATGCTAAGTGTGTGTGTGCTACTAAATCTCTTCAAAGAAAAACAAGCACAAGAGATTATACCTTTGGCGTGCTTGTATCTTGAGGTCATGGAAGGGCCTTTGATCTTCAACACTAATCACTTAGACTACCCTTACATTAAAAACCCCAACATGTGGTTTGACCACGAAATAAGCCAATCAACAAAACGGGAATCCTTACAGTTATATCAGTGCGCACTGACCAGATGAGGACTGATATATAGAAATGTTCAAGCCAGTACGCATTGATGTAAATATACGATCGATGATATTGAATGTGAGCCACTAGTTTTACATGGTTAGACTCAAGTGTGTATGCACTTGTCAAAACAAGTGGCTCACATTCAATATGCTCATGAAGTTATATCAGTGCGCACTGACCAGATCCTGACTTTATAATTTCCAAACGTCCAACCATAGCCACACATTCACAGTGGGCCTACAACCCCACATTAACAAATACCCACACCCAATACAAATGTGTGGTTGTGGACAGACGTCCTTAACTTATAAAGTCAAGACGGTCCTAATTATAGAAGTATTATATATACAGTCTCGTTCCCATGGGACGTCATGATATAACCTCATGAGGATATTGAATGTGAGCCACTAGTTTTGATAAATGCATACACACTTGAGTCAAAACATGTAAAACTAGTGACTCACATTTAATATCTTCATGAAGTTATATTAGGACGTCCTCATTTGAAAAAAGTCCTTATCGGAATATGCTAGGTAACCTAAACCCAGTCTCCATTTGTTTGAGTTTTCAAGCAACTAGGTTTTGCAATGCTGTAGTTGTTTACGGTTAGAAGAACAAATACAGTATTAATACGATTAGGGTTTCAATAGAATACACAATTTGAAATAAGTTATTTATTTATTTATTTTTGAAGAGCAATTTCAAATAAGTTAGATCAGTGAGGATAGTTTTGGAAGTAATAAATTGTATTCAATTGTAGTGGTTTTTTATGAAAGAAAAGGTGAAAAAAAATATATTAAGATTTAGTTTTATGGGTTGTTTAAGTGATTTTATAACTTAAAAACAAATTAACTTAACGAACACAGTATAAGTATAAGTGCCATTAAGTATTAAGTGGATAAATAAAACATGGCCTTATTGTAAATTTAAACCCTAAAAAGTCATTATGATTGATATAACAAAATATACTTATATTGTGATTTGATTTGATTTAAATTTGACATATAAAGAAATAACTAATATATTTACTTTGAAATATATACTGTACATGTGTACATACATATCTTATAAATTACAATGCAATTTAAAAAAATCATAAAAATATAAAAATGAAATAAGGGTAAAACATAAAAGTCAAAAAACTTAGGAGGCAATGTTATAAATTGTAAAACTTGGGGGGGTTGGTAGTAAAAAAAAAAAAAAGTCGGGGTATTGTCGTATTATTAATTTTTGTTTCTGTCTTCCTAAAAGGTTGTTCAGAATGGTATCGTGTAATGTTGTTTATGTAAACAGCTGGTTTACGATTGTTACACGATAGAGTATGTTGACAAACAACAATCAACCCAATTGACGGGGTCATGTTCTCACTTTAAGAAAATTTTCTTACACGTGCTTAAGCATTATTAAACAAATTCGGTATACGCAAGACGTGTTTTTAAATAGGATCCTTACCCTCCCCTAATTTCAATATAATGATAATAGCCCATGATTCTGTCTGTATCACTTGTACTATGATGGAAGATAGCTAAAAATTTCTAATACACGGTGTTTAAGTAAATAGGTATTCCAACAGGGAACCGTTGGTAAATCGTGTAGGATTTTTAAAAATAAAATATATTTTCGTGTTAGTGTAGTTGTGTAGGTACTATTTTTAGATTCGTCAAAGTTGTACAAAGTGTATAACCTATATCATAAATTTAGGTATGAAGATCGGTTATCCTCTCATTTTCATTATTTTGTCCTCGCTCAATTACAAAATATCATATCGACTCTGGTTGGTATGCCATTTTCGGATGGTCAAATACAACTTGAACTACTCCCTGATACTTAATTGTCAAATCAATCAGTATTATTAGGTTGGGCCACACCTCATGACCAATTTTCTACATTTCATCATTACCCATACCCTATTCGTAGAAAACGAAATGTTGGAAATGTGACCTGGAAATAGGGTGGGCAGAGTACAGTAACAGGCAATTATGGTAACCTTACAAAGTGGCTTTTAAGGGTGGGTAGGGGTTTGGGTCAATGACCAAAATATAATTGATATGACACTTATAATGGGAACAATTGAGACGTCAAAATCGGATGGGTTATCCCACAGATTTACTAAATCATCCATTGTAATCTACAGACTACAGCCGTCTCAACGTAACGTATATCAAGGTTGATTGTACGCATCTGGTTCGATGGCAAACGTTATTGTTGATACGAAAGTTTAAATTAAGCATAATGTAAAGGGTTGTACAATAGACATTGTAAAACCTGATCTCCAACCCTAAAACCTAATTTGGTGCAACCGTTGAACTAAAATGGTGCAACCTCCATGGTATTTTTTTTTTTTTAAACTTCTCAAACCCGTTGGATCATCCAATATTTTATTAAATATGGGTCAAACTGTATATAAGTAAAACTTTAGGGATGAAATAATAAACAAAAGTTAATGCCATTCTTACAGCAACTGAAGACTGTTACGCCAGGGTTCCCTTTAGACTGTGGATGAAGCTGGAATTAAGCACCTACTATTTACACTTGGATGGAGACCGATTCTTGTTCTTTGTTATGTTTGTTAATTGTTGTATTTTGCCTATTGGTTTGAGAAATCCATCATGAACCAACCTTCAGACATATTCTCATTTCTATATATGGAGTGAGAATTTTTGGATTTCATCGAGATTTAAACGGCTATAGATAATAATTAACATTATTCTGAAGTAAAAGAAAGTTAAGCTAGCTTGTTATATGCGTATGAATGGGAGCATTTTTATCAACATCGACAGTTCTCGACAACTCCCTCAATTTACATGTGAAGTTAGGGAATGATGTTCTTGTACATGTTAAAGGTAAGAGGACAATTGGTGTTCAAACTAAGAAAGGTGTTGAGTATATCTCAAAATTCACTGTGTCTTAGTGTTGTTCGAATAATTTGATAACTGTAGTGAAATGTGAAAACGTACAAGTTTTTTTCCGAATTTGAACTGCAAGGTTAGTTTCCGATTATAACTTAAAAAAGCCTTCAGATGGGACGTAAGTTGTTAAGATTTGACAACACAAAATCGTCAGATGATTACACAAACAAACGAGGTATGTCTGGAACTTTTTAACATGGGTTATCTAAATCCAATTACAAAACAACAGGCATTTTTGAAAACATAAAACAAATGGCAACAGCAAACCTAAGTACCTTACGTAAAACAGTATTTGCATGTCCTGAAATGGATTCTAGAAACACTACAATAGATTGGGTCTTTTACAGCGCGCTAAGAACGCCGTAAATGACTATTTATGGCGTTCAGCTGCAAGCCGCATTAGATGATGTCGTGAATGATATCCCTCAAATACGGCGTATAAAACACGCCATTAATATGTTTTAAAAAACGCCGTAATTGTATTACGACCCCTTTTACTGCACGCAAAAAACGTCATAAATGACTATTTACGGCGTTCAGCTATATGTCGTGAATGATTTCTCTCAAATACGGCGTTATACAAATGCGCACCGTCAATATGTTTTAAAAAAACTCATTTACGGCGTTCAGCTGTATGTCGTGAATGATATCCCTCAAATACGGCGTACTAAACGCGCCATCAATATGTTTAAAAAAAATGTATTTAAGACCATGCAGACACCCACCCACCCACCCACGCACACTACAAGAATAATTGCTATTCATGATAGTCAAAAAACCGTTATGAAAGGGTTTTCATGACGGTTTTGTATGCGTTGTTAAAGGCAGTGTAATAAAAAGTTTATCACGGTTTTTTAGTTTATGACGGATTTTAAAAACCGTCATAAATCAATAATAGTTTTTGTCCATGATATATTCTCGACGATTTACAAACGTTATTATTTTATAATGGCATAAAACCAACATTGACAATTGACTTCCAAATGCCCATTAAGAAGAGATTATATATATATATATATATATATATATATATATTATTTATATTTATATTGGTTTATTTAATTATTACGAGTAGATCCGGCTTTATTTGTGGTAAATTTATAATAGTAAGGATCTCATTTATTAGGAAAGTAAGTGATTCTAGGAATCAAATTAATTCTCTTGCTTTTTGACCCACAATCAATGCTAGCTTTTATTACTTTCCTATCATTAGAATCACATTAATATTTATTTTTTTCTACATCAACACATTTTGTATAAATTTTCAATTGTAATATCAATGAAATAAAATCGATACTCTTTTATTACTTGGCCTTTGTATAGTTAAAAATAAATAAATAAAAAATAAAAACTAACTACGAACATCATAATCTAAATATACAAAACTCTATCACAAAAATTAACCCTAAAATACAAACTACTCTACTAAAAAAGTATTTAAAAGTATGTGTAAATTTTCTTTGTTCATCTTCCTTAAGGCTTCTTTTTGAGTATACAGCTGCATAGTATGAGAAATAACATGAGTAAGATTTGAATAATGATTTATTGACAAAAAAAAAAAAAAAAAAAAACTTAAACTACATTATAACATCAAATCACAATTAAAACTTATTTTAACAATAAAAGAATGAGATAAATAAAAGGAGACCGAAACAAAATATTAACAAACCTCTTGTTCATGTTGTTACCAACTTTCTCGTTGAAAATGGAGAACATGATCTTCTGTTTTCCATAAACATTAAACATTCATGTTTAAAACACAAAAAGTGTGTTGATGAAATTCATTGTTCTCTATTAGAGACTATAACAAATTCACAACTGACACATAAGAAAATAACCGATAAAAAATAAATAAATACATAAAAAAAAAAATTAAGCACTCACCATGGCAAGAGTTCTTATTTTTATTTTCTTTTTGTGTTAAAAAAAAAAAGAAGAAGAATGCGAGTGAGAGATGAGAGAAAAAAAAAAGTGGGAGGGGGGAGAAAGTGACGGCTATGGTGACAAAGTGGGGAGATATATATTTTTTAAAATATGTATGATATTAACCTAAATATATAATGTGGACAAACCTATGATATTAACTTGTGTCCACTTATTTTAATGACACATAAAAAAAGTTATACCAAATAAAGTAAGTACAAAAAAAAAAAATGAAAATGAATATTGATGGTCTTAAAAGAAAAATTGACAGAAATTTTTTTAGAATTTTTTTTCATCTTTTTTTTTTATATAATTTTTTTAATTTAATATGTTGTAATATTTCAATCTAAGTTAATAATATTTCACTACAAAAAAGAGATTGTATGACTACTTGTACTTTGTTGATTTTATTTTATATTGTAAAGTATTACGCGATACAAATTTGAGAGATTAAGAATTTAAAATTATTGTTTAGTATAATTTTACAAATAAAAGAAACATCTTTCTTTATCACACAAAAAAATAATGTGATTATTACGCATAAAAAAATGTGATAAGTTGATCACCGTTAATTAAATTCGTGATAACTTGATCACGGTTATGATAATGTGTCACGGTTATGAAAATGTGTGATAACTTGATCATAGTTAATAAAAATTGTGATCCAATTATGACATATTTAAAAGACCGTGATACTTTTATGTCGGTTTTAAAGTATGTCATTAACATATGACGGATTAAAAAGACTATTATAGCTTGATCACAACTAATAAAACCCGTGATAAAATTGCATGATAAAAGACTATTTTTCTTGCAGTGGCACACACCCACGCAGATACAGCCACCCACCAGCTCATCACACATAAATCACAATTAATTGGTGTTCTCATGGTGTATTGAACCTAGCACTCATGAGTGATCAGCCAAGCCTTATCCATCTTGCTGCTGCTTTGAATGTGCTAATAAAAGCATAATTTTTATAGATTATTTTTCAATCAAAATTTTATTTGTAGATAGATTCCACTAATTTAAATTTTATTTTTATATGATAAACAAATTGATACTAAAATACATTTATTATAACATTTAATTAAACTATTTTGTTAAAATCATATATTGTCAGATCAAAGGGTCAATCGTTCATCGTACTCGGAATTAGACATAACCCCGGTTCTGGTTCTCGATTCAGAACCAGCGGTTTTGATTTTTGATTTGGAACCAGTGGTTTTGGTTTTCGATTCGGAACCAACGGTTTTGATTCCGGTTCCGATGGTTCGGTTCCGACGGTTCGGTTCTTTTTTTAAAATAATAGAAAACCTCTCAAGACTAATAGTTATTGAACCTTATGAAGAACTTATTGGGAAAAAACAAAATTCATCACGATAGAGAACCACTTTGGATGAACAAAATGATCCATATCTTGCATCATTTTGGGAAAGACACGCAATAGGTAAGCCGTAAATAATCCCTTTTTACGGCGTTCCTCAAATGCACGCCATCTTTGAGAAATTATGTGTCACTATTACGACTTACACACTAAATGCAGTAAATAGTTATTCACTTGTTTCTGAAAAATGTATACATGCATGAGTTGTATGTCTTACAAGACTCTCAAATAAGACACACAATAGGTAAGCCATAAATAATCTCTTTTTTACGGCGTTCCTCAAATGCACGCCATCTTTGAGAAATTATGTGTCACTATTACGACTTACACACTAAATGCAGTAAATAGTTATTCACTTGTTTCTGAAAAATGTATACATGCATGAGTTGTATGTCTTACAAGACTCTCAAATAAGACACAGAATAGGTAAGCCATAAATAATCTCTTTTTTACAGTGTTCTTCAAATGCGCGTCGTCTTTGAGAAATTATGTATTACAGCGTTCCTCAAATGCACGCAGTAAATAATCTATTTTTTACGGAAATCTTCAAATACGCGCCGTCTTTCAGAAATTATGCATCACAATTACGACATGCACTAAACATAAGCCGTGAATGATAACATTTACGATGCGCTATTTATGTGCGCCGTAAAACTCAAGTCGTAAAAGACCCAATCTGTTGTAGTGAAATAAAACAACCATCACTTGCAAAAACATGTTTGGTGGCGCTATGACGGTGAGTGTCTGAACGTATTAATGCCTTGAGCCCGAAGGGCGATTCTTAAATAACGTACAACCCTCTTGACGCCGAAGACGGTCGACGAGAGACGTTGACTTGGGATTGTCTGCGGTATTCTTTAACCTGTAAACATCTCTCTCCAGTTCCGCGACGCGAGATTCAACAAATGTTGATCGAGAACGGGACTGTGCTTCGTTTCTTTCCACAACTTTCTTGTATTCAATTGTAACATCCAGGAGGTCTTTCAGAGAGTTGAAGCACCTGCTTACGCAAAAAATCAGTCGATCCAATATGGTGGATTCGTTCTCATCATCTAACTCCATCTCTACAGACAGAAGTAATTTTTTTTTTACTAGCAAGCTCTACAGACCGAAGTTACCCTGTTAATGAAATCTGACTCTGAACATATGTTTTTATAGGGAGGCACACTGTGGCACAAGTGCACAGCCCACTTATTGGCGGAAACATATAATACATTTTTGCCTTTAAGTTTAAATTAGATGGAAAATAGTATAATCGTCAAATAGAAATCACCAATGTATTATGTATATAGCAATATCATCAATCATGTAAACGAAATATATTTGTTGGTTGTCCACATGATGTCCATAGTATTAGATGGTATTACATGTCCATGATTGAGTTATTATGTATTTATTGTTTTTGCTGTTTTAGTAAAATTATCTATATCATATAAATTATTATTATATATATATATATTATAATAACATATATTATTAATATATATTATTATATATACATATTAATATATATTATTATGACATATATATATATATATTTTTTAATTATATATATTATTATATATATATATATATAATATTGCACAAAGTTGTGATTTTTTTTTAAGATTTAAGGGTAAAAAGGTCTTTTTGAGACTTGTCCCACGCATGCGACAAGTCTGGCCTAGCGTCTTGGGTGGGACAGAATTTGGTGATTTTTTTCTCACCTCGTCCCATGCTAAAGTCGCACCAAATGTGGGACAAGAATAATCTGTCTCACGTTGTCCTGTCCCGTCCTGCGTACCAAACTCACCCTTTCAAAGACCTTTTTACCCTTAAATCTTCAAAAAATCAAAAACTTGTGCAATATTATATATATATATATATATTTAATTATAATATATATATGTTATATAGTCTTTCTATTGTCAGATCGTCCTTATAAAAATATATCAGAACGAAGAATGTGGACCACAGATTATGGAGAAGTTTTGACAAGTGCATACACTTTGAGTCAAAGTATGTAAATCTAGTGGTCCACATTCATCTTCCTGATATATTTTTTGTCAGGACGAACTGATAATTGAAAATTTTGATATTGAAACAAATACTCGGTGTGTCTAATATTAATCTAGAGACAGATTTTAATCGATTTTACCAAATTTTCATGTATGGTCAAAATTATGAAAATGCCCATATCTAGTCAAAATAAAATAGCAAGTGTAATATGTGCGGCATATTAAATAATACTTTAAATTTACATGGAAACCCTCACGGGAAAAACCACAGGCTAATAAGTGAGCCACAATCGAACCTCGAATCCACTAAATGTGTATAAACGATTACAACCTAATCCCGGTATATAATCACACACCTACCTAATCCCGGCATAAGTGAACCTAGTCCAATTGCTTGTGATTTACGCAACCTAATCCCGGAAGCTACACAAGTCTTACTTCTCAATGAAGAGATAAAGAGCCTATGTGAATATATGAAATATCCAAAATGCAATAAGGAGCTAGGTAACCCTATATGCTTATCTAGGATGATGATTTTACAATAAATTCAATCCTAGACATTAAAAGCTAGATGACATGTCAAAAAGCTTAGCTAACCATAGATTATGAAAACCTAGATAGCTATCACAATACAACTCTCAAACATTCAAAACACTAATCTCAAACTTGTGTCTAAGATATATATGAATAACATACAAGTAATAAAAGAGATTGCTTACCAAGAAAGACACAAAATATGTAAGATATAAGTGAAAAACTTATCAAGCAAAGTGTGATGAAAAATCCATGCAAAATGATATCTAGATGATCAAGGATGATCAAGGATGATGATTGATGATCATGGAATGATGTTTGAGTAATGAAAGGTGAGTTCTTGGTATTTTTCTTGCTTTTGAAAAATATCCTAAGTATGGAATTTGAATATGAACTCTCATAAGTGACCTAAAGTCATAGAGGCATATATATAGGGGGTCAAAGTCAAAGTGATGCATTCTAATAAGTTCCCATGTTTTTACCTTGGGTGCTGTACAGTACGTAGAGTGACTTGTACATCGCCTAGATGGGAAAAATGAAGAACTTTCATCATTGGCGCTGTTTAAACAGCGCTTTTATACAGCGCCTGAACAGCGCCACAACTCTGTTCTCTCAGGAAAACAGAGAGTCGCTGTACGTACAATGACTATACAGTGACCCAATAGCGACCGATTTAAATCGATTAGGTCTGTACAGCGCCTATCCCATTTCTATCAGGTGTCAGATGGGCGCTGTTTGTACAGTGCTTCTGTAGAGCGCTTTCGACAGCGCCCTTTGCAAAAATGCAATCCTAAGCCTATGCATGACATGGCATTTGGACAAATAAGATGCAATCAAAAAAACATGCAAGAAGAGAGATTAATGAACATTAATGCACACAATATATATGTAGGGTTCCCGTTTGTTGATTGGCTTATTTCGTAGTCAAACCACATGTTGGGGTTCTTTGTAAGGGTAGCTTAGGTGTTGGTGTTATTGCTCAAAGCCTTTTGAAGACCTCATCGTGATAAGCATTGAAGGTAATTTCTATGTGCTTAATTGCTTTGAAGAGATAGTTGCACACACTCACAACTCATGCATAGTGTTTAATTCTTGTATGTTGTGTGTGTTCTTGATATGTGCATTGTAAGGATTCCCGTTTTGTTGATTGGCTTATTTCGTGGTCAAACCACATGTTGGGGTTTTGAATGTAAGGGTAGTCTAAGTGTTTAGTGTTGAAGATCAAAGGCCCTTCCATGACCTCAAGATTCAAGCACGCCAAAGGTATAATCTCTTGTGCTTGTTTTTCTTTGAAGAGATCTAGTAGCACACACTCACTTAGCATTCTTGCTATGATTGCATACTTGCTTATTTTTATGTGCATCTCTTCACATGTCACTTTACACACTAGCACTTTGGTTGATATATCTTGTTGTGTGTATATGTGCCTTATAATTCGTTTCCCGACATTGTTCGGAAACGTCCGCGCTTGCACTAATAAGTGCTTGGTTTCGCGCGAAGACCGCCTATGGAGAATGCCCTTGGCTTCTCCTTGGTTTTCACCATTGTTGGTGATCGGCGGTTATGATCGGCGGCCAGGCCGCCGAATGAAACCGCCGTTTCAGTCCAGATTGGTCTGAAGCAATTATGCGGTCAAGATCGGCGGTCACGACCGCCGTTCGAAACCGCCGTTCATACCTGATCGATTTTAATCCCTCGGGTTTGATTCGGCGGTTGTATCGGCGGTCACGAAACCGCCGAATGAAACCGCCGTTAATGCTCTGTTCTTCACGAGCTCAATTCGGCGGTTGTCATCGGCGGCCAGGCCGCCGATTGAAACCGCCGAACGGTGCGTTTCAGGGGCAAAAGTGTCTTTTCACATGCCCAATTCTTGATGTCTATAAATATCTTGTTTTCTCAATCTCTGAATGAGCTTCTTGAGCAATTAGAACCCTAATCGTTCAAGAGAGATTTTTGAGAAAAAATCAATTCAAGAACCCACCTTTAAACACTCAAATCAAATCCTTTTTGCATCAAATTTCATATTGCATCCTCTATGTCTACATAGAAAGCATCTATGATTGGATTGGCATCATCACAATATGCTTGGTAAGATTTTGATTAGTTTCATCTTATTTTAGTATTTTTACTATCAAGCATATTCTCTTTTTATTTACTTGTATGTTGTTGATCATATGATAAATACAAGAATAGAGAATTAATTGTAATGAATTAATTGAGTGTTGTTTTTGTGATAGCTAATTAGGTTTTTGCTTAATCTTGATTAGCTAAGCTATTTGACATGTCATTTAGCAATTGATATCTAGGGTTGATTAAATTGATTATATCATCATCCTAGATAAGCATCTAAGGTTACCTAGCCTTGTTTGTTATTTGAATATTAATACATATTCACATAGGTTGCATAATCTCTTCTTAGAGAATTAAGTCTTGAGGCTAAGGTTGCTTAGGCCTCAAGCAATTGGACTAGAGCCACTTTTAAAGGCCCGAGTGGTAGAAGTGGGGGGTTATTGACCGGAGTGTTAGACGAGGTCTACATAGGTTGTAAACTCCATTTCGATTAGTGGATTTCGAGGTCCGAGTGTGGCGCACTAATCAGCCCGTGGTTTTTCCCAGTGGTTGGGTTTCCACGTATACATCAAGTGTTATTTTAATTCCGCACTATATTACACTTGCTTGTATATTTAACTAGTAGGGGCATTTTCGTAATATTGACTTGTATGCGAAAATTGGGTAATAATAGCTAAAATCTATTCACCCCCCCCTCTAGCTTTATATTGAACACGCCTCTAGGACTTTCAATTGGTATCAGAGCGGGTTCCTAGATATACTTAGGTGTTCCTAGCTCATTTTAGGTGTGTTGTGCATTTGTGTGATTTTTGCTCATTCATACATTTTGCATACATTTCATTCATTCATTTGAGACAATGAGTGGATTCGGTGGCAACCATGAGGGTGCTTCAAGCACACGGCCTCCTCTCCTCACCGGTGTGAATTATGCCTCATGGAAAGGCAAGATGGAGGCATATGTGTGCCAAATCCATGATAGGGCATGGATGGCAATTGAAGATGGGTATGCACCTCCTATGATGACTCCCACGGGTGGTGGAGAAGAAGTACTCAAGCCAAAGGCCCAATGGTCACCTGAAGAGTTTGAGACTTCAAAATGGAATAGGAAGGCATGGCATGCTCTTCTATGTGCAGTGGATGAAAATCAGTACAAACTGATTCAGAACACTAGGATAGCCAAGGAGGCATGGGATATCCTAGAGGTTGCACACGAAGGAACCGATGTGGTTAAGGATTCGAAGCTACAAGTCCTTCAAACGCAATTTGAGTTGCTTAAAATGGAGGAGGATGAGTGCTTCAATGACTTTGAAGTCAAGTTGATGGATATTGTGAATCAAAGCCATCAACTCGGTGATCCTTATTCGGATAGGAGAGTTAAGCAGAAAATTATGAGGTCTCTCCCCGCTAGGTTCGAATCAAAAGTGACGGCTTTAGAGGAGAATAGCACTTACAAGGATATGAAGCCGAGCGAGGTGATTGGAAGACTCCTCGCCTATGAATCTAGGAAGGCTCCTAGTATTTCACCTCCTAAAAAGCAAAAAGGAATTGCTTTGAATGCTTCCAAGGTTGTGAAGGAGGAAAAAGGTGACTCGGACCAAGACATGGCTTTGCTACTTAGAAGATTCAAGAAGTTTGTCAAGTTCGAGAACAAGGGCGTTGGATCCAAGGGCCAAAACTTGAAGAAAAAAGCTCCCTTCAAGAATTTTGAGCCTAGGCAAGAGCATAGTGAGAAGAAAGGGGTCCAATGCTATGAGTGTGGTGGTATAGGTCACATCTCACCGGATTGTGGGAACTTGAAGAACAAGATGGCAAAAGTGATGGCCGCCACATGGAGTGAAAGTGATGACTCCGGAGAGGGAGATAAGTCATCAAGTGATGATGAGCTTACCATCAACTACACGGCATTTGGGGCCACGTGTGTAGAAGATAAAGTTGTTGGTAAGAATGACTTGACTAGTGATCCCATAGAAGAAAAAGATGAAGAAGTAGCTCTAGAGAAGATATATGTAGCTACTCATTGGGATATGACTCTCATTGACTCAAGAGATCAAGGTGGAGGTCTAAATGAGGGAAATGACTCCATTAGTGAGAATGAGAGTGGAGGAGATAACTTAAGTGAAGATGACTCCTCATCTATCTCTACAAATGGAGGTGTAGAGAAAATGGATGTAAATGACTTTATAGTCAAGTGTGAAAGTTCATTGGAGAAGAAAAATATAAAGTTGAAGATTTTAGAGGATGAAAATCTAGAACTTTCAACACACAATGACTACTTAAGTAAACAAGTGGAGGCATCCAAGAAGATTGAAGACAAGCTAAGGGATGAGCTAGCTATGTCTAAGAGGAATGAAGAAGGGTTGAAGAGAGAGCTTGTTGAAGCCATAGAGTCATTGTCTAGGATGACTACAAGCACCAAGAAACTTGACCACATTCTTGGTAGTGGAAAGAACCCTTGTGACAAGAGAGGTATTGGGTATGAAGAAACAAAGGAGATCACTACTCCAACCAAGACCGTCTTTGTCAAGAGTTTGGGCAAGATAGAAGCCTCACCGGTGCACACTCCTAGGAAGAAAATTGATCTAGGACAATGTTCAAGAAATGCACAAGTGAAGGTAGCTCCTAAGAGACAACCTCAAGCTCAAAAAGTTCCTCAACCTAACTTCCCTCAAGCTCATATTCATCAAGGGAAGAGGTCAATCATGCAAAATGAGACAAGGAAGCAAGCTAGACCGGTTCAACAACAAAGAAGATTTGAACCCGCTCAACCACAAAGTCATGGGATGGCTCCTATGCATGCACAAGGACATGGTATGAATTCTAAATTTGTCCCTACATGTCACTTTTGTGGTATTAATGGTCACATTAGACCAAATTGCTTTCATTTCATTAAATTATGTAGAATCAAAAGCATGATTGAAAAGAAAATGATAAGAGCTAGAATGCATGCTAATAGGAAGGAAAACATTCATATTCATGATCCTATTAATTCTAGTACTCTTGAACCATTGTCCACTAGGAAGAATAATGTCATATCTATGTGGATAAGGAAAAATGAACCCGCTTGCTACGAGACTAACAAGTCTCAAATAGGTTCAACTAAGTCCAATGGACTTGGTAGGTCCATAGGACCTCATGCCCTTCATTAATGAAGGATGATACTAACCCCATATGGGGAACTCAAGCAAAGAGAGCTATTTTTGCATTCTTGTCACTTGCAAAAAAAAATTTGAAAAATCTTATGCTTCTTGGTTGATTGCTTGAGTAAGCTTGGTTGCACATATGTATATATGTTTTCAATTCAATAAGTGTGAACCTTGCTTGTTTACAATCCATGTCATATTTATGTTCAAACATGCATTTTGGACTAGGAGATGTATGTAGGAAGTATGATTTGAATGACCTATGATTATCTCCATGACATGATGATTCTTAAATAACATGCTAATGTCTTATGAAAAGCATGAAATTCATGTACATGCTCAAATGAAAAAGCATGAATTGATAATTGCGTTCTTAAATGCAAAAACTTGTGTGAAAAAGCTAATGAGACTCAAATGAAAAAGGATCTAGTATCCATTCAAGGATTTTACAATCCAAATGTCTCTCTTTCTTTATTGGTTGAACATGTCTACTATCATACGGGTTTCATTCCCGGAAAAATCAAATAGGGTGCAAAGTTGCTCATGACATGTTTAGCTTATAAAGTTGGATATAGTTGTTCTTAAATTGAAATCAATGAAATTTCTATATCCTTGCTTCTCTCATGACAATGGTGAAATTGGTTTGAATTCCTATTAGAAACCTTTGTCATTTGCTTTGCCAAATACCATGGTATTTTGGACTTGAATGCAATATGTCTTGTATGCAAAGCATTTTGTTTCACACATTTTATCTAATAAATCTCCTCGTTTCTCTCTGATTAATTGAGATTGCATAAAGTGACTTATATTGATTATGCATATACTAGAATGCTACTATCTCTCTTTGCCTTGAGTGACCCGGTTGGGGACTACTCCTTTGTCTATATCATGACAAAAAGGGGGAGTATAATGTGGTAAGGGGAGGTGCAAATTGTTGTAGCAATTGGTGCACATTGGGGAGAATATACATTGAGGGGGAGTAACCCTTTGAGGGGGAGCATTGCATTCATCATACATTGCATGATGTTGTGTTTAATTTCTTAGAAATGCAAATGCTTGTTTATGTCCTCACTTGATTCATCTCACTTTTACTTGTTTCGGAAAGTTTAGAAACCTTGTTTCAGGGAATGATTGTTCTACAAGAGATTGAAGACTTCAAGTTTTATTTTTATATATCTCTTTGTATTGTAGAAAATCTTCATTGACCCATAGGTTTATTTTTGTTGTGAGGAATCAATGTGAGTGGTGGTTTTGTCACGAAATAGCCAAAGGGGGAGATTGTAAGGATTCCCGTTTTGTTGATTGGCTTATTTCGTGGTCAAACCACATGTTGGGGTTTTGAATGTAAGGGTAGTCTAAGTGTTTAGTGTTGAAGATCAAAGGCCCTTCCATGACCTCAAGATTCAAGCACGCCAAAGGTATAATCTCTTGTGCTTGTTTTTCTTTGAAGAGATCTAGTAGCACACACTCACTTAGCATTCTTGCTATGATTGCATACTTGCTTATTTTTATGTGCATCTCTTCACATGTCACTTTACACACTAGCACTTTGGTTGATATATCTTGTTGTGTGTATATGTGCCTTATAATTCGTTTCCCGACATTGTTCGGAAACGTCCGCGCTTGCACTAATAAGTGCTTGGTTTCGCGCGAAGACCGCCTATGGAGAATGCCCTTGGCTTCTCCTTGGTTTTCACCATTGTTGGTGATCGGCGGTTATGATCGGCGGCCAGGCCGCCGAATGAAACCGCCGTTTCAGTCCAGATTGGTCTGAAGCAATTATGCGGTCAAGATCGGCGGTCACGACCGCCGTTCGAAACCGCCGTTCATACCTGATCGATTTTAATCCCTCGGGTTTGATTCGGCGGTTGTATCGGCGGTCACGAAACCGCCGAATGAAACCGCCGTTAATGCTCTGTTCTTCACGAGCTCAATTCGGCGGTTGTCATCGGCGGCCAGGCCGCCGATTGAAACCGCCGAACGGTGCGTTTCAGGGGCAAAAGTGTCTTTTCACATGCCCAATTCTTGATGTCTATAAATATCTTGTTTTCTCAATCTCTGAATGAGCTTCTTGAGCAATTAGAACCCTAATCTTTCAAGAGAGATTTTTGAGAAAAAATCAATTCAAGAACCCACCTTTAAACACTCAAATCAAATCCTTTTTGCATCAAATTTCATATTGCATCCTCTATGTCTACATAGAAAGCATCTATGATTGGATTGGCATCATCACAATATGCTTGGTAAGATTTTGATTAGTTTCATCTTATTTTAGTATTTTTACTATCAAGCATATTCTCTTTTTATTTACTTGTATGTTGTTGATCATATGATAAATACAAGAATAGAGAATTAATTGTGATGAATTAATTGAGTGTTGTTTTTGTGATAGCTAATTAGGTTTTTGCTTAATCTTGATTAGCTAAGCTATTTGACATGTCATTTAGCAATTGATATCTAGGGTTGATTAAATTGATTATATCATCATCCTAGATAAGCATCTAAGGTTACCTAGCCTTGTTTGTTATTTGAATATTAATACATATTCACATAGGTTGCATAATCTCTTCTTAGAGAATTAAGTCTTGAGGCTAAGGTTGCTTAGGCCTCAAGCAATTGGACTAGAGCCACTTTTAAAGGCCCGAGTGGTAGAAGTGGGGGGTTATTGACCGGAGTGTTAGACGAGGTCTACATAGGTTGTAAACTCCATTTCGATTAGTGGATTTCGAGGTCCGAGTGTGGCGCACTAATCAGCCCGTGGTTTTTCCCAGTGGTTGGGTTTCCACGTATACATCAAGTGTTATTTTAATTCCGCACTATATTACACTTGCTTGTATATTTAACTAGTAGGGGCATTTTCGTAATATTGACTTGTATGCGAAAATTGGGTAATAATAGCTAAAATCTATTCACCCCCCCTCTAGCTTTATATTGAACACGCCTCTAGGACTTTCATGCATATTAATGATTATGTACATCTCTTCTTGCATGCTTAAATGATTGCATTTCGTATGACCTAAGCCATGTTAATTAAAGACTTAGGATTGCATTCATTGTGTTAGGCGCTGTACAAAGCGTTGTTGAAAGCGTTGTATGTACAGCGTCTATATAAGACCTGGTTGAAATAGACATTTTAAATGCATCAGGTCTGATGCATTTTTGGAAGGCGCTGTACGAGCGTTGTACAAAGGCGCTGTACGTACATCACCTATCTCAGACCCGAGAGGATCAATTTTGAGGCGCTGTTCAAGCGTTGTACAAAAGCGCTCTACGAACAGCGCCTATGAAGGATGTTCTTCATTTCCCAGGAAGGCGCTGTACAAAGCGCTATACAAAGCGCCCTACGAACAGCGCCTAAGACAAACACAGGGCAACTTATTCAAAACGACCACACTTCAATTTAGCCCCCTATATATATGCCATTTTGACTTTAGGTCAATTAAGAGAGTTCATATTCAAATTTCATACTTAGGATATTTTTCAAAAACAAGAAAAATTCCAAGAACTCATTTTTGATTACTCAAACACCTTTTCATGTTCATCAATCATCATCTAGCATTATTTTTGATCATCTAGATGTCTTTTTGCATGGATTCTTCATCACACTTGGCTTGGTAAGCTTTTCACTAATATCTTACATATTTTGTGTTTTTCTTATCAAGCAATCTCAATTTATTACTTTTATGTTATTTATATATATTTTGGATACAAGATTGAGATTAGTGTATTGAATGTTTGAGAAGTTGTATTGTGATAGCTAATTAGGTTTTTGCTTAATCTTGATTAGCTAAGCTTTTTGACATGTCATTTAGTTTTAATATCTACGATTGTTCTAATTGCAAATTCATCATCTTAGATAAGCTTATAGGGTTTCCCTTGCTCTATGTTGCATTTGGATATTCATATATTCACTTAGGGTGTTAATCTCTTCATTGAGAACATAAGTCTTGTGTGTAGCATCCAGGATTAGGTTGCTTAGATCGCAAGCATTCGAACTAGGTTCACTCATACCGAGATTAGGTAGGTATGTGTGATTACTTCAGGGATTAGGTTGTAATTTTCATCACTTAGTGGATTCAAGGTTCGGGTGTGGCTCACTTATTAGCCCGTGGTTTTTCCCGTGAGGGTTTCCACGTAAAAAATCAAGTGTTATTTAATTTCCGCATTTTATACATGATTTATTGTTTTATCTAGTTAGGGGTAATTTCGTAACATTGACTTCACACAAAAAATTGGGTAATACGTTTAAAATCTATTCACCCCCCCTCTAGATAGTTTTATATACACCATGCAATATTTGTTTCAATTGGTATCAGAGCGGGTTCCTAGATATATACTTAGGTGATCCTTGCTCACTTTGGTGTGTTTTGCATTTTGTGTGATTTTTTGATCATTCATACATTTGCATTCATTTCATTCATTCATAAACACTATGAGTGGAAATGGTGGAAATGGTGGTGGCAACGAGGGTGCTTCTAGCACAAGGCCTCCGCTTCTCACCGGATTGAACTATTCCCAATGGAAAGGGAAGATGGAATCCTACATATGTCAAATTCACGACCGTGTGTGGATGGCGTTGGAAGATGGATATGATCTACCCATGATGACTCCTACGGGTGGAGGAGTAGAAGTATTGAAGCCTAAGGCGCAATGGAACGCGCAAGAGTTTGAGGCTTCAAAGTGGAATAGGAAGGCGATGCATACCATCCTATGTGTAATGGACGAAAATCAATATAAATTGATTCAAAATACTAGGATAGCTAAGGAGGCATGGGACATCCTAGAGATTGTATATGAAGGAACCAAAGTGGTGAAGGACTCTAAGCTTCAAGTCCTCCAAACTCAATTTGAGATGCTTAAGATGGAGGAGAATGAGTGCTTCAACGACTTCGAGATCAAGTTGATAGACATAGTCAACCAAAGTCATCAACTTGGTGACCTATATTCGGATAGGAGGATCAAGGAAAAGATTATGAGATCTCTCCCCGATAGGTTTGAGTCTAAGGTGACGGCTTTAGAGGAGAATAGCACATATAAGGATATGAAGCCAAGTGAGGTGATAGGGAGGCTTCTAGCTTATGAGTCTAGGAAGGGTCCTACCTCCACACCTCCTAAAAAGCAAAAAGGAATTACTTTGAAAGCCTCCAAGGATGAAAAAGAGGCAAAGAATGACTCGGACGAAGACCTTTCATTATTTGTGAAGAGATTTAAGAAGGTTATGAAGTTCAGGAAATAGGACTTTGGTTCCAAAGGACAAAACTTCAAGAAAAAGGGTTCTTTCAAGAAGTTTGAGCCTAGGCAAGAGAGGACTAAAAGGAAAGGGGTCCGTTGCTTTGAATGTGGTGGGATAGGTCACTTTGCCCCCGAATGTGCAAATCACAATGAGAAGAAAAAGGGAAAAGTGATGGCCGCCACTTGGAGTGGAAGTAGTGATGACTCCTGTAAGGATTCCCTTTTGTTGATTGGCTTATTTCGTGATCAAACCACATGTTGGGGTTTGGTTGTAAGGGTAGTCTAGGTCATTAAGGTTGAAGATCAAAGACCCTTTCCAAGACCTCAAGAGGACAAGCACCAAAGGTATATCTTGTGCTTACTTTGGCTTGAAGAGATATAGTTGCACTCACACACAACATGCATAACTCTTATTCTTGAATGTTGTGTTTATATTTTGTGTGCATTGTGCTTTATTGTTTATTCAATGTCTCTTCTTGCATTAAATTGTTTGCATCTTGTTATATGAAATGCCATGACATGATAGGCATTAGGATGCATTCAATACCCACACTTGCACTTCATGTATGTTAGTTCTTAGTGTGGAGTAATTCGTTTCCCGAAGGTTGTTCGGAAACGTCCGCGCGTGCACATTGATGTGCTTTGTTTTGCGCGATGATCGCCGGTGGAGATGCCTTTGGCTTCTCCTTGGTTTCACCATTTTTGGTGAAACGGCGGTTACGTTCGGCGGCCTAGCCGCCGTTCGAAACCGCCGAATGAGACCTGATTGAAATATTTCTCTCGGGTCCAAAACTGTGGTTGGGATCGGCGGTTTCGAAACCGCCGAAGTTCCCCGGCTCCACTCGGGAGCCATTCGGCGGTTCAATTCGGTGGCCTGGCCGCCGAATGAAACCGCCGATCCTGCGATTTCAGGGGCAAAATTGTCTTTTCACTTGCCCTGTTCTTGATGTCCATAAATATCACACTTTCTCATTATCTGATTATGTTCTTTGACTCTTAAGAACCCTAATCTTCAAAGATAGATTTTGAGAGAAAATCAAATCAAGAACTCAACTTTAACCACTCAAATCAAACCCCTTTTGCATCAAATTTCATATTGCATCTCCTATGTCTATATAGAGTGCATCCATGTATGGGTTTGCATCATCACAACTTGCTTGGTAAGATTTTGATTAATTTCATCTTATTGTAGTATTTTAAATACCAAGCCATCTCTTTTAAATTACTTGTATGTTTTAGATCATATGCTAAATACAAGAAAAGAGATTATTTGTGATGAATTGATTGAGTGTTGTTTGTGATAGCTAATTAGGTTTTTAATTAATCTTGATTAGCTAAGCTATTTGACATGTCATTTAGCTATTGATATCTAGGGTTGATTTAAATTGAATATACCATCATCCTAGATAAGCATTTAGAGTACCCTAGCTCTTATTGCATTAATTGAATATTCATACATATTCACATAGGGTTGTGCATCTCTTTTGAGAGATTGAAGTCTTGGTCTAGGGTTGCTATTACAGGCCCGCTGGGTAGTAGTGGTGGGTTACAGACCGGGATTAGGCTGTAAACATCATTACAAGTAGTGACTTCGAGGATCAAGCAAATTGGAATAGGGTTGCTAATAAAGGCCCGCTGGGTAGAAGTGAGGGGTTACAGACCGGAGTGTTAGACGAGGTCTACATAGGTTGTAAACTTCATTTCAATTAGTGATTTCGAGTTCCGAGTGTGGCGCACTATACAGCCCGTGGTTTTTCCCAGTGGTTGGGTTTTCCACGTATACATCAAGTGTCATTTATTATTTCCGCACTATATTACACTTGTATGTATTGTTGACTTGCTAGGTGTATTTTCGTAAAATTGACATGCACGCGAAAATTGGGTAATAATTAGATAAAATCTATTTCCCCTCCCCCCCCTCTAGCTTTATATTGAAAAACACACTTTGAGAACTTTCAATTGGTATCAGAGCGGGTTCCTAGATATACTTAGGTGATCATTTGCTCATTGTTGGTGTGTTTTTGCATTTTGTATGTATGTTTGTTTGATTTCTTCATACATTTTGCATTCTTCTCATTTGCATTCATTCAACGCAAACACTATGAGTGAATTTATGAGAGAAGAAATTGACTCCGTTGAGGAGATGCCTCTCTTACTAGAGAGATTTAGGAGATTTGTGAAATTAACCACCTCACCTCCTAAGAAGAAGTTGACCACCGCACCTCCTAAGAAGAAGAAGACAATTGCTTTGAAGACTTCGAAGCATGACAAAAAGGAGGGTATCTCAATTGAAGACATGAGACTCATTAACAAGCCAAACCAAGGAGTGTCTTCAAGAGAGGGGATTCAGTGCTACGAATGTAGAGGATTCAGGCATTTCTCCCCGGAGTGTGGAAACTTGAAGGATAGAAGTAAAGCGAAGGTGAAGGCCACCTTATGGGATAAATATGAAGATGACGAAAATCCTTCAAGTGATGAAGAACTTGCCATTATCTACACGGAATTTGGAGCCAAGAGTGTAGAAGTTGAAGAAGATGGCAAAGTTGCTTTTCCTTGTGATCCCCAAGAAGAACTAGGTATAGAAGTAGTTGGTGTAGCTACTCATAGGGATTTGGCTCTTTCCTCATCAAGAGAAAAATTTGATGATCTTGATGAAGGAGATGACTTCATTGGTGAAATGGAGATTAGAGGAGATGACACAAGTGTTGAATATTTGTCATCTAACTCCACAAGTGGAAGTGTGGAGTGTATGGATCTTAATGACTACAAAGTCAAAGTTAAGAGCTCGATGATGAGGAACAAGGAAGAAATTAGAAGATTAAAAGAAGAAAATCTAGAGCTTTCAACACTAGTAGACCACTTGTGTGAAGAAGTGGTGATATCCATGGCGGATGAAGATAAGCTAAAAGACAACTTAGCCTTATCTAAGAGGAGAGAAGAAGAGCTAGAAAGAGATCTTGAAGAAGTTAAGGTCTTAATGGCTAAGATGACTTCAAGCACCAAGAAGCTTGACCACATGTTGGGAGTTGGAAGAAAGCCAAGTGACAAGAGAGGTCTTGGCTACATTGATGACACGGATGCCTCCTCCACAAGCAAGACATCCTGTGCCATGGACATGGACTTCAATATGTCCCCTCCTCCTCAACAACCTAGGAAGAAGAGTGACCTAGGAGAGTGTTCAAGAAGTGCCCAAGTGTTTGAGGCACCAAAAGATCAAGCTCAAGCTCACACCCAAAGGGCTCCTCACACTATCTTCCCTCAAACTCAAAAACACAATGGGAAGAGTTCAATCATGCAAGCTCAGACAAGCAAGCAACCCTGTCTTGGTTATCAACAAAGGAGGAGAGATCCTATCCAACAACCGAGACAACCACAACGACAAGGGAAAGCACCTATCCATGCTAAAGGGAATGGTATGATTCCTAACTTTATTCCCACTTGTCATTTTTGTGGTATTGTTGGTCATATTAGACCAAGTTGCTTGCATTACATTGAAATGTGTAGAGCTAAAAGCATGTTTGACAAGAAAAAGGCTAGAGCTAAGATGCTTCATAAAAAGGAAGAAAATCATGTGCATGATCCTTTTTCATCTTGTACTCTATAACCTTTGTCCGCTAGGATTGACTTAGTGTCACCTAGGTGGATTAAAAATGATGAACCCGCTTGCTACGAGACTAACAAGTCTCAAATAGGTTCAACCAAGTCCAAAGGACTTGGTAGGTCCATAGGACCTCATACCCTTCTTTGAAGTGGTATGGAAATTTGACCCCATATGGGGAACTTAAGCAAAGAGAGCTATTTTGCATTTTAGTCACGTGCAAAAAATTTGAAATATCTTATGCTTCTCTTTTTGTTGCTTGAGTAAGCTTGGTTACACTATATATATTTTCTATTCAATAAGTGTGATCAATGCTTGTATTGCAATCCATGTCATATTTATGTTCAAACATGCATTTTTGGACTAGGAGATATATACATAGGATTTAATTTGAATGACCTATAATGATCTCCATGACATGATGATTGCTAAATAACATGCTAAATGCTAATCTTAAAAAGCATGTTTTGATGATTGCATTTCTTAACTGCAAAAAATGTGTGAAAAAGCTTATGAGACTCAAATGAAAAAGGATCTTGTATCCATTCAAGGATTTTACAATCCAAATGTCTCTCTTTCTTTATTGGTTGAACATGTCTACTATCATACGGATATCTTATCCGGAAAAATCAAGTAGGGTGCAAAGTCGCTCATGACATGTTTGGCTTATAAAGTCGGATATAGTTGTTCTTAAATTGAAATCAATGAAAACCTATATCCTTACTTCTCTCTTGACATTGGTGAAATTGGTTTGAATTCATATTGAAAACCTTTGTCATTTGCTTTGCCAAATACCATGATATTTTGAACTTAAATGCTACATGTCTTGTATGCAAAGCAATTTTTTGATTCACACATTTTCTTTAAATAAATCTCCTTGTTTCTCTCCAATAAATTGAGATTGCATAAAGTGACTTATATTGATTATGCATATACTAGAATGCTACTATCTCTCTTTGCCTTGAGTGACCCGGTTGGGGACTACTCCTTTGTCTATATCATGACAAAAAGGGGGAGTATGTTGTGGTAAGGGGAGTTGCAAATTGTAGTAGCAATTGTGCATGTTGGGGAGAATACTTATTGAGGGGGAGTAACCCTTTGAGGGGGAGCATTTGCACATTCATACATTGCATGATGTTGTACCTAAATTCTTAAATTCAAATGCTTATTTTATCTCACTTGATTCATCTCACCTTTTCTTGTATGGGAAAGTATAGAAACTGTGCTTTCAGGGATTGATTGTTCTACTTGAGATTGAAGACTTCAAGACTATTTATCTTATCTCTTTGTAAAGTAGAAAATCATAAGTAGACCCGTTGTTTCTATTATGTTGTGAGGAATCAATGTGAGTGGTGGTTTTGTCACGAAATAGCCAAAGGGGGAGATTGTAAGGATTCCCTTTTGTTGATTGGCTTATTTTGTGGTCAAACCACATGTTGGGGTTTGGTTGTAAGGGTAGTCTAGGTCATTAAGGTTGAAGATCAAAGACCCTTTCTAAGACCTCAAGAGGACAAGCACCAAAGGTATATCTTGTGCTTACTTTGGCTTGAAGAGATATAGTTGCACTTACACACAACATGCATAACTCTTATTCTTGAATGTTGTGTCTATATTTTGTGTGCATTGTGCTTTATTGTTTATTCAATGTCTCTTCTTGCATTAAATTGTTTGCATCTTGTTATATGAAATGCCATGACATGATAGGCATTAGGATGCATTCAATACCCACACTTGCACTTCATGTATGTTAGTTCTTAGTGTGGAGTAATTCGTTTCCCGAAGGTTATTCGGAAACGTTCGCGCGTGCACATTGATGTGCTTTGTTTTGCGCGATGATCGCCGGTGGAGATGCCTTTGGCTTCTCCTTGGTTTCACCATTTTTGGTGAAACGGCGGTTACGTTCGGCGGCCTGGCCGCCGTTCGAAACCGCCGAATGAGACCTGACTGAAATATTTCTCTCGGGTCCAAAACGGTGGTTGGGATCGGCGGTTTCAAAACCGCCGAAGTTCCCCTGTTCCACTCGGGAGCCATTCTGCGGTTCAATTCGGCGGCCTGGCCGCCGAATGAAACCGCCGATCGTGCGAATTCAGGGGCAAAATTGTCTTTTCACTTGCCCTGTTCTTGATGTCTATAAATATCATACTTTCTCATTATCTGATTATGTTCTTTGACTCTTAAGAACCATAATCTTCAAAGATAGATTTTGAGAGAAAATCAAATCAAGAACTCAACTTTAACCACTCAAATCAAACCCCTTTTGCATCAAATTTCATATTGCATCTCCTATGTCTATATAGAGTGCATCCATGTATGGGTTTGCATCATCACAACTTGCTTGGTAAGATTTTGATTAATTTCATCTTATTTTAGTATTTTAAATACCAAGCCATCTCTTTTAAATTACTTGTATGTTTTAGATCATATGCTAAATACAAGAAAAGAGATTATTTGTGATGAATTGATTGAGTGTTGTTTGTGATAGCTAATTAGGTTTTTAATTAGTCTTGATTAGCTAAGCTATTTGACATGTCATTTAGCTATTGATATCTAGGGTTGATTTAAATTGAATATACCATCATCCTAGATAAGCATTTAGAGTACCCTAGCTCTTATTGCATTAATTGAATATTCATACATATTCACATAGGGTTGTGCATCTCTTTTGAGAGATTGAAGTCTTGGTCTAGGGTTGCTATTACAGGCCCGCTGGGTAGTAGTGGTGGGTTACAGACCGGGATTAGGCTGTAAACATCATTACAAGTAGTGACTTCGAGGATCAAGCAAATTGGAATAGGGTTGCTAATAAAGGCCCGCTGGGTAGAAGTGAGGGGTTACAGACCGGAGTGTTAGACGAGGTCTACATAGGTTGTAAACTTCATTTCAATTAGTGATTTCGAGTTCCGAGTGTGGCGCACTATACAGCCCGTGGTTTTTCCCAGTGGTTGGGTTTTCCACGTATACATCATGTGTCATTTATTATTTCCGCACTATATTACACTTGTATGTATTGTTGACTTGCTAGGGGTATTTTCGTAAAATTGACATGCACGCGAAAATTGGGTAATAATTAGATAAAATCTATTCTCCCCCCCCCCCCCCCCCCCCCCTCTAGCTTTATATTGAAAAACACACTTTGAGAACTTTCAACTCCAATGAGGGAGATGAGTCTTCGGATGATGAAGAGCTCATGGCTAACCTCTAGCTTTTGCCTTCTCCTATAAGAGCAAAAGTGCTAGTGAAAGAGAGGAAGCGAGTCAAGAGGAAAATGACTCAAGTGAAGAAGAAAGTAATTCCTCATCTAACTCCATAAATGAATTTGTGGAGAAAAAGGTGCTTGCTAATTATCACGCCGAGTTCAATGACTTAGCAATCAAGAGCACGGAAAAGATCAAGATATTGAGAGAAGAAAATCTTGAGCTTTTATCTCATAATGATCACTTAAGTGAACAAGTGGAAAAATCTAAGAAGATAGAAGATGAGCTAAGAAAGGACTTAGACTTATCTAGGAGGAATGAAGAAGGTCTAAAGAGGGAACTTGAAGAAGCTTTAGAATCATTAGCTAGCATGGATTCTAGCACCAAGAAGCTTGACCATATACTTGGTGTTGGAAAGAGTCCGTGTGACAAGAGGGGTATTGGGTATGAAGATGGCAAGAAGATCTCAACCTCTAACAAGACCGTGTTTGTCAAAAGTTTGGGGAACGAAAAAGCTTCATTGGTGCAATCTCCTAGGAAGAAGTTAGAACTAGGACAATGTTCAAATGCACAAGTGAAGATGGTGCCAAGAAGGCAACCTCAAGCTCAATCCTCTAGGGTCCCTCAAGTTAACATTCCTCAATAATTGGCTCACAAAGGAAAGAAACCAATCATGCAACCTCAAGCTAGGAAGCAAGCTAGACCGGTTCAACAACGAATATGGATTGAACCCACTCAACCACAAAGACATGGACAAGCTCACTTGCATGCTCAAGGACAAGGTATGATTCCTTATTTTATTCCTATATGTCATTTTTGTGGATTTGATGGTTATATTAGACCAAATTGCTTTCGATATATTAAAATGTGTAAAACACGCAGCATGATTGAAAAGAGAAATAATAGAGCCAAGATGCATGCTCATAGGAATGATAATATTGATGTGCATAATCCTAGGACATCTAGAACCCATGTACCAAAGACCACTAAGAAAGCTAAGATTGTTTCTAAGTGGATTAGAAAGAATTAAAATGTTTGCCATGTTGCTCAAATAGCCTTGAAGGCAAATTCTTCTAATTTTTGGTATTTAGATAGTGGGTGCTCTAGGCATATGACGGGAAACAAGAGTTTCTTCGAGACTCTTGTTATGGAGGCAGGAGGATATGTCACTTTTGGTGATGGGTCCAAAAAGAAAGTTGTAGGGAAAGGAACCATTTCCGTTCCCGGATTACCCTCTTTATCTAATGCTTTGTTTGTTGATGGCTTGAAAGCCAATTTGATAAGCATTTCTCATCTTAGTGATGAAGGATATTCCGTCTTGTTTAGTAAAAGTGATTGTTCTATCCTAAAGCCCGATGGACAAACCTTGTTGAAAGGTATGAGATCTAGTGACAATTGCTATTGTCTTGAAGCTAGAATAGTCTCAAACAATGTGTCCATGGATGAGCAAATAGAGTTGTGGCATGAAAGACTTGGCCACATGAACTTTAGGGATTTACGAACCCTTGGAAAGTTCAAATGTGTACGTGGCCTCCCTAAGCTTGGGAAGAAAGCCAATGGTATTTGTGGACCTTGCCAACAAGGAAAACAAACCAAAAGCATGCACAAAAAGGGCAAGTATCTCTCCACCAAGGAGCCCCTAGAGCTTCTTCACATGGATCTAATGGGTCCTATGCAAACCGAGAGTTTAGGTGGAAAGAGATACATTTTTGTTTGTGTAGATGATTTCTCTAGGTTCACATGGATATATTTTCTTAGAGAAAAATCCAAAACTTTTGATAAGTTTAAAATGCTTTGTACTAAAATATAAAATGAAATGAATTCTAACATTAAAAGCATTAAACGGATTAGAAGTGACCATGGGAGGGAATTTGAGAATGCCTCTTTTGAAAGCTATTGCAATAGCTTAGGCATCTCCCATGAGTTTTTGGCTCCTAGGACACCTCAACAAAATGGAGTTGTTGAGAGGAAGAATAGGGTCCTCCAAGAGATGGCCCGTGTGATGTTGCTTAGCAACAATGTTCCTAGGAACCTATAGGCCGAAGCCGTCAATATGACTTGCTATATAGGGAATAGAGTTTTCCTAAGGCCCGGATCTAGAAATACCTCCTATGAGTTATGGAAGGGTATGAAGCCAAATGTTAGCTACTTCCACACATTTGGAAGCAAATGCTACATTTTAAATGACCGTGATTAACTTGGCAAATTTGATGCTAAGAGTGATGAGATCTTCAATGGCTATGCCTTAAATAGTAGAGCCTATAGAGTTTTCAACTTGAAGACTCGAACCGTCATGGAATCATCCAATGTTGTCATTGATGATACAAGGCTCAAGTCTAATGACCATGAGGAGGAGGATGTTTTAGATGATGACTCTCCTTTGGTAAGGGTTGTGGAGACTCCCAATGTTGGGACGTCCAATGGTAATAATAAGGACACACAACCTCTTGATAAAGTTCCTCATGTGGACTCTAATGAACCCACTCTATGGGTTAGAAGACTCAATAACAAAGAGGATGTTATTGGAGATGTGAATGAGGGTGTTAGGACTAGGCGTCAAATAGCTAATCTAATTAGCTACACATGCTACACCTCACAAATTGAACCCAAAAAGGTTGATGAAGCCTTAAATGATGAGTTTTGGGTTCTTGCCATGCAAGAAGAGCTAAACCAATTCGAAAGGAATGAGGTTTGGACTCTAGTTCCTAGGCCTAAAAGCACACATGTTATAGGCACTAAATGGATTTGTAGGACCAAATCCAATGAGGATGGCAAAATAGTGCGGAAGAAGGCTAGACTTGTAGCATAATGGTACTCTTAAATTGAGGGTATCGACTTTAAGGAGACTTTTGCTCCCGTTGCCCGTCTAGAGTCCATTAGGCTTCTCTTGTCCATTTCTTGTGTGCACAAGTTCAAATTGCACCAAATGGACGTCAAGAGTGCCTTCCTAAATGGCTTCTTGCAAGAGGAAGTGTTTGTTGAACAACCCAAGGGGTTTGTGGATGCACACCACCCCAACCATGTCTATCGCCTCAAGAAGGCACTATATGGGTTGAAACAAGCACTGAGGGCTTGGTATGAGCGCCTCACTCAATTTCTTGTTGACAATGACTACACAAGAGGTAGTGTTGACAAGACCTTATTCACCAAGAGAAACAAAGATGAGTTATTTATAGCTCAAATCTATGTTGATGACATTGTATTTGGCTCAACCAACAACACCAAAGTCCAACAATTTGTTGATGTCATATCTCATGAATTTGAGATGAGTCTTGTTGGTCAACTTAGTTACTTCCTAGGTTTGCAAATTAGGCAAATGAATGATGGGATTTTTATAACCCAAGCCAAATATGCTAAGAACCTAGTGAAGAAGTTTGGTTTAGGAAATGCCAAACATTGTGATACACCCATGAGTACCACTTTGAAGCTAAGCAAGGATGCTAGTGGTAAAAGTGTGGAACAAACGCTATATCGTGGCATGATAGGAAGCTTGCTTTATTTAACCGTAAGTAGGCCCAATATCTCTTTTAGTGTGGGTGTGTGTGCTAGGTACCAAGTGGATCCTAAGGAGTCCCATTTCTCTTCCGTAAAGAGAATCATTCGCTATGTGAATGGGACTTCCAACTATGGGATTTGGTACTCTTTTGACACTAATGCTAGTCTTGTAGGCTTTAGTGATGCGGATTGGGCAGGAAATTGCGATGATAGGAAGAGCACATCCGACGGTTGCTTCTTTCTAGGCAACAACTTGGTGTCTTGGTTTTGCAAGAAGCAAAACTCGATTTCCTTGTCCACGGCCGAGGCCGAGTACATAGCCGTAGGGAGTGGATGCACACAACTCCTATGGATGAAGCAAAAGCTAGTTGACTACGGATTCAACAAAGGTACACTCACTCTCTTTTGTGATAATATGAGTGCTATAAATATGTCCAAGAATCCAGTACAACACTCTAGAACTAAGCATATTGACATCCGCCATCATTTTATTAGAGAGCTTGTTGAAAATAAATGCATAGTACTTAAACATGTAGGTACTAATGATCAACTTGCGGACTTATTTACTAAACCCTTAGATGCTACTCGATTTAAAACACTTAGTAGATCTATTGGGATATGTCTTGTGGATTGATGTGATTTGTGATTGACCCCATATGGGGAACTCAAGCAAAGAGAGCTATTTTACATTCTTGTCACTTGCAAAAATTTGAAATATCTTATGCCTCTTCTTTTAATTGCTTGAGTAAACTTGGTTGCACATATGTATATATGTTTTCATTTCAATAAGTGTGAACCTTGCTTTCTTACAATTCATGTCATATTTAGGTTCAAACATGCATTTTTGGACTAGGAGATATACTTAGGGAGTATGATTATGAATGACCTATAGTTATCTCCATGACATGATGATTCTTTTATAACATGCTAATGTCAAATGAAAAAGCATGAAATTCATATAACATGCTCAAATGAAAAAGCATGAATTGATGATTGCAATATAAATGCAAAACTTGTGTGAAAAAGACTTATGAGACTCAAAATGAATAAAGGATCTTGTATCCGTTCAAAGGACCTAAAAAAATCCAAATGTCTCTTTTTCTTTATTGGTTGAATATGGCTACGATCATACGGATGTCTTATCCAGAAAAATCAAATAGGGTGCAAAGTTGCTCATGCCATGTTTCGCTTATAAAGTTGGATATAGTTGCTCTTAAATTAAAATCAATGAAATCTCTATATCCTTGCTTTTCCCATGACAATGGTGAAATTGGTTTGAATTCTTATTAGAAACCTTTGTCATTTGCTTTGCCAAATACAATTGTATTTTGGACTTGAATGCTACATGTATTGTATGCAAAGCATGTTTGATTCACACATTTCCTTCAAATAAATCTCCTTGTTTCTCTTCAATTAATTGAGATGCATAAAGTGACTTATATTATTTTGCAAATATCTTGCATGCTACTATCTCTCTTTGCTAAGAGTGACCCAGTTGGGGACTACTCATTTGCCTATATCATGACAAAAAGGGGGAGTAGGATATGGTAAGGGGAGTTGCAAATTGTAGTAGCAATTATGCATGATTGGGGAGAACATACATTGAGGGAGAGTAACCCGTTGAGGGGGAGCATTGCATACACATACATTGCATGATGTTGTGCCTAAACTTTTAAAATGCAAATGCTTGTTTTTGTTCTCATTTGATTAATCTCACATTTCACTTGTATTCATTTCACTTGTAATGGAAAATATAGAAATCTTATTTTCAGGGGTTGATTATTCTACAAGAGGTTGAAGACTTGAAGTTTTTATTTTCTTATCTCTTTGTAATGTAGAAAATCATTGTTGTCCCGTAGTTTCTATTTTTTTTTAGGAATCAATGTGAGTGGTGGTTTTGTCATGAAATAGCCAAAGGGAGAGATTGTAAGGTTCCCATTTGTTGATTGGCTTATTTTGTAGCCAAACCACATGTTGGGGTTCTTTGTAAGGGTAGCTTAGGTATTGGTGTTATTGCTCAAAGCCCTTTGAAGACCTCATCATGATAAGCACCGAAGGTAATTTCTATGTGCTTAATTGCTTTGAAGAGATAGTTGCACACACTCACAACTCATGCATAGTGTTTAATTCTTGTATGTTGTGTGTGTTCTTGATATATGCATATTAATGATCATTTACATCTCTTCTTGCATGCTTACATGATTGCATTTCGTATGACCTAAGCCATGTCAATTAAAGACTTAGGATTGCATTCATTGTGTTAGGCGCTATACAAAGCGCTGTTGAAAGCGCTGTATGTACAGTGCCTATATGAGACCTGGTTGAAATAGACCTTTTAAATGCATCAGGTCTGATGAATTTTTGGAAGGCGCTGTACGAGCGCTGTACAAAGGCGTTGTACATACATCGCCTCAAAACTAATCCTCCTATCTCAGACCCGAGAGGATCAGTTTTGAGGCGCTGTTCAAGCGCTGTACAAAAGCGCTCTACGAACAGCGCCTATGAAGGATGTTCTTAATTTCCCAGGAAGGCGCTGTACAAAGCGCTGTACAAAGCGACCTACGAACAACGCCCAAGGCTAAAACAGGGCAACTTATTCAAAACGACCACACTTCAATTTGGCCCCCTATATATATGCCACTTTGACTTTAGGTCAATTAAGAGAGTTCATATTCAGATTTCATACTTAGGATATTTTTCAAAAACAAGAAAAATTCCAAGAACTCATTTTTGATTACTCAAACACCTTTTCATGATCATCAATCATCATCTAGCATCATCTTTGATCATCTAGATGTCTTTTTGCATGGATTCTTCATCACACTTGGCTTGGTAAGCTTTTCACTAACATCTTACATATTTTGTGTTTTTCTTATCAAGCAATCTCAATTTATTACTTGTATGTTATTTATATATATTTTGGATACAAGATTGAGATTAGTGTATTGAATGTTTGAGAAGTTGTATTGTGATAGCTAATTAGGTTTTTGCTTAATCTTGATTAGCTAAGCTTTTTGACATGTCATTTAGTTTTAATATCTACGATTGTTCTAATTGCAAATTCATCATCTTAGACAAGCATATAAAGTTTCCCTTGCTCTATGTTGCATTTGGATATTCATATATTCACTTAAGGTGTTAATCTCTTTTTTGAGAACATAAGTCTTGTGTGTAGCATCCAGGATTAGGTTGCTTAGATCGTAAGCATTCGAACTAGGTTCACTCATACCGGGATTAGGTAGGTATGTGTGATTACTTCCGGGATTAGGTTGTAATTTTCATCACTTAGTGGATTCAAGGTTCGGGTGTGGCTCACTTATTAGCCCGTGGTTTTTCCCGTGAGGGTTTCCACCTACAAAATCAAGTGTTATTTAATTTCCGCATTTTATACTTGATTTATTGTTTTATCTAGTTAGGGGTAATTTCGTAATATTGACTTCACACGAAAAATTGGGTAATACGTTTAAAATCTATTCACCCCCCCCCCCCCCCCCCCCCTCTCTAGATAGTATACACACCGTGCAATATTTGTTTCAATATACACACAACAAACAAGAATTAAACGTATGCATGAATTGTGAGTGTGTGCAACTATCTCTTCAATTGCAAGTAAGCACGAAGAAATTACCTTTGGTGCTTATCAATGATGAGGTCTTCAAATGGCATTGAACTTGAACACCAATACCTAAGCTACCCTTACAATGAACCCCAATTGTGGTTTGTCCACGAAATAAGCCAATCAAATAAATGAGACCTTACAATCTCCCCCTTTGGCTATTTCGTGACAAAACCACCACTCACATAGATCCTCATAACATAAATGAAGCTATGGGATTCTACATTACAAAGAGATAAGAAAAGAAAACTTCAAGTCTTCAATCTTTTGTAGAATTATCAAACCTTCAAAACAAACAAAATTACACTTCCAAAGCAAGTGTATGTGAGGTGATCATGTGAAGTTATAACAAACATTTGCATTATAGAATTTTTCAATTAAGAAAACATGCAACATTATGAAATGAATGTGCAATGCAATGCTCCCCCTCAAAAGGTTACTCCCCCTCAATGAATAGACTCCTCAACATGCATAATTGCCACTACAATTTGCAACTCCCCTTACCACATTCTACTCCCCCTTTTTGTCATAATATAGGCAAAGGAATAGTCCCCAACCGGGTCACTTCAAGCAAAGAGAGATAGTAGCATACAAGATATTTGCATAATCAATATAAGTCACTTTATGCATATCAATTAATTGGAGAGAAACAGTGAGATTTATTTAAATAAAATGTGTGAATCAAACATGCTTTGCATACAAGACATGTAGCATTCAAGTCCAAAATACAATGGTATTTGGCAAAGCAAATGACAAAGGTTTCTAATAGGAATTCAAACCAATTTCACCACTGTCTAGAGAAAAGCAAGGATATAGAGATTTCATTGATTACAATTTAAGAGCAACTATATCCAACTTTATAAGCGAAACATGACATTAGCGACTTTGCACCCTATTTGATTTTTTCGGATAAGATATCTGTATGATAGTAGTCATGTTCAACCAATAAAGAAAGAGAGACATTTGGATTGTAAAATCCTTTGAATAGATACAAGATCCTTTATTCATTTTAAGTCTCATAAGTATTGATCGGACCAAATATGGTACGATTTTGTACCCTTATTCCCTACTCTTTGTGCTTAATTCTCAGGCATTTCCCCGTATTTAATGTTGCAAAATCAAGTATTTCAGGTTTATGAGGCCTCAAAGGTAATTGTGAAAAAGAAGAAGAACTTAGTATGAAAGAAGAGCATAAAGACATGAAACAGGGCATTCTCGCCACTTGCTAAAGAAAGGTCGCTAGTTGGTCGCCCTAGGGCCGCCATGGCGACAGAATGGTTTGTAAAATCACCATTTGGTCGCCCAGGGTCGCCATGGCGACATACCATATTTCTCCAAGAAAATGCATCAGGTGTGGTCGCCATTTGCATGTCGCCAGGGCGACATTCAATGGCAAATGGCGACCTCCTCCCAAATTTCTCAGTATCGCCATTTGCAAAGGGCAAAAACGATGATACTCATGGCGACAATGGGATCTCAGAATGCGTAACAGTATGTCGCCATGGCGACACAAATAGCGACATTCCCGCCACATCAGCTTTCCAAGAGATTTTCAGCACAAAAATCAAGCTAGTATAAATATCCCTCTTCTCTGAGTTTGAACTAGAGAGAAATATACAGAGTTTTAGAGAGAACACTTTTTACTTAGCATTTTAGACCTAGATTTTCTTCCATGACTCCCACTTCCAAATTCCTCCATTTCTAACCTTGAACTACCTTTTCCATCAAACACTCAACACCAAATATATCCTACCTCACCAAAATCATTTCTCTCTCACCATATTTTCTTCACCTTATTACCTTAGTCACACACCATTTGTCACTCATAACACTAGTACAGAAGGAGCATTTAAGGAGGGAAAGGATTGAGCATTAAAGAAGGTGACCTACGGGTGATTTCCTCATTATTTACTCTCTTTTCCTATTTGTAACTATGTGTAGCTAAAACCCCCAATCTAGGGGGTTGGTGTTAGAAACATTTGGACTTAGGGTTGCTTGACTATACTTTAATTGAATCTCTATGTATTTTCTATTTATTATATCTTTAGATTTGTAAGGATTCCCTTTTGTTGATTGGCTTATTTCATGGTCAAACCACATGTTGGGGTTTGGTTGTAAGGGTAGTCTAGGTCATTAAGGTTGAAGATCAAAGACCCTTTCCAAGACCTCAAGAGGACAAGCACCAAAGGTATATCTTGTGCTTACTTTGGCTTGAAGAGATATAGTTGCACACACACACAACATGCATATCTCCTATTCTTGAATGTTGTGTTTATATTTTGTGTGCATTGTGCTTTATTGTTTATTCAGTGTCTCTTCTTGCATTTAATTGATTGCATCTTGTTATATGAAATGCCATGACATGATAGGCATTAGGATGCATTCAATACCCACACTTGCACTTCATGTATGTTAGCTTTTAGTGTGGTGTAATTCGTTTCCCGAAGGATGTTCGGAAACGTCCGCGCGTGCACGTTGATGTGCTTTGTTTTGCGCGATGATCGCCGGTGGAGATGCCTTTGGCTTCTCCTTGGTTTCACCATTTTTGGTGAAACGGCGGTTACGTTCGGCAGCCTGGCCGCCGTTCGAAACCGCCGAATGAGACCTGATTGAAATATATCTCTCGGGTCCAAAACGGCGATTGGGATCGGCGGTTTCCAAACCGCCGAACGAAGTCGCCGAAGTTCCCCTGTTCCACTCGGGAGCCATTCGGCGGTTCAATTCGGCGGCCTGGCCGCCGATTGAAACCGCCGATCGGTGCGTTTCAAGGGCAAAATTGTATTTTCACCTGCCCTGTTTTTGGTCTCTATAAATACATCCTTATCTCTGGTTCAGAATACAAGTCTTGCATCCCAAGAACCCTAGAGAGATATTTAGAGAGACTTGAGAGAAAAAGCTTAAAGATCACATCTTTAATTCTCTAAACCCATTCCCACATGCACAAATCATCATCTAGGCATCATCTAGGTTCATCTAGCATATGCCAATGCATGGGTCTTCTTCAACACACATGGTATGATTTGTTGAACACTTTTATCTTACATAATTAGTGTTTCTACTTATCAATTTTATCTCATATTTTACTTATATGTGTTTAGATTAATTTCTACATATAAGATTGAGATTATGTGTTGATTGGGTTATTATTTGTTAGCTAGGCTTTAATGTTCATATGCCATCTAGCTAATTGATCTCATTTGTTGATTGAGATTATTTTTCATAGCTTATTTGATTAGGTCATTATTGCCTAAAAGCTATGCCATGAACATTCTTGTGTGATATATTGATAACTAGGTTGATAGATTGTTTTTTAATCAACTAGTTAATCCTTTGAATGTTTGTGGGTTTTATATGATAGCTTTGTATCTAGGATTGGTTATCCTTTACTTAGCTAAAGTTATATGCCATGACATATAGCTATATGTGATATCTAGGATTGATTATATTGTCATCTTATAATCCTAGGTAAGCATTTAGAGTACCCTAGCTCTTATTGCATTAATTGAATATTCATACATATTCACATAGGGTTGTGCATCTCTTTTGAGAGATTGAAGTCTTGGTCTAGGGTTGCTATTACAAGCCCGCTGGGTAGTAGTGATGGGTTACAGACTGGGATTAGGCTGTAAACATCATTACAAGTAGTGACTTCGAGGATCAAGCAAATTGGACTAGAGCCGCTATAAAAGGCCCGCGTGGTAGATTAGAGGGTGCTCACGCCAAGAGTAGTGTATCAGGGGATATCACTAGGGATTGAACCAAGAGTGGCGATTGGTAGTGTCCATAGCCTGAGGTTATCTAGGGTGAGGGTCCGAGAATCACTTGAGGGTGTAACAGTCTTTTCATATAGTGGATTTCGAGGTTCGAGTGTGGCGCACTTACCAGCCCGTGGTTTTTCCCTGTTGAGGGTTTCCACGTAAACATCAAGTGTCATTTATTAATTCCGCATCTTATTACACTTGTATGTATTGTTGACTTGCTAGGGGTATTTTCGTAAAATTGACATGCATACGAAAATTGGGTAATAATTAGATAAAATCTATTCACCCCCCCCCCCCCCCCCCCCCCCTCTAGCTTTATATATAGAACACACTTTGAGAACTCTCAAGATTCTTGTCACTATATGATTGATTTGTATATCAACCTATTAATCATAATCTTGCTAGAATAATCTATTTTATAATCACTTTGGAATGACAACCTTATTTGATTAAAGAATTCAATAAATAAGATAGATTATTGTAGGAAATACCAACCACAATAATCCAAACCTTGTTGTGAGGTTAATCCATTTGAGATTGGTTCTTTATGATAGTTTAAAAAGCACCCTTAATCCATTTTCAACTTCACTAATCCTCTAGCGTATCTCTTAATTGAATTCACCCACTTCTCTTATTTTAGATTATTGAGATTCTATTTTCCCTATCATTTTTATTACTTTTACTTTATTCATGTTTTGTGGTATTTTAAACCACCCACTATCCACTTATTATGATTTATATTATCGCAATCTTAGATTAGTCAATCAACCTAACCATTACTTCATTTCCCTGTGGAACGAATCCAACTTACCATTATTACATTTCATATCCTAAAAGGGATTCCCAAGTGGTAAAACATTATTTTCCTACAAGATCACACATATATTTATATTGTTTTGATGTGCACAAACGACCTCATCAAGTATTTCACACAGGTTTTGAATTTAAGTATTGCAATCATCAATTCATGCTTTTTCATTTGAGCATGTTATATGAATTTCATGCTTTTTCCTTTGTCATTAGCATGTCAATTAAAAATCATCATGTCATGGAGATAACTATAGGTCATTCATAATCATACTCCCTATGTATATCTCTTAGTCCAAAAATGCATGTTTGTGTTAGGATTATGCTCAATAGCAAGAGTGTAATAGTGTTTTTGACAATCTATTCATATTAATAATGTGATTTCTGGTTTAACAAATCTTATAACATTTATAGTTTAATTATTATAATTGTCAAAAGTAAATAATCATAAGGTCAAAAGACTGTGAGAAAAGAAGAATTGTTCGTACATCTGGATATGTATGAGGTAGACACAATTCTTTAGTTAGTCTTGAATAATGTTCACAACTTAAGGTAAAGGTTGGGCACCTTTATCTTGTTAAAGTTGTAGAATTCTTTTACTAGCATTTGAGTGGGATCAAATGTGTTATGATGAGTCTAAAATCAACGAAGGGTCTTCGAGTAAAAGAATCTAGTGCACTGGGTGCACTGAACTGGATCACAATGAAATACTTTATCTAGAACCATCAATAGATAATAGTCTTTTCATTATCAGGACAATCAGAGAGTCTATCTTAATCCTGAGATAAATGATGGACTTATGGTTGCAAGTGGTATCATTTAAGTTATCAATGAGTACGATTATATAGCATAGTCTATCCTCGATAGTTTGGTGGTATTCATTTGTTAATCGATAGAGGACTTCATTTATAGATATGGACATCGTGGCTCCATTTATTAAATGAGAGTAGAATATCATCATATGGATGTTTTGAAGTATTGGATATTAAATCTTAACGTTAAGTTTTCAATAGTGTCTATTGAAACATGGCTTCTGGACAAGTCAAAATATCCAAGTTCAAAATGTGGTCATATGAGGAAATATGGTAACTTGAAGAGCTATAGGCTGTCTATGAGCTCTTGGCGATTACTGATATTCTTCACGAGGATACACCATCTCTTATAAGATTGTCTAGGGTATGAATGAGAATCATTTACTTATTCAATCTTTATTTAAGAGTGCAATTTTAGTTCTTTAGTGGAATGAACTAAAATTAATAGATTGAACCTAAGTGAATCATTTGTTGATTGTGATTGGGTTATGTCTATTGGAGCTTAAATTTAGATAGGCCCGCCAAGATCCCCAATCCACACGGACTTGCATGGATCACTTGATATATTCTACCGGACCAATTTATGGGTCCATCTAGAATTGTATTTTAAGAATATAATTTGCACATTATTTATTTAATGGGCTGATCAATTATATTAATATATTAATGAAAGGCATGTGGGCTTGTTTCTTTTAGTAAGAATGGGTCTGGTTCACATGTGGGCCTTTTATTAAGGTCCAATGGATTTAATAAAATAGAAAGACAATATATAGATATATTAATATATATGGCACATGGCCGAGATATATATATATATGATATTATATTGTTTTATTTTTATTATTTGATTAAATGGAAATTAATTAATTGATTAATTAATTATTTAATTAAAAATCAAAATCTTTTTCTGACTAGGAAATATGTTTCTTAGTAGTATACTATTATGGTAGTATAAATAAAATAAAAGACTTTATTTGGTAAGTAGATAAATAAGGGATTTATTTATCTAGTCAAATAAGGAAGTCTTTTATATAGTCACAAATACACTAAAGAGTTGGATTAGGGTTTGGAATTCTAAGAAAATCTACCTAGGGTCAGGATTTAAGTCCAAAGACACAAATCCTACATGGTAAAGGATTTTGGCCACAATATATAGATATATATTAAATATATATATGATAATGCATGCAGAATTTTTTTTCGAAATATATATATGCACTTATTCAGGCATGCAAGTTTAGTGCACTTATTTAGGCGTGCAAAACTATGACATAAATATATTATTAAAGGTTGAATTCGGTGCTAGTAGATACATTATGCGATATATATTTATATTGAGTAAAAAGAGAATTTGGCTAACCCTAATGTCTTGGACTTGAGAGTTTTTTCTTTTTCTAGAGAAAAATAGAATCCAACTCTTAGACTAGTGTGATTTTCGGCCAAGAGGAATAGAGAGAAAAGTTTGTTCTTATTTCAATAGTGCACTTGTTACTTTTACATCAAAAGGTTTTGTGCACAATTTCGAATAAGGTTCACGCGAGTTTCGTTCTAAAGATTGTGAATTCAAAAGGGACCGGAACATTCTTTGTTGTCTCTTGGAACTTGTTATGACTAACGAAAAAGAAAAAGTTTTGTTAATCCATCCTCAGGTACACAATTCAAAGAGAAGGGAGACCACGCTCCTAGGTGATACACGTTCGTGATTTGATTGGAAGATCTTGCGGATTACCATCGACGCAATGTGAATCGGATCACGCGACAAAGGTATGATATCTTTAGTATTATATGTTAATTAATTAGAGGGTTAAGGTTCAAATTATGGAAAAATTTTAAACTATACTAAACTCTATTTTAGTCTCGCTTCCGCTGCGTTGACCGTATTTTTCCCTACAGTTTGAACATAAATATGACATAGATTGTAAACAAGCATGGTTCACACTTAATGAATTGAAAGCATATATACATATGTACAACCAAGCTTACTCAAGCAATTAAAAAAGAAGCATAAGATATTTCAAATCTTTGCATGTGACAAGTATGCAAAATAGCTCTTTTTGCTTGAGTTCCCCATATGGGGTCAATAACCAAAACATATCACTCCACAAGACATATCCGAATAGATCTACTAAGAGTTTTAAATCGAGTAGCATCTAAGGGTTTAGTAAATAAGTCCGCAAGTTGATCTTTAGTACCTACATGTTCAAGTACTATGCATTTATTTTCAACAAGCTCTCTAATGAAATGATGGCGGATGTCAATATGCTTAGTCCTAGAATGTTGTACCAGATTCTTGGAAATATTAATTACACTCATATTATCACAAAAGAGGGTTAGAGTACCTTGATTGAATCCGTAGTCGACTAGCATTTGCTTCATCCATAGGAGTTGTGTGCATCAACTCCCCGCGGCTATGTACTCGGCCTCGGCCGTGGACAAGGAAATCGAGTTTTGCTTCTTGCAAAACCAAGACACCAAGTTGTTGCCTAGAAAGAAACAACCGCCCAATGTGCTCTTTCTATCATCGCAATTTCCTGCCCAATCCACATCACTAAAGCCTACAAGACTAGCATTAGTGTCAAAAGAGTACCAAATCCCATAGTTGGATGTCCCATTCACATAGCGAATGATTCTCTTTACGGAAGAGAGATGGAACTTCTTAGGATTCGCTTGGTACCTAGCACACACACCTACACTAAAAGATATATCGGGCCTACTTGCAGTCAAATAAAACAAGCTACCTATCATGCCCCGATATAGAGTTTGTTCCACACTTTTTCCACTTGCATCCTTGCTAAGCTTCAAAGTGGTACTCATAGGTGTATCACAATGTTTGGCATTTTCTAGATCAAACTTCTTCACTAGGTTTTTGGCATATTTGGCGTGGGTAATCAAGATCCCATTATCTAATTGCCTAATTTACAAACCTAGGAAGTAACTTAGCTCACCAACAAGACTCATCTCAAATTCATGAGACATAACATCAACAAATTGTTGGACCTTGGTGTTGTTGGTAGAGCCAAACACTATATCATCAACATAGATTTGAGCTACAAAGAGCTTATCATTGTCTTTTGTAAGGATTCCCGTTTTGTTGATTGGCTTATTTCGTGGTCAAATCACATGTTGGGGTTTTGAATGTAAGGGTAGTCTAAGTGTTTAATGTTGTAGATCAAAGGCCCTTCCATGACCTCAAGATACAAGCACGCCAAAGGTATAATCTCTTGTGCTTGGTTTTCTTTGAAGAGATTTAGTAGCACACACACACTTAGCATTCTTGCTATGATTGCATATTTGCTTATTTTTATGTGCATCTCTTCACATGTCACTTTACACACTAGCACTTTGGTTGATATATCTTGTTGTGTGTATATGTGCCTTATAATTCGTTTCCCGACATTGTTCGGAAACATCCGCGCTTGCACTAATGAGTGCTTGGTTTCGCGCGAAGACCGCCTATGGAGAATGCCCTTGGCTTCTCCTTGGTTTTCACCATTGTTGGTGATCGGCGGTTATGATCGGCGGCCTGGCCGCCGAATGAAACCGCCGTTTCAGTCCAGATTGGTCTGAAGCAATTATGCGGTCCAGATCGGCGGTCACAACCGCCGTTCGAAACCGCCGTTCATAACTGATCGATTTTAATCCCTTAGGTTTGATTCAGCGGTTGGATCGGCGGTCACGAAACCACCGAATGAAACCGCCGTTGATGCTCTGTTCTTCACGAGCTCAATTCGGCGATCGTTATCGGCGGCGAAACCGCCGATCGGTGCGTTTCAGGGGCAAAATTGTCTTTTCACATGCCCAATTCTTGATGTCTATAAATATCTTATTTTCTCATTCTCTGATCAAGTTCTTTGAGACCTTAGAACCCTAAACATTCAAGAGAGATTTTTGAGAAAAAATCAAATCAAGAACTCAACTTTAAACACTCAAATCAAATCCCTTTTGCATCGAATTTCATATTTGATCTTCTATGCCTTCATAGAATTGATCCATGCATGGTTTTGAATCATCACATCTTATTTGGTATGTTCTTCACTAATTTCATATTACTTTAGTGTTTTTCATATTAATACATCTCTTTAATTACTTGTATGCTTTTGATTATATGCTAGATACAAGTTAGAGATTATTTGTGATGAAAATGATTGAGTGTTGATTGTGACAGCTAATTAGGTTTTTGCTTAATCTTGATTAGCTAAGCTATTTGACATGTCATTTAGCAATTGATATCTAGGGTTGATTAAATTGATTATATCATCATCCTAGATAAGGATCTAAGGTTACCTAGCCTTGTTTGTTATTTGAATATTCATATATATATTCACATAGGTTGTTTCTCTTTATTGAGAAGTAAGTCTTGAGGCTAAGAGTGCTTAGGCCTCAAGCAAATTGGAATAGGGTTGCTAATAAAGGCCCGCTGGGTAGAAGTGAGGGGTTACAGACCGGAGTGTTAGACGAGGTCTACATAGGTTGTAAACTTCATTTCAATTAGTGATTTCGAGTTCCGAGTGTGGCGCACTATACAGCCCGTGGTTTTTCCCAGTGGTTGGGTTTCCACGTATACATCAAGTGTTATTTAAATTCCGCACTATATTACACTTGTATGTATTTTTGACTAGTAGGGGCATTTTCGTAAAATTGACTTGCATGCGAAAATTGGGTAATAATAGTTAAAATCTATTCACCCCCCCTCTAGATAACATATTTAGAACACACCGAGTATTCTTTTCAATTGGTATCAGAGCGGGTTCCTAGACATACATAGGTGATCCTAGCTCATTTTGGTGTGTTTTGCATTTGTGTGATTCTTTGATCATTCATACATTTTGCATTCATTTCATCCATTCATTATACACTATGAGTGGAATCGGTGGTATAAATGAGGGTGCTTCGAGCGTAAGGCCACCCCTCCTCACCGGCATAAATTACTCCCAATGGAAAGGGAAGATGGAGGCATATGTGTGTCAAATCCATGATAGGGCATGGATGGCCATTGAAGATGGATATTCGCCTCCTATGATGACTCCCACAGGTGGAGGAGAAGAAGTGCTCAAGCCTAAGGCACAGTGGACACAACCCGAGTTTGAGTTGTCCAAGTGGAATCAAAAGGCGTGGCACGCCCTTATATGTGCAGTGGACGAAAATCAGTACAAACTTATTCAGAACACTAAGATAGCCAATGAGGCATGGGACATCTTAGAGGTTGCACACGAGGGAACCGAAGTAGTGAAGGACTCCAAACTTCAAGTCCTCCAAACTCAATTTGAGACACTTAGGATGGAGGAGAATGAGTGCTTCAACGACTTCGAGATTAGGTTGATGGACATTGTCAACCAAAGTCATCAACTTGGTGACCCTTACTCGGATAGAAGGATCAAGCACAAGATAATGAGATCGCTTCCCGAGAGGTTTGAGTCTAAGGTGACGGCTTTAGAAGAAAACAGTGATTTTAAGGACATGAAGCCGAGCGAGATAATAGGTAGACTTCTCGCCTACGAGTCTAGGAAGGGTCCTAGCTCCACTCATTCAAAGAAGCAAAAAGGGATTGCTTTGAGAGCTTCCAAGGTTGAGAAGGAGGACAAGGATGACTCGGATGAAGACATGGCACTTTTAATGAGAAAATTCAAGAAGTTTGTAAAATTCGAGAAGAATGGTCATGCATCCAAAAGGCAAGAATTGAAGAAAAGGGTTCCTTTCAAGAAGGTTGAGCATAGGCAAGAGAATAGCGAAAGGAAAGGGATCCAATGCTATGAGTGTGGTGGCATAGGTCATATCTCACTAGATTGTGGGAATTTGAAGAATAAGAGAGAAAAAATGATGGCCGCCATTTGGAGTGAAAGTGATGACTCCGGAGAGGGAGATAAGTCATCAAGTGATGATGAGCTTATCAATAACTTCAAGGCATTGGGTGCCACTTGTGAAGAAAATGAAGTTGTTGGTAAGAATTCCGTTGCTAGTGATCCCATAGAAGAGAAAGTCGAAGAAGTAGCTCTAGAGGAGATAGTTGTTGCTTCACATTGGGATATAGCACTTATTGACTCAAGAGATCAAGGTGAAGGTCTTGATGAGGATATTGGATCCATAGGAGAGGAGGAGAGTCTAAAAGATGACACTAGTGGAGATGACTCCTTATCTAACTCTACAAATGGAAATGTAGAGAATATGGATATGCATGACTTTATAGTCAATGTTGAAAGCTCCATGAAGAAGAAAGATAGATTTCTAAGGATTTTAGAGGAAGAAAATCTAGAGCTTACAACATACAATGACCTCCTAAATAAGCAAGTTGAGAAAATGGATCTTAAGGACAACTTTGAAAGTTTTGAAAGCTCTAAGTTAAAGAATGAAAAAGAGATTCAAAGGTTAAAGGAAGAACTACTTAGGCTTTCAACACAAGTTGATCACTTGAATGATGAAGTGATAAGATCCATGGTGGAAGAAGACAAGCTAAAAGATGAGCTAGCTTTGTCTAAGAGGAATGAAGAGGGTTTGAAGAGAGAGCTTGTTGAAGCCAAAGAGTCATTGACTAGAATGACCATAAGCACCAAGAAGCTTGACAACATACTTGGTGTAGGAAAAAGCCCTTGTGACAAAAGAGGTCTTGGATTCGAAGTGAGCAAGGATTGCTCTATTCCTAAGAAGACCGTCTTTGTGAAGAGTTTGGGTAAGATAGAAGCGTCACCGGTGCAAACACCTAGGAAGAAGTTGGAACTAAGACAATGTTCGAAAAATGCACAAGTGAAGGTGGTGAAAGCAAGACAACCCCAAGCTCAACGGATTAGAGCCTCTCGAGTCAACTCTCCTCAACAAATGACTCACTATGAAAAGAGGCAAAACATGCTACCTCATCCAAGGAGGCAACCCATTCCGGTTCAACCAAATAGAAGACATGAACCGGCTCAACACCAAAGGAGACACCAAATGCATTATAAGTCTCCAATGACTTCACACAGATATGGTATGAATTCTTACTTTGTACCAACTTGTCATTATTGTGGTGTTTATGGGCATATTAGGCCTAAGTGCTTTAAGTACATTAAGCATTGTAGGATTATTAGCATGATAGAGAAAAAGAGGCTAAGAAAAGCCCACTTGCATGAGCCTAGAAAATCCTTTGTCAATAATCCTAGGTTAGTGAATGACATGCAACCTTTGTCCACTAGGAAGAAAAATGTCATATCTATGTGGATAAGGAAAAATGAACCCGCTTGCTACGAGACTAACAAGTCTCAAATAGGTTCAACTAAGTCCAATAGACTTGGTAGGTCCATAGGACCTCATGCCCTTCATCAATGAAGGATGATATTAACCCCATATGGGGAACTCAAGCAAAGAGAGCTATTTTTGCATTCTTGTCACTTGCAAAAAAATTTGAAAAATCTTATGCTTCTTGGTTGATTGCTTGAGTAAGCTTGGTTGCACATATGTATATATGTTTTCAATTCAATAAGTGTGAACCGTGCTTGTTTACAATCCATGTCATATTTATGTTCAAACATGCATTTTTGGACTAGGAGATGTATGTAGGAAGTATGATTTGAATGACCTATGATTATCTCCATGACATGATGATTCTTTTATAACATGCTAATGTCTTATGAAAAGCATGAAATTCATGTACATGCTCAAATGAAAAAGCATGAATTGATAATTGTGTTCTTAAATGCAAAAACTTGTGTGAAAAAAGGCTTATGAGACTCAAATGAAAAAGGATCTAGTATCCATTCAAGGATTTTACAATCCAAATGTCTCTCTTTCTTTATTGGTTGAACATGTCTACTATCATACGGGTTTCATTCCCGGAAAAATCAAATAGGGTGCAAAGTTGCTCATGACATGTTTAGCTTATAAAGTTGGATATAGTTGTTCTTAAATTGAAATCAATGAAATTTCTATATCCTTGCTTCTCTCATGACAATGGTGAAATTGGTTTAAATTCCTATTAGAAACCTTTGTCATTTGCTTTGCCAAATACCATGGTATTTTGGACTTGAATGCTATATGTCTTGTATGCAAAGCATTTTGTTTCACACATTTTATCTAATAAATCTCCTCGTTTCTCTCCGATTAATTGAGATTGCATAAAGTGACTTATATTGATTATGCATATACTAGAATGCTACTATCTCTCTTTGCCTTAAGTGACCCGGTTGGGGACTACTCCTTTGCCTATATCATGACAAAAAGGGGGAGTAGAATGTGGTAAGGGGAGGTGCAAATTGTTGTAGCAATTGGTGCACATTGGGGAGAATATATATTGAGGGGGAGTAACCCTTTGAGGGGGACCATTGCATACATAAAACAACATGATGTTGTGCTTAATTTTTTAAATATGCAAATGCTTGTTTTAATCTCACTTGATTCATCTCACCTTTTCTTGTTTTGGAAAGTTTAGAAACCTTGTTTCAGGGAATGATTGTTCTACAAGAGATTGAAGGCTTCAAGTTTTATTTTTTATATATCTCTTTGTATTGTAGAAAATCTTCATTGACCCATAGGTTTATTTTGTTGTGAGGAATCAATGTGAGTGGTGGTTTTGTCACGAAATAGCCAAAGGGGGAGATTGTAAGGATTCCCGTTTTGTTGATTGGCTTATTTCGTGGTCAAACCACATGTTGGGGTTTTGAATGTAAGGGTAGTCTAAGTGTTTAATGTTGTAGATCAAAGGCCCTTCCATGACCTCAAGATACAAGCACGCCAAAGGTATAATCTCTTGTGCTTGGTTTTCTTTGAAGAGATTTAGTAGCACACACACACTTAGCATTCTTGCTATGATTGCATATTTGCTTATTTTTATGTGCATCTCTTCACATGTCACTTTACACACTAGCACTTTGGTTGATATATCTTGTTGTGTGTATATGTGCCTTATAATTCGTTTCCCGACATTGTTCGGAAACGTCCGCGCTTGCACTAATGAGTGCTTGGTTTTGCGCGAAGACCGCCTATGGAGAATGCCCTTGGCTTCTCCTTGGTTTTCACCATTGTTGGTGATCGGCGGTTATGATCGGTGGCCTGGCCGCCGAATGAAACCGCCGTTTCAGTCCAGATTGGTCTGAAGCAATTATGCGGTCCAGATCGGCGGTCACGACCGCCGTTCGAAACCGCCGTTCATACCTGATCGATTTTAATCCCTAGGGTTTGATTCAGCGGTTGGATCGGCGGTCACGAAACCGCCGAATGAAACCGCCGTTGATGCTCTGTTCTTCACGAGCTCAATTCGGCGGTCGTTATCTGCGGCCTGGCCGCCGATCGAAACCGCCGATCGGTGCGTTTCAGGGGCAAAATTATCTTTTCACATGCCCAATTCTTGATGTCTATAAATATCTTATTTTCTCATTCTCTGATCAAGTTCTTTGAGACCTTAGAACCCTAAACATTCAAGAGAGATTTTTGAGAAAAAATCAAATCAAGAACTCAACTTTAAACACTCAAATCAAATCCCTTTTGCATCGAATTTCATATTTGATCTTCTATGCCTTCATAGAATTGATCCATGCATGGTTTTGAATCATCACATCTTATTTGGTATGTTCTTCACTAATTTCATATTACTTTAGTGTTTTTCATATTAATACATCTCTTTAATTACTTGTATGCTTTTGATTATATGCTAGATACAAGTTAGAGATTATTTGTGATGAAAATGATTGAGTGTTGATTGTGACAGCTAATTAGGTTTTTGCTTAATCTTGATTAGCTAAGCTATTTGACATGTCATTTAGCAATTGATATCTAGGGTTGATTAAATTAATTATATCATCATCCTAGATAAGGATCTAAGGTTACCTAGCCTTGTTTGTTATTTGAATATTCATATATATATTCACATAGGTTGTTTCTCTTCATTGAGAAGTAAGTCTTGAGGCTAAGAGTGCTTAGGCCTCAAGCAAATTGGAATGGGGTTGCTAATAAAGGCCCGCTGGGTAGAAGTGAGGGGTTACAGACCGGAGTGTTAGACGAGGTCTACATAGGTTGTAAACTTCATTTCAATTAGTGATTTCGAGTTCCGAGTGTGGCGCACTATACAGCCCGTGGTTTTTCCCAGTGGTTGGGTTTCCACGTATACATCAAGTGTTATTTAAATTCCGCACTATATTACACTTGTATGTATTTTTGACTAGTAGGGGCATTTTCGTAAAATTGACTTGCATACGAAAATTGGGTAATAATAGTTAAAATCTATTCACCCCCCCCCCCTCTAGATAACATATTTAGAACACACCGAGTATTCTTTTCATCTTTCTTGATGAATAGAGTCTTGTCAACACTACCCCTTGTGTAGTTATTGTCAACAAGAAATTGAGTGAGGCGCTCATACCAAGCCCTCGGTGCTTGCTTCAACCCATATAGAGCCTTCTTGAGGCGATAGACATGGTTGGGGTGGTGAGCATCCACAAACCCCTTGGGTTGTTCAACAAACATTTCCTCTTGCAAGAAGCCATTGAGGAAGGCACTCTTGACGTCCATTTGGTGCAATTTGAACTTGTGCACACAAGAAAAGGACAAGAGAAGCCTAATGGACTCTAAACGGGCAACGAGAGCAAATGTCTCCTCAGAGTCGATACCCTCAATTTGAGAGTACCCTTGTGCTACAAGTCTAGCCTTATTCCGCACTATGTTGCCATCCTCATCGGATTTGTTTCTATAAATCCACTTAGTGCCTATAACATGTGTACTTTTAGGCCTAGGAACTAGAGTCCAAACCTCATTCCTTTCGAATTGGCTTAGCTCTTCTTGCATGGCAAGACCCAAAAATTCATCATTCAAGGCTTCATCAACCTTTTTGGGTTCAATTTGAGAGGTGTAGCATGTAAAGCTAATGAGATTAGCAATTTGACGTCTAGTCCTTACACCCTCATTCACATCTCCAATAACATCCTCTTTGTTACGGAGTCTTCTAACCCATGGAGCGGGTTCATTAGAGTCCACGAGAGGAACTCTATTAAGAGGTTGAGTGGCCTCTTCATCAAGGTTGGACGTCCCAACATTAGGAGTCTCCACAACCTTCTCCAATGGAGAATCATCATCTAAAGCAACCTCCTCCTCATGGTTATTAGACTTGAGCCTAGTATCATCAATGACAACATTTGATGATTCCATGACGGTTCGAGTCTTCAAGTTGAAAACTCTATAGGCTCTACTATTCAAGGCATAGCCAATAAAGATACCCTCATCACTCTTAGCATCAAGTTTGCCAAGTTGATCACGGTTATTTAGTATGTAGCATTTGCTTCCAAAAGTGTGGAAGTAGCTAACATTTGGCTTTCTACCTCTCCATAACTCATAGGAGGTTTGCCTAGTACCGGGCCTTAGGAAAACTCTATTTCCTATATAGTAAGCCGTATTGACAGCTTCGGCCCATAGGATCCTAGGGACATTGTTGCTAAGTAACATCACACGGGCCATCTCTTATAAGACCCTATTCTTCCTCTCAACAACTCCATTTTGTTGAGGTGTCCTAGAAGCCAAAAACTCATGGGAGATGCCTACACTATCACAATAGGTTTCAAAAGAAGCATTCTCAAATTCTCTCCCATGGTCACTTCTAATCCGTTTTATGCTTTTAATGTTTGAGTTCATCTCATTTTGAATTTTATTACAAAGCATTTTAAACTTATCAAAAGTTTCAGATTTTTCTCTAAGAAAATATGTCCATGTGAACCTAGAGAAATCATCTACACAAACAAAAATGTATCTCTTTCCACCTAAACTCTCGGTCGGCATAGGACCCATAAGATCCATGTGGAGAAGCTCTAGGGGCTCCTTGGTGGAGAGATACTTGCCCTTTTTATGCATGGCTTTGATTTGTTTCCCTTGTTGGCAAGGTCCACAAACACCATTGGCTTTCTTCCCAAGCTTGGGAAGGCCACGCACACAATTGAACTTGCCTAGGATTCGTAAATCCCGAAAGTTCATGTGGCCAAGTCTTTCATGCCACAACTCAATTTGCTCATCCAAGGACGCATTGTTTAAGACTATTCTAGCTTTAAGACAATATCAATTGTTGCTAGATCTCATACCTTTCAACAAGGTTTGTCCATTGGGCAATAGGATAGAGTAATCATTTTTACAAAATAAGACGGAAAGTCCTTCATCACTTAGATCTGAAATGCTTATCAAATTGGCTTTTAGGCCATCAACAAATAAAGCATTGGACAAGGAAGGTAATCCGAGAATGGAAATAGTTCCTTTCCCTCTTACACTTTTCTTGGATCCATTACCAAAGGTGACACTTCCTCCTTCCTCCATGACAAGAGTCTCGAAGAAACTCTTGTTTCCCGTCATATGCCTAGAGCACCCACTATCTAAATACCAAAAATTAGAAGAATTTGCCTTCAAGACAATTTGTGCAACATGGCAAGCATTTTCATTCTTTCTAATCCACCTAGGTGATACATTTTCTTTCCTAGTGGTCTTTGGTACATGGGCTCTAGAAATCCTAGGATCATACAAATTAATTTTCTCATTCCTACGAACATGCATCATGGCTCTATTCTTTTTCTTCTCAATCATGCTTCTAGTTTTACATATTTTAATATAACGAAAGCATCTTGGTCTAATATGACCATCAAGACCACAAAAATGACATGTAGGAATAAAGTAAGGAATCATACCATGTCCTTGTGTATACATAGGAGCTTTCCCATGTCTTTGTGGTTGAGTGGGTTCAATCCATCTTCGTTGTTGAACCGGTCTAGCTTGCTTCCTTGGATAAGTTTGCATGATAGGTCTCTTTGCTTGACGAGCCAAATGTTGAGGAATGTTGGCTTAGGGTTGTCTTTTTTGAGCCACCTTCACTTGTGCACTTTGTGAACATTGTCCTAGATCAATCTTCTTCCTAGGAATTTACACCGGTGAAGCTACTTGTTTGCCTAAGCTCTTGACAAACACGGTCTTGTTAGAGGTTGAGATCTCCTTACCATCTTTATACCCAAGACCCCTCTTGTCTCATGGACTCTTTCCAACACCAAGCATGTGGTCAAGCTTCTTGGTGCGAGAAGCCATCCTAGATAATGACTTTATAGCTTCATCAAGCTCCCTCTTCAAACCTTCTTCATTCCTCTTAGATAAGACTAACTCATCACTTAGCTTATCTTCATTCTTTGTGGATCTCACTACTTCTTCACTTAATTGGTCAACTTGTGATGAGAGCTCTAGGTTTTCTTCCTTTAATCTCCTAATTTTCCTCATGTTCTTTAACTTTGAACTCTCAAATTTCTCCATGTAGTCTTTGAGATCCATCCTATCCATATTACCATTTGTGGATTGTGATTAAGAGCAATCATCACTTGAGTCAATTTCCACTTGACTCTCATTCTCTTCTTCACTAGCACTTTTGCTCTTGTGATAAGAGGTAAAGGCTATGAAGTTAGCCATGAGTTCTTCATCATCCGAAGACTCATCTCCTTCATTTGAGTCATCACTTCCACTCCATGTGGCGGCCATCACTTTCCCTTTCTTCTTGATAAGGTGATTAGCACAATCGGGGGCAAAGTGTCATATTCCACCACACTCAAAGCATCGGACCCCTTTCCTTTTGGTCTTCTTTTGCCTAGGCTTAAACTTCTTGAACAGAATCTTTTTCTTAAAGTCTTGGCCCTTGGATCCGAAACCCTTCTTCTTGGACTTGTAAAATTTCTTGAACCTTCTTATCAACAAGGCCATTTCTTCGTCCGAGTCATCATTCTCCTCCTTCTCAACTTTGGAGGCTTTCAAAGCAATTCCCTTTTGCTTTTTATAAGGTGTGGAGGTAGGACCCTTCCTAGACTCATAAGCTAAAAGCCTCCCAATCACCTCACTCAGTTTCATATCCTTGTATGTGCTATTCTCCTCTAAAGCCGTCACCTTGAACTCAAACCTCTCGGGAAGCGATCTCATAATCTTTTGCTTGATCCTTCTATCCGAGTACGGGTCACCAAGTTGATGACTTTAGTTAACTATGTCCATCAACTTGATCTCGAAATCGTTGAAGCACTCATTCTCCTCCATCTTAAGCATCTCGAATTGAGTTTGGAGGACTTGAAGCTTGGAGTCTTTCACCACTTCGGTTCCTTCATGTGCAATCTCTAGGATGTCCCATGCCTCCTTAGCCATCCTAGTATTTTGAATCATTTTATATTGATTTTCGTCTATTGCACATAGGATGGCATGCATAGCCTTCCTATTCCATTTTGATGCCTCAAACTCTTGCGCGTTCCATTATGCCTTAGGCTTGAGCACATCCTCTCCTCTACCCGTAGGAGTCATCATGGGTGATGTGTAGCCATCTTCAACCGCTATCCAAGCCCGGTCATGGATTTGACATATGTACGACTCCATCTTGCCTTTCCAAGAGGCATAATTCAACCCGGTAAGAAGTGGAGGCCTTGTGTTAGAAGCACCCTCGTTACCACCACCATTTCCACCGGTTCCACTCATAGTGTTTATGAATGAATGAAATGAATGCAAATGTATGAATGATCAAAAATCACACAAAATGCAAAACACACCAAAATGAGCAAAGGATCACCTAAGTATATCTAGGAACCCGCTCTAATACCAATTGAAACAAATACTCAGTGTGTCTAATATTAATCTAGAGGGGGGGGCGTGAATAGATTTTAATCGATTTTACCAAATTTTTATGTATGGTCAAAATTACGAAAATGCCCCTATCTAGTCAAAATAAAATAGCAAGTGTAATATGTGCGGAATATTAAATAACACTTGAAATTTATGTGGAAACCCTCACGGGAAAAACCACGGGCTAATAAGTGAGCCACACTCGAACCTCGAATCCACTAAATGTGTATAAACGGTTACAACCTAATCCCGGTATATAATCACACACCTACCTAATCCCGGCATAAGTGAACCTAGTCCAATTGCTTGTGATTTACGCAACCTAATCCCGGAAGCTACACAAGTCTTACTTCTCAATCAAGAGATAAAGAGCCTATGTGAATATATGAAATATCCAAAATGTAATAATGAGCTAGGTAACCCTATATGCTTTCTAGGATGATGATTTTACAATAAATTCAATCTTAGATATTAAAAGCTAGATGACATGTCAAAAAGCTTAGCTAACCATAGATTATGAAAACCTAGATAGCTATCACAATACAACTCTCAAACATTCAAAACACTAATCTCAAACTTGTATCTAAGATATATATGAACAACATACAAGTAATAAAAGAGATTGCTTGCCAAGAAAGACACAAAATATGTAAGATATAAGTGAAAAACTTACCAAGCAAAGTGTGATGAAAAATCCATGCAAAATGATATCTAGATGATCAAGGATGATGCTAGATGATGATTGATGATCATGGAATGATGTTTGAGTAATGAAATGTGAGTTCTTGGTATTTTTCTTGCTTTTGAAAAATATCCTAAGTATGGAATCTGAATATGAACTCTCATAAGTGACCTAAAGTCATAGAGGCATATATATAGAGGGTCAAAGTCAAAGTGATGCGTTTTAATAAGTTCCCATGTTTTTTGCCTTGGGCGCTGTACAGGTCGCTGTACGTAGAGCGACTTGTACAGCGCCTACCTGGGAAAAATGAAGAACTTTCTTCATTGGCGTTGTTCGAACAGCACTTTTGTACAGCGTCTGAACAGCGCCACAACTCCGTTATCTCGGGAAAACAAAGAGTCATTGTACGTACAGCGACCGATTTAAATCGATCAGGTTTGTACAACTCCTATCCCATTTCCATCAGGTCTTAGATGGGCGTTGTTCGTGTAGCGCTTCTGTAGAGCGCTTTCGACAGCGCCCTTTGCAAAAATGCAATCCTAAGCCTATGCATGACATGGCATTTGAGCAAACAAGATGCAATCAAAAAAACATGCAAGAAGAGAGATTAATGAACATTAATGCACACAATATAGACACACAACAAACAAGAATTAAACGTATGCATGAATTGTGAGTGTGTGCAACTATCTCTTCAATTGCAAGTAAGCACTAAGAAATTACCTTTGGTGCTTATCAATGATGAGGTCTTCGAAGGGCATTGGACTTGAACACCAATACCTAAGCTACCCTTACAATGAACCCCAATTGTGGTTTGTCCACGAAATAAGCCAATCAAATAAATGAGACCTTACAGATATGCTATAATAATATATATATTATATTATATATATTATTAGATATATAATAATATTTAATATATTATATATGGTCCCACCATGTCCTGTCCCATCTCTGTGCCAAACGCACCATTAGGTCTACCATTAAATATATACTTAATCCAATGATAAATTAACGGAAATAATGGAATCCAGTAAATCACCTGGCAATGGGTCGTGTTATTGTGAATTCGTGTCGTTTCGTGTTTGGGTCGTGTTAAAATTGCTCCACCCAAACCCGACCCGTTAGCTTAATGGTTTGAAATATATAAACCCGAAACCGTTTGTTAAATTAATGGGTAACCCGACCTGGCCCGTTACAAAATATTATATTTGAGATTTATTAAAGAGTTGAAAATAAATAGCATTGAAGCATGATCAAACTCATGCAATCAAGTTCACTAGTTACTTTTAGAGTTTTAGGGTTAGGGTTAGGGTTATAACATTGTGAAATAATTTATTTATAGTTTTAGAGTTTTTAATTTAGAATATTTTCCTCTTTCAGAAAAAGAAAAAAATTAGAAATGTTTTAAAAATTAATTAGTAAAATATATTCTAACCATAATTATAAAGATTTTTTTTTATATAAATTCCATAATGTGACAATACAAAGATTTTTTTAATAAATTTCATAAACACATTAATAAAAAAATCTTGATATTAATGGGTTATTGAATTAACGGTTTTTTTAAGGGTGAACCCAAAACTGACCCATTATATTTCATGTCTTAATGGGTTGACCCATTAACAACCCGATCCGACAAACCTGACCCACCAACCGTTATTTTCGAATGGGTTTGGGTCGTGTTAATGGGTCGTGTAAAAGTTTGCCAGGTCTAAGTAAATGTGTCATTGTATTAGTATAATTGAAATGAATAAAACTAATATAATTGTAAGGTGACATTGTAGAGAGTGCTATAATTATCAATTTATTTTCGATGACATCAATCGAGATTTCAAATTTCTTAAGTTTAGGGTTTTGCAATATCGCATGCTATATGAAAATAATTTTTACACGAATAAACTATTACATAAATATGGGTGGGTGATCGAACCAAATATGGTACGATTTTGTAGCCTTATTTCATATTCTTTATGCTTGATTCTCGGGTAATTCCCCGTGCTTTAATGTTGTTAATTAGGTATTTTCAGGTATTTACAAAGTTCAAGGGCATTGTAGTAAATTGGAGAAACTGGGGGCAAAAGCGTAAAACATAAGGAGAAGTTTGAAGTTTTCGTAATATTGGAAGAGTACAGGGGAGCTTTCTGTAATTTTCCAAGTGAAACAGGCAAAGGGCCACGTCACCTTAGTGAAACGGGGCGTTTTAAGCATGGGCTCAAATCAGGCGTGGCCCAAAGCCAGGCCCAAACACTGGCCTACCTACCTCTAAACGCACCCCAGCCAACTTCGAATTGCACCCAAATAAGCAAGTCTAGACACGCCTATACACACCCCACCCAACTTCTAAACGCACCCCATAATTGCCAAAGAAGAGCTAGGCTGAAGGCACCCCATTACCCTACTGAGTGCACTCCATCTTCACTATAGATCATCTTCTTCCTCACGAAGCTGTCGCCATTGAAGACCTAAACCCTAAATGCAGCCGCCACCATCGGAAGTCAACCTAAACCAACCTACTATCGACCGGTTTTCGGCCTAAGATGACGACGGAATCAACGGCAACCTAGTCGGCCACTTATCGGCTCCTCCAACAGCCGAAATCAAAGCCACGATCTCCTTCAAATCTCACCAGTGTCGCTCCCCTTTGGTCACCATGAGTTCTCTTTTTGTCGCCACTTAGTCGTTTGACGTAGCCATGGTGACAGGAACTCATTTAGGCACCTGATTGCTTCGCCCCAGTGTCGCCTAATACATCGCCATGAACGCAAAGAGCGACCTCTCCTCTGTGCTCATTTGATTGGGTGTGAAAATTACACAATGCCCTAGAGGGGCCAAAATGGTAATAGTGCAAACTTAAGGGGTCTTTTGGTAATTATCCATTCGTGACCTATTTTGGAAATACTATAAATTCATCCTATTTTCTCCTTTGAAAAGACTCTTGACACAACTTGTGAAGTAAGAAATTCCTTCTTCCACCATTCCTAATCCACCCATTTCTCCTCTCCAATCTCATCAACAAACAACTAGACTACCTCACCTAAATCCTTCCTGTCTTCCCATCTTCTCCACCCATTTCCTTTGTCACTCTCCATATGACTCCACCTATCTAGACACATCCTCTTCTCCCACTCTTTGCACTAGGAGCTTCAAAGGAAAGAAAGGATTGAGCATTAAAGAAGGTGACCTACGGGTGATTTCCTTATGTATTACTTTCTTTTTATTTGATTGTAACCATGTGTAATTAAATCCCTAATATCTATCATTAATTGTTAGGAACATTCTCTTATCTAGTATTGTTGATGTTGGACTTCTATCTATTCAATTTCTCTTTATATTATTGTTATTTACTTTTCTAGTTATTATATTATCTATTATATCTTAACTTATTAAAATCCCCAAAATATGATTTATGTTTTATGCACCTAGATTAGACTAACCTAGATTATATCACAAATTGATTAATCTAACCTAATCCCTGTGGAACGAATCCTTACTTACCGTTTTACTAATCTTTACATCGTAAAAGGATTTTCTAGTGGTAAAAACATGTTTTTCTAAAGATCACATTTGTACACAAATATTGTATTTTGTTGAGTACCAAAACGACCTCATCAAAATTGGCGCCGCTGCCGGGGATTGGTGTTTAGAGTAGTTGATTTGTGTAACTTTCCTTGTCGTTAGATTTTTTTTTTTTTTTTAAGTAGTGTGTCATTTTTGTTAATTTTAGATTTTCTAGTGTCATTTTCTTTTGTGTCTTGTGTATTTTGTCGTTTTTCTTTTTGTTGTCTTTTCAGGAGCAATGGATCCTTTCACTATGCAGTTGGAGGAATTTAATAGGCAAATGGAGTTGTTCGCTTCAAGGACTTTGGGAATAGGACAAGCGGAGGCTATAGCTTGCACATTTTATGGAATGTATGGGCACGAGATATGGGGTTGCCATTCAAGAGAAGAGTTTTCTAATGATGGAGGACAAGCCCAAGCTTCAAATTACAATCCTTGGCCTATGCATGAACCATGTGGAGATTTCTACAATCCGGGGTCAAGCTATGAACGGTGCGCCGATTCGTACAAGCCCGATTGGAGGGGAGCTCAAGCTAATGCCTATGAGCGATCTCAAGAGGAGACTTTGAATGATTTTATTCAAAGTGCTCAAGCCTTCCAACAAAGACCTCAAGCCAACGTACAAGCTAACGAATAAGGATGGCAACATCAAGATCAAATGTGGCAACAACAAGAAGAGAGGATGGAAGCCTCAATTAGAAGAATGGAAGGGCACTTTGAGATCATCACCGAAGCTATACAAAGTCAGGTGCATGAAGAGTACTTGAGCCATTTGAAGAAGGAAAATGCCTCCACCATCCTTTCAAATGGTGAAAATGTAAAAAACGAAGTTGGCCATGAACTTTCTAATGATTTACCTAGTGTTTCAGGAGAGGAAATAGAAAAGGAGGAGATGGAAGAACAAATGAAGGAAGCAGATGATGTCTCTCTTGAGGCACCGCCTCATGTCCCTCCCATTGCTCATCCATGCCGCCTACACAAAAGCAATTGGCATAGGTTGTTTTCTAAACCTTCTAAACCACTTTTTCAAGTGCACATTTACTTGCCTTTGCTTGTTGTGATTAGGAACACACCGATGCGAACCAAATATTTCCAAGAACTAATCTCGCGTCGGCGTATTTTCGAAGCCTTAGAATTCAGTTGACCGATCCAAGTAGCCCGTCTAGCTAAAGACGTAAAATCAAGCGCTTGGTGGGAGACACCCCACCTAGGTATAATTTTCTTTATTTGTTCATTTTATTTTGCTTTTTAGTTTTCTTATTTAGAATAAGAGTGTGAGATGGATTTTGGTAGTGGATTTAGGATGTATGTGCTTTATTGATTAATTTTTGGATGATAGGAATGTTGAGAATATGCCATTCGTAATTGAGCATCTTTTTAGATGATTTTGTGCATATTAGGATGAGAGGGCACTTTGCCAAAATCTTGAAAATACATTGATTATTTGAGGACATATATGCATCATTTTGCTTTAGATTTGTGGGGTTGCGCCTTTTGACAAATTTTGCCTCCCATGAACATTGAGGACAATGTCCAATTTAGATTTAGGGGTACATTTGCGCAACACCACTTTGCTTACCTTGCTTGGTTTTTTAAAAGTTGAGCCGAATTTTTCAAATCTTTGCGATAATGCCATATTTGAGCATACTTTGCTTATTGAGATTGTGCTTTACATGAGTAGTGAGGAATTGTGCATCTTTGCCATTGTTTAGTTTAGATTAATGTCATGCCACTTAGGACGTCATTGAACAAAGTGCGTAATCTTTTTCTCATAATGTTAGGGTGAATTATCAATTTCGCTTTAAGGCTAGGAATTAATAGTGGAGATTCCCGTGAGGATCACAAACACGGCCTTTAAACAGCGTATTTTGAGTTGTCAAATATTCACTCTCAAACACTCATTCAAGCATGTATGAGTCTCATTTGCGCTTAAATATTGCTTGCCATAGAATATTATAGACTGCTTGTGGATGCTTTATTTTGCTTTGTGGACAAACCTTTATAAAGGACTTTAGGCAATGCATGTGAAGAAAACCATAAATTGGCCTAAATACTTCCATACCCTCTAAATGTGTGTGCTCCTAAGCCCTTTCAAAGCCAAATACATCTTAAAGCTTTTCATTTTGTGAACCACATCTAAATTAACCATATAGCCTACATAGTTGACTTACCTCAACCAAATGATTTTGCTAAAGGCTTAGGTTATGAATGTAAGCTCTTTTATGAGAAAATGTTGATGCATGTACCTAGGCATGTAATTTTGTGTAAAGAGTATTTAAATGAAAGAGTGGATAAAAAGCAATGATAAAAAGAAAAGAAAAAGAAAGGCAAAAGCAAAGAAAAAAGAAAAAAAAAAAGAAAAAAGTTTGAAAGAAAAAAATGTATGCAAAAGAAAAGAAAGGGCAAAGCCAAATTAAATAAAAAGAGAACCATGAATTAGGCACAATTGGCCTAGATAGAGGGTTAATATTGCATAAGATGCTCAAGAAAAGTTGAGTAGAGAATATGCATTTGAAATGATATTGTAAGCAATGGGCGCCAAAGGCGTAATACGAATGTGTGAAGCAAGTGGAACTTGAAATTAGAATGTATGCCTCAAGTATAAATCATTAGGTTCCTTGTTATCTATTGCCCCATTATTTGAATCACCATTCACCTAAGGCCCCGTTACAACCATAGAAAGACCTTTACGATCTTTAGGGATGTCCACTTTGTGAGATTTGGCTGATACATGTTCTTTCTAATTCATGGCTTGCATTTCCATTCATGAGATTTACTTATCAGAAATTGCGTTTTAAATGTTATCATATGCAATCAATTAGATATTCATGACATGAATTCATATTGCATATGTATTTTGGGCGAAGCTTAGGGATCTGAGAGAAGAAAAGAGAGAATCTAGTGAGGATTAGATCGAGGCGAATTACATTCTAAACCGAATCGCACCTTTGCTTTGAAGCTTTGGCATTTTGAATGTAAGGTCGCATTACGTACAATCATATCTAGAGTGGCATGCTGTTAATCTTTACTTGACATTTTCTTACATGTATAAGTCCTCACTAGTGCATCATTGTGTTAATCTCTTCATTTTGGTTTCGCATGTTAATCATTGGATAGTAAAACCTTGCTCGGATGAGTTATAGCTTTATTGAAAATCTTTGAAATAGCTTGATGCATGTCATTAGGGGTTGATTGATTATTGTTTTGCTCGAGGATGAGCAAAAGATAGGTTTGGGGGTATTTGATCGGACTAAATATGGTACGATTTTGTACCCTTATTTCATATTCTTTATGCTTGATTCTTGGGTATTTCCCCGTATTTTAATGTTGTTAATTAGGTATTTTCAGGTATTTACAAAGTTCGAGGGCATTGTAGTAAATTGGAGAAACTAGGGGCAAAAGCGTAAAACATAAGGAGAAGTTTGAAGTTTTCGTAATATTGGAAGAGAGCAGGCAGCTTTCTGTAATTTTCCCAGTGAAACAGGCAAAGGGCCACGTCACCTTAGTGAAATGGGGCGTTTTAAGCATGGGCTCAAATCAGGCGTGGCCCAACGACAAGCCCAAACACTGGCCTACCACCCTCTAAATGCACCCCAGCCAACTTCGTATTGCACCCAAAGAAGCAAGGCTAGACACGCCTATACACACCCCACCCAGCTTCTGAACGCACCCCATATTTGCCAAAGAAGAGCTAGGCTGAAGGCACCCCATTACCCTTCTGAGTGCACCCCATTACCCTGCTGAGTGCACCCCATCTTCACTATAGATCATCTTCTTCCTCACGAAGCTGTCGCCATTGAAGACCTAAACCCTAAGTGCAGCCGCCCCCGTCGGAAGTCAACCTAAACCAACCTACTGTCGACCGATTTTTGGCCTAAGATGACGACGGACTCAACGGCAACCTAGTCGGCCACTTATCGGCTCCTCCAACAGCTGGAATCAAAGCCACGATCTCCTTCAAATCTCACCGGTGTCGCTCCCCTTTGGTCGCCATGAGTTCTCTTTTTGTCGCCACTTAGTCGTTTGACGTCGCCATGGCGACAGGAACTCATTTAGGCACCTGATTGCTTCGCCCCAGTGTCGCCTAATACATCGCCATGAACGCAAAGAGCGACCTCTCCTCTGTGCTCATTTGATTGGGTGTGAAAATTACACAATGCACCCCTAGAGGGGCCAAAATGGCAATAGTGCAAACTTAAGGGGTCTTTTGGTAATTATCCATTCGTGACCTATTTTGGAAATACTATAAATTCATCCTATTTTCTCCTTTGAACAGACTCTTGACACAGCTTGTGAAGTAAGAAATTCCTTCTTCCACCATTCATAATCCACCCATTTCTCCTCTCCAATCTCATCAACAAACAACTAGACTACCTCACCTAAATCCTTCCTCTCTTCCCATCTTCTCCACCCATTTCCTTTGTCACTCTCCATATGACTCCACCTATCTAGACACTTCCTCTTCTCCCACTCTTTGCACTAGGAGCTTCAAAGGAAAGAAAGGATTGAGCATTAAAGAAGGTGACCTACGGGTGATTTCCTTATGTATTACTTTCTTTTTATTTGATTGTAACCATGTGTAATTAAATCCCTAATATCTATCATTAATTGTTAAGAACATTCTCTTATCTATTATTGTTGATGTTGGACTTCTATCTATTCAATTTCTCTTTATATTATTGTTATTTACTTTTCTAGTTATTATATTATCTATTATATCTTAACTTATTAAAATCCCCAAAATATGATTTATGTTTTATGCACCTAGATTAGACTAACCTAGATTATATCACAAATTGATTAATCTAACCTAATCCCTGTGGAACGAATCCATACTTACCGTTTTACTAATCTTTACATCCTAAAAGGATTTTCTAGTGGTAAAAACATGTTTTTTCTAAAGATCACATTTGTATACAAATATTGTATTTTGTTGAATACCAAAACGACCTCATCAGTGGGTGAGGACACCAACCCTTAACCTCGTGGTGCAAGTGTAAGGGGTTTTATAGTTAGACCAACCTCAAGCTATGTTTTAATTAGTATTCGTATTAGGATTATATTTATGTACTGAAATTGTTATGAGGTTCTTTAATAGGAAAAAAATAACAAAATATCGGTAACATAATTAATCAAAATAACCATTTGATGGGGACATCTTGGATTCTTGGTATGTTCTGAATAGTAGGTGATGTCAATGTTTAGTCAAAATTAGTGAAATCCAAGCCCATCCTTTATCTTCAATCCTAGTTGAATGTTGGTTCCAAACTACATACAAGCAACCAACTTCGAATCTTTTTAGATCAATCCCTTTATGTAGTGAAGATACAAAAGGTAGTCTTTATTCTATCGGCATGCCTTTTCAATTGATTATATATGATTTTATGATATAATTGGTATATCAAATAGGCAAAACATGTTATGGGCCGTAGCAATGCTGATAGATGGATGAGCTATTGGCTTCAGAGATTGAATCCGAGTCAGTGTATCAAATCCTACAAATGGGTTGATGTTATTATATAAAATACCTGGTTTATAACGGTGAATAGATAGATACCGTCAATAAATATGTGCTGGGAGATTTTGTCAAACTCCAAAATTATAGTTTAGCATTAAGTTCTTGAACCGTGAGGGTAATAAGGATTACAGCAACTCGAAAGTTTCATAACCAAATGATGAGACTATGAGGTGAAATTTAAATTGCATGTTTTGGAAATATGCACCGACACCGAATGTGTTTACATTTTGACGAGATCACTTATGTCGTGTGGTTAACCCCTCACACATGCACCGAAAGGTTAGGGCTAAAGTCCTCCTCTCCCACAAAAGAACTCGACATCTTTTTAATAGTGTAAAACAAAAAGAAGGAATATTTCAACCACTATAAAAAGTTTGTTGACTTATATATATTTCTCCAATTTTTCCGCAAGCTTTATATTTAACAAATTTGGTATACTTAGTTATAATGCTTGAAAAATTATCAATTTTGATTTATTGGTTTATATTAGAATGAACTTATCATATAAATCGATGTGATTTCATAAAGGTGTGGACGGAACTTGAAGTGAGGGATCCCTTAGTTGACGGTTAATCTAATACAATTGGAATACACTGGATTTGCTCAACGTAAAACCTTCCATAGAAACAAAAATAAAATTCAACAATGTTGAGATTTGTATGGAGAATTCTATAGGCATGTAAATACATGTACAGAATTCTAGAACATTGTAGATACATATATTAAAATATATGAATTATATAGTAATTATTACTTTTTAAATGATAATACAATACAACTTCTTAGCTACCCACGATTTATGGTTACTTAATTTAGTTTGATTTTATATTAAATAATTTATTACTATTTTTAACTTATATTATTTTTAATAGTTTTAGTTTGCCACACCAAACATATCACATCAATAAACCATAAAATCTCAAATTTCCAACTTTGTATTAAAATAGTATTTTTATTAATATGATTCATTTTATTTTATCCTTAGTATTTTTCTTTATTTTATATCTTTAATTTATTAAGAATCATTAAATCAATAATTTACTTTAATTAGAAGAATAACAAATTCAGTATCATGTCTAGTAATATTTATTAATCAATTATTTTGTATTAAATTAAACTAAATTCATTAAAAATACTTAACAGTTGTTACGGTTTATAAAATTAGATTGTAGATTATGTTGGTTTTCTTGTTATTTTTTATTTATTAATATTACATTTCCTGTGTAAGGATTCCCAAAGGTTGATTGACTTATTTCGTGGACAAACCATGTGTTGGGGATTGTATGTAAGGGTAGCTTAAGTGATTCTTTATCAAGCTCAAGACCCTTTCATGTCCTCAAGGTGACAAGCACTTCAAAGGTATATCTCTAAGTGCTTGATTCGCTTTGAAGAGATTAGTTGCGCACACACACACATTCCATGCTTATCCATACCTTGTGTATAACATGTGTTTATATATGTGTGCATTCATGATCATATAACATCTCTTCTTGCATAAGTATTGATTACATCTTGTGATTAAAATGACATATCATGTTAGGCTTTTAGGATGCATTTTCATTACCCTTTTTACCCTTGCATATTGGTTACGGGTTTAAAAGGAGTGTGCAGTGCGCTGGTTCCCATACCCACGCACCACCAGAACATTGCGATGGTCGTCATGCACCGGACCAGCGCAACACACCAGCGTTGATCGCCCAGTGGTCTGTCGCTGGTCGTGCGCTGGTCGTCCAGCGCATGCACACCAGCGCAATGTGCCCAGTGTTTTGCCGCTGGTGATGCGCCACTGACCTATGCTGGTCGACCAATGCACCATGCAAATTTGGTCTATGCGCTGATCGTGCGCTGGTCGTCCAGCGCAAGCTGACCAGCGCACAACGCACAAACTGGTGCGATTTTTCAAAATGACCTCACTCTACTAGAGATGCCTATATATCCCTTCTATGTTTTTAGGTCATCCTAAGAGTTCAAAAAATCATATTTTTACTTAGAACATTTTTCAAAGTGAAAAATTATAAAAGAACTCACCTTTAAACACTCAAATACATTCCTTTGTGCATCAAAGATCATCTTGCATTCATCCATGCATGGTTTTGCATCATCACGACTTGCTTGGCAAGATTTTGATTAACTTCATCTTATTTTAGTATTTTTATTATCAAGCCATCTCTTTATATTACTTGTATGTTTTAGATCATATGCTAAATACAAGAATAGAGAATTGATTGTGATGAATTGATTGAGTGTTGTATTGTGATAGCTAATTAGGTTTTTGCTTAATCTTGATTAGCTAAGCTATTTGACATGTCATTTAGCTCTTGTTATTTAGGATTGATTTAATTGTTATATCATCATCCTAGATAAGCATCTAAGGTTCCCTAACCTTGTTTGTTATTTGAATATTCATACATATTCACATAGGTTGCATTATCTCTTCATTGAGAATTAAGACTTGGGGCTAAGATTGCTTAGGCCTCAAGCAAATTGGACTAGAGCCACTTTTAAAGGCCCGCGTGGTAGAAGTAGGGGGTTATTAACCGGAGTGTTAGACAAGGTCTACATAGGTTGTAAACTCCATTTCAATTAGTGGATTTCGAGGTTCGAGTGTGGCGCACTATACAGCCCGTGGTTTTTCCCAGTGGTTGGGTTTCCACGTATACATTAAGTGTAATTTAATTACCGCACCATATTACACTTGTTTGTATTTTTGACTAGTAGGGGCATTTTCATAAAATTGACTTGTATGCGAAAATTGGGTAAAACTAGTTAAAATCTATTCACCGCCCCCCCCCCCCCCCCCCCCCCCCCCCAAGATTAATATATAGAATACACTGAGTATTCTTTTCATTTTGTTTTTATTTCTTTTTAAATATAAGATTATTTAATTCATTTTGAGCCTGTGTTTTATTTGTTTTATTTTATACCCTAAACTTCGCTATACCATCAGATTTTTCTTAAAAAATTTTAAAAAACTCATTTTACTATGATCTCAAGTTTTAAATATTTTTTTATATAATTGTTATTTTATTAAGTGCCCCACCTGGTTAAAATGGCTGGGTCCGCCACTAATAGAATATGAATTATTAGTAGATAATTACCAAAAAAAAAAAAAGCTGATAAAAATTTAGGAGAGAGTATTTCATATGTAATGATTAATCTAATTATTGTGGAGAGATAATTTCTTTTCTTAATAATTTAATTCAAAAAAGATAAAAAAATAAATTCTTGTAACAAAATGAACTGTCTTTAGAATTTTTTAAAATTTTAATTATGGGAATGGAGTGTTCATAGAAAAGGAGTGTAAAAATAAAAAATTGAATTGTCAAAAGAAGCTCTCATGATTAAAATACAACTAATAGTCAAAAATATCCTTGTTTATAATTTTGAACTTTGGTTTTGCGTGTGAAAAAACCCATCAGTTACCCATACATAAATAACATATATGCAGTTCATGTTTCCGGGTCAATTCTGCAGCGCCTAAGTGGCCACTGTATTTTGTCGATATTGACTTGCAATCTGAAATTGTTGCCTACATAAAAACCCATCTTATTATTATTATTATTTTTAAATATTACAATAGGACTGTCGGGAGATCAAACAATACATGTGCGGCCCAGATATCTACTCCCATAACAGGAGATAACTACTTCCCACAACCTAGGAAGAAAAACTCTCCACACATGCTTTTAAATTGTGTATGGTGGGATTTGAACACCTAACCACATATGTGGATGAGAGGTGCACTACCAGCTCTGCTAAGAGGTGATATGCACACCTGATCCTTATTTGTGATGGTATCTTTTGAACCATTTAGTCCTAAATATTTCTACTGATGTTTACATTTGCATGTATAGATGTGTGGAATGTACTACCTTTTGCACATTCTTGGATTGTGTAATCTTATAGTTTATTCCTCATCGTGTCATCATCCAGAGTATTCCTTAATTCTTATCGTGTAGGAGTAATTGAAAATTGTCGGTATCCTTTCAATATTCAAAATTTTCATTATTTGAAGTTCACATACATTCCACCTAAATTCCCACCTTTTTTATCCCAACACGTGGCATGTGAGATGTCAAATTGTGAGTGGATATACATTAATGATCTTTTATCTGACTTACCACATGTATGATGTATCCCATCAAATGATGTTTATGGCATGAAGGTCATTTTATGCACTTAATTTTTATTTTCATTCCACTGTACTAACTGGATTCACTTTATCAACTAATAAGTTTTTGTTCAAAACGTAGGATAATAACCTTCTATCATGTAATGGAGAAAAACTTGAATGGGACCATGCCATGCAAGTTTTTCTCCATGTAATGATGTTGCCCCTAGCAGAAACCTGTCAACTAATCAGTTCAATTGAAATCAGTCCAAGACGGAAAATCAATTCGCTCCCCTATTCACACTGACCGAAGAGATAATATATCGTGCTTGTGCACATAACCAAAAAGAACTGATCTTGACATTTGTACTTGATAGATGTTCCAACCCAGTCCATCGCATTTTTATTATAACTGTCCATTGGGTGGTCACATCAAGGAACTGTTCTCACTGTTTTACAGTGGGTGCATTCAGTTTAAACATCTTTTGGATTATCTTATATATTTAATGACAGTTGACTTATGGATAATATTTAGTAACTTATTTTAGTTTTTAATATAACAGGGGGAATTATACCCTACGAGGTTATCGAAAATGGTCTGACTTTAAATTCTGTGTGTTTATCGAGTATTTTTAATATTGATTACTATTACAGTTTCATGTGGAGTACAATGGGTATTTATTTGGTTTTATGAAGGGGCGCGACTCATCTTAAAATAAATAAATAATAATAATAATTTAGGGGCGCGACTGTCTAGTAATCAACACATTCGAACGGTAATGGCTTCATTGCAATTATAAAGATCAAAACCAAGGACATAATATTGCAAGTGTATCAAAACTAACGACCATAGCATGGCGACTGTAGGTCAAGTGGACAGCAAGGGGGAGAATGATAAAATTTACCTAGTTCTCGCTTCCATGTTGACACACATCCGAAAAATGGAAGCACTTAGAGATGACATCAAAAAAATGAAAAAACTCAGAGATGTCATTAGAAAATGTACACAAACAGTTCCGGCTGGGATACACCGAGTTTATAGTGATTGTCCGATGGACATAGATTTGTTACGTATACAATTATTCGAACTCATTGAAGAGGCACGTTGGCTTTCAGCGCAGCTCGATGAAGAGTTCGGTTTTCCTCCAGGACCGTCATCCCTTCCGGCAAACTGATCAAACAAGTCCTACATCTTGTTTCAATGATCTGTGCACATATTCGTTTTTTAGCTTTCATCCGGGTGTTTGGTTTAATGTCTTGAAGTTTTAACGAAGGGTATTTTCATCCACTAAATCTTAACTCCGTTTCATGTGTTAACTATCTTAGGGGAGCCAATACCTTTTTTTTCAATTTTATTAATATATGATTAGTTAATGAAATGATAAGATTATTAACAAAATGGGTTGTGAATAAGTCTTCTTACCCATATCTATCATTCCATCTTTCTTGACGATATTGTGTTTTGCATTATATATTCATTTGAAGAAAAATCCCTAAATAAAACGAAAAAAATAAAATTAATCAGAAGGGCACCGTCTTAATCAAATAAAACAAGAGGGTGGATTAAATAACATAACGGTACCCTTAATTAATGATCTTAAATAATTAAATAAGAAATATTTAGTTCCTAACTTTTTTTTATTTTTTTATTTTTTATAATAATACCTTTTCACTTTTGTTTTCAATATGGGCTTTCACCCTTGAAATAGTCTCTTCCCCTCTTCCCAGTTCCTAATCACCCTTGAATTAGTCTCTTCCTCACTCTCTATTTTTTAACATCCTTACAGCCTTCTTATATCGCTCCACCTGTGTTTATTGTAAATCCGCCTTCAATCTCCTGTTTCCATTCTTCACACCCAACAGTTTTATTTGCCTCTAGTCAACACGCTTCCTTCTTGGCGTAGTGTAAAGTGTTTGCTTCCATGCAACATCTTTTCCCAATCACCCTCCTTATATCGCTCCACCCGTGTTTTATTTTTGTTTCCTGTTTAGATTGTTTGTTTTACCTTTGAATATTAAGTTAGGTTTCTTCGATTGGGCAGGTAATGGAGCATAAATTGTCGTTAGAAGATACTGCGGCTCCTATTTCTTACAAAGGAAGAAGACCTCCGGGGAGGCCATGGTATGAAACAATGGCCAAAAAGTGCGTATTCAAGGCAAACCACTTTCTTGTTCAAGTGTCGAACAGAGACATCCATCATTATGATGTTCGGTGGATGAGAAATTGAGATTTCTGATGAAAGCACTAGGTGACGACGTGGTCAATTACATGGAGAAGGTTTGGAGCATCCAAAGCATTCCATTGATGCTAGTGTATCTGCAGAATTTGAGCAGATATGTTGGAGTATGAAAAAAGTAGGAGGGATTCGTGTGAACAAACGACAGAAGCCTTGAACATAGGAATTGTACAGGAAAGAAAAGCTTGGTTTCTGTCACTTTCTCAACTATCAAACGGCCATCTTGTTATCCATCAACTTTGTGTTACAATCCAGGGTTCTTTACTAGAAACACTGTCCGAATATAATCGCATTTTCCATTATTACCATCATCACCAACATCAGTTCTTAGACATCTTACTAACATACCGTGTAATGAAAATAATGTATTCATCATGTAAGGGTTATGTTCAGAAAGCTATTATATATTAATTTGTTTCCTTTATTTTTCTAATTGAATATACATGGTTGCACATTACAAAAAATTACCATTGCACGTCATACCATTCAAATTATTTATTTTAATTTTTCATTCATACAATATATCCCATACAATATCCCATACTTTAAAGTTGGTGTTCGGCCGTTTGAACCCCTACTGTAAGTAAATGAAATGAATACTTACATCTGTATATCTGTTATTGGTGTAAGGATTCCCAATTATTGATTGGCTTATTTCGTGGACAAACCACATGTGGGGCTTGTTGTAAGGGTAGCTTAGGAATTGGTGAAAGTTCAATGGCCCTCTCAAGACCTTAAGAGAAGAAGCACCAAAGGTAAATTCTAGTGCTTACATGCTTTGAAGAGATCATAGTTGCACACACTCATAACTCATGCATATTTCTTATACTTATATGTTGTGTGTTTTCATATGTGTGCATTCATAATTGTTGAATATCTCTTCATGCATGTTTATTTAATTGCATCTAGTTTATTGAAATGCCAAGACATGTTTAGGCATTAGGATGCAAAGTCATGAATTTTATTCATGCATGTTTGAATTGAGTGCATCTTGTTCAATGATAATGCCATGACATGTTAGGCATTAGGATGCATTCAATACCCACACGTGCACTTCATGATTGTTAGCTTTAAATGTGGTGTAATTCGTTTCCCGAAGGATGATCGGAAACGTCCGCGCTTGCACGATGGTGTGCATGTCTTAGCGCGATGGTTGACCACTTGAGAAGGTCTCATTCTTCTCTTGGATAAAAGTTAGATTCGGTTTGGTTGTTTGGAGCAAAGTGTCTAGTTTTAAAAGATTGGATTTCAATGATTTAAATATTTTTCAAAACTGACCTTTGTATGGTCTTGTGACCATAACATTTTATAAAAAGATTGAATTTGAGTTTTGTAAAATTCTGGAAAAACTAGACACCCATACCTTTCCAACGGTATAATATTCGTAATATTTCATGACCGTTTGGATTGGTTTTGAAATCTCCAAAGTGACCACTAAAACAGGGCATCAAAGTTGTTATCTGAATCTGACCTCTGGTCACCCAATTGACCATAACTATTTCTATAGACATCAAAATGTCATTCCATAAATTGTAGTAGAAATTATACTTCCATACCTTTCCAACGATATATTATACGAAAGGTTTCGATGTTGTTTGGTCATGTTTTGGTGCGCTTGAATTTGGAGCTGAAGTGCTGTCGCATGATTCTGCGGCCTGGCCGCCGATTTGGCCGCAGAATGCCCAGTGACGTCTTTTTGACATTCTCAAAATGTCGTAGCTTCATTTGGCACCTATAAATACCCTTTTATCTCTCCTTCTTCATCATAACTCTCCCAACTGAAACCCTAGAGAGAGAATTCACTTTCTAGAAAGAGAAAGAGATATTTTTGAGAGAGAAAGAGAGATTCTTCAGAGAGAAAGCACCAAGCTTGCTTCTTTAACTCTCCAAACCCAAAACCCATCATTTTCATGCATCTCTAAGCATCTTTAAAGCATGGGTCTTCTTCAACATAAACACACATGGTATCATATGTTGAACACTATTATCTTACATAATTAGTGTTTTTACTTATCAATTTTGAAAGTAATACAATAACGCTCGGTGTGTATGATAAATATATCTAGAGGGGGGGGGGGGGGGGGGGGGGGGGGGGAATAGATTTTAACTATTATTACCCAATTTTCGCATGCAAGTCAATTTTACAAAAATGCCCCTACTAGTCAAAAATACAAGCAAGTGTAATATAGTGCAGAATTTAAATAACACTTGATGTATACGTGGAAACCCAACCACTGGGAAAAACCTCGGGCTGTTTAGTGCGCCACACTCAGACCTCAAAATCCACTAATCGAAATGGAGTTTACAACCTATGTAGACCTCGTCTAACACTCCGGTCAATAACCCCCCACTTCTACCACTCGGGCCTTTAAAAGTGGCTCTAGTCCTAATTGCTTGAGGCCTTTGCAACCTTAGCCTCAAGACTTAATTCTCTATGAAGAGATTATGCAACCTATGTGAATATGTAAAATACTCAAAATGCAATTTAGAGCTAGGTTACTCTAAATGCTTACCTAGGATAATGATATGCAATTAATTCAATCCTAGATATCAATAGCTAGATGACATGTCAAATAGCTTAGCTAATCAAGATTAATCAAAAACCTAATTAGCTATCACAAAACAATACTCAATCAATTCATCACAATTAATTCTCTATTCTTGTATTTATCATATGATCAAAAACATACAAGTAATTAAAAGAGAATATGCTTGATAGTAAAATACTAAAATAAGATGAAATTAATCAAAATCTTACCAAGCATGTTGTGATGATGCAAACCCAATCATGGATGAATACAAGATGAAATTTGATGCAAAAAGGATTTGATTTGAGTGTTTAAAGGTGAGTTCTTGATTTGATTTTTTCTAAAAAATCTCTGTAAGGATTCCCGTTTTGTTGATTGGCTTATTTCGTGGTCAAACCATATGTTGGGGTTTTGAATGTAAGGGTAGTCTAAGTGATTAGTGTTGAAGATCAAAGGCCCTTCCATGACCTCAAGATATAAGCACGACAAAGGTATAATCTCTTGTGCTTGTTTTTCTTTGAAGAGATTTAGTAGCACACACACACTTAGCATTCTTGCTATGATTGCATACTTGCTTACTTTTATGTGCATCTCTTTACATGTCACTTTACACACTAGCACTTTGGTTGATATATCTTGTTGTGTGTATATGTGCCTTATAATTCGTTTCCCGACATTGTTCGGAAACGTCCGCGCTTGCACTAATGAGTGCTTGGTTTCGCGCGAAGACCGCCTATGGAGAATGCCCTTGGCTTCTCCTTGGTTTTCACTATTGTTGGTGATCGGCGGCCTGGCCACCGAATTAAACCGCCGTTTCAGTCCAGATTGGTCTGAAGCAATTATGCGGTCAAGATCGGCGGTCGAAACCGCCGTTCATACCTGATCGATTTTAATCTCTCGGGTTTGATTCGGCGGTTGGATCGGCGGTCACGAAACCGCCGAATGAAACCGCCGTTAATGCTCTGTTCTTCACGAGCTCAATTCGGCGGTCGACATCGGCAGCCTGGCCGCCGATTGAAACCGCCGAACGGTGCGTTTCAGGGGCAAAAGTGTCTTTTCACATGCCCAATTCTTGATGTCTATAAATATCTTATTTTCTCAATCTCTGAATAAGTTTCTTGAGCAATTAGAACCCTAATCTTTCAAGAGAGATTTTTGAGAAAAAATCAAATCAAGAACCCACCTTTAAACACTCAAATCAAATCCTTTTTGCATCAAATTTTATATTGCATCCTCTATGTCTACATAGAAAGCATCTATGATTGGATTGGCATCATCACAATATGCTTGGTAAGATTTTGATTAGTTTCATCTTATTTTAGTATTTTTACTATCTAGCATATTCTCTATTTATTTACTTGTATGTTGTTGATCATTTGATAAATACAAGAATAGAGAATTAATTGTGATGAATTAATTGAGTGTTGTTTTTGTGATAGCTAATTAGGTTTTTGCTTAATCTTGATTAGCTAAGCTATTTGACATGTCATTTAGCAATTGATATCTAGGGTTGATTAAATTGATTATATCATCATCCTAGATAAGCATCTAAGGTTACCTAGCCTTGTTTGTTATTTGAATATTCATACATATTCACATAGGTTGCATAATCTCTTCTTAGAGAATCAAGTCTTGAGGCTAAGGTTGCTTAGGCCTCAAGCAATTGGACTAGAGCCACTTTTAAAGGCCCGAGTGGTAGAAGTGGGGGGTTATTGACCGAAGTGTTAGACGAGGTCTACATAGGTTGTAAACTCCATTTCGATTAGTGGATTTCGAGGTCCGAGTGTGGTGCACTAAACAGCCCGTGGTTTTTCCCAGTGGTTGGGTTTCCACGTATACATCAAGTGTTATTTAAATTCCGCACTATATTACACTTGTATGTATTTTTGACTAGTAGGGGCATTTTCGTAAAATTGACTTGCATGCGAAAATTGGGTAATAATAGTTAAAATCTATTCACCCCCCCTCTAGCTTTATATAGAACACGCCTCGAGTATTTAATTACTTTCAATCTCTCTTTGAAGTTTAGGGTTCTAAAGACTCAAAGAACTTGATCAGAGAATGAGAAAGTAAGATATTTATAGACATCAAGAATTGGGCATGTGAAAAGACAACTTTTCCCATCGGCGGTTTCAATCGGCGGCCAGGCCTCAGATAATAGTCGCCGAATTGAACCTGAGAAGAACAGGGGAACAACGGCGGTCACGATCGGCGGTTTCGTGACCGCCGATCCAACCGCTGAATCAAACCCGAGATATTAAATCGATCAGGTATGAACGGCGGTTTCGAACGGCGGTCATGACCGCCGATCGTGACCGTAGAATTGCTCCAGACACTTATGGATGCAAACGGCGGTTTCATTCGGCGGCCAGGCCACCGATCATAACCACCGATCACTAACAGAGGTGAAAACCAAGGAGAAGCCAAGCGCATTCTCCATGGGCGGTCTTCGCGCAAAACCAAACACATTCTAGTGCATGCGCGGACATTTCCGAACACTATCAGGAAACGAATTACTAAGCACATATACACACAACAAGATATAACAATCAAAGTGCTAGTGTGTAAAGTGACATGTGAATAGTATGCACACATGATCAAGTATGCTAAGTGTGTGTGTGCTAACTAAATCTCTTCAAAGAAAAACTAAGCACTAGAGATTATACCTTTGGCGTGCTTGTCCCTTGAGGTCTTGAAAGGGCCTTTGAACTTGAACATGAACCTCACTCACCTAAACTACCCTTACATTATCAACCCCAACATGTGGTTTGTCCACGAAATGAGCCAATCAATATATGGGAATCCTTACAATCTCCCCCTTCGGCTATTTCGTGACAAAACCACCACTCACATTGATTCCTCACAACATAATAGAAACTACGGGTCTACTATGATTTTCTACTTTACAAAGAGATATATAAAAAATAATCTTCAAATCTTCAAGTCTTCAATCTCATGTAGAACAATCAATCCCTGAAAGCAAAGTTTCTATACTTTCCATTTCAAGTAAAATGTGAGATGAATCAAGTGAGAGCATAAACAAGTATTTGCATTCTAGAAATTTAAGTACAACAAACAACATCATGCAATGCTTGATGAATGCAATGCTCCCCCTCAACGGGTTACTCCCCTTCAATGTGTTGTCTCCCCAACATACACAATTGCTACCACAATTTGCAACTCCCCTTACCACCATTCTACTCCCCATCTTTGTCATGATATAGGCAAAGGAGTAGTCCCCAACCGGGTCACTTAGCAAAGAGAGATAGTAGCAAACTATATACTTGCATAATCATATAATCCACTTTATGCAACTCAATCAATTGGAGAGAAACAAGGAGATTTATTTAAAATAAATGTGTGAATCAAAACATGTTTTGCATACAAGACATGTAGCATTCAAGTCCAAAATACAATGGTATTTGGCAAAGCAAATGACAAAGGTTTCTAATAAGAATTCAAACCAATTTCACCAATGTCATGAGAGAAGCAAGGATATAGAGTTTTCATTGATTTTAATTATATGAGCAACTATATCCATCTTTATAAGCCAAACATGTCATGAGCAACTTTGCACCCTACTTGATTTTTCCGAGAATGAAACCCGTATGATAGTAGACATGTTCAACAAATAAAGAAACAGAGACAATTTGGAATATAAATTCCTTTGAATGGATACAAGATCCTTTATTCATTTAGAGTCTCATAAGCTTTTTTACACAAGTTTTGTATTTAAAAATTGCAATCATCAATTCATGCTTTTTCATTTGAGCATGTCATTTGAATTTCATGCATTTCATATGTCATTAGCATGTTATAAAAACAACCCATGCTTTTCAATTTTTAAGCATGTCATTAAGAATCATCATGTCATGGAGATAACTATAGGTAATTCAAATCATACTTCCTATGTAAATCTCCTAGTCCAAAAATGCATATTTGAACATAAATGTAAGGATTCCCATTTGTTGATTGGCTTATTTCGTGAACAAACCACATGTTGGGGTTGTTTGTGTAAGGGTTGTTTGTGTAAGGGTAGTTTAGGTGATTGATCTTCATGCTCGAAGGCCCTTCCAAGACCTCAAGGTGTCAAGCACTCCAAAGGTATATCTCTAGTGCTTATTTTTCTTTAAAGAGATTTAGATTGCACACACTCACTTAGCCTACTTGCATTTGTGTGTGTAAGGATTCCCTTTTGTTGATTGGCTTATTTCATGGTCAAACCACATGTTGGGGTTTGGTTGTAAGGGTAGTCTAGGTCATTAAGGTTGAAGATCAAAGACCCTTTCCAAGACCTCAAGAGGACAAGCACCAAAGGTATATCTTGTGCTTACTTTGGCTTGAAGAGATATAGTTGCACACACACACAACATGCATAACTCTTATTCTTGAATGTTGTGTGTAAGGATTCCCATCAATTGATTGGCTTATTTCGTGATCAAACCATATGTGGGGATTCTTTGTAAGGGTAGTTTAGATGTTATTGTTATTGCTTAGGCCCTTTGAAGACCTCATTATTGACAAGCACCAAAGGTAATACTCTAAGTGCTTACTTGTCTTGAAGAGATAGTTGCACACACTCACAACTCATGCATATGTTTAATCTTTGTATGTTGTGTTTCTTTTTGTTGTGCATCAATGCCTATTTACATCTCTTCTTGCTTGTTTTTATGATTGCATCTTGTGTTTATAACATCATAGCATTTAGGCTTTTAGGATGCATCTTAGTTTACCTTTGTTCCCCTTGCATGATTGCTTGTGGGGTTCAAAGTTGTGGGCTGTGCGCTGGTCCACTTGCGCCTGTCGTCCAGCCCCTCTCACCGGCGCAAAACGCCCAGTGGCGTGCCGCTGGTCGTGCGCTGGTCTACACCAGCGCAAGGCCACCAGCGCTGATCGCCCAGTATGGCTACGCTGGTCGTGCGCCTGTCTTAGCGCTGGTCGTCAAGCGCCTGTGCAATATTTGCCTTTGCGCTGGTCGTGCGCCTGTCGTCCAGCGCAAGGCCACCAGCGCACAGAGCAATTTTTGGTGCGTTTTTCAAAACGACCACACTTCACTTCTGGCTCCTATATATATAACACTTTGACTTTAGGTCAGCCAAGAGAGTTCATATTCATATTCTATACTTAGGATATTTTTCAAGAGAAGAAAAATACAAAGAACTCATCTTTAACCACTCAAATCAAACCCCTTTTGCATCAAATTTCATATTGCATCTCCTATGTCTATATAGAGTGCATCCATGTATGGGTTTGCATCATCACAACTTGCTTGGTAAGATTTTGATTAATTTCATCTTATTGTAGTATTTTAAATACCAAGCCATCTCTTTTAAATTACTTGTATGTTTTAGATCATATGTTAAATACAAGAAAAGAGATTATTTGTGATGAATTAATTGAGTGTTGTTTTTAATAGATATCTAGGTTTTTATAATCTATGATCATCTATGCTATTTGACATGTCATTTAGCAATTGATATCTAGGGTTGATTTAAATTGAATATATCATCATCCTAGATAAGCATTTAGAGTACCCTAGCTCTTATTGCATTAATTGAATATTCATACATATTCACATAGGGTTGTATTCTCTTCAAAGAGAAAGTAAGTCTTGTGTGTAGCATCCGGGATTAGGTTGCTTAGAACGCAAGCAAATTGGACTAGAGCCGCTGTAAAAGGCCCGCGTGGTAGATTAGAGGGTGCTCACACCAAGAGTAGTGTATCAGGGGATATCACTAGGGATTGAACCAAGAGTGGCGATTGGTAGTGTCCATAGCCTGAGGTTATCTAGGGTGAGGGTCCGAGAATCACTTGAGGGTGTAACCGTCTTTTCATATAGTGGATTTCGAGGTCCGAGTGTGGCGCACTTAACAGCCCGTGGTTTTTCCCAGTGGTTGGGTTTTCCACGTAAACATCAAGTGTCATTTACTATTTCCGCATCTTATTACACTTGTATGTATTTTTGACTTGCTAGGGGTATTTTCGTAAAATTGACATGCATGCGAAAATTGGGTAATAATTAGATAAAATCTATTCACCCCCCCTCTAGCTTTATATTGATAAACACACCTCGAGTATTTTGAGAACTTTCATTGTGTTTATATTTTGTGTGCATTGTGCTTTATTGTTTATTCAATGTCTCTTCTTGCATTTAATTGATTGCATCTTGTTATATGAAATGCCATGACATGATAGGCATTAGGATGCATTCAATACCCACACTTGCACTTCATGTATGTTAGCTTTTAGTGTGGTGTAAGTCGTTTCCCGAAGGATATTCGGAAACGTCCGCGCGTGCACGTTGATGTGCTTTGTTTTGCGCAATGATCGCCGGTGGAGATGCCTTTGGCTTCTCCTTGGTTTCACCATTTTTGGTGAAACGGCGGTTACGTTCGGCGGCCTAGCCGCCGTTCGAAACCGCCGAATGAGACCTGATTGAAATATATCTCTCGGGTCCAAAACGGCGGTTGGGATCGGTGGTTTCCAAACCGCCGAACGAAGTCGCCGAAGTTCCCCTGTTCCACTCGGGAGCCATTCGGCGGTTCAATTCGGTGGCCTGGCCGCCGAATGAAACCGCCGATCGGTGCGTTTCAAGGGCAAAATTGTATTTTCACCTGCCCTGTTTTTGGTCTCTATAAATACATCCTTATCTCTGGTTCAGAATACAAGTCTTGCATCCCAAGAACCCTAGAGAGATATTTAGAGAGACTTGAGAGAAAAAGCTTAAAGATCACATCTTTAATTCTCTAAACCCATTCCCACATGCACAAATCATCATCTAGGCATCATCTAGGTTCATCTAGCATATGCCAATGCATGGGTCTTCTTCAACACACATGGTATGATTTGTTGAACACTTTTATCTTACATAATTAGTGTTTCTACTTATCAATTTTATCTCATATTTTACTTATATGTGTTTAGATTAATTTCTACATATAAGATTGAGATTATGTGTTGATTGGGTTATTATTTGTTAGCTAGGCTTTAATGTTCATATGCCATCTAGCTAATTGATCTCATTTGTTGATTGAGATTATTTTTCATAGCTTATTTGATTAGGTCATTATTGCCTAAAAGCTATGCCATGAACATTCTTGTGTGATGTATTGATAACTAGGTTGATAGATTGTTTTTTAATCAACTAGTTAATCCTTTGAATGTTTGTGGGTTTTATATGATAGCTTTGTATTTAGGATTGGTTATCCTTTACTTAGCTAAAGTTATATGCCATGACATATAGCTATATGTGATATCTAGGATTGATTATATTGTCATCTTATAATCCTAGGTAAGCATTTAGAGTACCCTAGCTCTTATTGCATTAATTGAATATTCATACATATTCACATAGGGTTGTGCATCTCTTTTGAGAGATTGAAGTCTTGGTCTAGGGTTGCTATTACAGGCCCGCTGGGTAGTAGTGGTGGGTTACAGACCGGGATTGGCTGTAAACATCATTACAAGTAGTGACTTCGAGGATCAAGCAAATTGGACTAGAGCCGCTATAAAAGGCCCGCGTGGTAGATTAGAGGGTGCTCACGCCAAGAGTAGTGTATCAGGGGATATCACTAGGGATTGAACCAAGAGTGGCGATTGGTAGTGTCCATAGCCTGAGGTTATCTAGGGTGAGGGTCCGAGAATCACTTGAGGGTGTAACCGTCTTTTCATATAGTGGATTTCGAGGTTCGAGTGTGGCGCACTTACCAGCCCGTGGTTTTTCCCTGTTGAGGGTTTCCACGTAAACATCAAGTGTCATTTATTATTTCCGCATCTTGTTACACTTGTATGTATTTTTGACTAGTAGGGGCATTTTCGTAAAATGGACTTGCATGCGAAAATTGGGTAATAATTGTTAAAATCTATTCACCCCCCCTCTAGATAGTTTTATACACACCGAGTATTTGTTTCAGTGTGCATACTCTTCACATGTCATATTTCACACTTGCACTTCTTTGTTATATTTTTATGTGTGGATTTGTCCATAGATGAGTTCCAAGCGATTCGGAGACTTTTCTATATGTTTCGGATGATTTCCGAGACATTTGGGACATTCCGTGTTTTTATCGGAAACCGAATTTCAATTCCGAACTTAAATCGGAAAGTTATATAATTTTTTATATTTATGATTGAGTTCGGATTAATTTTCCGAAGACGGAATTGAATTCTGAGGTTCGAGGTCAACTGGACTGAAGAACGCTCGGGTCCGAAGTCAGCTTAGTGTGGCATGATAGCCACACCTAGCATAGGGTGGCGTGTGAGCCACGGGCTCCCCATGCCCAAACCCCTTCTGTGCCCGCGTTGGAGCAACGGCCTACACACGGCACATACCTGATTCAATTTGCTTTTCATTTCTTTCAATGCCCTTTTATTGTGTGCATATTGTTTTATTGTGAGCTCTTTTTTGTTGTGATTGCATGTGCTTGACTTTGATAAATCTTTTGTCCTCTTGTGTGTCTCTCATGTGAGCTCACCACACTGGATCATTTTCATTTGCTTTTCACTTTTAATGATCCAAATGCTGTGCGTTTTGTGTGTATTAATATATGTCTATATATATGTTATATCAGGTGGTTTTGTTTGTAAAACTAAATATATATATATATATATATATATATATATATATATATATATGTATCTTCATAAAAACATGCACCTCTTGTTTTTTGCAAAACCGGATTCATTTATATATATATATATATATTTTCTTCTTCATTTTTTGAGGAACAACACACTTTTGAGAGACAAATATATTCAAGAGAGAAACTCCCAAGAACTTGTCTTTAACTCTCAAAACCCATTTTCATATGCATTAAAATATCATCTAAACATTTTCTAGCATAGTTAGGATGTTTACTTGTATGGGTCTTGGTCAACACACTTCCCTGGGAATGTTTTTCACTATTATCATTTATATTACTGTTTTATTTATCAAGGCATCTCTTTTGTTATTTGCTTGTTCTTAGATTAACATCTAATATTAAAAATAGAGATTGTTGTGTTGACATGATTGTGTGTTGTATTGTGATAGCTAATTAGGTTTTTGCTTAATCTTGATTAGCTAAGTTATTTGACATGTCATTTAGCAATTGATATCTAAGATTGATTTAAATTGATTATATCATCATCCTAGATAAGCATCTAAGGTTACCTAGCCTTGTTTGTTATTTGAATATTTATACATATTCACATAGGTTGCATAATCTCTTCATAGAGAATTAAGTCTTGAGGCTAAGGTTGCTTAGGCCTCAAGCAATTAGGACTAGAGCCACTTTTAAAAGCCCGAGTGGTAGAAGTGGGGGGTTATTGACCGGAGTGTTAGACGAGGTCTGCATAGGTTGTAAACTCCATTTCGATTAGTGGATTTCGAGGTCTGAGTGTGGCGCACTAAACAGCCCGTGGTTTTTCCCAGTGGTTGGGTTTCCATGTATACATCAAGTGTTATTTAAATTCCGCACTATATTACACTTGCTTGTATTTTTGACTAGTAGGGGCATTTTCATAAAATTGACTTGCATGCGAAAATTGGTTAATAATAGTTAAAATCTATTCACCCCCCCTCTAGATATATATATTGAACACACCGAGCGTTATTGTTATTTACTTTCAATAAATATGACATGGATGGTAAACAAGCATGGTTCACACTTATTGAATTGAAAACATATATACATATGTGCAACCAAGCTTACTCAAGCAACCAACAAAGAAGCATAAGATTTTCTCAAATATTTGCATGAAACAAGTATGCAATAGCTCTCTTTGCTTGAGTTCCCCATATGGGGTCAATATCATCCTTCATCAATGAAGGTCGTGAGGTCATGAGGTCCTATGGACCTCCCAAGTCCATTTGACTTGGTTGAACCTATTTGAGACTTGTTAGTCTCATAACAAGCGGGTTCATTTTTCCTTATCCACATAAATATGACATTTTTTTTCCTAGTGGACAATGGTTCAAGAGTGCTAGAAATAATAGGATCATGAACATGAATATTTTCCTTCCTATTAGCATGCATTCTAGCTCTTGTCATTCTCTTTTCAATCATGCTTTTGATTCTACATAATTTAATGAAATGAAAGCTGAAAAGAATACTCGAGGTGTGTTCTATATATTATCTAGAGGGGGGGTGAATAGATTTTAACGATTATTACCCAATTTTCGCATGCAAGTCAATTTTACGAAAATGCCCCTACTAGTCAAAAAAACATACAAGTGTAATATGATGCGGAATTTAAATAACACTTGATATATACGTGGAAACCCAACCACTGGGAAAAACCACGGGCTGTATAGTGCGCCACACTCGGAACTCGAAATCACTAATTGAAATGAAGTTTACAACCTATGTAGACCTCGTCTAACACTCCGGTCTGTAACCCCTCACTTCTACCCAGCGGGCCTTTATTAGCAACCCTATTCCAATTTGCTTAAGGCCTAAGCACTCTTAGCCTCAAGACTTACTTCTCAATGAAGAGAAACAACCTATGTGAATATATATGAATATTCAAATAACAAACAATGCTAGGTAACCTTAGATGCTTATCTTAAATGATGATATAATCAATTTAATCAACCCTAGATATCAATTGCTAAATGACATGTCAAATAGCTTAGCTAATCAAGATTAATTAAAAACCAAATTAGCTATCACAATCAACACTCATCATTTTCATCACAAATAATCTCTAACTTGTGTCTAGCATATAATCAAAAGCATACAAGTAATTAAAGAGATGTATTAATATGAAAAACACTAAAGTAATATGAAATTAGTGAAGAACATACCAAATAAGATGTGATGATTCAAAACCATGCATGGATCAATTCTATAAAGGCATAGAAGATCAAATATGAAATTTGATGCAAAAGGGATTTGATTTGAGTGTTTAAAGTTGAGTTCTTGATTTGATTTTTCGCTCAAAAATCTCTCTTGAAAGTTTAGGGTTCTAATGACTCAATAAGCTTGATCAGAGATTGAGAAAATAAGATATTTATAGACATCAAGAATTGGGCATGTGAAAAGACAATTTTGCCCCTGAAACGCATCGTTCGGCGGTTTCAATCGGCGGCCAGGCCGCCGATAACGACCGCCGAATTGAGCTCGTGAAGAACAGAGCATCAACGGTGGTTTCATTCGGCGGTTTCGTGACCGCCGATCTTGACCGCATAATTGCTTCAGACCAATCTGGACTGAAACGGCGGTTTCATTCGGCGGCCAGGCCGCCGATAATAACCGCCGATCACCAACAATGGTGAAAACCAAGGAGAAGCCAAGGGCATTCTCCATAGGCGGTCTTCGCGCGAAACCAAGCACTCATTAGTGCAAGCGCGGACGTTTCCGAACAATGTCGGGAAACAAATTATAAGGCACATATACACACAACAAGATATATCAACCAAAGTGCTAGTGTGTAAAGTGACATGTGAAGAGATGCACATAAAAATAAGCAAATATGCAATCATAGCAAGAATGCTAAGTGTGTGTGTGCTACTAATTCTCTTCAAAGAAAACCAAGCACAAGAGATTATACCTTTGGCGTGCTTGTATCTTGAGGTCATGGAAGGGCCTTTGATCTTCAACATTAATCACTTAGACTACCCTTACATTCAAAACCCCAACATGTGGTTTGACCACGAAATAAGCCAATCAACAAAACGAGAATCCTTACAAAAGCAATTTGGTCTAATGTGACCATCAATACCACAAAAGTGACATGTAGGGATAAATTTAGAATTCATACCATGTCCTTGTGCATGCATAGGAGCCTTCCCATGACTTTGTGGTTGAGCGGGTTCAAATCTTCTTTGTTGTTGAACTGGTCTAGCTTGATTCCTTGATCCATTTTGCATGATTGGCCTCTTCCCATTGAGAGTCATTTGTTGAGGAATGTTGACTTGGGAGACTCTAATGCATTGAGCTTGAGGTTGTCTCCTTGGGGCTTCCTTCACATGTGCACTTCTTGAACATTGTCCTAGATCAATTTTATTCCTAGGAGTGTGCACCGGTGAGGCTTCTATCTTGCCCAAACTCTTGACAAAGACGGTCTTGGTTGGAGTAGTGATCTCCTTGCTTTCTTCATACCCAATACCTCTCTTGTCACAACGGTTTTTTCCACTACCAAGAATGTGGTCAAGCTTTTTGGTGCTTGAGGTCATTCGAGTCAATGACTCTTTAGCTTCATCAAGCTCCCTCTTCAACCCTTCTTCATTCCTCTTAGACATAGCTAGCTCATCCCTTAGCTTGTTTTCAATCTTCTTGGATACCTCCACTTGTTTACTTAAGTGGTCATTGTGTGTTGAAAGCTCTAGATTTTCATCCTCTAAAATCTTCAACTTTCTATTGTTCTTCTTCAATGAACTTTCACACTTGACTATAAAGTCATTAACATCCATTTTCTCTACACTTCCATTTGTAGAGTTAGATGAGGAGTCATCTACACTAGAGTCGTCTCCTCCACTCTCCTTCTCTCCTATGGAGTCATTTCCCTCATTAAGACCTTCTTCTTGGTCTCTTGAGTCAATGAGAGTCATATCCCAATGAGTAGTTTCGCCTATCACTTCTAGAGCTACTTCTTCATCTTTTTCTTCTATGGGATCATTAGTCAAGGCTTTCTTACCAACAACTTTATCTTCTACACAAGTGGCCCCAAATGCCGTGTAGTCAATGGTAAGCTCATCATCACTTGATGACTTGTCTCCCTCTCCGGAGTCATCACTTTCACTCCACGTGGCGGCCATCACTTTTGCCATCTTATTCTTCAAATTCCCACAATCGGGTGAGATGTGTCCTATACCGCCACACTCATAGCATTATACCCTTTTCTTTTCACTCTTCTCTTGCCTAGGCTCAAAACTCTTGAAGGGAGCCTTTTTCTTCAAGTCTTGGCCTTTGGATCCAAAGCCCTTCTTCTCGAACTTGACGAATTTCTTGAATATTCTAAGCAACAATGCCGTGTCTTCGTCCGAGTCACATTTTTCCTCCTTCACAACCTTGGAAGCTTTCAAAGCAATTCCTTTTTGCTTCTTAGGAGGTGAAATGCTAGGAGCCTTCCTAGATTCATAGGCGATGAGTCTTCCAATTACCTCGCTCGGCTTCATATCCTTGTAAGTGCTATTTTCCTCTAAAGCCGTCACCTTTGATTCAAACCTAGCAGGGAGAGACCTCATAGTTTTCTGCTTAACTCTCTTATCCGAATAAGGATCACCGAGTTGATGGCTTTGATTCACAATATCCATCAACTTGACTTCAAAGTCATTGAAGCACTCGTCCTCCTCCATCTTAAGCAACTCAAATTCCGTTTGAAGGACTTGTAGCTTGGAATCCTTAACAACATCGGTTCCTTCGTGTGCAACCTCTAGGATATCCCATGCCTCCTTGGCTATCCTAGTGTTCAGAATCAGTTTGTACTGATTTCATCCACTGCACATAGAAGAGCATGCCGTGCCTTCCTATTGTAGGGAAAAATCGCAGTACACGCATCGGAAGCGAGACTAAAAAACGGGTTTAGTATATTTTAAAATTTTTCCTTTGATGAACCTTAACCCTTTAAATTAATTAAACATACATATAAAGTAACAAAAAGTAGAATACCTTTTGTCGAGTGATCCGATTGACTTACGTCGATGGTAATCCGCAAGATCTTCAATCCTAGCACGAACGTGAATCACCTAGGAGCGTGGTCTCCATTTTCTTTGAATTGCATACCTGAGAATGGACAAACAAACTTTCTTTTTCTTATAGTTAGTCACAAAACAACCAAAAGACTACAAAGATTATTTCGGTCACTTTTGAGTTCTCAATCTAATGATCGAAACTCGCGTGAACCTTATTCGATGTTGTACACACAAGCCTATTGATGTATAAGCAATTAGTGTACTATCAAAAGAATAATCTCTTCTCTCTTTTTGTCTTGGCCGAATAATCAAACACTTTTCTATGAGTATGAGAAGAAGAAGAAATTGATCCAGTAAACTAGAGGGGGTGGTCGAACCCTATATGGTGTCTTATATAAGGTGGCCAAATTCTACTTCTATTTTAATTAGGGTTGCCGAAATCTCTTTGTGATGCAATTAGGGTTGGCCGAAAATCCTCTACCAAAAAGGATTTGTGCTTTACCCTAATTCCTATCAACTTTAGAATCCTAACCCTAATTCACCTCATAAGTGTTTTTATTCTTTTATTGACATAATAAAAGACCTTCCTATTTGATTAAATAAATAAACCTTATTATTTATTTTCTTACCAAATAAGTCTTTTACTTTTAGTATACTACTACCAATAGTATAACTCTAGGAAATATATTTCCTGATCAGAAAAAGATTTTGTTTCTTAATTAAATAAGTAATTAATAAATTAATTAATTCTCATTTAATCAAACAATAAAATAAAATAATATTTTTGACTAATTATTTAGCCTTGCTGCCCCACATTATATATATGGGCCAAATATTATTTTCTTATTTTATTTAATCCATTGGACTTTAAATAAAAAGCCCACATGTGAACCAGACCCATTCTTACTAAAAGAAACAAGCCCACATGCCTTTCATTAATATATTAATATAATTGATCAGCCCATTAAACAAATAATGTGCAAATTATATTCTTAATATATTAAATGCAATTCTAGATGGACCCATAAATTGGTCCGGTAGAATATATCAAGTGATCCATGCAAGTCCGTGTGGATTGGGGATCTTGGCGGGCTATCTAAATTTAAGCTTCAATAGACATAACCTAATCACAATCAACAAATGATTCACTTAGGTCCGATCCATTAATTTTAACTCATTCCACTAAAGAGCTAAAATTGAACTCTTAAATAAAAATAGAATAAGAAGATGTTCCTCATTCATACCCTAGACAATCATGTTGGAGATAGTGTATCCTCGTGATTAATATCAGTAATCGCCAAGAGTTCATAGACTGCTTATAACTCTCCAAGTTACCATATTTACTCATATGACCACGTTTTGAACTTGGATATTTTGACTTGTCCAGATGCCATGTTTTCAATAGTCACTATCGAAAACTCAACGTTGAGATTTAATATCCAATTACCTCAAAACATCCATATGATGATATTATACTCTCATTTAATAAATGGAGCCACGATGTCCATATCTATAAATGAAGTCCTCTATCGATTAACAAATGAATATCACCAAACTATCGAGGATATACTATGCTATATAATCGTACTCATTGATAACTCAAATGATATCACTTGCAACCATAAGTCCATCATTTATCTCAGGATTAAGATAAACTCTCCGATTGTCCTGATAATGAAAAGACTATTATCTATTGACGGTTCTAGATAAAGCTTTTTATTGTGATCCAGTTCAATGCACCTAGTGCACTAGATTCTTTTACTCGAAGACACTCCGATGATTTTAGACTCATCATATCTCATTTTATCCCACTCAAATGCTAGCAAAAGAATTCTACAACTTTAACAAGATAAAGGTGCCTAACCTTTAACTTAAGTTGTGAACATTATTCAAGACTAACTAAAGAATTGTGTCTACCTCATACATATCCAGATGTACGAACAATTCTTCTTTTCTCATAGTCTTTAGACCTTATGATTATTTATTTTGACAATTATAATATTAAACTATAAATGCTATAAGATTTGTTAAACCAGAAATCACTTTATTAATATGAAAAAGATTGTCAATTACAATGTTACACTCTTGCTATTGAGCATAATCCTAACACCTATTCCATTTTGACTCTTCAGGTGACCACTGAGCCTTAAGCTTGAGTACTTCTTCTCCACCACCCGTGGGAGTCATCATAGGAGGTGCATACCCATCTTCAATAGCCATCCATGCCCTATCATGGATTTGGCACACGTACGCTTCCATCTTGCCTTTCAATGAGGCATAATTCACATCGGTGAGGAGAGGAGACCGTGTGCTTGAAGCACCGTCATGGTTGCCACCGTATCCACTCATTATATGTAATGAATGAATTCAAATGAATGCAAAATGTATGAATGAGCAAAAATCACACAAATGAAAAACACACCTGAAAGTTCTCAAGGAGTGTTCTATATATAAAGCTAGAGGGGGGGGTGAATAGATTTTATCGATTATTACACAATTTTCGCATACAAGTCAATTTTACGAAAAAGCCCCTAACTAGTCAAAATAATATATCAAGTGTAATATGTGCGAAATTTAAATAACACAAGATATATACGTGGAAACCCAACCACTGGGAAAAACCACGGGCTGTATAGTGCGCCACACTCGGAACTCGAAATCACTAATTGAAATGAAGTTTACAACCTATGTAGACCACGTCTAACACTCCGGTCTGTAACCCCTCACTTCTACCCAGCGGGCCTTTATTAGCAACCCTATTCCAATTTGCTTGAGGCCTAAGCACTCTTAGCCTCAAGACTTACTTCTCAATGAAGAGAAACAACCTATGTGAATATATATGAATATTCAAATAACAAACAAGGCTAGGTAACCTTAGATGCTTATCTAGGATGATGATATAATCAATTTAATCAACCCTAGATATCAATTGCTAAATGACATGTCAAATAGCTTAGCTAATCAAGATTAATTAAAAACCTAATTAGCTATCACAATCAACACTCAATCATTTTCATCACAAATAATCTCTAACTTGTATCTAGCATATAATCAAAAGCATACAAGTAATTAAAGAGATGTATTAATATGAAAAACACTTAAAGTAATATGAAATTAGTGAAGAACATACCAAATAAGATGTGATGATTCAAAACCATGCATGGATCAATTCTATGAAGACATAGAAGATCAAATATGAAATTTGATGCAAAAGGGATTTGATTTGAGTGTTTAAAGTTGAGTTCTTGATTTGATTTTTTCTCAAAAATCTCTCTTGAATGTTTAGGGTTCTAAGGTCTCAAAGAACTTGTTCAGAGAATGAGAAAATAAGATATTTATAGACATCAAGAATTGGGCATGTGAAAAGACATTTTGCCCCTGAAATGTACCGTTCGGCGGTTTCAATCGGCGGCCAGGCCGCCGATCACGACGGCCGAATTGAGCTCGTGAAGAACAGAGCATCAACGGCGGTTTCGTGACCGCCAATCCAACCGCCGAATTAGACCGAGAGATTAAAATCGATCAGGTATGAACGGCGGTTTCGAACGGCGGTCATGACCGCCGATCTTGACCGCATAATTGCTTCAGACCAATATGGACTGAAACAGCGGTTTCATTCGGCGGCCAGGCCGCCGATCATAACCGCCGATCACCAACAATGGTGAAAACCAAGGAGAAGCCAAGGGCATTCTCCGTGGGCGGTCTTCGCGCAAAACCAAGCACTCATTAGTGCAAGCGCGGACGTTTCCGAACAATGTCGGGAAACGAATTATAAAGCACATATACACACAACAAGATATATCAACCAAAGTGCTAGTGTGTAAAGTGACATGTGAAGAGATGCACATAAAAATAAGCAAATATGCAATCATAGCAAGAATGCTAAGTGTGTGTGTGCTACTAATTCTCTTCAAAGGAAAATCAAGCACAAGAGAATATACCTTTGGCGTGCTTGAATCTTGAGGTCATGGAAGGGCCTTTGATCTTCAACCTTAAACACTTAGACTACCCTTACATTCAAAACCCTAACATGTGGTTTGACCACGAAATAAGCCAATCAACAAAACGGGAATCCTTACAATCTCCCCCTTTGGCTATTTCGTGACAAAACCACCACTCACATTGATTCCTCACAACAAAATAAACCTATGGGTCAATGAAGATTTTCTACAATACAAAGAGATATATAAAAATAAAACTTGAAGTTTTCAATCTCTTGTAGAACAATCATTCCCTGAAACAAGGTTTCTAAACTTTCCAAAACAAGAAAAGGTGAGATGAATCAAGTGAGATTAAAACAAGCATTTGCATATTTAAAAAATTAAGCACAACATCATGTTGTTTTATGTATGCAATGCTCCCCCTCAAAGGGTTACTCCCCCTCAATATATATTCTCCCCAATGTGCACCAATTGCTACAACAATTTGCACCTCCCCTTACCACATTCTACTCTCCCTTTTTGTCATGATGTAGGCAAATGAGTAGTCCCCAACCGGGTCACTTAAGGCAAAGAGAGATAGTAGCATTCTAGTATATGCATAATCAATATAAGTCACTTTATGCAATCTCAATTAATCGAAGAGAAACGAGGAGATTTATTAGATAAAATGTGTGAAACAAAATGCTTTGCATACAAGACATATAGCATTCAAGTCCAAAATACCATGGTATTTGGCAAAGCAAATGACAAAGGTTTCTAATAGGAATTCAAACCAATTTCACCATTGTCATGAGAGAAGCAAGGATATAGAAATTTCATTGATTTTAATTTAAGAACAACTATATCCAACTTTATAAGCTAAACATGTCATGAGCAACTTTGCACCCTATTTGATTTTTCCGGGAATGAAACCCGTATGATAGTAGACATGTTCAACCAATAAAGAAAAAGAGACATTTGGATTGTAAAATCCTTGAATGGATACAAGATCCTTTTTCATTTGAGTCTCATAAGCTTTTTTCACACAAGTTTTTGCATTTAAGAACGCAATTATCAATTCATGCTTTTTCATTTGAGCATGTACATGAATTTCATGCTTTTCATAAGACATTAGCATGTTATAAAAGAATCATCATGTCATGGAGATAATCATAGGTCATTCAAATCATACTTCCTACATACATCTCCTAGTCCAAAAATGCATGTTTGAACATAAATATGACATGGATTGTAAACAAGCAAGGTTCACACTTATTGAATTGAAAACATATATACATATGTGCAACCAAGCTTACTCAAGCAATCAACCAAGAAGCATAAGATTTTTCAAATTTTTTGCAAGTGACAAGAATGCAAAAATAGCTCTCTTTGCTTGAGTTCCCCATATGGGGTTAGTATCATCCTTCATCAATGAAGGTCATGAGGTCCTATGGACCTCCCAAGTCCATTTGACTTGGATGAACCTATTTGAGACTTGTTAGTCTCGTAGCAAGCGGGTTCATTTTTCCTTATCCACATAGATATGACATTTTTCTTCCTAGTGGACAAAGGTTGCATGTTATTCACTAACCTAGGATTATTGACAAAGGATTTCCTAGGCTCATGCAAGTGGGCTTTTCTTAGCCTCTTTTTCTCTATCATGCTATTAATCCTACAATGCTTAATGTACTTAAAGCACTTAGGCCTAATATGCCCATAAACACCACAATAATGAAAAGTTGGTACAAAGTAAGAATTCATACCATATCCGTGTGAAGTCATTAGAGACTCATCATGCATTTGATGTCTCCTTTGGTGTTGAGCCGGTTCATGTCTTCTATGAGGTTGAACCGGAATGGGTTGCCTCCTTGGATGAGGTAGCATGTTTTGCCTCTTTTCATAATGAGCCATTTGTTGAGGAGAGTTGACTCGAGAGGCTCTAATCCGTTGAGCTTGGGGTTGTCTTGTTTTCACCACCTTTACTTGTGCATTTTTCGAACGTTGTCCTAGTTCTAACTTCTTCCTAGGAGTTTGCACCAGTGACGCTTCTATCTTACCCAAACTCTTCATAAAGACGGTCTTCTTAGGAATAGAGCAATCCTTGCTCACTTCGAATCCAAGACCTCTTTTGTCACAAGGGCTTTTTCCTACACCAAGTATGTTGTCAAGCTTCTTGGTGCTTGTGGTCATTCTAGTCAATGACTCTTTGGCTTCAACAAGCTCTCTCTTCAAACCCTCTTCATTCCTCTTAGACAAAGCTAGCTCATCTTTTAGCTTGTCTTCTTCCACCATGGATCTTACCACTTCATCATTCAAGTGATCAACTTGTGTTGAAAGCCTAAGTAGTTCTTCCTTTAACCTTTGAATCTCTTTTTCATTCTTTAACTTAGAGCTTTCAAGACTTTCAAAGTTGTCCTTAGGATCCATCTTCTCCACTTGCTTCCTTAAGAGGTCATTGTATGTTGAAAGCTCTAGATTTTCTTCCTCTAAAATCCTTAGGAATCTATCTTTCTTCTTCATGGAGCTTTCAACATTGACTATAAAGTCATGCACATCCATATTGTCTACATTTCTATTTGTAGAGTTAGAAAAGGAGTCATCTCCACTAGTGTCATCTTCTAGACTCTCCTCCTCTCCTATGGATCCAATTTCCTCATCAAGACCTTCACCTTGATCTCTTGAGTCAATAAGTGCCATATCCCAATGTGAAGCAACAACTATCTCCTCTATAGCTACGTCTTCGACTTTCTCTTCTATGGGATCACTAGCAACGGAATTCTTACCAACAACTTCATTTTCTTCATTAGTGGCACCCAATGCCTTGAAGTTATTGATAAGCTCATCATCACTTGATGACTTATCTCCCTCTCCGGAGTCATCACTTTCACTCCAAGTGGCGACCATCATTTTTTCTTTCTTGTTCTTCAAATTCCCACAATCGGGTGAGATATGACCTATGCCGCCACACTCATAGCAATGGACCCTTTTCTCTTGCCTAGGCTCATGCTTCTTGAAGGGAGCCTTTTTCTTCAAGACTTGGCCTTTGGATCCAAAGCCACTCTTCTCGAACTTGACAAATTTCTTGAATCTTTGAAGCATCAAAATCATGTCTTCATCCAAGTCACCTTTCTCCTCATTCCCTAACTTAGAAGCACTCAAAGCAATTCCTTTTTGCTTCTTTGAAGGAGTGGAGCTAGGACCCTTCCTAGACTCGTAGGCGAGAAGTCTACCTATTACCTCGCTCGGCTTCATGTCCTTAAAATCACTGTTTTCTTCTAAAGCCGTCACCTTAGACTCAAACCTCTCGGGAAGCGATCTTATTATCTTTTGCTTGATCCTTCTATCCGAGTAAGGGTCACCAAGTTGATGACTTTGGTTGACAATGTCCATCAACCTAATCTCAAAGTCGTTGAAGCACTCATTCTCCTCCATCCTAAGTGTCTCGAATTGAGTTTGGAGGACTTGAAGTTTGGAGTCTTTCACTACTTTGGTTCCCTCGTGTGCAACCTCTAAGATGTCCCATGCCTCCTTGGCTGTCTTAGTGTTCTGAATCAGTTTGTACTGATTTTCGTCCACTGTATATATAAGGGCGTGCCATGCCTTTTGATTCCACTTGGACAACTCAAACTCGGGTTGTGTCCACTGTGCCTTAGGCTTGAGCACTTCTTCTCCTTCACCCGTGGGAGTCATCATAGGAGGTGAATATCCATCTTCAATGGCCATCCATGCCCTATCATGGATTTGACACACATATGCCTCCATCTTCCCTTTCCATTGGGAGTAATTTATGCCGGTGAGGAGGGGAGGCCGTGTGCTTGAAGCACCCTCATGGTTGCCACCGTATCCACTCATTGTATGTAATGAATGAATTCAAATGAATGCAAAATGTATGAATGAGCACAAATCACACAAATGCAAAACACACCTAAAATGAGCTAGGATCACCTAAGTATATCTAGGAACCCGCTCTGATACCAATTGAAAGTTCTCAAGGAGTGTTATATATATAAAGCTAGAGGGGGGTGAATAGATTTTATCAAGTGTAATAGGATGATGATATAATCAATTTAATCAACCCTAGATATCAATTGCTAAATGACATGTCAAATAGCTTAGCTAATCAAGATTAATTAAAAACCTAATTAGCTGTCACAATCAACACTCAATCATTTTCATCACAAATAATCTCTAACTTGTATCTAGCATATAATCAAAAGCATACAAGTAATCAAAGAGATGTATTAATATGAAAAACACTTAAAGTAATATGAAATTAGTGAAGAACATACCAAATAAGATGTGATGATTCAAAACCATGCATGGATCAATTCTATGAAGACATAGAAGATCAAATATGAAATTTGATGCAAAAGGGATTTGATTTGAGTGTTTAAAGTTGAGTTCTTGATTTGATTTTTTCTCAAAAATCTCTCTTGAATGTTTAGGGTTCTAAGGTCTCAAAGAACTTGTTCAGAGAATGAGAAAATAAGATATTTATAGACATCAAGAATTGGGCATGTGAAAAGACAATTTTGCCCCTGAAACGCACCGTTCGGCTGTTTCAATCGGCGGCAAGGCCACCGATCACGACCGTCGAATTGAGCTCGTGAAGAACAGAGCATCAACGGCGGTTTCATTCGGCGGTTTCGTGACCGCCGATCCAACCGCCGAATTAGACCGAGAGATTAAAATCGATCAGGTATGAACGGCGGTTTCGAACGGCGGTCGTGACCGCCGATCTTGACCGCATAATTGCTTCAGACCAATCTGGACTGAAACGGCGGTTTCATTCTGCGGCCAGGCCGCCGATCATAACCGCCAATCACCAAAAATGGTGAAAACCAAGGAGAAGCCAAGGGCATTCTCCGTAGGCGGTCTTCGCGCAAAACCAAGCACTCATTAGTGCAAGCGCGGACGTTTCCGAACAATATCGGGAAACGAATTATAAAGCACATATACACACAACAAGATAACCAAAGTGCTAGTATGTAAAGTGACATGTGAAGAGATGCACATAAAAATAAGCAAATATGCAATCATAGCAAGAATGCTAAGTGTGTGTGTGCTACTAATTCTTTCAAAGGAAAATCAAGCACAAGAGAATATATCTTTGGCGTGCTTGAATCTTGAGGTCATGGAAGGGCCTTTGATCTTCAACCTTAAACACTTAGACTACCCTTACATTCAAAACCCCAACATGTGGTTTGACCACGAAATAAGCCAATCAACAAAACGGGAATCCTTACAACACCAAATATGAGCTAGGATCACCTAAGTATATCTAGGAACCCGCTCTGATACCAATTGAAAGTAATACAATAATGCTCGGTGTGTATGATAAATATATCCAGCGGGGGGGGGGGGGGGGGGGGAATAGATTTTAACTATTATTACCCAATTTTCGCATGCAAGTCAATTTTTTGAAAATGCCCCTATTAGTCAAAAATACAAGCAAGTGTAATATAGTGCGGAATTTAAATAACACTTGATGTATACGTGGAAACCCAACCACTGGGAAAAACCACGGGCTGTTTAGTGCGCCACACTCGGACCTCCAAATCCACTAATCAAAATGGAGTTTACAATCTATGTAGACCTCGTCTAACACTCCGGTCAATAACCCCCCACTTCTACCACTTGGGCCTTTAAAAGTGGCTCTAGTCCTAATTGCTTGAGGCCTAAGCAACCTTAGCCTCAAGACTTAATTCTCTATGAAGAGATTATGCAACTTATGTGAATATGTAAAATACTCAAAATGCAATTTAGAGCTAGGTTACTCTAAATGCTTACCTAGGATAATGATATGCAATTAATTCAATCCTACATATCAATAGCTAGATAACATGTCAAATAGCTTAGCTAATCAAGATTAATCAAAAACCTAATTAGCTATCACAAAACAACACTCAATCAATTCATCACAATTAATTCTCTATTCTTGTATTTATCATATGATCAAAAACATGCAAGTAATTAAAAGAGAATATGCTTGATAGTAAAATACTAAAATAAGATGAAATTAATCAAAATCTTACCAAGCATGTTATGATGATGCAAACCCAATCATGGATGAATACAAGATGAACTTTGATGCAAAAAGGATTTGATTTGAGTGTTTAAAGGTGAGTTCTTGATTTGATTTTTTCTAAAAAATCTCTCTTTGAAGTTTAGGGTTCTAAAGACTCAAAGAACTTGATCAGAGAATGAGAAAGTAAGATATTTATAGACATCAAGAATTGGGCATGTGAAAAGACAACTTTGCCCCTGAAACGCACTGATCGACGGTTTCAATCGGCGGCTAGGCCGCCGATAATAACCGTCGAATTGAACCCGAGAAGAACAGGGGAACAACGGCGGTCACGATCGGCGGTTTCGTGACCACCGATCCAATCACCAAATCAAACCCGAGATATTAAATCGATCAGGTATGAACGGTGGTTTCGAACGGCAGTCGTGACCGCAGAATTGCTCCAGACACTTCTGGATGCAAACGGCGATTTCATTCGGCGGCCAAGCCGCTGATCATAACCGCCGATCACCAACAGAGGTGAAAACCAAGGAGAAGCCAAGGGCATTCTCTATGGGCTGTCTTTGCGCAAAACCAAGCACATTCTAGTGCATGCGCGGACGTTTCCGAACACTATCGGGAAATGAATTACTAAGCACATATACATATAACAAGATATAACAATCAAAGTGCTAGTGTGTAAAGTGACATGTGAAGAGTATGCACACATGATCAAGTATGCTAAGTGTGTGTGTGCTAACTAAATCTCTTCAAAGAAAAACTAAGCACTAGAGATTATACCTTTGGCGTGCTTGTCCCTTGAGGTCTTGAAAATGCCTTTGAACTTGAACCTCACTAACCTAAACTACCATTACATTATCAACCCCAACATGTGGTTTGTCCACGAAATGAGCCAATCAATATATGGGAATCCTTACAAATTTATCTAATTTATTATTTGTATGTTCTAAGAGTAATTTCTACATACAAGATTGAGATTATATGTTGATTGGGTTATTTTGTGATAGCTAAGTTTTATTGTTTATATGCCATCTAGCTAATTAATCTCATTACATGATTGAGATTGTTTTTTGATAGCTAGGATTTCATGATTGATATATACATCTAGCTAATTAATCTCATTGAAATGTTTGAGATTGTTTTTGATAGCTATTGTATCTAGGATTGGTTTTCCTTTACATAGCTAAGCTTTATGACATGTCATTTAGCTCTTGATATCTAGGATTGTATTTATTGTCATATTATCATCCTAGATAAGCATATAGGGTTACCTAGCTCTATTTCTTCCTTGAATATCATCATATATTCACATAGGCATTTTTATCTCTTCATTGAGAAGTAAGAGTTGTGTGGCTTCCGGGATTAGGTTGCCTTTTGTCACAAGCAATTGTAAGTCTTGTGTGATGACCGGGATTAGGTTGTACACCGGGATTAGGTGTTCACATAAGCAATTGGACTAGGTTCACTCATACCGGGAGTAGGTAGTGGTAGTGAGTTACATACCGGGATTAGGTTGTAATCTTCATTATCATTAGTGGATTCGAGGTTCGAGTGTGGCGCACTTACCAGCCCGTGGTTTTTCCCATGAGGGTTTCCACGTAAATATCAAGTGTTATTTAAATTCCGCACATATTACACTTGTTATATAAACTGACTAGTTAGAGGCATTTTCGTAATCTTGACCTTACACGAAAAATTGGGTAATAGCGATTAAAATCTATTCACCCCCCCTCTAGATTAATATTGAACACACCGTATATTTGTTTCAATTGGGTTACCGAAAATGTTGCAAATGAATTTCATCACATTCATTATGAGGTTCCCTTACAAAATTTATTTCAAACTGAAAGTTCTCAAAATACTCGAGGTGTGTTTATCAATATAAAGCTAGAGGGGGGGTGAATAGATTTTATCTAATTATTACCCAATTTTCGCATGCATGTCAATTTTACGAAAATACCCCTAGCAAGTCAACAAAACATACAAGTGTAATAAGATGCGGAAATAGTAAATGACACTTGATGTTTACGTGGAAAACCCAACCACTGGGAAAAACCACGGGCTGTTAAGTGCGCCACACTCGGACCTGGAAATCCACTATATGAAAAGACGGTTACACCCTCAAGTGATTCTCGGACCCTCACCCTAGATAACCTCAGGCTATGGACACTACCAATCGCCACTCTTGGTTCAATCCCCAGTGATATCCCCTGATACACTACTCTTGGTGTGAGCACCCTCTAATCTACCACGCGGGCCTTTTATAGCGGCTCTAGTCCAATTTGCTTGAGGCCTAAGCACACTTAGCCCCAAGACTTCAATCTCTCAAAAGAGATGCACAACCCTATGTGAATATGTATGAATATTCAATTAATGCAATAAGAGCTAGGGTACTCTAAATGCTTACCTAGGATTATAAGATGACAATATAATCATCCTAGATATCACATATAGCTATATGACATGGCATATAACTTTAGCTAAGTAAAGGATAACCAATCCTAGATACAAAGCTATCATATAAAACCCACAAACATTCAAAGGATTAACTAGTTGATTAAAAACAATCTATCACCTAGTTATCAATACATCACACAAGAATGTTCATGGCATAGCTTTAGGCAATAATGACCTAATCAAATAAGCTATGAAAAATAATCTCAATTAACAAATGAGATCAATTAGCTAGATGGCATATGAACATTAAAGCCTAGCTAACAAATAAAAACCCAATCAACACATAATCTCAATCTTATATGAAGAAATTAATCTAAACATATAAGTAAAATATGAGATAAAATTGATAAGTAGAAACACTAATTATGTAAGATAAAGTGTTCAACAAATCATACCATGTGTGTTGAAGAAGTCCCATGCATTAGCATATGCTAGATGATCCTAGATGATGCTTAGATGAAGATTTATGCATGTGGGAATGGGTTTAGAGAGATAAAGATATGATCTTTAAGCTTTCTCTCTCAAGTCTCTCTAAATATCTCTCTAGGGTTCTTATGATCAAAGACTTGTGTTCTGAACCAGAGATAAGGATGTATTTATAGAGACCAAAAACAGGGCAGGTGAAAATACAATTTTGCCCTTGAAACGCACCGATCGGCGGTTTCATTCGGCGGCCAGGCCGCCGAACTGAACCGCTGAATGGCTCCCGAGTGGAACAGGGGAACTTCGGCGACTTCATTCGGCGGTTTGGAAACCGCCGATCCCAACCGCCGTTTTGGACCCGAGAGATATATTTCAATCAGGTCTCATTCGGCGGTTTCGAACGGCGGCCAGGCCGCCGAACGTAACCGCCGATTCACCAAAAATGGTGAAACCAAGGAGAAGCCAAAGGCATCTCCACCGGCGATCATCGCGCAAACAAAGCACATTACCGTGCACGCGCGGACGTTTCGAACATCCTTAGGGAAACGAATTACTCACACTAAAAGCTAACATACATGAAGTGCAAGTGTGGGTATTGAATGCATCCTAATGCCTAACATGTCATGGCATTATCATATAACAAGATGCAATCAATTCAACATGCAAGAAGAGATATTGAATAAATCAATAAAGCACAATGCACACAAAATATAAACACACCATACAAGAATAAGAGTTATGCATGTTGTGTGTGTGTGTGCAACTATATCTCTTCAAGCCAATGTAAGCACTAGATATATACCTTTGGTGCTTGTCCTCTTGAGGTCTTGGAAAGGGTCTTGATCTTCAACAAACACCTAGACTACCCTTACAACCAAACCCCAACATGTGGTTTGACCACGAAATAAGCCAATCAATAATGGGAATCCTTACACAAACAATTGTCATTATCACATTCATTATGAGGTTCTCTTACGCAATTTACCCAACTCAATATTTAACACATACAGTGTAACATGTACCGTCTAATAAATCATTGCAACATGTGCACAACACATAACACGATATCGGTGTACAAAAAAGTAAACCTTATTTATATTGTAACCAACCCTCTCCGGGTGACATAGAGACATAGACATTACATATTAGGATTAGTTTCGAACTAGATGTGTTGAATCCGGTTTCATATTCCAAATCTGTCATTTTCTTTCATTCAATCTCAAGGGTCGATCGAGTAACATCCTAATGCTTTGCTTTAACCTTTCCTGTCACGTGTCTTCTGGATAGGGGTTAATGAACACCTAACCTAATTTGTTGCTGACATAATTGATTTTGCCTGCTTGTAGAGCATAATGACGTTTGATGTAATGGGCCAGTGGGATTTTGACAACCCAAAAACCAATGGCCACGCTATTCTGGGGATATGCAATGCCGGTATACAAATATACTCATTACCTCTTCGTGTAGCATTGCAGAACAGGAATGGATGGTTGAATCTGCGTTACGCAATATAAATTGCGTCATCAAATCCTTATGCTCCCAACGCAATATTTTGTAATAATTATCTCCGGTACACCAGTACAGTTCATAATTATCTCCGTTACATTAGTACAGTTCATCCATCCCCAAACTATTCATATGGTTTACACATAACATTTAGGTTGAACGATAACGCGATGGGACTATAATTATGGCCATCAAGTTTTTCACTATTGGACATGTTCATTTTAATATAACAACATATAATGAATTATTAACTTAATTACGATGGTATACGTCAATTACATATAAAATATGAGGATTTGAAAACTTTAATTTTTTCATTAATCTAAACGAATGGATTATAATTTTGCCATATCTTTAGGGCACCAGATATGGGCAACGTAGCATTATTGGTTTTTTTGTACTTAAAGTGTTTATCAATAAAGAAACTTATATGTATATTCATTAGCTAATGCCTAACATTGCATATTTGGTCCCTTCAGGAGTTCGAGTAATATTACAAAAAGTATTTTGTATTTTAATATTCGGTTGACATTATAAATTCTAACACAACTTTAAAAAAAAAAATACATTCACAACACTAACCACACGGTTGTTTTACGACATCGTTTTTTAGAATGGATAGGAATTTCCAAGGCGAAGCAGCGGTCAGCCGAGATAGAATATACTCCTTTCTTGACGCGATTTTACAAGTATTCAATGAATTGGAGGAAGTTCGAACTCAATTTTCTGGGCATTTAAACACAAACGTGGTTTTGTTATGGACAAAATTCATCCAGGTAATTGATGACACACAGAGACTGATCGCAGACTTTGAGAGGGAGATGGGTCATCCTTTATCACCGTCTCATCCTCCCTATTAGGTCATTAAAAGTACTATAAACAAACACATGTAGGCTGTTTGTCTTTACCTTATCAATTGTTACGTATGGAAATTTTGACTAGTGGGTTTAGCTACTGTATATTGCAAGTTAGGATGCGATGTTTTTAAGTTTCTAATATGTAAATGAAAATCTTCACCTTGTATTTTCTATGTTTTGATCTTTGAATTTGGTGCAATGGTTTACAAACGAAATGTCGTAGATAAATGTCTGCATCCATAGTCAAGTTCTTGTATGAGTTTCCGATTACATGGGGAAGACGAACCAAATCACGCGACGCATGCGTTTCAAGTGTCTTCACACATTCATTTACTACCAGCATCTAGTAATCGTTACACAATAAGTAAAAACTTTATTATTTTAACAGGAAATTTTCCTAATTACCCATTTTGTGTTGAGGTTACCTGCAACACACAAAATCCGTTGTTTCACACTGTTATTAGTTTACCGATTACAAATTGTGTCTACTGTCTCGTTCGAGAATTGCATTTATAATATATACGAATTTATTTGAATTTATTAATGACAGGGATTTTTGTTTTCAACTCTTATAATGATAGAATAAACGTTCAACCTATGGGACAAAAGGGTTAGAGCATCTCCATTGGTATCTTCAAAAGTGAGAGAGTAATCAACATTTAATTATTTATCCACAAAAACAGTCCAATAGAGTCAATAATCAAATTGCCTCTTCACTTGGTATCGGCGAATCATTAGTACATACCCACAGTACATGTCATTGTGAAGCGTAATCCTTTACAGCGTAATGGATTAATCGTGTAAGCGTAATAACTAAGAACGTTGATGGTCGATCGAATTTAATTTTACCGCCTACTAATATTTCTACATATACCTTCAAAATACATATATACGAAGATTATATATTAGTATTTTAGTAATAAGATTATTATATTAGTTTTGTAAATTACTGACAAAAATATAAAATACTAATTTTTGTACATCAGTTTTTTTAAATTCAAATTGGGTTATTAAATTCAAATTGTGCTACAGGCTCTCCTTGCTAAAGCTTACCTATTAGGGGAGACTCCCTTTGCTTATCTCATGACAAAAAGGGGGGAGCAGGGTTGAGATTTTGTGCCTTTCTTGGCATTGCATTTAGGGGGAGTTGAGAGAGAATAACCCATGTTGGGATTGCATTTATGGGGAGTTGCATTGCATTGCATGATTACATTGTTTTTGATTGAATTGTTTTATTTCCTTGATTAGCATTTGCAATTACTCTTGTTATAAGCACCTCACACACACTTGGTCTTGGAAGGTATATTTCTTGTTAATTGTGTGTAGGTTAGAGTTTTTTCTACAAGCTTGGATTGACTTGCAGATGTTCAAGACTTAGACTAGGAGCGTTATTGTAATGTAGAAAAACTTTGTTGACCAACAATGTTTTTTGTGAGGTTGCTATGTGAGTGTTGATTTTGTCACGAAATAGCCAAATGGGGAGATTGTAAGTGCCTCACTTTTGATTGGCGTATTTCGTTGACAAAATCACAATGGGGTTCAATTTGTAAGGGTAACTTAGGATTGAGGAAATCCTCATCACATGCCAAAGGACCTCATTGTGGGATCAAGAGCTTCAAGGAAGGTAGATCACTTGACTTGACTCTAAATTGAAGAGATGTAGTTGCACACACTCACAACCCTTGCATGTCCTTAATACTTATTTGTTGTGTGTAAATATTTGTGTGCTTGCATGATTAATTGATTGCATCATTGTTTGATAAATGCCATGACATGTTAGGCATTAGGATGCATTCAAATGTCACTTCCCACACTTGCACTTCATGTATGTTTGTCTTAAGTGTGTGGTAAGTCGTTTGCCAAAGTTTTTCAGAAACATCCGCACGTGCACGTTGGTGTGCATGGTGTTGCATGAAAACTGTCCCTGGAGAATGCCCTTCGTTTCTCTTTGATTTCACCACCATTGGTGAAACGGTGGTTTGTGATTGGAGGCCAAGCCACCCATTGAAACAGCCTTTTTGACCTGATTGATTTAAAAAAAAATAGGTCGGTAATCGACAGTTATAATCAGCGGCCTAACCGTCCAATTAAGCGCCGTTTGAAACATGTGTCTTCTGTCCCAGTTCAGTGGTTTGCATCGGTGGGCATAATTCGACCGCCGATCCATTCTAGTGTTGACATTTCGTATTCGGCGGTTTCTGATTGGCGGCCTGACCGCCGATTGAAACCGCTGATCTCGCGATTTCAGGTAATCTTTTCAAAACAACATCATTTCACTTGGATCTCATATATATACATATATGTCTTGATAGCCTTAGCTCGTTTTTAGTGAGCAAAAATTACATCTTTTGAGAGCTTTTGAATTTCTTCAAAGCCAAGGTATCAAGACCTCTTTTTTATTACTCAAAACACAAAAACCCATCATACTTTCATGTTTCATATATCATTTAGGATGTTCTAGGTTGATTTTCTTTAGGGTTTCATATTTGCTCACATGACTTGTAGTTAGAACATTACTTGTATCATCTTACATGTTCTTTCAACTTCTGATCTAGCCTTCCGGGAGGATGGATTCCAGGGTGGTGTAACTCATAAGGAGATGAAACTCCCAACCGATGGGAAGCGAAGCCCTATCTTGTTTGCTTCGCTCATTAGGTTTTTACCAACGCAGCTTGGAAGTGCTGCAGAATCCCAGGGTCGGCGGCCCTAGTCCCTGGTGTTGCGCCGATTGTTCCCCGATCGTTACTGCGCCTATCTCCTGCGGCGCAGCTGGTTCAATAACCTGATCTCCGCTGGAGTTAACGTCTCTATCACTGTCGTTTTCATGTTCTTAATTCGCAAGGGTTCCTCACAGTTTTTTGTAACCCCCCTCCTTCTAGCGCCAATTGTTGACGGTGAAATTTGGATTGCCACGCACTCAACAATTATATCATTTAATATAAAACAAGAAAATTAAGAACGCATGTAAAAGACAGATTTTACGTGGAAACCCTTGTATGGGAAAAAACCACGGCGCCCCTGGGGCAGAAAAATAATACTAGTTTTCGTTGCCTTATACAACGCTTAGATCTCTCTTACAGTTGCTCTCTTTTCTCTCGATTTTCTCACCCCCTTCTCGTGGGATAGGTGGTTCTATTTATACATGATATTTAGGTTTTTTCCTGATTTTAGTCCTGCTCATAGTATGATTTCCTTTCAGATTCGTACTGGAATCCCACGTTGCTGCGGATACAGATAGGTCCTCTCCTTTTCCCCCCTGATTCCTTGTTGTTATGGGTTTTCTAAAGTGTAGGGTTTATTTCTTCGTGTTTCTGCCGAGTCGGTTTAGGCCCAGTATGCTGGTGCAGCGAGTACATTTATTTCTGGTTTCGTTTCTTTGCTTCGGCGACCATATATCTATTTTGGCGAGTACATATCCAGTTTCGGCGAGCGTGTTTCTGACCTTTTTGGTTTCGAGGTACTTTGACATTGATTTGTCACATTTCCTTTATTGACCCGGTCAATGAGTGACGTGGCAATCTTTATTGACTCTTTTTGATGACGTGTCGGGTTGGCGAATTTATGCATACAACAAGAGTCATTCGCTTTGTGAATGGACTTCCAACTATGGGATTTGGTACTCATTTGACACTAATCCTAGTCTTGTAGGATATAGTGATGCGGATTGAGCAGGAAATTGTGATGATAGGAAGAGCACATCGGGCGGTTTGCTTCTTTCTAGGCAACAACTTGGTTCTTGGTTTTGCAAGAAGCAAAACTCGATTTCCTTGTCCCGGAGGAAGCCGAGTACATAGCCGCAGGAGTGGATGCACTCAACTTATATGGATGAAGCAAATGCTAGTAGATTACGTATTCAACCAAGGTACTCTCACTCTCTCTTGTGATAACATGAGTGCCATTAATATTTCCAAGAATCCGTGCAACATTCTAGAACTAAGCATATTGACATCCGCCATCACTTCATTAGAGAGCTTGTTGAAAATAAATGCATAGTACTTGAACATGTAGTACTAATGATCAACTTGCGGACCTATTTACTAAACCCTTAGATGCTACTCGATTTAAAAATTCTTAGTAGATCTATTGGGATATGTCTTGTGGAGTGATGTTCTATGATTGACCCCATATGGGGAACTCAAGCAAAGAGAGCTAGTTTGCATTCTTGTCACTTGCAAAAATTTGAATATCTTATGCCTCTTCTTTTAATTGCTTGAGTAAACTTGGTTGCACATGTATATATGTTTTCAATTCAATAAGTGTGAACCTTGCTTGTTTACAATCCATGTCATATTTGTTCAAACATGCATTTTTGGACTAGGAGATGTATATAGGAATTATGATTTGAATGACCTATGATTATCTCCATGACATGATGATTCCTTAATAACATGCTAATGTCAAACGAAAAAGCATGAAATTCATATAACATGCTCACATGAAAAGCTGAATTGATGATTGCATATTCTTAAAAAATGCAAAACTTGTGTGAAAGCTAATGAGACTAAAAATGAATAAAGGATCTTGTATCCGTTCAAAGGATTATATTCCAAATGTCTCTCCTTCTTTATTGGTTGAACATGGCTACTATCATACGGATATCTTATCCGGAAAATCAAAGGGTGCAAAGTTGCTCATGCCATGTTTCGCTTTAAAAGTCGGATATAGTTGCTCTTATATTGAAATCAATGTATTCTATATCCTTGCTTTACTCATGACATTGGTGAAATTGGTTTGAATTCCTATTAGAAACCTTTGTCATTTGCTTGCCAAATACCATTGTATTTTGGACTTGAATGCTATATGTCTTGTATGCAAAGCATGTTTGATTCACACATTTTTTCTCAAATAAATCTCCTTGTTCTCTCCAATTAATTGAGATGCATAAAGTGACTTATATTAATTATGCAAATCTTGCATGCTACTATCTCTCATTACTATGAGTGACCCGTTGGGGACTACTCATTTGCCTATATCATGATAAAAAGGGGGAGTAGTATATGGTAAGGGGAGATGCAAATTGGTGTTGCAATTGTGCACATTGGGGAGACAACACATTGAGGGGGAGTAACCCTTTGAGGGGGAGCATTACATTTATCATACATTGCATATATGTAGTATATGGTAAGGGGAGATGCAAATTGGTGTTGCAATTGTGCACATTGGGGAGACAACACATTGAGGGGGAGTAACCCTTTGAGGGGAAGCATTGCATTTATCATACATTGCATATATTTTGTAATGTTATGCCTAAATTCTAAAAATGCAAATGCTTGTTGTGATATCACTTGATTAATCTCACATTTCACTTGTATTGGAAAACATAGAAATCTTATTTACAGGGCTTGATTATTCTACAAGAGATTGAAGACTTGAAGTTTTATTTTCTTATCTCTTTGTGTTGTAGAATATCATAGTTGTCCCGTAGTTTCTATTTCTTTGTGAGGAATCAATGTGAGTGGTGGTTTTGTCACGAAATAGCCAAAGAGGGAGATTGTAAGGTTCCCATTTGTTGATTGGATCATTTCGTGGACAAACCACATGTTGGGGTTCTTTGTAAGGGTAGCCTAAGTATCGGTCTTATTGTTCGAAGCCCTTTGAAGACCTCATGTTGATAAGCACCGAAGGTAAATTTCTATGTGCTTACTTTTCTTTGAAGAGATTAGTTGCACACACACACACTTAACATTCATTGCATATGTGTGCATTCTCTTCATTTGTCATATTTCACACTTGCACTTATTTATTATATTTGTTGTGTGTATTGTCTCATGTTGTCGTGTAATTCGTTTCCCGATAACTTTCAAAAAACGTCCGCGCATGCACTAGAATGTGCTTGGTTTAGCACGAGGACCGCCTATGGAGAATGCCCTTGGCTTCTCCTTGGTTTTCACCTTTCTAGGTGATCGGCGGTTATGATCGGCGGCCTGGCCGCCGAATGAAACCGCCGTTTCAGTCCAGATTGGTCTGAAGCATTTCTACGGTTAGATCGGCGGTCACGACCGCCGTTCGAAACCGCCGATTCAAGACCTGATTGATTTATCTCTCAGTCTAATTCAGCGGTTGAATCGGCGGTCACGAAACCGCCGTTCGAAACAACTGTTCGAAACAACCGTTCGAAACCACCGTTCGAAACCACCGTTCGAAACCGCCGTTCGAAACCATCGTTCATACCTGATTGATTTTAATCTCTCTGGTTTGATTCGGCGGTTGGGATCGGCGGTCACGAAACCGCCGAATGAACCGCCGTTTATGCTCTGTTCTTCATGAGCTCAATTCGGCTGTCATCATCGGTGACCTGGCCGCCGATTGAAACCGCCGATCGGCGCGTTTCTTTGAAACTTACTTAAACGACCACACTTTGATTTGGCCCCCTATATATGCCATTTTGTCTTTAGGTCAATTAAGAGAGTTCATATTTAGATTTCATACTTAGGATATTTTTCAAAGAGAAGAAAAATTCCAAGAACTCAAATTTTATTACTAAAACACTTTTTCATGATCATTAATCATCATCTAGCATCATCCTTGATCTTCTAGATGTCATCTTGCATGGATTCTTCATCATACTTTGCTTGGTAAGCTTTTCACTAATATCTTACATATTTTGTGTTTCTCTTAGCTAGCAATCTCAATTAATTACTTGTATGTTATTTTATATACTTTGAATACAAGTTTGAGATTAGTATGATGTATGTTTGAGAAGTTTTTTTGTGATAGCTAATTAAGTTTTGTGCTTAATCTTGATTAGCTAAACTATTTGACATGTCATTTAGTTTTGATATCTAGGATTGTTCTAATTGCATATTAATCATCTTAGATAAGCATATAGGGTTTCCCTTGCTCTATGTTTGCATTTGGATATTCATATATTCACTTAGGGTTGTATTCTCTTCATAGAGAAAGTAAGTCTTGTGTGTAGCATCCGGGATTAGGTTGCTTAGAATGCAAGCAAATTGGACTAGGTTCACTCATACCGGGATTAGGTAGGTGTGTGATTACTTCCGGGATTAGGTTGTAATCGTTTGCACATTTAGTGGATTCGAGGTTCGAGTGTGGCTTACTTACATAGCCCGTGGTTTTTCCCGTGAGGGTTTCCACGTAAAAACCAAGTGTTGTTTTAATTTCCGCACCATATTACACTTGCTTGTTTATATTATCTTGAGGGCATTTTCGTAATTTTGACTAACACGAAAAACTGGGTAAAAAGCGTAAAATCTATTCACCCCCCCTCTAGACAGCTTTATACACACCGTGCTATAATTTGTTTCATTAATGAAAGGCATGTAGGCTTGTTTCTTTTAGTAAGAATGGGTTTGGTTCACATGTGGGCTTTTTATTTAAAGTCCAATGGATTAAATAAAATAAGGAAATAATATTTGGCCCTTATATTCTATGTGGGACGGCAAGGCTATGTATATAGTCAAAAATATTATTTTATTTTATTGATTGATTAAATGAGAATTAATTAATTAATTAATTAATTATTTAATTAAGAAACAAAATCTTTTTCTGATTAGGAAATATGTTTCCTAGAGTTATACTATATGTATACTAAAAGTAAAAGACTTGTTTGGTAAGAAAACAAATAATTAAGTTTATTTATTTAATCAAATAAGAAGTCTTTTTATTAAGTCAATAAAAGAATAAAATACTTATGAGTTAAATTAGGGTTAGGATTCTAAAAAGTTGATGGGAATTAGGGTTGAATTTCGGTCACCCTATATAAGTGAGGTGATGAAATCCGGCCAACCCTAATACAACACCTTATAGATTTCGGCAACCCTAAAGTAAAAAGATAAAGAAATTCAGCCACCCTATATAATAGACCTTATAGGGTTCGGCCACACTGATGCTTGATTGATTCAATTTTCTTCTTCTTCTAAACTCATAGACAAGTATTTGATTATTCTACTAAGACATAAAAGAGAGAAGAGATTATTCTTTTGATGGTACACTAATTGCTTGTTCATCAATAAGCTTGTGTGTACAACATCGAATTAGGTTCACGTGAGTTTCGATCATTAGATTGAGAACTCAAAAGTGACCGGAATAATTTTTGTATTCTTTTGATTGTTTTAAGACTGACAAAGAAAAAGAAAAGTTTGTTTGTCCATTCTCAGGTTTGCAATTCAAAGAAAAGGGAGACCACGCTCCTAGGTGATTCACGTTCGTGCTAGGATTGAAGATCTTGCGGATTACCATCGACGTAAGTCAATCGGATCACGCAACAAAGGTATTATACTTTTGTTACTTATATATGGTTAATTAATTTAAAGGGTTAAGGTTCATAAAAAGGAAAAATTTTAAAACATACTAAATCTATTTTTAGTCTCGCTTCCGCTGCGTGTACTACGGTATTTTTCCCTACACATGACACATGAGTGCAATAAGCTTGATTTGTGGCATCAACGTTTGGGTCACATGAATTTTAAAGATTTGAAAAAGCTTGAAAAACATGGCATTGTTAGAGGTCTTCCTAATCTTGGTAAAAGCTTGAGGTGGTTTGTGAACCTTGCCAATTAGGTAAGCAAACCAAAGTGTCTCATAAGAAAAATTCTTACATAGCTACCAAGAGACCATTAGAACTTGTGCACATGGACCTAATGGGGCCAATTCAAACCGAGAGCATCAATGGCAAAAAGTACATTTTTGTATGCGTTGATGATTTCTCTAGGTTTACTTGGGTTTATTTTCTTAGAAACAAGACCGAGGCTTTTGATTACTTTAAAAAGTTTTGTAATCAAGTTCAAAATGAAAAAGGTCTTGGTATCAAGAAAATATGTCGCATTAGGAGTGATCATAGGACGGAATTTGAAAATGCAAAATTTAGTGAGTTTTATGATGGTTTAGGGATTTCTCATGAGTTCTCCGCACCTAGAACTTCTCAACAAAATGGTGTTGTTGAGAGGAAAAATCGTGTCTTGCAAGAGATGGCTAGGGTCATGCTCAATAGCAAGAAAGTCCCTAGAAACCTATGGGCCGAGGCGGTCAATACCGCTTGTTATGTGTCAAATTGTGTTTTCAAAAGGCCCGGCACAAAACAAACGTCCTATGGAAAGGCAAGAAGCCTAATGTGAATTACTTCCACACTTTTGGGAGTAAATGTTATATTTTGAATGATAGAGATCACTTAGGAAAGTTTGATGCAAAAAGTGATGTTGGTCTCTTTCTTGGCTATGCTATTAATAGTCGTGCATATAGAGTCTTTAACTTGACTACTAAGACTATCATGGAGTCTATCAATGTGAAGATAGATGATCTTAGCATGCTTAATTTGTGTGATGATAATGGTGTCAATGAACCTAAAGAAAACATGTTGAATGACACTAAAACACCTATTGATGTGGCTAGTAGTGTTTCTAGTCAAGATGATGAAAATGATAGTCATGTTGAAGTTGAAAGTCAAGGGTTGGAAAATGCTTTAAATGATAATCAACAAAATGACCAAGTTGTTGAACATTCTCACCCAAGACTTAGAAACTTACACTATCAAAAAGACATCATAGATGATTTAAATGAAGGAGTTAAAACAAGAAATCAAATTGCTAACCAAATTTCTTATGCTTGCTACACTTCTCAAATTGAACCCAAATATATTAATGAAGCAATTGTTGATGAATATTGGGTTTTGGCTATGCAAGATGAACTTAATCAATTTGAGAGGAATGAAGTGTGGTCCTTGGTTCCTAGACCTAAAGATATAATGTAATTGGCACTAAATGGATTTATAGGAATAAGACCAATGAAAGTGGCAAGATTGTGAGGAATAAAGCTAGACTAGTGGCTCAAGGTTACACTCAAGTGGAAGGTGTAGACTTTGATGAGACGTTTGCCCCTGTTGCTCGTCTCGAGTCCATTAAATTTTTGTTGTCCATTGCATGCATTAAAAAGTTCAAACTATTTCAAATGGATTTCAAAAGTGGTTTCCTCAATGGATACCATCAAGAAGAAGTGTATGTTGAACAACCTAAGGGTTTTGTAGACCCACACTCTCCTAATCATGTGTTTAAATTGAAAAAGGCTCTCTATGGCATTAAACAAGCTCCAAGAGCTTGGTATGATAGGTTGACTCAATACCTTTGTTGACGGTGAAATTTGGATTGCCACGCACTCAACAATTATATTAATTCAATGTAAAATGAGGAAATAAAGAACGCATGCAAGAGACAGAGTTTACGTGGAAAACCCTTGAATGGGAAAAAACCACGGCGCTCCAGAGGGCAGAAAGATAATACTAGACTTGATTGCTTTGTTACACACTCAGATCTCTCATACAATTGCTCTCTTCTCTCTTGGTTTTCGAACCCCTTCCTCGTGGGATCGATGGTTCTATTTATATCTGCCTAATTAGGGTTTCCCCTTGTTTTTAGCCGTGTTGGTATTAGGTTTCCCTCTTTGATTCGTACTAGGATTCCCATGCTATCGCGGATTCGGATATGTTTTTGTCTCTTTTCCTCTTTATGTTTCCTTGTTGCCGTAGGTCTTCTAAAGGCTTGGGATTTATTTCTGTGTTTCTGCCGAGTCGGTTCAGGCCTAGTATGCTGATGCAGCGAGCACCTTCAATCCTGGGTTTTATCCTTTGGCGACCATGTTTCTACCTTTGGCGAGTATGTATCTAGTTTTGGCGACCACACCTTTGACTTTATTGATTTCAAAGTAAACATCTTAACTTGCCACATTTTCTCTCTTGACCCGGTTAATGAGTGACGTGGCAGTCCTTTATTGACTACTCTGGTGACGTGTCTATTTGGCGAATATATACATACAACAATACCCCCATAAATACTTCGAGCCGGGCGAATGACTTGCTCTTTTTACTTCGTTTGCCTCTGCGAGCAGTATTTATATCTATGCTTTCAAGATTTCGGCACATTTCATAATTAACCCCCTTTTTCTTCTTTTCACCACCCGGTGCATTGATTGGTTGATTCTTCCGGTGCAAGCTTTTAATTTTAACAACACAACTTCCGGCGCTTCCACTTACTTGACAGGTGACGGGACATTCTGACTGCTTGGTGATCCCCGAGATGCCACATGTCCAATACTTGGTGGTGACTGTTGTGGCTAGTTACTGTGGCCATCACTCACATTAATTGCATATCTTTTATTTGATTTTCTCTCCTTTCTTTTTTGAATTTCAAAGTTCCCTCTTTTTAAGGCCCGATCGTTTCTTCTTCCCCACTTTGCTCTTTCCATTTATTTTCCTATTTTCTCCCTTTCTCTCATAACAGAGTTCCTTCATCTCCTTCAGAAATTTCTGCCACGAATTTCTTCTATTCTATTTCACTGTCAGACGGCTTGCCTCGAAATCGATCGTGCTTATTTCTCGACGTCCCCAAATCTCTTGTTTATCCTCCAAACCTAGGGTTTTTCTAGTGAGTTTTCATGGATCCCTCCTTACGTTCTTCTCTTTTTAACCAGATGATGCAAGCTATAGAGCTTGGTGACAAATGTACTGCGGACAAAATTGAATCTTTGATTCGCCACTTTCACCCAGATTCTCCGGTTCCACTTTTTGTTTTTGTTCCATCTTCTGAAGATAATTTTATCCTTAACATTTCTCCTCCGTCCTCCAATAGTGATTCTCCAGTGATGCCGAGGTCTCCTAAACCAAGTGGTAGCAAACGACGCGCCTCTAGGGCTCCTCGTGAGTCCTTACTGGATGCGCAGATGACTGTTGATTCTGACGTTGAATCCCATCAGCGAGATAGGCTGCATTTTTCGTTAGGTCGTCTGTGCTCATTCGACATGGAAGTTAATGTGGTTGGCAATGGCGAGCTCCTTAAGTACAAGAGTCATTTCGATATTCCAGACTCGGTGACCTTGATGCTACCTCGTGATCGAGCCACCTGGAATCACCCCGAAAATAGGGTCGCTATTTATGGTGCCATGCTCAGTTGTGGGGTAACCCTTCCCCTTCAGCCTTTCATCGCCAGGTTCCTCGCGGAGGCCCGAATTACGCCGGCACAACTTGCCCCAAACAGTTATAGGATACTGATGTGCCTATGCCTAATGTGGAAGTTGAAAGGTTATGGGCCCCCTACACCTCGCGAGATCTGTCATTTTTACACGTTAAGACAAGCGGGCAATGGTGGCACGTATTTCCTTCTCCCTTCACCTGTAGAGAATTGGATCCCTGAGGGTGCGGCGAACCCTGGTCAGGTGGAGATTTCAGGTGACGAGAAGAAGAAAGGTTTTATATGGGGTTTTCCCACTTCAAACAAGAGGTGGAAAAACAGTTGGTTTTTTACTAGTGGCGAGTGGGGCCGAGATGTGCTAGCCAGCAATCGCCGTAACCTTTCGGCGAAGAAAGTTCCCAGGCACTTCACATCTCCTGAAGCCTGGTCGAAGGTAGTCCCGTTTTGCTAGATGAGGAGATCTCTCACCTTGCCGTGGTGGCCGTCCTCCCGTTAGACTTGAGGGATAGGTCATTCCTCTTGGATGAAGAAAAAATGATCGCTCAACGGATTTTCCCACGTCTACCTGCTAGGCTACCTCATCGTAAGTTTATCCGTTCTTTTTTCCTTTTGTATTACCGTTTCTTTTTATTCTGTTAGTGATACTTGGTTTATTTTTCTTGCAGTGAGTGATTTTGACACCGTTTGCGACTTACAAGCCCGGGCAGTAAAGAATTCCGAGGCTGCCAGTAAAAGACATGCTGCTGGTTTGGCCAAGGAGGGAATTGCTAGCCCGGATGGTGATGATCCCTCGGACGGCGAGGAGGCTGGTGATGTTACTGGGGGAGGTGTCGAGTCGGGGGAGCCCCCTATGCGTGCAGAGGTTACTGCGAATGTTCCTGTTGCGGCTACCCCTCCTGTGAACACTCTTGCTGCGACTACCCCTGGCCGTAAAGGTAAAGAGAAAGTGGGTGCTTCAGGAGGGGTCAGTGACATCCCTACTTTTGATGCGGATGTCCCTGAGACTCCTCTTGATCCTGCGAGTGATCTAATCCCTAGAGCTGGTAGAGGTAAACGCCCTGCTGAGGGTACCCCTGATCATGCTGCTCAACCCCTTAAGCGGGCATCAAAGGTAGTGCAGTATGTTGTCTCTTCGGACGAGGAGATAGCTGACGAGCCAGCTATTACAACTCCCCCGACTCAAACGGCTGCTCGCGAGGGGCCTACTGAGGAGACTGATGCAGCGGTGCCTCCTCCTGAGGACGTTAATGAATTAAATATCCCTGCTTCTACTCCGCCTCAAACAACCTCTCCTCCGGTGGGCCTGCGCAAGTCAAATGCTTTTTCGGATCAACCTAGGCCGTCTAGTCAGCCAGAATCGTTTGATCGGCCAGAACCCTCGAAGCAACATGGGACCTCTGCTTCTGGTTTAGGTTTTGCCCATGAAGCCCCTCTCGCAGGACCCACAGAGGCCGATGAAGGGACCGTGTCTCTATCTGATTTTTCGGCTACCGAAATTTATGCGCACCTAATTAATAATGATGTGTACATAGGTGAGGGCTGGGAGCATGTCAAAGGCAAATCCTACAACAAGAAGATGGAATTTTTCTTCAACTGCCACTCTCTGGTAAGCTTCTCGCCATACATCTATGTATCTCTTTTATATACACTTCCTAATTCGGCTTTTTCTCTTTTTCAGATGATGTCTGAGTTGGCTGATACCTACAAGTATGGGAACAAAGCTTCCTGAGAGATTAAGCGTTTGCGGGAGCAGGCTTCTATTTTGGCTGTTGAAAAGCTTGCTGGTGAAGAATCCCACGCTGAACAGCTTGCTCAGCTAAGAGAGTCCTCAGATGGTCATTTGTCTGCTCAACTGGCAGCCGAGGAAAAACTATCTGCTGCTGAGGAGGAGATTCGCTCGCTGAAGGAGCTTTTGTTTGCAAGTTAAGAATCCTTCGCAGCACGTTTGGAGGCTGAGCGGGTGGCTGAGGAGGCTAAGTAAAAAGCTGAGCATGAGGTGCTGGACCTGGGCAATCAGTAGTCTTCGCGTGAACTCATCTTTGATAATCTCAAAGTTGTGCTGGAGGTTGAAGCAGTTGATCATTTCAAGAGATCCCCTGCCTGTGATGAGCTTTTGCTGCGTGAATTTGAACGGGGCATGAGGCAGTCGAAGAAGTTCTTCGCCATGAAGGACCATTCGAATGAAAAGGCTTTAAATCGCTTTGACAGGTCTCTTAAACAGCATATGGCCAGCGGAGTGGGTTCGATTAAAGATCAGATAAAACGATGGAAAGCCCACTGCCGTTATAACAGGACTGAGCCTCATCCTATGCATTTGGAAATTCCCAGTAGGCGTGTTTTCAACACTTACTACTCCGGCCAGAAGGGCAGCTTTTCTAGTTCAGGTGCTGAACCTGATTTGGGTCCTGTTGCCTGTAGGGATTACGGACCTTTTATGCCGGATGGGGACGAAGAAATTACTTGGCCTTCTGAAGAGGAGATCGAAGATGAGGAAGATAGCGAGGGACCTCTTGCAGCTAGTTGACATTAGGTCTTCAATTTGTAAATATTTATATCTTTCTTGAACCTTCGAGTGTAAATGACTTTTTTGATTCTATAAATTATTTTATAACTTCTCTAGCTCTATTTTTGTTCAGCTGCCTTTGCTGAGTTTTTGGCTTACTTAGTGTTTCACCAAGTTTTTAGCATATTTTACAGCTTTATTCAGCTGCCATTGCTGAGTTTTTGGCTTACTTAGTGCTTCACCAAGTTTTTAACATATTTTACAGCTTTATTCAGCTGCCATTGCTGAGTTTTTGGCTTACTTAGTGCTTCACCAAGTTTTTAGCATATTTTACAGCTTTATTCAGCTACCATTGCTGAGTTTCGGCGCACTCAGTGTTTGTCAGGACGTATCCGACCATACACTAAGTTTTTAACATGTTATTTAGTCAGCTGCCATTGCTGAGTTTTAGCATATTATTAGGACGTCTCCCTCATGTTTTTCGCTTGTCTTTTTTAGGGATTTTACTTTTCCCATAATGGCGATTGCCAATTTTTATAACTTGGAATTTTATTCTTCTCGCCAGTTTGCTGCGAGTACGAGATTCATCTGTACGCGATGGTAGTGATGTATGACAGCGAATGCCCTTTGTGACTGGCGAGTCAAATCACGAATCTTCAGTAATGAATTACTCTTTATTGAATACTTGCTGCAACTCGTTAACATAGTCACAGATAAATATGCCAAAATGAAAACTGTCTAAGAATAAAAAGATTGAAATAAATCCTAAAAGTAAGCGAGAAGTCAAGGGTAATATATCTTCAAGTACTGCGCATTGCATGGCCGAGGTAGTTCGCCTAAACCCTCTCGAGTAATGCGATATGCCCCGTGACCAGCTATGCCTGTAATTTGATAGGGCCCTTCCCATTTATCCGCGAGTGATCCTGCAGCTTTGTCTCTTGTTCCTGGGTTCACCCTCTTCAGCACCAAGTAGCCAAGCGTGAACCTCCTTTCACGTACATGTGAGTTATAATATCTGGCTATCCTTTGTTGGTATGCAGTATTCCTTATTTGTGCACGCTCTCTTCTTTCTTCTAACTCATCCAGACCGCATTTTAACATATCAATGTTGAGTTCTGGTTGAAAGAGTTGTACCCTTGGTGAAAAGAAGGATGTTTCCACGGGAATGATAGCTTCAGCTCCATATGCCATGGAATATGGGGTCTCACCTGTTGAACCCCTTTCTGTGGTTCGATATGCCCAGAGTACCTGTGGTAATTTATCTGCCCAGCTGCCCTTTTTTGCTGCCAATTTAGCTTTCAGGTTGTGTTTTATGATCTTGTTCACTCATTCAGTCTGGCCATTCGTCTGTGGATGTGCTGGGGAGGCGTAGTAGTTGTTGATGCCATACTTGTCACACAGCTCCCTGAATTTCTTACCGTCGAATTGGGTCCCAGTGTCCGTGATGATGGCGTTTGGTATCCCGAATTTGTACAGGATATTTTTCTTCACAAAGCTTTTAGTGTTTGCTTCTGTTATATGTACCAATGGTTCGGCTTCTACCTACTTTGTAAAATAATCCACGGCTACTATAGCGTGCTTTGCTCCTCCAGTTGTCGTTGGCATTGGGCCGATCAAGTCAATTCCCCACATGGCGAATGGCCAAGGTAAGGTAATACTCTGCAAGAGTTCAGGTGGCTGGCGGATGTTATTGGCAATTTTTTGACACGCGTCACATCTTGCTGCCACTCTTTTGACGTCGGCGAATAGTGTTGGCCAGTAAAAACCTTGCCTTAATGTTTTGTGGGCTAGGCTGACACCCCAGCGTGGTTCCCACAATTTCCACTATGTATGTTTCTCAGGATACCTTCTACTTCTTCAGGCCCGACACATCTCTGCAGTGCCCGTGAGTACCCCCTTTTGTATAGTTCTCCATTGAGTACTGAATATCTTGTAGCTCTGTACTTCAACCGTTTTGCTTCCAAGGGGTCACTTGGGAGTACATCATTGACGAGATACTCTTTGATTGGTGTGATCCAGTTGTTCCTCTCGCCAAAGACTGCCCCAACTTTCTTTGATTTGACTATACTCGGCTGCAATAGGCGGATCATGGAGATAGTTTTGGGCCAGATGTTGATTGTGGCGGATGCCAACTTGGCCAAGGCATCAGCCTGCTCGTTTTCTTCTCTGGGGACATGAATAATTCTGTATTTTTTAAATCTTTCCAGTAGCTCCCTTGCTAATTCTAGGTAGGTGATCATGCTTTCATCTCTTGCCTGGTATTCATCTAGCACCTGATTGACAACAACTTGAGAGTCGCTGAAGATTTCTACCTCATCTGCTCCTAGGACTGTGCAAACTTTTAAACCTGCTATGAGTGCCTCATATTCAGCTTGATTGTTAGTAGCTTTGAAGTCAAAACGCAAGGCACATTCAACTGAATCTCCTTCCGGGGTTGACACTACTACCCCTGCCCCGCTGCCGTGCGTGTTTGACGAGCCATCAACGCGGAGTTGCCATTTGAATACTTTCTTATTTTGCTCCACCATCATTCTCACCACCTATATGCTTAGCTCGGTGAACTCTGCTACAAAGTCTGCCACTGCTTGGGCTTTAATTGCTGTCCTTGGGAGATATTCTACATCGAATTCACTTAACTCGATCGCCCACTTCGTTAATCGACCGGATACTTCTGGTTTCTGCAGAATTAGTTTTAGTGGGCAGTTGGTGTATACTCTGATTTTATGAGCTTGGAAATATGGCCTTAACTTCCTTGCTGCTGTTATTAGAGCGAGTGCCATTTTTTCGACCGGCGAGTACCTTGTTTCGGCTGGTAACAGTGCTTTGCTGGTGTAGTATATTGGTTTCTGGATCCCCTCTTCCTGTTTTACCAGCACGGAACTTGTGGCTGCTTCAGAGACGGACAAGTACATATACAGTGTTTCTCCTGTTTCCAGTTTTGATAGCAGCGGTGCCTGCCCAAGGTAATCTTTCAAGGCCTAGAAAGCTCTTTCACAATCCTCATTCCACTCGACTCCCTTTCCTTTCTTTAGGGCTTTGAAAAATGGTAGACATCGATCCGTTGATTTAGCTATGAACCTGCTCAGTGATGCCAGGCATCCCGTGAGTCTTTGGACATCCTTCAAAGTTCTTGGAGAAACCATTTTTGCCAGCGCTTGGATTTTTTCAGGATTCACCTCTATTCCTCTTTGATGCACTTGATATCCTACAAATCTTCCAGATGGTACGCCGAACACACATTTTTCTGGATTCAATTTCATTCCATACCTCACCAACACATCGGATGTCTCTCTTAGGTCATCTATATGCTTATCCGCTGTGACGCTTTTTGTCAGCATATCGTCAACGTACACCTCCATATTTCTTCCTATTTGTCTGGCGAACATTTTGTTGACTAAGCGCTGGTAAGTTGCTCCAGCGTTTTTCAAACCGAATGGCATGACTGTGTAACAGCATAACCCTTGATCTGTGGTGAACGCTGTCTTTTCCTCATCTGGCTTGTGCATTTTTATCTGGTTATATCCTGAGTATGCATCCATGAAGCTCAACGTCTCATGTCCGGATGTTGCATCGACTAGCTGGTCAATTCTTGGTAGTGGGAAGCTATCCTTGGGGCACGCCTTGTTCAGATCGGTGAAGTCGACGCACATCCTCCATTGGCTGTTCTTCTTTTTCACTAGAACTACATTCGCTACCCATTCCGGATACTTAACCTCTCTGATTGATCCTACGGCGAACAACTTGGTCACCTCCTCTTTTATTGCCACACTTCTCTCTGGGTTAAAGCTTCTCCTCTTTTGCACTACTGGTTTGCATTTTTCGTTTACAGCTAGGTTGTGTGAAATCACGCTTCTTTCAATCCCTGGCATGTCTTCATGGCTCCAAGCGAAAATATCCTTGTATTCTTTTAACAAGTTTGTCACATCTCTCTTAACTCGTTCAGTCAGTCTTGCTCCAATCTTGACCGTTTTGTCTGGTTCAGCTTTGTTTAAAACAATTGACTCAGTTAGTTCTTCCTTTTCTCTGCTCGTTTTGTCCCTTGGGTCCAATTCAAAAGTTTCTGGATTATCCTCCTGCACTTCTTCGTTCACCTCGAATATGCTTAAGGTCTCCATCCCCGTCTTATCCTTGAAGATTGATAGGTTGGCGCGGCGTGCCATTTCCTGTGACCCTTTCAATTCTCCGACTCCAAATTCTGTAGGGAACTTTATTTTCAACGCGTGGGTTGAAGTGATGGCTCGAGCTTTGTTAAGAAACGGTCAACCAAGCAAAGCATTATACGGCCAATTATAGATGTCGACTACAACAAAGTCCAGCAGGATTGTTCGCCGGCATGGTGCTGTACCAAACCTCACCGGCAACTTCACAGTTCCTAATGATCTCACTTCTACACCCCCGAAACCTTTCAACGGCACATGGAAAGGTTCAAGATCTTTTCTGTCCAGCTGCAACTCATCATATACCCTGGCACTTAAAATATCAGCTGAACTCCCGTTTTCAATCATTACTCGAAGGACATCCCTATGGGCTATTCGAACTCCCACTACGATTGTATCGTTAGGCTTTGCATCAATTCCGTCTGAGTCTTCGGCTATAAACGTTATGGGGTCATGTCCTTCTCTTCCTTTCTTAGGGTTTCTTTGCACAGAATTAATCTCCATGCTTCTGCTTTGATACATTACTTCTCGAACTTCTGACATCCTTTCTCGATTGCTTCTCCCAGTATGAGGTCCGCCAAAAATGGTGTTTATAGTGGCGTTAGGGCTGTTTCTCTTTGGACTTTTCCTTTCCTGCCCGTTTCCTTGGCGACTATCCCGGCGACCACCGTGCTTGTCCCTCTCAAAGCAAAGTCCTTCAAGTGCCCATCTCTGATCAAGCTTTCAATGTGATCACGTAACTGAAAACATTTTGAAGTTTCATGCCTATGATCTTTGTGAAATCGACAGTACTTAGTTGTATCTCTCCTAGCATTTGCCGATTGCTGCCGAGGGTATTTAGCGAGTCCTTTATCTTCTACCACAAAAAGTATTTCTTCCTGATTGCCAGTTAAAGAGGTGTAATGGTCGTATCTTCCTCGAAACCTATTGGCTCGAGCGTTTCCTTTGCTTTCTCTTGGATGTCCCTTTTGGCTTTTCTCGTCTCTCTGGCGATCGCGTGACTGCGCCTTTTTATCATCCTTATGGTCTGATTTTGAGTCGGGCTTGTGTCCATGTACGTAGCTACCCCCTTGCGCCACTTCTTCTTCTTCTTCTTCTTCTGCCAGTGCATAGTCGCCAGCTATTTCCATCATTTCCTCATAAGTTTTCGGTCTCTCTCTTCGCAGGTCAAAGGATAATCGCCCACTTTGTAACCCATTGGTGAAAGCAGCGATCACAGCTACATCGCTGGCGTCCTCAATTTGAGCAACCTCCTTCCCGAATCTTGCCAGGTACTTCTTGATCGACTCATTGTGCTCCTGCTTTAAGTTTGATAGATGAGCGAGTGATTTTCTTCTTTGGACACTCCCCATGAATTGCCTTATGAATGCTTTGCTGAGGTTCGAGAAACTGCTTATACTTCCGGGTGGAAGTCTCCCAAACCACTTGGAGGCAAGGTCGCCAAATGTTTACGGGAAGGTGAGGCATAACAGCCCATCATTAGATGAATACTGGGCCATAATATTACGGAATCGGCGAACATGTTCCTTCAGATCCCTGTTCTCCTTATACTGCTTAATGGTTGGCATTCTAAATCTGTCTGGAAATTGGGTGCGAGCAATATTATCAATGAATGGGCTATCTGATTCGTCATCCGAAGATACATTGCGACCATACTTTCGTGCCATTGCTGAAACTGTAGGGAAAAATACCGTAGTACACGCAGCGGAAGTGAGACTAAAAATAAGATTTAGTGACTTTTAAAATTTTTCCTTTATGAACCTTGTAAGGATTCCCGTTTTATTGATTGGCTTATTTCGTGGTCAAACCACATGTTGGGGTTTTGAATGTAAGGGTAGTCTAAGTGTTTGGTGTTGAAGATCAAAGGCCCTTCCATGACCTCAAGATACAAGCACGCCAAAGGTATAATCTCTTGTGCTTGTTTTTCTTTGAAGAGATTTAATAGCACACACACACTTAGCATTCTTGCTATGATTGCATACTTGCTTATTTTTATGTGCATCTCTTCACATGTCACTTTACACACTAGCACTTTGGTTGATATATCTTGTTGTGTGTATATGTGCCTTATAATTTGTTTCCCGACATTGTTCGGAAACGTCCGCGCTTGCACTAATTAGTGCTTGGTTTCACGCGAAGACCGCCTATGGAGAATGCCCTTGGCTTCTCCTTGGTTTTCACCATTGTTGGTGATCGGCGGTTATTATCGGTGGCCTGGCCGCCGAATGAAACCGCCGTTTCAGTCCAGATTGGTCTGAAGCACTTATGCGGTCCAGATCGGCGGTCACGACCGCCGTTCGAAACCGCCGTTCATACCTGATCGATTTTAATCTCTCGGGTTTGATTCGGCGGTTGTATCGGCGGTCACGAAACCGCCGAATGAAACCGCCGTTAATGCTCTGTTCTTCACGAGCTCAATTCGGCGGTCGTCATCGGCGGCCTGGCCGCCGATTTAAACCGCCGAACGGTGCGTTTCAGGGGCAAAAGTGTCTTTTCACATGCCCAATTCTTGATGTCTATAAATATCTTGTTTTCTCAATCTCTGAATGAGCTTCTTGAGCAATTAGAACCCTAATCTTTCAAGAGAGATTTTTGAGAAAAAATCAATTCAAGAACCCACCTTTAAACACTCAAATCAAATCCTTTTTGCATCAAATTTCATATTGCATCCTCTATGTCTACATAGGAAGCATCTATGATTGGATTGGCATCATCACAATATGCTTGGTAAGATTTTGATTAGTTTCATCTTATTTTAGTATTTTTACTATCAAGCATATTCTCTTTTTATTTACTTGTATGTTGTTGATCATATGATAAATACAAGAATAGAGAATTAATTGTGATGAATTAATTGAGTGTTGTTTTTGTGATAGCTAATTAGGTTTTTGCTTAATCTTGATTAGCTAAGCTATTTGACATGTCATTTAGCAATTGATATCTAGGGTTGATTAAATTGATTATATCATCATCCTAGATAAGCATCTAAGGTTACCTAGCCTTGTTTGTTATTTGAATATTAATACATATTCACATAGGTTGCATAATCTCTTCTTAGAGAATTAAGTCTTGAGGCTAAGGTTGCTTAGGCCTCAAGCAATTGGACTAGAGCCACTTTTAAAGGCCCGAGTGGTAGAAGTGGGGGGTTATTGACCGGAGTGTTAGACGAGGTCTACATAGGTTGTAAACTCCATTTCGATTAGTGGATTTCGAGGTCCGAGTGTGGCGCACTAATCAGCCCGTGGTTTTTCCCAGTGGTTGGGTTTCCACGTATACATCAAGTGTTATTTTAATTCCGCACTATATTACACTTGCTTGTATATTTAACTAGTAGGGGCATTTTCGTAATATTGACTTGTATGCGAAAATTGGGTAATAATAGCTAAAATCTATTCACCCCCCCTCTAGCTTTATATTGAACACGCCTCTAGGACTTTCAATTGGTATCAGAGCAGGTTCCTAGATATACTTAGGTGTTCCTAGCTCATTTTAGGTGTGTTGTGCATTTGTGTGATTTTTGCTCATTCATACATTTTGCATACATTTCATTCATTCATTTGAGACAATGAGTGGATTCGGTGGCAACCATGAGGGTGCTTCAAGCACACGGCCTCCTCTCCTCACCAGTGTGAATTATGCCTCATGGAAAGGCAAGATGGAGGCATATGTGTGCCAAATCCATGATAGGGCATGGATGGCAATTGAAGATGGGTATGCACCTCCTATGATGACTCCCACGGGTGGTGGAGAAGAAGTACTCAAGCCAAAGGCCCAATGGTCACCTGAAGAGTTTGAGACTTCAAAATGGAATAGGAAGGCATGGCATGCTCTTCTATGTGCAGTGGATGAAAATCAGTACAAATTGATTCAAAACACTAGGATAGCCAAGGAGGCATGGGATATCCTAGAGGTTGCACACGAAGGAACCGATGTGGTTAAGGATTCGAAGCTACAAGTCCTTCAAACGCAATTTGAGTTGCTTAAAATGGAGGAGGATGAGTGCTTCAATGACTTTGAAGTCAAGTTGATGGATATTGTGAATCAAAGCCATCAACTCGGTGATCCTTATTCGGATAGGAGAGTTAAGCAGAAAATTATGAGGTCTCTCCCCGCTAGGTTCGAATCAAAAGTGACGGCTTTAGAGGAGAATAGCACTTACAAGGATATGAAGCCGAGCGAGGTGATTGGAAGACTCCTCGCCTATGAATCTAGGAAGGCTCCTAGTATTTCACCTCCTAAAAAGCAAAAAGGAATTGCTTTGAATGCTTCCAAGGTTGTGAAGGAGGAAAAAGGTGACTCGGACCAAGACATGGCTTTGCTACTTAGAAGATTCAAGAAGTTTGTCAAGTTCGAGAACAAGGGCGTTGGATCCAAGGGCCAAAACTTGAAGAAAAAAGCTCCCTTAAAGAATTTTGAGCCTAGGCAAGAGCATAGTGAGAAGAAAGGGGTCCAATGCTATGAGTGTGGTGGTATAGGTCACATCTCACCGGATTGTGGGAACTTGAAGAACAAGATGGCAAAAGTGATGGCCGCCACATGGAGTGAAAGTGATGACTCCGGAGAGGGAGATAAGTCATCAAGTGATGATGAGCTTACCATAAACTACACGGCATTTGGGGCCACGTGTGTAGAAGATAAAGTTGTTGGTAAGAATGACTTGACTAGTGATCCCATAGAAGAAAAAGATGAAGAAGTAGCTCTAGAGAAGATATATGTAGCTACTCATTGGGATATGACTCTCATTGACTCAAGAGATCAAGGTGGAGGTCTAAATGAGGGAAATGACTCCATTAGTGAGAATGAGAGTGGAGGAGATAACTTAAGTGAAGATGACTCCTCATCTATCTCTACAAATGAAGGTGTAGAGAAAATGGATGTAAATGACTTTATAGTCAAGTGTGAAAGTTCATTGGAGAAGAAAAATATAAAGTTGAAGATTTTAGAGGATGAAAATCTAGAACTTTCAACACACAATGACTACTTAAGTAAACAAGTGGAGGCATCCAAGAAGATTGAAGACAAGCTAAGGGATGAGCTAGCTATGTCTAAGAGGAATGAAGAAGGGTTGAAGAGAGAGCTTGTTGAAGCCATAGAGTCATTGTCTAGGATGACTACAAGCACCAAGAAACTTGACCACATTCTTGGTAGTGGAAAGAACCCTTGTGACAAGAGAGGTATTGGGTATGAAGAAACAAAGGAGATCACTACTCCAACCAAGACCGTCTTTGTCAAGAGTTTGGGCAAGATAGAAGCCTCACCGGTGCACACTCCTAGGAAGAAAATTGATCTAGGACAATGTTCAAGAAATGCACAAGTGAAGGTAGCTCCTAAGAGACAACCTCAAGCTCAAAAAGTTCCTCAACCTAACTTCCCTCAAACTCATATTCATCAAGGGAAGAGGCCAATCATGCAAAATGAAACAAGGAAGCAAGCTAGACCGGTTCATCAACAAAGAAGATTTGAACCCGCACAACCACAAAGTCATGGGATGGCTCCTATGCATGCACAAGGACATGGTATGAATTCTAAATTTATCCCTACATGTCACTTTTGTGGTATTAATGGTCACATTAGACCAAATTGCTTTCATTTCATTAAATTATGTAGAATCAAAAGCATGATTGAAAAGAAAATGATAAGAGCTAGAATGCATGCTAATAGGAAGGAAAACATTCATATTCATGATCCTATTAATTCTAGTACTCTTGAACCTTTGACCACTAAGAAGAAAAATGTTATATCTATGTGGATAAGGAAAAATGAACCCGCTTGCTATGAGACTAACAAGTCTCAAATAGGTTCAACCAAGTCAAATGGACTTGGTAGGTCCATAGGACCTCATGCCCTTCATTAATGAAGGATGATACTAACCCCATATGGGGAACTCAAGCAAAGAGAGCTATTTTTGCATTCTTGTCACTTGCAAAAAATTTGAAAAATCTTATGCTTCTTGGTTGATTGCTTGAGTAAGCTTGGTTGCACATATGCATATATGTTTTCAATTCAATAAGTGTGAACCTTGCTTGTTTACAATCCATGTCATATTTATGTTCAAACATGCATTTTGGACTAGGAGATGTATGTAGGAAGTATGATTTGAATGACCTATGATTATCTCCATGACATGATGATTCTTAAATAACATGCTAATGTCTTATGAAAAGCATGAAATTCATGTACATGCTCAAATGAAAAAGCATGAATTGATAATTGCGTTCTTAAATGCAAAAACTTGTGTGAAAAAGCTAATGAGACTCAAATGAAAAAGGATCTAGTATCCATTCAAGGATTTTACAATCCAAATGTCTCTCTTTCTTTATTGGTTGAACATGTCTACTATCATACGGGTTTCATTCCCGGAAAAATCAAATAGGGTGCAAAGTTGCTCATGACATGTTTAGCTTATAAAGTTGGATATAGTTGTTCTTAAATTGAAATCAATGAAATTTCTATATCCTTGCTTCTCTCATGACAATGGTGAAATTGGTTTGAATTCCTATTAGAAACCTTTGTCATTTGCTTTGCCAAATACCATGGTATTTTGGACTTGAATGCAATATGTCTTGTATGCAAAGCATTTTGTTTCACACATTTTATCTAATAAATCTCCTCGTTTCTCTCGGATTAATTGAGATTGCATAAAGTGACTTATATTGATTATGCATATACTAGAATGCTACTATCTCTCTTTGCCTTGAGTAACCCGGTTGGGGACTACTCCTTTGTCTATATCATGACAAAAAGGGGGAGTAGAATGTGGTAAGGGGAGGTGCAAATTGTTGTAGCAATTGGTGCACATTGGGGAGAATATACATTGAGGGGGAGTAACCCTTTGAGGGGGAGCATTGCATTCATCATACATTGCATGATGTTGTGTTTAATTTCTTAGAAATGCAATTGCTTGTTTATGTCCTCACTTGATTCATCTCACTTTTACTTGAATTGGAAAGTATAGAAACTTTGTTTCAGGGAATGATTGTTCTACAAGAGATTGAAGACTTCAAGTTTTATTTTTATATATCTCTTTGTATTGTAGAAAATCTTCATTGACCCATAGGTTTATTTTTGTTGTGAGGAATCAATGTGAGTGGTGGTTTTGTCACGAAATAGCCAAAGGGGGAGATTGTAAGGATTCCCGTTTTATTGATTGGCTTATTTCGTGGTCAAACCACATGTTGGGGTTTTGAATGTAAGGGTAGTCTAAGTGTTTAGTGTTGAAGATCAAAGGCCCTTCCATGACCTCAAGATACAAGCACGCCAAAGGTATAATCTCTTGTGCTTGTTTTTCTTTGAAGAGATTTAGTAGCACACACACACTTAGCATTCTTGCTATGATTGCATACTTGCTTATTTTTATGTGCATCTCTTCACATGTCACTTTACACACTAGCACTTTGGTTGATATATCTTGTTGTGTGTATATGTGCCTTATAATTCGTTTCCCGACATTGTTCGGAAACGTCCGCGCTTGCACTAATTAGTGCTTGGTTTCGCGCGAAGACCGCCTATGGAGAATGCCCTTGGCTTCTCCTTGGTTTTCACCATTGTTGGTGATCGGCGGTTATTATCGGCGGCCTGGCCGCCGAATGAAACCGCCGTTTCAGTCCAGATTGGTCTGAAGCACTTATGCGGTCCAGATCGGCGGTCACGACCGCCGTTCGAAACCGCCGTTCATACCTGATCGATTTTAATCTCTCGGGTTTGATTCGGCGGTTGTATCGGCGGTCACGAAACCGCCGAATGAAACCGCCGTTAATGCTCTGTTCTTCACGAGCTCAATTCGGCGGTCGTCATCGGCGGCCTGGCCGCCGATTTAAACCGCCGAACGGTGCGTTTCAGGGGCAAAAGTGTCTTTTCACATGCCCAATTCTTGATGTCTATAAATATCTTGTTTTCTCAATCTCTGAATGAGCTTCTTGAGCAATTAGAACCCTAATCTTTCTTGAGCAATTAGAACCCTAATCTTTCAAGAGAGATTTTTGAGAAAAAATCAATTCAAGAACCCACCTTTAAACACTCAAATCAAATCCTTTTTGCATCAAATTTCATATTGCATCCTCTATGTCTACATAGAAAGCATCTATGATTGGATTGGCATCATCACAATATGCTTGGTAAGATTTTGATTAGTTTCATCTTATTTTAGTATTTTTACTATCAAGCATATTCTCTTTTTATTTACTTGTATGTTGTTGATCATATGATAAATACAAGAATAGAGAATTAATTGTGATGAATTAATTGAGTGTTGTTTTTGTGATAGCTAATTAGGTTTTTGCTTAATCTTGATTAGCTAAGCTATTTGACATGTCATTTAGCAATTGATATCTAGGGTTGATTAAATTGATTATATCATCATCCTAGATAAGCATCTAAGGTTACCTAGCCTTGTTTGTTATTTGAATATTAATACATATTCACATAGGTTGCATAATCTCTTCTTAGAGAATTAAGTCTTGAGGCTAAGGTTGCTTAGGCCTCAAGCAATTGGACTAGAGCCACTTTTAAAGGCCCGAGTGGTAGAAGTGGGGGGTTATTGACCGGAGTGTTAGACGAGGTCTACATAGGTTGTAAACTCCATTTCGATTAGTGGATTTCGAGGTCCGAGTGTGGCGCACTAATCAGCCCGTGGTTTTTCCCAGTGGTTGGGTTTCCACGTATACATCAAGTGTTATTTTAATTCCGCACTATATTACACTTGCTTGTATATTTAACTAGTAGGGGCATTTTCGTAATATTGACTTGTATGCGAAAATTGGGTAATAATAGCTAAAATCTATTCACCCCCCCTCTAGCTTTATATTGAACACGCCTCTAGGACTTTCAATTTAAACCCTTTAATTAATTAAACATGCATATACAATAACCAAAAAGTAGAATACCTTTTGTCGCGTGATCCGATTGACTTACGTCGATGGTAATCCGCAAGATCTTCAATCCTAGCACGAACGTGGATCACCTAGGAGCGTGGTCTCCCTTTTTCTTTGAATTGCAAACCTGTGAATGGACAAAACAAACTTTCTTTTCTTTGTTAGTCACAAAAACAATCAAAAGAATGACTGAGATTATTCCGGTCACTTTTGAGTTCTCAATCTAATGATCGAAACTCGCGTGAACCTAGATCGATATCATATACACAAGCTTATTGATGATTAAGCAAATAGTATACTATCAAAGAATAATCTAACACTCCTAGTAGAATAAAAGCTTTCTATGCATTGAGAAGAAGAAGAAAAATTGTCTCCAGAACCACTAAGGTGGCCGAAATCTATATGTGGGAATATATAGGTGGCCGAAATTTTCCTCTCCTTGTCTTTTAGGGTTGCCGAAATCTCTCTCCTTTTTACCCTAGGGTTGCCGCAAATCACCACCTCTAAAGGTTTGTGTTGCACCCTAATTTCCATAAAAGAATAGACTTCTAACCCTAATCTAACTCATAGTTATTTTATTCTTTTTAATGACTAAATTAAAAGACTTCTTATTTGAATAAATAAAATTAATTATTTAATTTCTTACCAAATAAGTCTTTTACTTTTAGTATACTACCAACAATAGTATAACATTAGGAATCATATTTCCTAATCAGAAAAAAAATTGTTTATTAATTAAACAATTAATTAATAAATTAATTAATTCTTATTTAATTAAAACAAATGAAACAAAATAATATATTAGGTTAATAACTTAACCTTGCCGCCCCACTTGAATAAATGGGCCAAAATATTATTTTCTTATTTCATTTAATCCATTGGACTTTAAATAAAAAGCCAACATGTGAACCAGACCCATTCTTACTAAAAGAAACAAGCCCACATGTCTTTCATTAATATATAAATATAATTGAGCAGCCCATTACTTAAATAATGTGCAAATTATATTCTTAATATATTAAATGCAATTCTAGATGGACCCTTAAATTGGTCCGGTAGAATATATCAAGTGATCCATGCAAGTCCGTGTGGATTGGGATCTTGGCGGGCCATCTAAATTTAAGCTTCAATAGACATAACCTAATCACAATCAACAAATGATTCACTTAGGTCCGATCCATTAATTTTAACTCATTCCACTAAAGAGCTAAAATTGAACTCTTAAATAAAGATAGAAAAGGAAGATGCTCCTCTTTCATACCCTAGACAATCATATAGGAGATAGTGTATCCTCGTGATTAATATCAGTAATCGCCAAGAGTTCATAGACCGCCTATAACTTTCCAAGTTACCATATTTACTCATATGACCACGTTTTGAACTTGGATATTTTGACTTGTCCAGAAGCCATGTTTTCAATAGACACTATCGAAAACTCAACGTTGAGATTTAATATCCAATTACCTAAAAACATCCATATGATGATATTATACTCTCATTTAATTAAATGGAGCCATGATGTCCATATCTATAAATGAAGTCCTCTATCGATTAACAAATGAATATCACCAAACTATCGAGGATAGACTATGCGATATAATCATACTCATTGATAACTCAAATGATATCACTTGCAACCATAAGTCCATCATTTATCTCAGGATTAAGATAGACTCTCCGATTGTCCTGATAATGAAAAGACTATTATCAATTGACGGTTCTAGATAAAGCTTTTCATTGTGATCCTGTTCAATGCACCCAGTGCACTAGATCCTTTTGCTCGAAGACACTCCGATGATTTAGACTCATCATATCTCATTTGATCCCACTCAAATGCTAGCAAAAGAATTCTACAACTTTAACAAGATAAAGGTGCCCAACCTTTAACTTAAGTTGTGAACATTATTCAAGACTAACTAAAGAATTGTGTCTACCACATACATATCCAGATGTACGAACAATTCTTCTTTTCTCATAGTCTTTAGACCTTATGATTATTTACTTTGACAATTATAATATTAAACTATAAATGCTATACGATTTGTTAAACTAGAAATCACTTTATTATTATGAAAAAGATTGTTAATTACAACATTACACTCTTGCTATTGAGCATAATCCTAACAGAAACCTTTCTTGACAGCTCTTGTAAGGTGACATCTCGCTGACCCGTTGGCTCTCCTTCTGGATCGAGTCTGCTTTGGATTGTCATTCTCCCATGATTGCCTCTATCATTCGAGCTCCTTCGATCTTCTGTGCTCTCAGATCTCCTTCGTCGTGCTCTTTTGGACCGTAATCCCCTTTGTGGACGAGGACTCTTATCTTCATACGAGACAGAACGGTGTCTCCACCGGTTCATTTGGTAGGTGTCACTGGAATTGACCCCATGTGTTCGTATCTGATCTCGTTCCTCCCTAGATTCTTCATTCATCACACCTTTCCCCTTCCTTTGTTTTCCCCCTTCGAAATCCTCAGGGTGGTCCTAGGGAGTCTCTTCAGTGGACTGTCTTGCTTGAGCATCAGGGGTTGCAATGTGAACTTCCAACCACAGTCTTCCTGGTGGATGGATTCCGGGAGTGGTTAACTCGTAAGGAGAAGAAACTCCCAACCCTATGGGCAGCGAAACCCTATTTTGATGGCCTCGCTGATTAAGTTTATCAATGTAGCTTGAAAATGCTGTAGAACCCCGGGATCGGCTGCCCTAACTCCTAGCGTTGCCGCCGATTGTTCCCCGATCGCCACCGCCCTATCTCCTGTTGGTGCGGTTGGGTCAACAATTAGATCTCCGTTGGAGTTACCATCTCGGTCACTGTCGTTGTTCATATTCTTCAATTCGCAAGGGTTCCTCGAAGTTTCTGTTCAAAGACCCCCTCCTTCTAGCGCCAATTGTTGATGGTGAAATTTGGATTGCTACGCACTCAACAATTATATTAATTCAATGTAAAACGAGGAAATAAAGAACGCATGCAAGAGACAGAGTTTACGTGGAAAACCCTTGAATGGGAAAAAACCACGGCGCCCCAGAGGGCAGAAAGATAATACTAGACTTGATTGCTTTGTTACACACTCAGATATATCATACAATTGCTCTCTTCTCTCTTGGTTTTCGAACCCTTTCCTCATGGGATCGATGGTTCTATTTATATCTGCCTAATTAGGGTTTCCCCTTGTTTTTAGCCGTGTTGGTATTAGGTTTCCCTCTTTGATTCGTACTAGGATTCCCATGCTATCGCGGATTCGGATATGTTTTTGTCTCTTTTCCTCTTTATGTTTCCTTGTTGCCGTAGGTCTTCTAAAGGCTTGGGATTTATTTCTGTGTTTCTGCCGAGTCGGTTCAGGCCCAGTATGCTAATGCAGCGAGCACCTTCAATCCTGGGTTTTATCCTTTGGCGACCATGTTTCTACCTTTGGCGAGTATGTATCTAGTTTTGGCGACCACACCTTTGACTTTATTGATTTCGAAGTAAACATCTTGACTTGCCACATTTTCCCTCTTGACCCGGTTAATGAGTGACGTGGCAGTCCTTTCACTACAAGAAAAATGACCTATTGGGACAAAAAATCTATTGGGACGTTTTTTTTCGTCCCAATAGACAATCTATTGGGACGAATTTTTTTCGTCCCAATAGACATCCTATTGGGACGAAAAACGAAAACGTCCCAATAGACTGCCTGTTGGGACAAAACAATTTCGTCCCAATAGAATGTTTATTGTAACAAATTTTGTCCAATGTGGTATGATCTTTAGGGACGAATTTTTTACGTCCCAATAGGATATCTATTGGGACGAAATATATAATTCGTCCCAATAGACATCTTATTGAAATGAATTTTTTTCATCCCAATAGGTCTATAGGGACGATTTTAGGGCTATTGGAATGAAAAATATCGTCCCAATAGCCCTTTTGTAGTGTTTTCAATTAATCCTCTGTAAGGATTCCCATTCCTTGATTGGCTTATTTCGTAGACAAACCACAATTGGGGTTTTTGTAAGGGTAGATTAGGCTCTCAAGACCTCAAGAGAAGAAGCACCAAAGGTATATTTCTTGTGCTTGCTCTACTTTGAAGAGATGTAGTTGCACACACACACAACACTTGCATAACTCTTACTTGTATGTTGTGTTTGCAGTTTTTGTGCATCATTGGGTATTTAAATCTCTCTTCTTACATCTTGTGATTATAATGGCATATCTAGTTAGGCTTAGGATGCATTTCTTTTGACCCTTGCACTTTTGTTTGTGTGCTTAAGGGAGTGTGTGCGCTGGTCATGCGCTGGTCGTCACCAGCGCAAGCTGACCAGCGCAACTAGTCCAGTGGACTACCGCTGGTCGTGCGCTGGTCTGCACCGGCGCACTCCTCCAGCGCAACTCCTCCAGTAGGTTGTCGCTGTTGGTGCGCTGGTCGTCACCAGCGCAAGCACCACCAGCGCATCTCGTCCAGAATGTTGCCGCTGGTCTTGCGCCCTTGAGGCGCACCACTCGTCGAGCGCCCTTGCCAGTTAAAGGGCGTGCGCTGGTGAGTTGCGCTGGTCGTCCAGCGCTGAACCAGCGCAGCTGACGGGAATCTGAAGCGTTTTTTTTCAAAACGACGCCACCTTGTGCTGATCTCCTATATATATGTGGCTTTCTTCCTTAGGTCGTTTTTTATGAGTTCAAAAGCCATTTTTACTAAGCATATTTTTCTTCAAGAGAAATTCCACCAAGAACTCATTTTTATTCACTCAAACATCATTCCATGAGCATCAATCTTCATCTAGCATCCTTCTTGAGCATCTAGATAGCTTATTTCATGGATTCTTCAACATACTTTGCTTGGTAAGGTTTTCACTTGTATCTTACATATTTTGTGTCTTTCTTTCCAAGCTATCTCTTTTATTACTTGTATATCATGGATTTATCTTTTAAATGCAAGTTAGAGATTAGTATGTTGAATGTTTGAGAGTTGTATTGTGATAGCTTCTAGGTTTTTTATAAATCTTGTGTTGCTAAGCTTTTTGACATGTCACTTAGTTTTTGATATCTAGGATTGTTTTTCTTGACATATCATCATCCTAGGTAAGCATATAGAGTTGCCTTGCTCTTGTTGCATTTTTGAGTATTTCATATATTCACATAGGTTGTAACTCTCTTCATTGAGAAGTAAGTCTTGTGTAGCTTCCGGGATTAGGTTGCATAAATCACAAGCAATTGGACTAGGTTCGCTTATACCGGGATTAGGTAGGTGTGTGATTACTTCCGGGATTAGGTTGTAATTGGTTTACACATTTAGTGGATTCGAGGTTCGAGTGTGGCTTACTTACTAGCCCGTGGTTTTTCCCGTGAGGGTTTCCACGTAAATATCTTGTGTCATTTATATTTCCGCACTTTTACACTTGATATTTTATATTGTCTAGTTTGAGACATTTTCGTAATATTGACTTGTATGCGAAAATTGGGAAAAATTGTTTAAAATCTATTCACCCCCCCTCTAGATAATATATTTCACACCGAGTATTAGTTTCAATTGGTATCAGAGCGGGTTCCTAGACATACTTAGGTGATCCTTTGCTCTCTTTGGTGTGTTTTGCATTTTGTGTGATTTGTGTTCATTCATACATTTGCATTCATTTCATTCATTCATAAACACTATGAGTGGAAACGGTGGAAATGGTGGTGGCAACGAAGGTGCTTCTAGCACAAGGCCTCCGCTTCTTACCGGATTGAATTATGCCTCATGGAAAGGCAAGATGGAGTCCTACATATGTCAAATCCATGACCGAGCTTGGATGGCGGTTGAAGATGGCTACACATCTCCTATGATGACTCCGGCGGGTGGAGGAGAGGATGTTCTCAAGCCTAAGGCGCAATGGAACGCGCAAGAGTTTGAGGCCTCAAAATGGAATAGGAAGGCGATGCATGCCATTTTATGTGCCATGGACGAGAATCAATACAAATTGATTCAAAATACTAGGATAGCCAAGGAGGCATGGGACATCCTAGAGATTGCACATGAGGGAACCGAAGTTGTGAAGGATTCCAAGCTTCAAGTCCTCCAAACTCAATTCGAGATGCTTAAGATGGAGGAGCATGAGTGCTTCAATGATTTTGAGATCAAGTTGATGGACATAGTCAATCAAAGTCATCAACTTGGTGATCCATACTCGGATAGGAGAATTAAGCAAAAGATTATGAGATCTCTACCCGAGAGGTTTGAATCCAAGGTGACGGCTTTAGAAGAAAATAGTGATTACAAGGATATGAAGCCAAGTGAGGTGATTGGGAGACTTCTAGCTTATGAGTCTAGGAAAGGTCCTACCTCCACACCTTCTAAAAAGCAAAAGGGAATTGCTTTGAAGGCCTCCAAAGTTGAGAAGGAGGATGATGATGACTCGGACGAAGAAATGGCTCTTTTGATGAGAAGGTTCAAGAAATTCTACAAGTCCGAGAAGAAGGGTTTCGGATCCAAGGGTCAAGACTTCAAGAAAAAGACTCCATTCAAGAAGTTTGAGCCTAGGCAAGAGAAGACCGAGAAGAAAGGGGTCCGATGCTTTGAGTGTGGTGGCATAGGACACTTTGCCCCCGATTGTGCCAATCATGTTAACAAGAAGAAAGGGAAAGTGATGGCCGCCACATGGAGTGGGAGTGATGACTCCAATGTAGGAGATGAGTCTTCGGATGATGAAGAACTCATGGCTAACTTCATAGCCTTTACCTCTTCTCATAAGAGTAAAAGTGCTAGTGAAGATGAGAATGAGAGTCAAGTGGAAATTGACTCAAGTGATGATTGCTCTTCATCACACTCCACAAATGGAAATGTGGATAGGATGGATCTCAAAGACTACATGGAGAAATTTGAGAGTTCAAGGCTAAAGAACAAGAGAGAGATTAGGAGATTAAAAGAAGAAAATCTAGAGCTCTCAACTCAAATAGACCAATTAAGTGAAGAAGTAGTGAGATCAACAAAGAATGAAGATAAGCTTAAAGAGGAGTTAGTCTTATCTATGAGGAATGAAGAAAGTCTAAAGAGGGAGCTTGAAGAAGCAAGAAAGTCTATGACTAGGATGGATTCTAGCACCAAGAAGCTTGACCATATGCTTGGTGTTGGAAAGAGTCCATGTGACAAGAGGGGTCTTGGGTATGAAGATGGCACGAAGATCTCAACCTCTAACAAGACCGTGTTTGTCAAGAGTTTGAGGAACGAAGAAACTTCATTTGTGCAAATTCCTAGGAAGAAGTTAGAAGTAGGACAATGTTCAAATGCACAAGTGAAGATGGGGCCAAGAAGGCAACCTCAAGCTCAACCCCCTAGGGTCCCTCAAGCCAACATCCCTCCACAAGTGGCTCACAAAGGAAAGAGACCAATCATGCAACCTCAAGCTAGGAAGCAATCTAGGCCGATTCAACAACGAAGATGGATTGAACCCACTCATCCACAAAGACAAGGACAAGGTATGATTCCTTATTTTACTCCTATATGTCACTTTTGTGGATTTGAAGGTCATATTAGACCACATTGCTTTCGATATATTAAAATGTGCAAAACTAGAAGCATGATTGAGAAGAAAAAGAAAAGAGCCATGATGCATGTTCCTAGGAATGATGATAGTGTTATGCATGATCCTAGAACATCTAGAGCCCATGTACCAAAGACCACTAAGAAAGCTAAGATTGTTTCTAGGTGGATTAGAAAGAATGAAAATGTTTGCCATGTTGCTCAAATAGCCTTGAAGGCTAATTCTTCTAATTTTTGGTATTTAGATAGTGGGTGCTCTAGGCACATGACGGGAAACAAGAGTTTCTTCGAGACTCTTGTCATGGAGGAAGGTGGAAGTGTCACCTTTGGTGATGGATCCAAGAAAAGAGTAAGAGGGAAAGGAACCATTTCCATTCCCGGATTACCTTCCTTGTCCAATGCTCTATTTGTTGATGGCCTAAAAGCCAATTTGATAAGCATTTCACATCTAAGTGATGAAGGACTTTCCGTCTTATTTTCTAAAAATGATTGCTCTATCCTATTGCCCAATGGACAAACCTTGTTGAAAGGTATGAGATCTAGCGACAATTGCTATTGTCTTGAAGCTAGTATAGTCTCAAACAATGTGTCCTTGGATGAGCAAATTGAGTTGTGGCATGAAAGACTTGGCCACATGAACTTTCGGGATCTACGAATCCTAGGCAAGTTCGATTGTGTTCGTGGCCTTCCCAAGCTTGGGAAGAAAGCAAATGGTGTTTGTGGACCTTGCCAACGAGGAAAACAAACCAAAACCATGCACAAAAAGGGCAAGTATCTCTCCACCAAGAAGCCCCTAGAGCTTCTCCACATGGATCTTATGGGTCCTATGCAAACCGAGAGTTTAGGTGGAAAGAGATACATTTTTGTTTGTGTTGATGATTTCTCTAGATTTACATGGACTTATTTTCTTAGAGAAAAATCCGAGACTTTTGACAAGTTTAAAATGCTTTGTAATAAAATTCAAAATGAGATGAACTCAAACATTAAAAGCATAAAACGGATTAGGAGTGACCATGGGAGGGAATTTGAGAATGCTTCTTTTGAGACCTATTGCAATAGTGTAGGCATCTCCCATGAGTTTTCGGCTCCTAGGACACCTCAACAAAATGGAGTTGTTGAGAGGAAGAATAGGGTCTTACAAGAAATGGCCCGTGTGATGTTGCTTAGCAACAATGTCCCTAGGAACCTATGGGCCGAAGCCGTTAATACGGCTTGCTACATAGGAAATAGAGTGTTCCTAAGGCCCGGTACTAGGCAAACCTCCTATGAGTTATGGAAAGGTAAAAGGCCAAATGTTAGCTACTTCCACACATTTGGAAGCAAATGCTACATTTTAAATGACCGTGATCAACTTGGCAAATTTGATGCTAAGAGTGATGTGGGTATTTTTATTGGCTATGCCTTGAATAGTAGAGCCTATAGAGTTTTCAACTTGAAGACTCGAACTGTCATGGAATCATCTAATGTTATCATTGATGATACAAGGCTCAAGTCTAATGACCATGAGGAGGAGGTTAGTGTAGATGATGACTCTCCCTTGGAGAAAGTTGTGGAGACTCCTAGTGTTGGGAAGTCCGACCTTGATGAAAAGGACACACAACCTCTTGATAGAGTTCCTCTCTTGAACTCTAATGAACCCGCTCCATGGGTTAGGAAACTCCATGATAAAGATGACATCATTGGAGAAGTTAATGAGGGTGTTAGAACTAGGCGTCAAATTGCTAATCTTATTAGCTTCACTTGCTATACCTCTCAAATTGAACCCAAAAAGGTTGATGAAGCCTTGAATGATGAATTTTGGGTTCTTGCCATGCAAGAAGAGCTAAACCAATTCGAAAGAAATGAGGTTTGGACTCTAGTTCCTAGGCCTAAAAACACACATGTTATAGGCACTAAGTGGATATATAGGAACAAATCCGATGAGGATGGCAACATTGTGCGGAACAAGGCTAGACTTGTAGCACAAGGGTACTCTCAAATTGAGGGTATTGACTTTGAGGAGACATTTGCTCCCGTTGCCCGTTTAGAGTCTATTAGGCTTCTCTTGTCCATCTCTTGTGTGCACAAGTTCAAATTGCACCAAATGGACGTCAAGAGTGCCTTCCTCAATGGCTTCTTGCATGAGGAAGTGTTTGTTGAACAACCCAAGGGGTTTGTGGATGCTCACCACCCCAACCATGTCTATCGCCTCAAAAAGGCGCTATATGGGTTGAAACAAGCACCGAGGGCTTGGTATGAGCGCCTCACTCAATTTCTTGTTGACAATAACTACACAAGGGGTAGTGTTGACAAGACTCTATTCATCAAGAAAGAACATGATGAGCTCTTTATAGCTCAAATCTATGTTGATGATATAGTGTTTGGCTCCACCAACAACATCAAGGTCCAACAATTTGTTGATGCAATGTCTCTTGAATTTGAGATGAGTCTTGTTGGTGAGCTTAGTTACTTCCTAGGTTTGCAAATTAGGCAAATGAATGATGGGATTTTCATAACCCAAGCCAAATATGCCAAGAACCTAGTGAAGAAGTTTGGTCTAGAAAATTCCAAACATTGTGATACACCCATGAGTACCACTTTGAAGCTAAGCAAGGATGCTAGTGGAAAAAGTGTGGATCAAACTCTATATCGTGGCATGATAGGTAGCTTGCTTTACTTGACCGCAAGTAGGCCCGATATATCTTTTAGTGTGGGTGTGTGTGCTAGGTACCAAGCGTATCCCAAGGAGTCCCATCTCTCTTCCGTTAAGAGAATCATTCGCTATGTGAATGGGACTTCCAACTATGGGATTTGGTACTCTTTTGACACTAATGCTAGTCTTGTAGGCTTTAGTGATGCGGATTGGGCAGGAAATTGTGATGATAGGAAAAGCACATCGGGCGGTTGCTTCTTCCTAGGCAACAACTTGGTGTCTTGGTTTTGCAAGAAGCAAAACTCGATTTCCTTGTCCACGGCCGAGGCCGAGTACATAGCCGCGGGGAGTGGATGCACACAACTCCTTTGGATGAAGCAAATGCTAGTCGACTACGGATTCAACCAAGGTACTCTAACCCTCTTTTGTGATAACATGAGTGCTATTAATATTTCCAAGAATCCGGTACAACACTCTAGGACTAAGCATATTGACATCCGCCATCATTTCATTAGAGAGCTTGTTGAAAATAAATGCATAGCACTTGAACATGTAGGTACTAATGATCAACTTGCGGACTTATTCACTAAACCCTTAGATGCTACTCGATTTAAAACACTTAGTAGATCTATTGGGATATGTCTTGTGGAGTGATGTGTTTTGTACTTGACCCCATATGGGGAACTCAAGCAAAGAGAGCTATTTTGCATATTTGTTGTTTGCAAAATTTTGAAAAATCTTATGCCTCTTTCTTAATTGCTTGAGTAAGCTTGGTTGTACATATGTTTATATGTTTTCAATTCATAAGTGTGAACCTTGCTTGTTAACAATCCATGTCATATTTATGTTCAAACATGCATTTTTGGACTAGGAGATCTACTTAGGAAGTATGATGTGAATGACCTATAGTTATCTCCATGACATGATGATTCTTTAATAACATGCTAATGTCACATGAAAAAGCATGAAATTCATATAACATGCTCACATGAAAAGCATGAATTGATGATTGCATATTTTTTAAAATGCAAAACTTGTGTGAAAAAGCTTACGAGACTCAAATGAAAATCATAATGTCTCTCTTTCTTTATTTGTTGAATATGGCTACTATCATACGGATATCTTATCCGGAAAAATCAAATAGGGTGCAAAGTCGCTCATGCCATGTTTCGCCTATAAAGTTGGATATAGTTGCTCTTAAATTGAAATCAATGAAATCTCTATATCCTTGCTTTTCTCATGACATTGGTGAAATTGGTTTGAATTCTTATTTGAAACCTTTGTCATTTGCTTTGCCAAATACCATTGTTTCTTGGGCTTGAATGCTACATGTCTTGTATGCAAAGCATGTTTGATTCACACATTTTCTCTAAATAAATCTCCTTGTTTCTCTCCATTTAATTGAGATGCATAAAGTGACTTATATTGATTATGCAAATATCGTGTATGCTACTATCTCTCTTTGCTTAGAGTGACCCGGTTGGGGACTACTCCTTTGCCTATATCATGACAAAAAGGGGGAGTAGATATGGTAAGGGGAGTTGCAAATTGTAGTGGCAATTGTGCATGTTGGGGAGAAAACATATTGAGGGGGAGTAACCCATTGAGGGGGAGCATTGCATTCACATTCATAGCATGATGTTGTACTTAATTTTTAATGCAAATGCTTGTTTTATCTCACATGATTAATCTCACATGCTTGTTTCGGAAAGTATAGAAACTCTGTTTTGAAGGATTGATTATTCTACAAGAGATTGAAGACTTGAAGATTTTTTATTATCTCTTTGTAATGTAGAAAATCCCCTTGGTTTCTAGTTTTGTTATGAGGATTAATGTGAGTGGTGGTTTTGTCACGAAATAGCCAAAGGGGGAGATTGTAAGGATTCCCATTCCTTGATTGGCTTATTTCGTAGACAAACCACAATTGGGGTTTTTGTAAGGGTAGATTAGGCTCTCAAGACCTCAAGAGAAGAAGCACCAAAGGTATATTTCTTGTGCTTGCTCTACTTTGAAGAGATGTAGTTGCACACACACACAACACTTGCATAACTCTTACTTGTATGTTGTGTTTGCAGTTTTTGTGCATCATTGGGTATTTAAATCTCTCTTCTTACATCTTGTGATTATAATGGCATATCTAGTTAGGCTTAGGATGCATTTCTTTTGACCCTTGCACTTTTGTTTGTGTGCTTAAGGGAGTGTGTGCGCTGGTCATGCGCTGGTCGTCACCAGCGCAAGCTGACCAGCGCAACTAGTCCAGTGGACTACCGCTGGTCATGCGCTGGTCTGCACCGGCGCACTCCTCCAGCGCAACTCCTCCAGTAGGTTGTCGCTGTTGGTGCGCTAGTCGTCACCAGCGCAAGCACCACCAGCGCATCTCGTCCAGAATGTTGCCGCTGGTCTTGCGCCCTTGAGGCGCACCACTCGTCGAGCGCCCTTGCCAGTTAAAGGGCGTGCGCTGGTGAGTTGCGCTGGTCGTCCAGCGCTGAACCAGCGCTGAACCAGCGCAGCTGACGGGAATCTGAAGCGTTTTTTTTCAAAACGACGCCACCTTGTGCTGATCTCCTATATATATGTGTCTTTCTTCCTTAGGTCGTTTTTTATGAGTTCAAAAGCCATTTTTACTAAGCATATTTTTCTTCAAGAGAAATTCCACCAAGAACTCATTTTTATTCACTCAAACATCATTCCATGAGCATCAATCTTCATCTAGCATCCTTCTTGAGCATCTAGATAGCTTATTTCATGGATTCTTCAACATACTTTGCTTGGTAAGGTTTTCACTTGTATCTTACATATTTTGTGTCTTTCTTTCTAAGCTATCTCTTTTATTACTTGTATATCATGGATTTATCTTTTAAATGCAAGTTAGAGATTAGTATGTTGAATGTTTGAGAGTTGTATTGTGATAGCTTCTAGGTTTTTTATAAATCTTGTGTTGCTAAGCTTTTTGACATGTCACTTAGTTTTTGATATCTAGGATTGTTTTTCTTGACATATCATCATCCTAGGTAAGCATATAGAGTTGCCTTGCTCTTGTTGCATTTTTGAGTATTTCATATATTCACATAGGTTGTAACTCTCTTCATTGAGAAGTAAGTCTTGTGTAGCTTCCGGGATTAGGTTGCATAAATCACAAGCAATTGGACTAGGTTCGCTTATACCGGGATTAGGTAGGTGTGTGATTACTTCCGGGATTAGGTTGTAATTGGTTTACACATTTAGTGGATTCGAGGTTCGAGTGTGGCTTACTTACTAGCCCGTGGTTTTTCCCGTGAGGGTTTCCACGTAAATATCTTGTGTCATTTATATTTCCGCACTTTTACACTTGATATTTTATATTGTCTAGTTTGAGACATTTTCGTAATATTGACTTGTATGCGAAAATTGGGAAAAATTGTTTAAAATCTATTCACCCCCCCCCCCCCCCCCCCCCCCCCCCCCTCTAGATAATATATTTCACACCGAGTATTAGTTTCATCCTCAAAAGGCTTAGATGAATGCGAGTGAAGAAAGAAATGTGAAAAAAGTATTAGAAGACGAAGATAAAGAAAATATTACATTAAGATGAAAGGAGAGAAAATGAGGTAAATAATACAGGTAAAAAAATATATATTATTTTGATGTGTATAATAGTTATTGTATTTATGGTTATGTGTGCATCTTAACCATTTTTTTTTTTTTTACACAGGATTTGTCACACTTATGTATCCATTAGATCATACTTGTCTGAATGGTTAAGATTTCATGATCATTAATTATTTTAATTGTTTCTCTCTCTCATATTTTTTCTCTTTTCCTAAACATTTTATTTGTTTCCCTCTAGTAATTTATTTCTCTCTTTCCTCTCTTATTACTATTATTTTCTTTTCATCTTATAACATTTCTTATTTCATATCTTTTTATATTTTCACTTGTGGCATTCTTTTTTTATTTATTGATAGAAATGCTTAAATAAAATAATTACATAGTTGATAAAAATTCTTCAAAGTACTCGAATTTTTTTGACATAATCAAAATACTGGAATTTATGATATAAAATATGTTATCCATTCAAAAATCCAAAAAAAAAAAAAAAACAAAGTAAGTAATTAAATTTGTTGAAAATTCTTGATTTTTTTTTAAGTTTTTCCAAAGGTAGATTAATAATTAAATTACCATATAAATTAGAAAATGATGCAATATGGATCATTTTGTTCATCAAAAGTGGTTCTCTATCGAGATGAATTTTGTTTTTTCCAATAAATTCTTCATAAGGATCAATAACTATTAGTCTTGAGAGGTTTTCAATTATTTAAAAAAAAAAAAAAAAAAAACTGAATCGTCGGAACTGGAACTGGAACAAGAACAGAAACCATTGATTTTGAATCAAAAATTGAAACCGTTGGTTCTGAATCGAAAACCGAATCCGCTATTTCTAAATCGAAAACCAAAACCACTGGTTCCCAATTGAAAATTTGAACCGCTGGTTCCTAATCGAAAACCAGAACCGATGTCAAGTCTAATTCCGAGTACGATTAACGATTGACCATTTAATCTGACAATGTATAATTTAAAAAAAAAAAATTAATTAAATGTTATAATAAATATTTTTTAATATCAATTTGTTTATCAAATAAAAATAAAATTTAAATTGGTAGAATCCATCTACAAATAAAATTTTGATTGAAAAAAAAAATCAATAAAAATTTAATAACAATTAGAGGTTATATATAAAAAGTATGCTTTTATTATCACATTTGAAACATCAGCTAGGTGGATAAGGTTGGTGGGTGGGCGTGGGCAAGCTGGGTTCAACATCCAGTGGTAACACATATTATTTCTAATTTGTGTGGCTTGGGTGCGTGGTGTGCAGGAGGGTGGGGGGTGGCGCGCGTGCGTGGTGCGCATGTGGGTGGGGGGGTGGCCTAAGTGGGCAATTTTTTTTTTTTTTCCTTAAAATTTCATCCCTATAGGACACCTATAGGGACGAAAATTTATCTAATGGGAGGAAATATTTCGTCCCTATAGGTTGTCAAATGAGACGAATAAAAATCGTCCCTATAGGTAATCTAAAAGGACGAACATTTATCTAATGGGACGAAACATTTCGTCCCTACAAGTTGTCAAAGGGGACGAACAAAAATCGTCCCTATAGGTAGTCTATTGGGACGAATTTCAATTTTCGTCCCAAAGAAGTTGTTGCGACCCACCTGAGGCGACGTAATTTGAGACGAATTTTATTCGTCCCAATAGACCTATTGGGACGATTTTTGGGCTATTGGGATGGAAAAAAAACGTCCCAATAGCCCTTTTTTTTGTAGTGTTTTTTGACTACTCTGGTGACGTGTCTATTTGGCGAATATATACATACAACAACCTTATTGACAACCAATATAGGAGAGGTGGCATTGATAGAACTTTGTTTATCAAACATCATGATCATGATATTTTTGTTGCACAAATATATGTTGATGACATTGTTTTTGGGTCTACTAATAAAACCAAGGTTGATGAATTTATACGTGTTATGTCAAGTGAATTTGAAATGAGCATGGTAGGTGAGTTGAATTATTTTCTAGGAATACAAGTAAAGGAAACTAGCATGGGCATAATGTTGAATCAATCTAAATATGCTAAAAATCTAGTTAAGAGATTTGGCCTAGAAAATGGAAAAGATTTTGAAACTCCCATGAGCACCACTTTAAAACTTGACAAAGATGAAAAAGGGAAAAGTGTTGACCAAAGCCTTTATAGAAGCATGATAGGTAGTCTACTTTACCTAACGGTTAGTAGACCTGACATTTGCTTTAGTGTAGGCTTGTGTGCTAGATTCCAAGCAAATCGTAAGGAATCTCACTTGAAAGCCGTCAAGAGGATCATTAGGTATGTCAAAGGGACTTATAGTCTTGGTCTATTTTATTCATTTGACACCAATTATATCCTAGTAGGCTATTGTGATGTCGATTGGGCGGGAAACATTGATGACAGTAAAAGCACATCGGGCGGTTGCTTTTATGTTGGTAATAACTTGGTTTCTTGGTCAAGTAAGAAACAAAATTCGGTTTCCCTTTCCTCTTCCGAAGCCGAATACATTGCGGCCGGAAGTGCATGCACACAATGTTAGGATTATGCTCAATAGCAAGAGTGTAATATTGTAATTAATAATCTTTTTCATATTAATAAAGTGATTTCTGGTTTAACAAATCTTATAGCATTTATAGTTTAATATTATAATTGTCAAAGTAAATAATCATAAGGTCTAAAGACTATAAGAAAAGAAGAATTGTGCGTACATCTGGATATGTATGTGGTAGACACAATTCTTTAATTAGTCTTGAATATTGTTCACAACTTAAGTTAAAGGTTGGGCACCTTTATCTTGTTAAAGTTGTAGAATTCTTATGCTAGCATTTGAGTGGGATCAAATGAGATATGATGAGTCTAAAATCATCGGAGTGTCTTCGAGCAAAAGAATCTAGTGCACTGGGTGCATTGAACTGGATCACAATGAAAAGCTTTATCTAGAACCGTCAATAGATAATAGTCTTTTCATTATCAGGACAATCAGAGAGTCTATCTTAATCCTAAGATAAATGATGGACTTATGGTTGCAAGTGATATCATTTGAGTTATCAATGAGTACGATTATATCGCATAGTCTATCCTCGATAGTTTGGTGATATTCATTTGTTAATCGATAGAGGACTTCATTTATAGATATGGACATCGTGGCTCCATTTATTAAATAAGAGTATAATATCATCATATGGATGTTTTGAGGTAATTGGATATTAAATCTCAACGTTGAGTTTTCGATAGTGACTATTGAAAACATGGCTTTTGGACAAGTCAAAATATCCAAGTTCAAAACGTGGTCATATGAGTAAATATGGTAACTTGGAGAGTTATAGGCGGTCTATGAACTCTTGGCGATTACTGATATTAATCACGAGGATACACTATCTCCAATATGATTGTCTAGGGTTATGAAAGAGGAACGTCTTCCTTTTCTATCTTTATTTAAGAGTTCAATTTTAGCTCTTTAGTGGAATGAGTTAAAATTAATGGATCGGACCTAAGTGAATCATTTGTTGATTGTGATTAGGTTGTGTCTATTGAAGCTTAAATTTAGATAGCCCGCCAAAATCCCCAATCCACACGGACTTACATGGATCACTTGATATATTCTACCGGACCAATTTAAGGGTCCATCTAGAATTGTATTTAATATATTAAGAATATAATTTGCACATTAATTATTTAATGGGCTGCTCAATTATATTTATATATTAATGAAAGGCATGTGGGTTTGTTTCTTTTAGTAAGAATGGGTCTGGTTCACATGTGGGCTTTTTATTTAAAGTCCAATGGATTAAATGAAATAAGAAAATAATATATGGCCCAATTTTATACATGTGGGGCGGCAAGGTTAATAGATTAGCCTAATATATTTTTTTGTTTCATTGTTTAATTAAATAAGAATTAATTAATTTATTAATTAATTGTTTAATTAAGAAACAAATCTTTTTCTGATCAGGAAATATATTTCCTAAAGATATACTATTGGTAGTAGTATATTAAAAGTAAAAGACTTATTTGGTAAGAAAATAAATAATAAGTTTTATTTATTTAATCAAATAGGAAAGTCTTTTATTAAGTCAATAAAAGAATAAAAATACTTATGAGTTGAATTAGGGTTAGGAGTCTAATTAACATGTGAATTAGGGAACAACACAAATCCTTTTTTGGTAGAGGAAATTTGGCAACCCTAATTGGACCACATGGAGATTTCGGCCAACCCTAAAAGGAAGAGGAGAAAAATTTCGGCCACCCTATATAACACTTGTTATAGAATTCGGCCACCCGACTTGTTGATTGATTCAATTTTCTTCTTCTTCTAAACTCATAGACAAGTATTAGATTTTATTCTACTAAAACATAAAAGAAAAGAAAAGATTATTCTTTTGATGGTACACTAATTGCTTGTTCATCAATAAGCTTGTGTGTACAACATCGAATTAGGTTCACGCAAGTTTCGATCATTAGATTGAGAACTCAAAAGTAACCGGAATAATCTTTGTATTCTTTTGATTGTTTTGTGACTAACAAAAGAAAAAGAAAAGTTTGTTTGTCCATTCTCAGGTTTGCAATTCAAAGAAAAAGGGAGACCACGCTCCTAGGTGATTCACGTTCGTGCTAGGATTGAAGATCTTGCGGATTACCATCGACGTAAGTTAATCGGATCACGCGACAAAAGGTATTCAACTTTTGTTACTTTATATATGGTTAATTAATTAAAGGGGTTAAGGTTCATAAAAAGGAAAAATTTTAAAACATACTAAATCTATTTTTTAGTCTTGCTTCCGCTGCGTGTACTACGGGATTTTTCCCTGCACACAATTACTTTGGATGAAACAAATCCCTAAGGATTATGAGATAGAACAAGGAAAAATTACACTTTATTGTGATAACTTAAGTGCCATTAACATCTTTAAAAATCCGGTTCAACACTCCCGCACAAAGCACATAGACATTAGGCATCATTTCATTAGAGATCTAGTTGAACATTCTATTGTTACTCTAGAGCATATGCCTACTAAAAATCAACTTGCGGACTTGTTCACCAAGCCCTTGGACAAAGAGAGCTTTAAAACTCTTAGAATGTCCATTGGCATGATTTTTGTTGATTAATGTCTTTGTGTGATTGTGAGTGGCTTGATGAGCAAAACTTTAATTGAATATCATTATCTTTGAGAGCTACTCACTTGAGAAGTAGTGATCTTAAACGAATATCACTTATTGTTTCTAGATCATGCACTTGAGGTTGAAAATCTTATTTTTGAAAAAGTGCACTAATGCTTCTCTTATATGTTTTTGGTTTTAAGTATATGTGGTTGAATATGTGTAGATAATGGATGCATCTAAAAGTTTATTGCTTGGTACATGATATATAACCTATGATATGTATCCATTTTGCTTCGGTACTACATAGTAATCAACAAGCACCCTCATGGAAAGGGCTACACACCTTGGTTGTGAAGCCACCCAATGTAAGAAAGGGCTACGCCATTGTCATGAGTGAAAGCCGCCATGAGGAGTATATGTTTTTGTTAGTAAAATCAAAGAAGTGTTGAAATGAATCAATATATATATATATCTTTGATTCTAAGCCTAAAAGAAATGAAAAATAAAAGGCTTATTGGTGTATAGTTGAGAATTGTGAAAAGCTCGGGGTTGACAAATAGAAACGGGAAAACGAGCCACATGCACACACACGCTCATATGTTGATATCTATTCTTTTTAAAAGCAAAAATCCGGATGAATATCGGTTTGACCTATTTTTGGAAATGCTTTAGATGGATAGGTGTGGATAGAGTTTGCATGTTGATATCACAATTACTCCTACTATATATGTGAGAAGCATTCACACACACACATTTTGCTTATATGCTTGATTCATTAGCAATGTGAGAATATTTTTGAGAGATTAATGAAAATCTATGATTCTCTCTTGGACTTTGACAAGTTATGAAATATTTTCTCTTATTGCTTAATTGTGTGATTGTGTGATGTCCATTGTGAACAAATCTACTTGGTGATAATATGTGGAGCATATGTTAAGGGGGAGCTTTAGTTTATTCAACTTTCGCTTTCTATACGATTTGTTTGCTTAATATCTCGTTCTTTATTTCTTGTGTCCCTTGTCTATTCCTTGACAAAAAGGGTGAGAAAATGTATACCTCACCATGTTTGATATTGGGGAGATCTTGTATACTTCACACCTTGTGTGGAAAAATGTTCCAATTGTGTGAATCATATTCCTCTTTGTGCTTAATTGTGACTTTATCTTAAGGGGAAGAATTCTTGTCTTAATGGGGAGAAAGAATTCTTTCTTGCTAATGTTAAGGATGATTGGTCCTTGGGAATTAGGAAATTAAGGGAATGCTTTAATATGAAAACATTTTATTCACTTGAGATAATGCATTTTTGTATGAGATAAGCGATGTCTTCTATATTTGTTTTTGGTTGATAACTCACCATTCTTCTTTAGAGAAGATCTCTTGTTTTGGATTGTTATTTTCTCTCATAGGTTCCTTGAAGATCAAAGAAGGAATTCTTGAAGACTTGAAGACTTGAAGACTTTTAGTCTAGGAATTTCCTTGTAATGTGATATTGAGAGTATGCTATCAACTTGAGTTGATTTGAGTGAATCATTGTATGGTGAGGTTGAGGTTTTGCCATGGAATAGCCAGAGGGGGAGATTGTAAGGTTCATGATTTGTATTGGCTTGATTCCATTGCAAAACACTCGATATTTGTATTAGTTGTTGCTTAGGATATTCTTTGAAGAAAGGAAGCTTAAAAAGTGAAGAGCAACGTCTAGTGCAAAAGTCGTCTTCAAGAGGTGAAAAGCGTCAAAGGTATATCTTGACTTCTATCCTCTTGCAAGGCGTTAACGTGCACACACACAATTCATACATGTGTGTCTCTGCATCGTGGTTCAAACATTTGGTATAACACATTCACACATTTCATAGTATGCTCATGCATTGATCTTGTATAGACAAACATTGTGGAATTGCATGCTTTGTGACTATCTCTTTGATATGGCATGCTTGTGTGAATATGTGTTTATTTGTTTGTGTATTTTGTGTTTTGGACTTGAAAATGTTCTTATTTAATGCCTTATTGAGTTCTGATCATTACGGTTACTCATTCATAAGGTTTCGAGTCCAAACGATGTAGCTACGCTACTTTTCGTTCTCATTCGTTGAGTTGACTTCATCGTCGTTTTCCGAGATGATTTCTCAACCATTTTTCAAAGTTGTGTAGTCGTTGTTGTGCGTGAGAGAGTCATGGTTCGTAATCCAAAAACAGATTCGAAATCAGAGTTCAGATGCCCAAGATACGGTTGAAGAACAGAAGGAGTGCGCGAGAGAGATGGGTGGCCATGAGGCCACTTGGCCCACGCCGTGAGGGAGGCCGTGGGCCCCACGACCAGAGGGGCTCTCTGCCCCCGTGAGGCCACGCGCCCACCATGGGATGGGTGACATGGCCTCATGTGATTGGCCTTGAAAACTCTTCTCTCTCCTCCTTTTAAACTCTTCTCCTTCCCTCCACATGTGTTGAAGATTTTCAAGAACACTTTCAAAATTCTGCAGAATTTCTTCACATTTTTGTTTTAGTATTTTGATCATATCTTTCTCATACGAACTCGAAATCAATCGATTCAAAAGCCACAATTGTTGGTCTTGAGGAGAGCTACAAACTGCAAGCAATTCTAGAGGGAGTTGACTTCTTTATTGTTCCCAGAAGCCTGATCTTCAGTACGTGGTTAAGGTTGTTTGTTCAACTTCTTCTTTTTTCAATTTCATCTTTGATCATCTCTTGATTCTTACTATTTGATTGATGAAATTTGTTGAGAAGTATGTTAGATCATATGCTAGGGGTGTTTGATCATTTGTCAATTGAATTTTAGCTTTGAGATTTCTCTTGTCAATATGTGTGCTAAACTTGATTTTGTTTGAAATTGATTCTAGAAAATGTATATATGATGTGTCTCATATTCTTTTCTAGGTTCTATTTCATGATCTAAGAACTAGGTTTTTAGTGTGATATATTGAATAATCATACCTTGTTCTTATTGATTTGCATGTCTTGATTTCTAGATATTCTTGTGATTGTGTGTTGAAAGCATATTCTAGATTGTCATTGAAAATGTACATTTTGCTTGATTGATCATCTAGCTTAATTTTATTGTGTTTTCATCATTTGCATCACTTTAGATCATAGCCTTGAATTAGGTTGAAGTCTCTAGTAAAGTGAGTGAAGCTTTGTGGATAGAGCAAGGAAGTCTTGATTAGAGTCGGGAGGACTCGGATAATCAAGCAAGGGAGTCTTGTCTAGGGTCGGGAGGATCCGGATAGGCAAGCAAGAAATCTTCCTAGAGACGTGAGCGTCTTGGATAGGAAGTTGCTTTCTAGAGGTGTGGGATACATCTCGGATAGGAAGTAGGCTTGGTGATTCACTAGCCCGAGGGTAGATTAGGAGTTGATAGCTTGAGTGGATATCATGAGTTGGTAGCTTGGGTGTGTAAGTCCTTTTTCACATAATGGATTGCTTTGCCGGTGGTTGTGGTATCAACCCGTGGATGTTTCCTCTTTGAGGTTTTACCACGTAAAAATACTTGTGTTCATTTTTTTTTTTACTTTTCTTTATCTTCCATATCTTTCATTGATTGCATATCTTGTAAATTGATTAACTCTTGTATAAGTGAAATCAATTAATTTGTTAAATATAATCAAGTGTGCATTTTCTTTGTTATATTCCGCATTATTTTTAAATTGGAAGAATTTGGAGCCTATACCTATTCACCCCCCTCTAGGTATATTTTACACTACTCCTTAAAGGAAATTTCAGAAATTCACCAAAAATGGGAGCGGTGCTTGATATGAGGGCTAGCGTTAATATGATGCCATTAGCATTGTACGAACAGTTAAAGATCCAATCGATCAAACCGACCTCTATTACTCTGATTATGGCGGACAACACTCCTAAAACTCCAGTTGGAGTGATTGAAGAAGTCTATGTGAATGTGCACGGTTTGACAGTCCCGGTGGAGTTTGTTATGTTAGATGTAAAAGGAGGTGGATCCTATGGTAGGGATTGGAAGTTACTCTTTGGGTGGTCATTTATGGCCACAGATGGAATGGTGGTTGATATACTTTCTAGGAACATTTCGTTCAGTTGTGGAGGAAAGAGTGTAAACTTCAAGGTTGACCGCTCCAAGAGGAGTCAAGTGGATGATTGCCTTGTATTGGAAGTGCCAAAGTTAAGGAAGAAGAGAAGCCAAGTGTTCGCTCTCGTGTAAGCGTTTGAGGGTATTTCTGATATGAAGAAGGGCAACCATGATTGCTTGAATGAACAAGAAGTAATTGAACTTGAAGAAGATGAACCGGCCACAAGAACCATTGAAGAAATAGGTGAGCTAGAGAGAGAGAACATAAAGCTCACTCTAGAAGTCAAGTTACTAAAGGTCGAGAATGGAATGTTGAGAAAACGGGTTCACAATTTCTCAACATTAAACAAAGAATTGGGAGAGCAAGTTGTGTTGCTTGACAAAAAGGAGAAGGAAGTCTCCAAGAATTTAGAAGATTTGGCTAGGCTCACGGAAGAATTTGAGGAAGAGAATGCGAGAAGGACAAGAAAGATGCTTATGGGGGTTGAGAAGTCAACCAATGCCACAAATGAGTTACAAGCACGTTTGAACAAGAAGGAGGAAGAATTGAAACTCGCCAAGGTCAAAGAGTGCGACTTTATTGTCCAACTAGGGGCGGCGGAACAAGATTTTAAATCCCTCCAAAATTGGCAACACAAAGAACACAACATCTAAAACAGAAGAGGGAGTTCTTCTAACCAACCTGTCACTTGTTATTTTTGTGCTAAAAAAGGGCACACTAAAGCCCACTGCTTTAGTTTTAAAAGAGTTGTAACAAGTCAAATGAGGTTTAGGATGAACACACCAAAGGTTAAACAAATTTGGGTTAGGAAAGACTTGGTAGGTCAAGTGAGGAAAGTGGGGATTGATGCAAAAAGTAGGCCATTGGCACCCATTTGGGTAGTCAAGAGGAGTGTGCTCCCCAATCCGGTCAAACCTCCTTTGGTTGATCGTGTCTCACTTTGAGTGTCTCACTTTGAGTGAAGTACACCCGTTTTTGAATAAGTTTTAAATTTTTGCATATTTGTTAGTTAGTTATGGTTTTGGATGATATTTCATTGATAAAGGATGATCAAAAGTGTTAATTGTGGTGTTTTTTATGTAGGAAAAAATGAGCAGACAACAAACTATGCCAAGTGCGGGTCATTGACCCGCACTTCACCCGCACTCCACCCGCACTCCAAGGGACAGAGCACATCAGGTATAAAGTGCGGGTCCAATGCGGGTCACTGACTCGCACTCACCCGCACTCTGGGAACGAAGTATAAATACAAGCAAGTCGTTTTCTAGGGCTCCACCACTTTCAAACCAACAGCAAAAACACCCCTTTTTCTCTTTTCATTCTCTACAACCCTAAGGTATTCCTTGTGCACCACGTTTCAATTTTCGGACAACTAAGGTATGAATTTTCTTCTCTACTTTTGTTAATACATGAATTCCATCATGATTTTCATCTTCTTCATTCAAAAATTCTTCTCCTATATGCTTGAACTTCATTATCTATGGATAGGTCATGAATGTGTGCACATCCTTTGCCTATCTATAATGCATGTTAGTGAAAATTTTTGTGAAATCATGTTGTAGAGAAATTGTTTTAAGTTGTCATTATTAATTATTGCCCTCACATGAATTTGTTCTCATAAAATGGGATTATAATTTATTTTTTCTTAACTTTGAAATAGGAATGATGGGTTGATTATTACCTTATGCTTATGAAGTGTTTATGCTTTAATTGATTATCAAAGTGCAAAATTATGTGAGATTTCAAAACTTAGGGTTTATATGATTGAAGGGAACTTTATGCCTATTTTTAAGTAGAAGCCATTGTTGATCAAATATTTGTCAATAGGCATGAATGTGTATTTGTTGATTGTTGGTTGTTGCTAATCTGCACATAGTTGAAAACTGATATCGCACTTTAGTGCGGGTCCAGTGCGGGTCCAGTGCAGGTCAGTGACCCGCACTCCACCCGCACTATATCTGACAGAGACCAGTTTTGCTGTTTTTAATAAATAAATAAATAAATTTCCCTCATAATTCGTTGATTTGTTGCCTAAACTGTATTATTTGTCTTGTACAGATGTCAGGAAGAACCAGACAGGCTGCTAAGCAAGTGGGATAGGGTTCCGAGAGAAGGGCAAGGAGGGCACCTCAAGTGCCTCCTTGTGTCAGGAACCCCGATTTCAATGATCGCATGGAGTATTTCGAGCGTCGCGATATGGTGGTAGAGAGAGGGATAGCAGTGCAAGAGCTAGAAGATACTCACGTGCCTCAAACGATTGAAAAGAGGGGATGGGAAACTTTCACTAGTTCCTCTCCTATGTATTGCAGAAGAGTGGTGGAAGAGTTATATTCCAGGATGGTACCAGAATATTACCAGCAACATGGCTCTGTTATGGTTAGAGGGGTGGAGGTTCAGATGACCATCGCAGACATCAACGAGTATTACGGGACTGAACTTCCAGATGATCAACAGGTTGTAGGAAGACTCTAAAATGGAGTGACCAGGAATGACCTTTACCAAACTGGGAACATGGATTTTGCTAATAAGTTGGTGATTACACCAATGGACTTTTGGGTTGCCCCGAACTACCGTATAAAGCACACCAACTTGAGGTTAGAATTGGGTTTTTGGCACGTTTTCATCTCTCACTCCTTGATTCCTAGGAAGCACAGGACTTCAGTTAATTTCAATGCAGCTACAGTTCTTCATTGCATTCTTCATGATCAGTTGATCGACGTTGGTCTTCTGATCAAGAGGGAGATTCTTGAACTAGGGTGTGTAAGGGTAGAAAAATAGCCACTCATATTCCCTAGCCTCATCACCGCCTTCTGTAAGGAGGCTGTGGTATATTTTGGGTCTGATCCGTTTGATAGTGACATGGGGCCTTGTGATAGGGGCACCTAGAACAACCAATTGCGAGAACGGAACCCTTCAGGTGTCAGAGTTAGAACTGGGAAAAAGAACTCTGTTCAAGGAGCAGGTACAAGTAGGCAGGCTGAAGAGATTCCAGAGCGAACAGGGGTTGAACAAGAAAATGAGGACTTTATAGATTATGATCAGGTACCCCTACCTCCGTAGAAGGGTTCTAAAGAGATTCCTTAGAAGACTCTACTAACGAGCTTGCAGAACCTTAGGACAGAAGTTATAGAAAATAAGAAGCAAATTGTTGATAGCAGAGCAGAGGCCAGTGGGTATTTTACTGATATATGAGGCAACATCACTAGCATGAGAAAGGCACTCAGTCTCCCAGCTTATCCAAGGAAGAAAAAGAGGCCTGCCACTTCCTCACCACCTTCAAGAGGCCCAGTGATTGATCCTCATGCGGCAAAACTCCAAGCAGTAATGGAGTTGTCAAGAAAAGAGCATGAAAAAAGGATGAGAGCAGAAATTGATCCCAGAAGGAAGAGGACATCCACCGAAGCAGAGAAGGAATCCTCAGACGAGGATTGATCATCCATTGCCTATATTTTATTTTCTTATCCTTTATTGTTGAACCTTTTACGTTATTTGTTCTTTTAGCTACTTTTGCTTTGTTTTTACTTGGAATTTCTATGAACATTATACACTATGTTTTGATTTGCATTTAACTTGCATTTGGTAGAAGTGTTGTGTTTGTGCTAGGTTCTTCATCTTGTTGGGAATTACATGATAGCTTGCACAGAACAGGGCCATTTTCCTTTTAAGGGAGTTTTTACCTCCCAAATTTTACGCTTAATTATTTTCATATGGTTATATGTGAATTTGAAATGTTTGGTTGATATGAATGTTTGATCTTATGAAAGGATCCGGTTTGGGGGTTGTTTACCCCCATTCCGTCGATTTGAGAATATGCTTGATTTAGGTTTAACGAATGCTTTAAAATGACATGTAGTGGATTCACGTTGATAAATAGAGCCTATTTGAAGTCTTGTAAGGTATTTCCACCCCTTTAGGCCGTACTCTTTGGTTTCCAAGAATGGGGACATTGTTGAGTTTTGGTTTGGGGGTGAAGATCGCCTTTTAGAGTCGTCTTGAGTCTTTTCTTGAGTCTTTTTAGACTCTTTAGTTTCCAATTTTTTCAAATTTTGTCGCTTGGCCAAAAATTTCGAGCTTTAATTAGTTTAGATGTGATGCCTTTAGCGTGTGCTTTTGGCGAGTTCTTCATATGCATTGTAATCTTATGATGTAGCTTGGTGCCACCTTAGGGTTTTGCTTGCACCTTTATGGGTTTTGTCCCATCCTATGGTGCTAAGTTGAGGGGACTCGGCGCTTTCACGCCTTGTCCTAATAGTGGAGATATCCGTAAGATCACAAACACAAGCTTAAATTGCGCATTTTGAGTGTAGTATTGATTATTCTTAAACACTCATCTCGTCATATACGTCACATGCCATAGGACATTACATATTGTAAGGTTCCCATTTGTTGATTGGCTTATTTCGTAGACAAACCACATGTTAGGGTTTATTGTGTAAGGGTAGTTTAGGTGAGTAAGGTTAAAGCTCAAAGGCCCTTTCAGGACCTCAAGGAACAAGCACGCCAAAGGTATAATCTCTAGTGCTTAGTTTTTCTTTGAAGAGATTTAGTTAGCACACACATACTTAGCATACTTGTACTTGTGTGTATTCTCTTCCCCATGACACATTTCACTCTTGCACTTTGTTTGATGTATCTTGTTGTGTTTGTGTGTTGTGTAATCCGTTTCCCGAATATGTTCGAAAACGTCCGCGCTTGCACGAATGTGTGCTTGGTTTTGCGCGAAGACCGCTTAAGGGGAATGCTCTTTGCTTCTCCTTTAGATTCACCATTACTAGTGAATCGGCAGTTTGATCGATCGCCTGGCCACCGAATTGAAACCGCCATTTCAGTCAAGAAAGGTCTAGAGTGATTCTGCGGGTACGATCGGTGGCCCCCGACCACCGTTCGAAACCGCCGATCATACCTGATTGATTTTATTTCTCGGGTTTGATTCTGCGGTTGGTTCGGCGGTTTAGAAACTGCCGATTGAAACCGTCGTTGTTCCCCTACCTTTCTCGGGAGCCATTCGGCGGTTGTAAACGGCGGCCTGGCCGCCGAATGAAACCGCCTATCGTGCGTTAACAGGGGCAAACTTGTCTTTTCACATGCTCTGTTTTTCATGCCTATAAATATATCACTTTCTCTTGTTCTGAGTGTGACACTTTAATCATCAAGAACCCTACTTTTAAAAAAGAGATTTTTATGAGATAAAGCAACCAAGTTTGCTCATTTAAACACTCAAACCAAAATTCATTTGCATCAAAGTTCATCTATCATTCTCTAGCATATCTTGGATGCTTGCTTGCATGGGTCTTTCATCATCACACTTGCCTTGGTAAGTTTTTCACTATTATCATATATAATTAGTGTTTTATTTATTATGGCATCTCTTTTGTTACTTGATTGTTCTTAGATTGAATTCTAATATTCAAGATAGAGATTGTTGTGTTGATTTGATTGAGTGTTGTTTTGTGATAGCTAATTAGGTTTTTGCTTAATCTTTAATTAGCTAAGCTATTTGACATGTCATTTAGTTTTAATATCTAGGATTGTTCTAATTGCAAATTCATCATCTTAGATAAGCATATAGGGTTTCCCTTGCTCTATGTTGCATTTGGATATTCATATATTCACTTAGGGTGTTAATCTCTTTTTAGAGAATTAAGTCTTGTGTTGTGACCGGTGTAAGGATTCCCATTATTGATTGGCTTATTTCGTGGTCAAACCACATGTTGGGGTTTGGTTGTAAGGGTAGTCTAGGTGTTTGTTGAAGATCAAGACCCTTTCCAAGACCTCAAGAGGACAAGCACCAAAGGTATATATCTAGTGCTTACATTGGCTTGAAGAGATATAGTTGCACACACACACACAACATGCATAACTCTTATTCTTGTATGGTGTGTTTATATTTTGTGTGCATTGTGCTTTATTGATTTATTCAATATCTCTTCTTGCATGTTGAATTGATTGCATCTTGTTATATGATAATGCCATGACATGTTAGGCATTAGGATGCATTCAATACCCACACTTGCACTTCATGTATGTTAGCTTTTAGTGTGGAGTAATTCGTTTCCCTAAGGATGTTCGGAAACGTCCGCGCGTGCACGGTAATGTGCTTTGATTTGCGCGATGATCGCCGGTGGAGATGCCTTTGGCTTCTCCTTGGTTTCACCATTTTTGGTGAATCGGCGGTTACGTTCGGCGGCCTTGCCGCCGTTCGAAACCGCCGAATGAGACCTGATTGAAATATATCTCTCGGGTCCAAAACGGCGGTTGGGATCGGCGGTTTCCAAACCGCCGAATGAAGTCGCCGAAGTTCCCCTGTTCCACACGGGAGCCATTCGGCGGTTCATTTCGGCGGCCTGGCCGCCGACTTAAACCGCCGATCGGTGCGTTTCAAGGGTAAAATTGTATTTTCACCTGCCCTGTTTTTGGTCTCTATAAATACATCCTTATCTCTGGTTCAGAACACAAGTCTTTGATCATAAGAACCCTAGAGAGATATTTAGAGAGACTTGAGAGAGAAAGCTTAAAGATCATATCTTTATCTCTCTAAACCCATCCCCACATGCATAAATCTTCATCTAAGCATCATCTAGGATCATCTAGCATATGCTAATGCATGGGACTTCTTCAACACACATGGTATGATTTGTTGAACACTTTTATCTTACATAATTAGTGTTTCTACTTATCAATTTTATCTCATATTTTACTTATATGTGTTTAGATTAATTTCTACATATAAGATTGAGATTATGTGTTGATTGGGTTTTTATTTGTTAGCTAGGCTTTAATGTTCATATGCCATCTAGCTAATTGATCTCATTTATTGATTGAGATTATTTTTCATAGCTTATTTGATTAGGTCATTATTGCCTAAAAGCTATGCCATGAACATTCTTGTGTGATGTATTGATAACTAGGTTGATAGATTGTTTTTTAATCAACTAGTTAATCCTTTGAATGTTTATGGGTTTTATATGATAGCTTTGTATCTAGGATTGGTGATCCTTTACTTAGCTAAAGTTATATGCCATGTCATATAGCTATATGTGATATCTAGGATTGATTATATTGTCATCTTATAATCCTAGGTAAGCATTTAGAGTACCCTAGCTCTTATTGCATTAATTGAATATTCATACATATTCACATAGGGTTGTGCATCTCTTTTGAGAGATTGAAGTCTTGGGGCTAAGTGTGCTTAGGCCTCAAGCAAATTGGACTAGAGCCGCTATAAAAGGCCCGCGTGGTAGATTAGAGGGTGCTCACGCCAAGAGTAGTGTATCAGGGGATATCACTAGGGATTGAACCAAGAGTGGCGATTGGTAGTGTCCATAGCCTGAGGTTATCTAGGGTGAGGGTCCGAGAATCACTTGAGGGTGTAACCGTCTTTTCATATAGTGGATTTCGAGGTCCGAGTGTGGCGCACTTAACAGCCCGTGGTTTTTCCCAGTGGTTGGGTTTTCCACGTATACATCAAGTGTCTTTTACTATTTCCGCATCTTATTACACTTGTATGTTTTGTTGACTTGCTAGGGGTATTTTCGTAAAATTGACATGCATGCGAAAATTGGGTAATAATTAGATAAAATCTATTCACCCCCCCTCTAGCTTTATATTGATAAACACACCTCGAGTATTTAATGAACTTTCAACCGGGATTAGGTTGCTTAATTCGCAAGCAATCAGACTAGGTTCACTTATACCGGGATTAGGTAGGTGTGCGATTACTTCCAGGATTAGGTTGTAATTTTTATCACTTAGTGGATTCAAGGTTCGAGTGTGGCTCACTTATTAGCCCGTGGTTTCTCCCGTGAGGGTTTCCACATAAAAAATCAAGTGTTATTTAATTTCCGTATTTTATACTTGATTTATTGTTTTATCTAGTTAAGGGTATTTTCGTAATATTGACTTCACACAAAAAATTGGGTAATACGTTTAAAATCTATTCACCCCCCCTCTAGATAGTATTTTACACACCGTGCAATATTTGTTTCAATTGGTATCAAAGCGGTTTCCTAGATATAATTAGGTGATCCTTGCTTCTTTTGATGTGTTTTGCATTTTGTGTGATTTTGATCATTCATACATTTGCATTCATTTCATTCATTTATAAACACTATGAATGGAAACGATGGAAATGGTGGTGGCAACGAAGGTGCTTCTAGCACAAGGCCTCCACTTCTTACCGGGTTGAATTATACCTCTTGGAAAGGCAAGATGGAGTTATACATATGTCAAATCCATGACCGGGCTTGGATGGTGGTTGAAGACGGCTACACATCACCCATGATGACTTCTACGGCTGGAGGAGAGGATGTGCTCAAGCCTAAGGCGCAATAGAACGCGCAAGAGTTTGAGTCATCAAAATGGAATAGGAAGGCGATGCATGCCATCCTATGTGCAATGGACGAAAATCAATATAAATTGATTCAGAATACTAGGATAACTAAAGAGGCTTGGGAAATCCTAGAGATTGCACATGAGGGAACCGAAGTAGTGAATGACTCTAGGCTTCAAGTCCTCCAAACTTAATTTGAGATGCTTAAGATGGAGGAGAATGAGTGCTTCAACGACTTCGAGATCAAGTTGATGGACATAGTCAACCAAAGTCATCAACTTGGTGACCCGTATTCGGATATGAGAATTAAGCAAAAGATTATGAGATCTCTCCCTGATAGGTTTGAATCAAAGGTGGCGGCTTTAGAGGAGAATAGCACATACAAGGATATGAAGCCAAGTGAGGTGATAGGGAGGATTCTAGCTTATGAGTCTAGGAAGGGTTCTACCTCCACACCTCCTAAAAAGTAAAAGGGAATTGCTTTGAAAGCCTCCAAAGTTGAGAAGGAGGAGAATGATGACTCGAACGAAGAAATGGCTCTATTGATGAGAAAATTCAAGAAATTCTACAAGTCCAAGAAAAAAGGTTTCAGATCCAATGGTCAAGACTTCAAGAAAAAGACTCCATTCAAGAAGTTTGAGCCTAGGCAAGAGAAGACCGAAAGGAAAGGGGTTCGATGCTATGAGTATGGTGGCATAGGCCACTTTGCCCCCGAATGTGCTAATCACGTTAACAAGAAAAAGGGGAAAGTGATGGTCGCTACATGGAGTGGAAGTGATGACTCCAATGAGGGAGATGAGTCTTCGGATGATGAAGAGCTCATGGCTAACTTCATAGCCTTTGCCTCCTCCCATAAAAGCAAAGGTACTAGTGAAGAAGAAAATGAGAGTCAAGAGGAAATTGACTCAAGTGATGATGGCTATTCATCTCACTCCACTAATGGAAAAGTGGATAGGATGGATCTTAGAGACTACATGGTCAAGTTTGAGAATTCTAGGTTAAAGAACAAGAGAGAGATCATGAGATTGAAGGAAGAAAACCTAGAGCTCTCATCTCATATAGACCAATTAAGTGAAGAAGTAGTGAGATCCAAATCGAATGAAGATAAGCTAAGAGAGGAGTTAGTCTTATCTAAGAGGAGTTAGTCTTATCTAAGAGGAATGAAGAAGGTTTGAAGAGGGAGCTTGATGAAGCTAAAGAATCATTAGCTAGGATGGATTCTAGCACCAAGAAGCTTGACCATATACTTGGTGTTGGAAAGAGTCCGTGTGACAAGAGGGGTCTTGGGTAAGAAGATCTCAACCACCAACAAGACCGTGTTTGTCAAGAGTTTGGGGAACAAAGACTCTCCTTTGGTGCAAATTCCTAGGAAGAAGTTAGACCTAGGACAATGTTCAAATGCACAAGTGAAGATGGTGCCAAGAAGGCAACCTCAAGCTCAACCCTCTAGGGTCTCTCAAGTTAACATTCCTCAACAATTGGCTCATAAAGGAAAGAGACCAATCATGCAACCTCAAGCTAGGAAGCATGCTAGACCGGTTCAACAACGAAAATGGATTGAACCCACTCAACCACAAAGACATGGACAAGCTCACATGCATGCTCAAGGACAAGGTATGATTCCTTATTTTATTCCTACATGTCATTTTTGAGGATTTGATGGTCATATTAGACCAAATTGCTTTCGATATATTAAAATGTGTAGAACACGTAGCATGATTGAAAAGAGAAAGAATGGAGCCAAGATGCATGTTCCAAGGAATGATAAAATTGATATGCATGATCCTAGGATAACTAGAGCCCTTGTACCAAATACCACTAAGAAAGCTAATATTGTTTCTAGGTGGATTAGAAAGAATGAAAATGTTTGTCATGTTGCTCAAATAGCCTTGAAGGCAAATTCTTCTAATTTTTGGTATTTAGATAGTGGTCGCTGAAAGGAATAATGCACGGTGTGTATAAAACTAATCTAGAGAGGGGGTGAATAGATTTTAAATGATTTTACCCAATTTTCGCATACAAGTCAATTTTACGAAAATGCCCATACTAGTCACAATAGTATAAGCAAGTGTAATATAGTGCGGAATTTAAATAACACTTGATGTATACGTGGAAACCCAACCACTGGGAAAAACCACGGGCTGTTTAGTGCGCCACACTCGGACCTCGAAATCCACTAATCGAAATGGAGTTTACAACCTATGTAGACCTCGTCTAACACTCCGGTCAATAACCCCCCACTTCTACCACTCGGGCCTTTAAAAGTGGCTCTAGTCCTAATTGTTTGAGGCCTAAGCAACCTTAGCCTCAAGACTTAATTGTCTATGAAGAGATTATGCAACCTATGTGAATATGTATAAATATTCAAATAACAAACAAGGCTAGGTAACCTTAGATGCTTATCTAGGATGATGAGATAATCAATTAAATCAACCCTAGATATCAATTGCTAAATGACATGTCAAATAGCTTAGCTAATCAAGATTAGTCAAAAACCTAATTAGCTATCACAAAACAACACTCAATCAATTCATCACAATTAATTCTCTATTCTTATATTTATCATATGATCAAAAACATACAAGTAATTAAAAGAGAATATGCTTGATAGTAAAATACTAAAATAAGATGAAATTAATCAAAATCTTACCAAGCATGTTGTGATGATGCATACGCAATCATAGATGAATACAAGATGAACTTTGATGCAAAAAGGATTTGATTTGAGTATTTAAAGGTGAGTTCTTGATTTTATTTTTTCTCAAAAATCTCTCTTTGAAGTTTAGGGTTCTAATAACTCAATAAGCTTAATCAGAGAATGAGAAAGTAAGATATTTATAGACATCAAGAATTGGGCATGTGAAAAGACAAGTTTACCCCTGAAATGCACCGTTCGGCGGTTTCAATCGGCGGCCAGGCCGCCGATCACGACCACCGAATTGAGCCCGTGAAGAACAGAGCATCAACGGCGATTTCATTCGGCAGTTTCGTGACCGCCGATTCAACCGCCAAATTAGACTGAGAGATTAAAATCGATCAGGTATGAATGGCGGTTTCGAACGGCGGTCGTGACCGCATAATTGCTTCAGACCTCTCTTGACTGAAACGGCGGTTTTATTCGGCGGTCAGGCCGCCTATCACCAACAATGGTGAAAACCAAGGAGAAGCCAAGGGCATTCTCCGTGGGCGGTCTTCACGTAAAACCAAGCACACATACGTGTGAGCGCAGACGTTTCCGAACACTATTGGGAAACGAATTACTAAGCACATATACACACGACAAGATATAAAACAAAGTGCTAGTGTGTAAAGTGACATGTGAAGAGTATGCACACAAATGCAAGTATGCTAAGTGTGTGTGTGCTTGCTAAATCTCTTCAAAGAAAAATCAAGCACAAGAAATTATACCTTTGGCGTGCTTGTCCCTTGAGGTCTTGAAAGGGCCTTCGAGCATGAAGTTCAAACACCTAAACTACCCTTACATTATCAACCCCAACATGTGGTTTGTCCACGAAATAAGCCAATCAATATATGGGAATCCTTACAATCTCCCCCTTTGGCTATTTCGTGACAAAACCACCACTCACATTGATTCCTCACAACATAATAGAAACTACGGGTCTACTATGATTTTCTACTTTACAAGGAGATATGTAAAAATAATCTTGAAGTCTTCAATCTCAAGTAGAACAATCAATCCCTGAAAGCAAAGTTTCTATACTTTCCAATTCAAGTAAAAAGTGAGATGAATCAAGTGAGAATTAGAACAAGCATTTGCATTCTAAGAGTTTAAGCACAACTACAACATCATGTAATAATTGTGAATGCAATGCTCCCCCTCAATGTATTATCTCCCCAACATGCATAATTGCAACTCCCCTTACCACCATTCTACTCCCCCTTTTTGTCATGATATAGGCAAAGGAGTAGTCCCCAACCGGGTCACTTAGCAAAGAGAGATGATAGCATTCAAGTCATTTGCATAATCATAAAATGCACTTTATGCAACTCTATCAATAGGAGAGAAACAAGGAGATTTATTTTTAAAATAAATGTGTGAATCAAAACATGCTTCGCATACAAGTCATGTAGCATTCAAGTCCAAAATACAATGGTATTTGGCAAAGCAAATGACAAAGGTTTCTAATAAGAATTCAAACCAATTTCACCAATGTCATGAGAGAAGCAAAGATATAGAGTCTTCATTGATTTTAATTTATGATCAACTATATCCAACTTTATAAGCCAAACATGTCATGAGCAACTTTGTACTCCATTTGATTTTTCCGGGAATGAAACCCGTATGATAGTAGACATGTTCAACAAATAGAGAAAGAGAGACAATTTGGAATATAAATTCCTTTGAACGGATACAAGATCCTTTATTCATTTTGAGTCTCATAAGCTTTTTCACACAAGTTTTGCATTTATAAATTGCAATCATCAATTCATGCTTTTTCATTTGAGCATGTCATATGAATTTCATGCTTTTTCATTTGACATTAGCATGTTATACACACTCATGCTTTTCAATTTTTTAAGCATGTCATTAAGAATCATCATGTCATGGAGATAACTATAGGTCATTCATATCATACTTCCTATGTAAATCTCCTAGTCCAAAAATGCATGTTTGAACATAAATATGACATGGATTGTAAACAAGCATGGTTCACACTTATTGAATTGAAAACATATATACATATGTGCAACCAAGCTTACTCAAGCAATTAACAAAGAAGCATAAGATTTTTCAAATATTTGCATGCAACAAGTATGCATAAGCTCTCTTTGCTTGAGTTCCCCCTATGGGGTCAATTTCATCCTTCATCAATGAAGGTCATGAGGTCCTATGGACCTCCCAAGTCCATTTGACTTGGATGAACCTATTTGAGACTTGTTAGTCTCATAGCAAGCGGGTTCATTTTTCTTTATCCACATAGATATGACATTTTTCTTCCTAGTGGTCAATGGTTCAAGAGTTCTAGAAAATATAGGATCATTAATATGAATTTTTTCTTTCCTATTAACATGCATTCTAGCTCTTGTCATTCTCTTTTCAATCATGCTTTTAGTTCTACACATGTTAATGTAATGGAAGCACTTTGGTCTAATTTGACCATCAATACCACAAAAATGACAAGTGGGAATGAAGTTTGAAATCATACCATCCCCGTGAGTATCCATTGGAGCTTTCTCTTGTCGTTGTGGTTGTCTTGGATGTTGGATAGGATCTCTCCTTCGTTGTTGATGACCAAGACATTGTTGCTTCCTTGATTTAGCTTGCATGATTGGCCTCTTCCTTTGATGAATATGAGCTTGAGGGAAGTTAGGTTGATGAACTTTTTGAGCTTGAGGTTGTCTCCTTGGAGCTTCCTTCACATGTGCACTTCTTGAGCATTGTCCTAGATCAATTTTCTTACTAGGTGTGTGCACCGGTGAGGCTTCATTCTTGCCCAAACTCTTGACAAAGATGGTCTTGGTTGGAGTAGTGATCTCCTTGCTTACTTCATACCCAATACCTCTCTTATCACAAGGGTTCTTTCCACTACCAAAAATGTGGTCAAGTTTCTTGGTGCTTGTAGTCATCCTAGACAATGACTCTATGGCTTCAACAAGCTCTCTCTTCAACCCTTCTTCATTCCTCTTAGACATAGCTAGCTCATCCCTTAGCTTGTCTTCAATCTTCTTGGATGCCTCCACTTGTTTACTTAAGTGGTCATTGTGTGTTGAAAGTTCTAGATTTTCATCCTCTAAAATCTTCAACTTTCTATTTTTCTTCTCCAATGAACTTTCATACTTGACTATAAAGTCATTCACATCCATTTTCTCTACACTTCCATTTGTAGAGTTAGATGAGGAGTCATCTTCACTTAAGTTATCTCCTCCACTCTCATTCTCACTAATGGAGTCATTTCCCTCATTTAGACCTCCACTTTGGTCTCTTGAGTCAATGAGAGACATATCCCAATAAGTAGCTTCGCCTATCACCTCTAGAGCTACTTCTTCATCTATTTCTTCTATGGGATCACTAGTCAAGTCCTTCTTACCAACAACTTTATCTTCTACACAAGTGGCCCCAAATGCCGTGTAGTTGATGGTAAGCTCATCATCACTAGATGACTTGTCTCCCTTTCCGGAGTCATCACTTTCACTCCACGTGGTGGCCATCACTTTTGCCATCTTGTTCTTCAAGTTCCCACAATCGGGTGAGATGTGACCTATACCACCACACTCATAGCATGGGACCCCTTTCTTTTCACTCTTCTCTTGCCTAGGCTCAAAACTCTTGAAGTGAGCCTTTTTCTTCAAGTCTTGGCCTTTGGATCCAAAGCCCTTCTTCTCAAACTTGACGAATTTCTTGAATCTTCTAAGCAACAATGCCATGTCTTCGTCCGAGTCACCTTTTTCCTCCTTCACAACCTTGGAAGCATTCAAAGCAATTCCTTTTTGCTTTTTAGGAGGTGAAATGCTAGGAGCCTTCCTAGATTCATAGGCGAGGAGTCTTCCAATAACCTCGCTCGGCTTCATGTCCTTATAGGTGCTATTTTCCTCTAAAGCCGTCACCTTTGATTCAAACCTAGCAGGGAGAGACCTTATAATTTTCTGCTTAACTCTCCTATCCGAATAAGGATCACCGAGTTGATGGCTTTGATTCACAATATCCATCAACTTGACTTCAAAGTCATTGAAGCACTCGTCCTCCTCCATTTTAAGCAACTCAAATTGCGTTTGAAGGACTTGTAGCTTGGAATCCTTAACCACATCGGTTCCTTCATGTGCAACCTCTAGGATATCCCATGCCTCATTGGCTATCCTAGTGTTCTGAATTAGTTTGTACTGATTTTCATCCACCGCACATAGAAGAGCATGCCATGCCTTCCTATTCCATTTTGAAGTCTCAAACTCTTCAGGTGACCACTGATCCTTAGGCTTCAGTACTTCTTCTCCACCACCCGTGGGAATCATCATAGGAGGTGCATACCCATCTTCAATAGCCATCCATGCCCTATCATGGATTTGGCACACGTACGCTTCCATCTTGCCTTTCCATGAGGCATAATTCACACCGGTGAGGAGAGGAGGCCGTGTGCTTGAAGCACCCTCATGGTTGCCACCGTATCCACTCATTGTATATAGTGAATGAATTCAAATGAATGCAAAATGTATGAATGAGCAAAAATCACACAAATGCAAAACACACCTAAAATGAGCTAGGATCACCTAAGTATATCTAGGAACCCGCTCTGATACCAATTGAAAGGAACAATGCACGGTGTGTATAAAACTAATCTAGAGGGGGGGTGAATAGATTTTAAATGATTTTAAATGATTTTAACCAATTTTCGCATACAAGTCAATTTTACGAAAATGCCCCTACTAGTCACAATAGTATAAGCAAGTGTAATATAGTGCGGAATTTAAATAACACTTGATGTATACGTGGAAACCCAACCACTGGGAAAAACCACGGGCTGTTTAGTGCGCCACACTCGGACCTCGAAATCCAATAATCGAAATGGAGTTTACAACCTATGTAGACCTCGTCTAACACTCTGGTCAATAACCCCCCACTTCTACCACTCGGGCCTTTAAAGGTGGCTCTAGTCCTAATTGCTTGAGGCCCAAGCAACCTTAGCCTCAAGACTTAATTCTCTATGAAGAGATTATGCAACCTATGTGAATATGTATAAATATTCAAATAACAAACAAGGCTAGGTAACCTTAGATGCTTATCTATGATGATGAGATAATCAATTAAATCAACCCTAGATATCAATTGCTAAATGACATGTCAAATAGCTTAGCTAATCAAGATTAGTCAAAAACCTAATTAGCCATCACAAAACAACACTCAATCAATTCATCACAATTAATTCTCTATTCTTGTATTTATCATATGATCAAAAACATACAAGTAATTAAAAGAGAATATGCTTGATAGTAAAATACTAAAATAAGATGAAATTAATCAAAATCTTACCAAGCATGTTGTGATGATGCAAACGCAATCATAGATGAATACAAGATGAACTTTGATGCAAAAAGGATTTGATTTGAGTGTTTAAAGGTGAGTTCTTGATTTGATTTTTTCTCAAAAATCTCTCTTTGAAGTTTAGGGTTCTAATAACTCAAGAAGCTTAATCAGAGAATGAGAAAGTAAGATATTTATAGACATCAAGAATTGGGCATGTGAAAAGACAAGTTTGCCCCTGAAACGCACCGTTCGGCGGTTTCAATTGGCGGCCAGGCTGCCGATCACGACCGCCGAATTGAGCCCGTGAAGAACAGAGCATCAACGGCAATTTCATTCGGCGGTTTCGTGACCGCCAATCAAACCGCCAAATTAGACTGAGAGATTAAAATCAATCAGGTATGAACGGCGGTTTCGAACGGCGGTCGTGACCGCCGATCATGACCGCATAATTGCTTCAGACCTCTCTTGACTGAAATGGCGGTTTTATTCGGCGGCCAAGCCGCCGATCACCAACAATGGTGAAAACCAAGGAGAAGCCAAGGGCATTCTCCGTGGGCGGTCTTCGCGTAAAACCAAGCACAGATACGTGTGAGCGCGGACGTTTCCGAACACTATCGGGAAACGAATTACTAAGCACATATACACATGACAAGATATAAAACAAAGTGCTAGTGTGTAAAGTGACATGTGAAGAGTATGCACACAAATGCAAGTATGCTAAGTGTGTGTGTGCTTACTAAATCTCTTCAAAGAAAAATCAAGCACAAGAAATTATACCTTTGGCGTGCTTGTCCCTTGAGGTCTTGAAAGGGCCTTCGAGCATGAAGTTCAAACACCTAAACTACCCTTACATTATCAACCTCAACATGTGGTTTGTTAACGAAATAAGCCAATCAATATATGGGAATCCTTACAGTCGCTCTAGGCACATGACGGGAAACAAGAGTTTATTCGAGACTCTTGTTATGGAGGAAGGAGGATATGTCACTTTTAGTGATGGATCTAAAAAGAAAGTTGTAGGGAAATGAACCATCTCCATTCCCGGATTACCCTCCTTATCTAATGCTTTGTTTGTTGATGGCTTGAAAGCCAATTTGATAAGCATTTCTCATCTTAGTGATGAAGGATATTCTGTCATGTTTAGTAAAAATGATTGCTCTATCCTAAAGCCCGATGGACAAACCTTGTTGAAAGGTATGAGATCTAGCGACAATTGCTGTTATCTTGAAGCTAGAATAGTCTCAAACAATGTGTCCATGGATGAGCAAATAGAGTTATGGCATGAAAGACTTGGCCACATGAACTTTAGGGATTTAAGAACCCTTGGAAAGTTCAATTATGTACATGGCCTCCCTAAGCTTGGGAAGAAAGCCAATGGTGTTTGTGGACCTTGCCAACAAGGAAAACAAACTAAAAGCATGCATAAAAAGGGCAAGTATCTCTCCACCAAGGAGCCCCTAGAGCTTCCCCACATGGATCTCATGGGTCCGATGGAAACCGAGAGTTTAGGTGGAAAGAGATACATTTTTGTTTGTGTTGATGATTTCTCTAGATTTACATGGACATATTTTATTAGAGAAAAATCTGAAACTTTTGAGATGTTTAAAATGCTTTGTACTAAAATACAAAATGAAATGAATTCTAACATTAAAAGCATTAAACAGATTAGAAGTGACCATGGGAGGGAATTTGAGAATGCCTCTTTTGAAAGCTATTGCAATAGCTTAGGCATCTCCCATGAGTTTTTGGCTCCTAGGATATCTCAACAAAATGGAATTGTTGAGAGAAAGAATAGGGGTCCTTCAAGAGATGGCTCGTGTGATGTTGCTTAGCAACAATGTCCCTAGGAACCAGTAAGGTTCCCATTTGTTGATTGGCTCATTTCGTGGACAAACCACATGTTGGGGTTCTCTGTAAGGGTAGCTTAGGTGTTGTTGTTATTGCTCAAGCCCTTTGAAGACCTCATCTTGATAAGCATCGAAGGTAAATTTCTATGTGCTTACTTGTCTTGAAGAGATAGTTGCACACACTTACAACTGATGCATATGCTTAATCCTTGTATGTTGTGTGTCTTATTTTTGTGCATTAATGTTCATTAAACATCCCTTCTTGCTTGTTATTTTGATTGCATCTTGCATTGTCCATTGCCTTAACATGTTTAAGCTTAGAAGTCATGCATTGCAAAGGGCGCTGTTCAAAGCGCTCTACAAGGCGCTATTCGAATAGCGCCCACATGACCTGATGCAAAAATGGTCATTTTAATGCATCAGGTCTGATGCATTTTGAAGAGGCGCTGTACTAGCGCTGTACACAAGCTCTGTTCGTACAACGCCCAATTGAGACCTGATTGAAATTGTATTTTAAATGCATCAGGTCTGATGCATTTTGGGTAGGCGCTGTACGAGCGCTATACAGAAGCGTTGTTCGTACAGCGCCACTCTGTTTTCCCGAGAGAATAGAGTTGGGGCGCTGTACAGGCGCTATACAGAAGCGCTCTACGTACAGTGCCCAAGGCAATTTCAGGCCAACTTATTCAAAACGACCACACTTTGTTTTGACCTCCTATATATATGCCACTTTGACTTTAGGTCAATCAAGAGAGTTAATATTCAGATTTCATACTTAGGATATTTTTCAAGAGAAGAAAAAAAATCCAAGAACTCATTTTTTGTTTACTCAAACACTTTTTCATGATCATCAATCATCATCTAGCATCATCCTTGATCATCTAGATGTCTCTTTGCATGGATTCTTCATCACACTTTGCTTGGTAAGCTTTTCACTAATATCTTACATATTTTGTGTTTTTCTTAACAAGCATTCTCAATTTATTACTTGTATAATTTTCATATATCTTTTGATACAGGATTGAGATTAGTGTGTTGTATGTTTGAGAAGTTGTATTGTGATAGCTAATTAGGTTTTGTGCTTAATCTTGATTAGCTAAACTATTTGATGTTCATGTTATTTAGTTTTAATAACTAGGATTGTTCTAATTGCATATTAATCATCTTATATAAGCATATAGGGTTTCCCTTGCTCTATGTTGCATTTGGATATTCATATATTCACTTAGGGTGTTATTCTCTTCATTGAGAAAGTAAGTCTTGTGTGTAGCTTCCGGGATTAGGCTACTTAGATCGCAAGCAAATCAGACTAGGTTCACTCATACCAGGATTAGGTAGGTGTGTGATTACTTCCGGGATTAGGTTGTAATCGTTTTACACATTTAGTGGATTCGAGGTTCGAGTGTGGCTTACTTATTAGCCCGTGGTTTTTCCCGTGAGGGTTTCCACGTAAAAATCAAGTGTTATTTAATTTCCGCATTTTATACTTGATTTATTGCTTTATCTATTTAGGGGTATTTTCGTAATATTGACTAAACACGAAAAATTGGGTAATAAGTTTAAAATCTATTCACCCCCTCTAGATAGTTTTATACACACCGTGCTATAATTTGTTTTAATTGGTATCAGAGTGGGTTCCTAGATATACATAGGTGATCCTTGCTTATTTTGGTGTGTTTTGCATTTTGTGTGATTTTTTATCATTCATACATTTGCATTCATTTCATTCATTCATAAACACTATGAGTGGAAACGGTGGAAATGGTGGTGGCAACGAAGGTGCTTCTAGCACAAGGCCTCCACTTCTTACCGGATTGAACTATTCCCAATGGAAAGGGAAGATGGAATCCTACATATGTCAAATTCACGACCGTGCATGGATGGCGATGGAAGACGGATATGATCTACCCAAGATGACTCCCGGTGGTGAAGGAGAAGAAGTATTGAAGCCTAAGGCGAAGTGGAACGCGCAAGAGTTTGAGGCTTCAAAGTGGAATAGGAAGGCGATGCATGCCATCCTATGTGCAATGGATGAAAATCAATATAAATTGATTCAAAATACTAGGATAGCTAAGGAGGCATGGGACATCCTAGAGATTGCACATGAGGGAACCGAAGTGGTGAAGGACTCTAAGCTTTAAGTCCTCCAAACTCAATTCGAGATGCTTAAGATGGAGGAGAATGAGTGCTTCAACGACTTCAAGATCAAGCTGGTGATCCATATTCGAATAGGAGAATCAAGCAAAAGATTATGAGATCTCTCCCGGATAGGTTTGAATCAAAAGTAACGGCTTTATAAGAAAATAGTGGATATAAGGATATGAAGCCGAGTGAGGTGATTGGGAGACTTCTAGCTTATGAGTCTAGGAAGGGTCCTATCTCCACACCTCCTAAAAAGCAAAAAGAAATTGCTTTGAAAACCTCTAAGGATGAAAAGGAGGTAAGGAAGAATGACTCGGACGAAGACCTTGCATTATTTGTGAAGAGATTCAAGAGGGTCATGAAGTTCGGGAAAAAGGACTTTGGTTCCAAAGGTCAAAACTACAAGAAAAAGGGTTCCTACAACAAGTTTGAGCCTAGGAAAGAGAAGACCGAAAGGAAAGGGGTCCGTTGTTTTGAGTGTGGTGGGATAGGTCACTTTGCCCCTGAATGTGCAAATCACAATGAGAATAAAAAGGGAAAAGTGATGGCCGCCACTTGGAGTGGAAGTAGTGATGACTCCACTGAGGGAAATGAGTCTTTGGATGATAAAAAGCTCATGGCTAATCTCCTAGCTTTTACCTCCTCCCATAAAAGAAAAAGTGCTAGTGAAAGAGAGGAAATGAGTCAAGAGGAAAATGACTCAAGTGAAGAAGAAAGTGATTCCTCCTCTAACTCCATAAATGGATTTGTGGAGAAAAAGGTGCTTGCTAAATATCATGCCGAGTTTAATGATTTAGCAATCAAAAGCACTAGAAAGATCAAGATGTTGAGAGAAGAGAATCTTGAGCTTTTATCTCATAATGGCCACTTAAGTGAACAAGTGGAAAAATTCAAGAAGACGGAAGATAAGCTAAGAGAGGAGTTAGTCTTATCTAGGAGGAATGAAGAAAGTCTAAAGAGGGAGCTTGAAGAAGTAAGAGAGTATATGACTAGGTTGGATTCTAGCACTAAGAAACTTGACCATATGCTTGGTGTTGGAAAGAGTCCATGTGACAAAAGAGGTCTTGGGTATGAAGATGGCAAGAAGATCGCAACCTCTAACAAGACCATGTTTGTCAAGAGTTCGGGGATCGAAGAAGCCTCATTCGTGCAAATTCTTAGGAAGAAGTTAGAACTAGGACAATGTTCAAATGCACAAGTGAAGATGGTGCCAAGAAGGCAACCCCAAGCTCAACCCCCTAGGGTCCCTCAAGCCAACACTCCTCCACAATTGGCTCACAAAGGAAAGAGACCAATCATGCAACCTCAAGCTAGGAAGCAATCAAGACCGGTTCAACAACGAAGATGGATTGAACCCATTCATCCACAAAGACAACGACAAGGTATGATTCCTTATTTTACTCCTATATGTCACTTTTGTGGATTTGATGGTCATATTAGACCACATTGCTTTCGATATATTAAAATGTGCAAAACTAGAAGCATGATTGAGAAGAAAAAGAAAAGAGCCATGATGCATGTTCCTAGGAATGATGATATTGTTATGCATGATCCTAGAACATCTAGAGCCCATGTACCAAAGACCATTAAGAAAGCTAAGGTTGTTTCTAGGTGGATTAGAAAGAATGAAAATGTTTGCCATGTTGCTCAAATAGCCTTGAAGGCAAATTCTTCTAATTTTTGGTATTTAGATAGTGGGTGCTCTAGGCACATGACGGGAAACAAAAGTTTCTTCAAGACTCTTGTTATGGAGGAAGGAGGATATGTCACTTTTGGTGATGGATCCAAAAAGAAAGTTGTAGGGAAATGAACCATTTCCATTCCCGGATTACCCTCCTTATCCGATGCTTTATTTGTTGATGGCTTGAAAGCCAATTTAATAAGCATTTCACATCTAAGTGATGAAGGATATTCCGTCTTGTTTTGTAAAGATGATTGCTCTATCCTAAAGCCCAATGGACAAACCTTATTGAAAGGTATGAGATCTAGCGACAATTGCTACTGTCTTGAAGCTAGAATAGTCTCAAACAATGTGTCCATGGATGTGCAAATATAGTTGTGGCATGAAAGACTTGGCCACATGAACTTTAGGGATTTAAGAACCCTTGGAAAGTTCGATTGTGTGCGTGGCCTCCCTAAGCTTGGGAAGAAAGCCAATGGTATTTGTGGACCTTGCCAACAAGGAAAACAAACCAAAAGTATGCACAAAAAGGGCAAGTATCTCTCTACCAAGGAGCCCCTAGAGCTTCTCCATATGGATCTCATGGGTCCTATGCAAACCGAGAGTTTAGGTGGAAAGACATACATTTTTGTTTGTGTTGATGATTTCTCTAGATTTACATGGACATATTTTCTTAGAGAAAAATCCGAAACTTTTGATAAGTTTAAAATGCTTTGTACTAAAATACAAAATGAAATGAATTCTAACATTAAAAGCATTAAACGGATTAGAAGTGACCATGGGAGGGAATTTGAGAATGTCTCTTTTGAAAGCTATTGCAATAGCTTAGGCATCTCCCATGAGTTCTCGGCTCCTAGGACACCTCAACAAAATGGAGTTGTTGAGAGGAAGAATATGGTCCTTCAAGAGATGGCCCGAATGATGTTGCTTAGCAACAATGTCCCTAGGAACCTATGGGCCGAAGCCGTCAATACGGCTTGTTATACAGGGAATCGTGTTTTCCTAAGACCCAGATCTAGAAATACCTCCTATGAGTTATGGAAGGGTAGGAAGCCAAATGTTAGCTACTTCCACACATTTGGAAGCAAATGCCACATTTTAAATGACCGTGATCAACTTGGCAAATTTGATGCTAAGAGTGATGAGGGTATCTTTATTGGCTATGCCTTGAATTGTAGAGCCAATAGAGTTTTCAACTTGAAGACTCGAACCGTCATGGAATCATCCAATGTTGTCATTGATGATACTAGGCTCAAGTAGAATGACCATGAGGAGGAGGAAGTTTTAGAGGAGGAGGAAGTTTTGAAGAGGGTTGTGGTGACTCCCAATGTTGGGACGTCCAATGACAATAATGTAGTCACACAACCTATTACTAGAGTCCCTCTCTTGGACTCTAATGAACCCGCTCCATGGGTTAGAAGACTCCATAACAAAGAGGATGTTATTGGAGATGTGAATGAAGGTGTTAGGACTAGGCGTCAAATAGCTAATCTCATTAGCTTTACATGCTACACCTCTCAAATTAAACCCAAAAAGGTTGATGAAGCCTTGAATGATGAATTTTGGGTTCTTGCCATGCAAGAAGAGGTAAACCAATTCGAAAGGAATGAGGTTTGGACTCTAGTTCCTAGGCTTAAAAGCACTAATGTGATAGGCACTAAGTGGATTTATAGGAATAAATCCGATGAGGATGGCAACATAGTGCGGAACAAGGCTAGACTTATAGCACAAGGGTACTCTCAAATTGAGGGTATCGACTTTGAGGAGACATTTGCTCCCGTTGCCCGTTTAGAGTCCATTAGGCTTCTCTTGTCCATTTCTTATGTGCACAAGTTCAAATTGCACCAAATGGATGTCAAGAGTGCCTTCCTCAATGGCTTCTTGCAAGAGGAAGTGTTTGTTGAACAACCCAAGGGGTTTGTGGATGCACACCACCCTAACCATGTATATCGCCTCAAAAAGGCTCTATATGGGTTGAAATAAGCACTGAGGGCTTGGTATGTGCGCCTCACTCAATTTCTTGTTGATAATAACTACACAAGAGGTAGTGTTGATAAGACACTATTCATCAAGAAAGACGATGATGAGCTTTTCATAGCTCAAATATATGTTGATGATATAGTTTTTGGCTCCACCAACAACACCAAGGTCTAACAATTTATTGATGTCATGTCTCATGAATTTGAGATGAGTCTTGTTGGTGAGCTTAGTTACTTCCTAGGTTTGCAAATTAGGCAATTAGATGATGGGATTTTCATAACCCAAGCCAAATATGCCTAAAACCTAGTAAAGAAGTTTGGTCTAGAAAATGCCAAACATTGTGATACACCCATGAGTACCACTTTGAAGCTAAGCAAGGATGCTAGTGGTAAAAGTGTGGAACAAACTCTATATCGGGGCATGATAAGTAGCTTGCTTTATTTGACCGCAAGTAGGCCCGATATATCTTTTAGTGTGGGTGTGTGTGCTAGGTACCAAGCGGATCCCAAAGAGTCCCATCTCTCTTCCGTAAATAGAATCATTCGCTATGTGAATGGGACATCCAACTATGAGATTTGCTATTCTTTTGACACTAATGCTAGTCTTGTAGGCTTTAGTGATGCGGATTGGGCAGGAAATTGTGATGATAGGAAAAGCACATCGGGCGGTTGCTTCTTCCTAGGCAACAACTTGGTGTCTTGGTTTTGCAAGAAGCAAAACTCAATTTCCTTGTCCACGAGGCCGAGTACATAGCCGCGGGGAGTGGATGCACACAACTCCTATGGATGAAGCAAATGCTAGTAGACTACGGATTCAACCAAGGTACACTCACTCTCTTTTGTGATAATATGAGTGCCATTAATATTTCCAAGAATCCGGTACAACATTCTAGAACTAAGCATATTGACATCCGCCATCATTTCATTAGAGAGCTTGTTGAAAATAAATGCATAGTACTTGAACAAGTAGGTACTAATGATCAACTTGAGGACTTATTTACTAAACCCTTAGATGCTACTCAATTTAAAACACTAAGTAGATCTATTGGGATATGTCTTGTGGAGTGATGAGTTTTGTGATTGACCCCATATATGGAACTCAAGCAAAGAGAGCTATTTTGCATTCTTGTCACTTGCAAAAAATTTGAAATATCTTATGCCTCTTCTCTTAATTGTTTGAGTAAGCTTGGTTGCACATATGTATATATGTTTTCAATTCAATAAGTGTAAACCTTGCTTGTTTACAATCCATGTCATATTTATGTTCAAACATGCATTTTTGGACTAGGAGATGTATATAGGAAGTATGATTTGAATGACCTATGGTTATCTCCATGACATGATGATTCTTTAATAACATGCTAATGTCAAATGAAAAAGCATGAAATTCATATAACATGCTCACATAAAAAGCATGAATTGATGATTGCATATTCTTAAAATGCAAAACTTGTGTGAAAGCTTATGAGACTCAAAATGAATAAAGGATCTTGTATCCGTTCAAAGGATTTAAAAAATCCAAATGTCTCTCTTTCTTTATTGGTTGAACATGGCTACTATCATACGGATATCTTATCCAGAAAAATCAAATAGGGTGCAAAGTCGCTCATGCCATGTTTCGCTTATAAAGTTGGATATAGTTGCTGTTAAATTGAAATCAATAAAATCTCTATATCCTTGCTTTTCTCATGACATTGGTGAAATTGGTTTGAATTCTTATTAGAAACCTTTGTCATATGCTTTGCCAAATACCATTGTATTTTAGACTTGAATGCTACATGTCTTGTATGCAAAGCATGTTTGATTCACACATTTTCTTTCAAATAAATCTTCTTGTTTCTCTCCAATTAATTGAGATGCATAAAGTGCCTTATATTGATTATGCAAATATCTAGCATGCTACCATCTCTCGTTGCTATGAGTAACCCGGTTGGGGACTACTCCTTTGCCTATATCATGACAAAAAGGGGGAGTAGGATATGGTAAGGGGAGTTGCAAAATATAGAAGCAATTGTGCATATTGGGGAGAACATTCACTGAGGGGGAGTAACCCGTTGAGGGGGAGCATTGCATACACATACATTGCATAATGTTGTGCCTAATCTTTTACAAATGCAAATGCTTGTTTTTGTTCTCACTTGATTAATCTCATTTTTTACTTGTATTGGAAATGTTAGAAACTTTATTTTCAGGGATTGATTATTCTACAAGAGGTTGAAGACTTCAAGTTGCACTTTCTTATCTCTTTATAATGTAGAATATCATTGTAGTCCCATAGTTTCTATTTTTTTGTGAGGAATCAATGTGAGTGGTGGTTTTGTCAGGAAATAGCCAAAGGGGGAGATTGTAAGGTTCCCATTTGTTGATTGGCTCATTTCATGGACAAACCACATGTTGGGGTTCTTTGTTAAGGGTAGCTTAGGTGTTGTTGTTATTGCTCAAGCCCTTTGAAGACCTCGTCTTGATAAGCACCGAAGGTAAATTTCTATGTGCTTACTTGTCTTGAAGAGATAGTTGCACACACTCACAACTCATGCATATGCTTAATCCTTGTATGTTGTGTGTCTTATTTTTGTGCATTAATGTTCATTAAACATCTCTTCTTGCTTGTTATTTTGATTCCATCTTGCATTGTCCATTGCCTTAACATGTTTAAGCTTAGAAGTCATGCATTGCAAAGGGCGCTGTTCAAAGCGCTCTACATGGCGCTGTTTGAACAGCGCCCACATGACCTGATGCAAAAATGGTCATTTTAATGCATCAGGTCTGATGCATTTTGAAGAGGCGCTATACGAGCGCTGTACACAAGCGCTGTTTGTACAGCGCCCAACTGAGACCCAATTGAAATTGTCATTTTAATGCATCAGGTCTGATGCTTTTTGGGTAGGTGCTATACGAGCGCTGTACAGAAGCGCTGTATGTACAGCGCCATTCTGTTTTCTCGAGAGAACAGAGTTGGGGCGCTGTACAGGTGCTGTACAGAAGCGCTCTACGTACAGTGCCCAAGGTAAAATAGTGGTGTCACTTATCAAAACGACCACACTTCATTTTGACTCCCTATATATATGCCACTTTGACTTTAGGTCAATTAGGAGAGTTCGTATTCAAATTTCATACTTATGATATTTTTCAAGAGAAGAAAAAAAATCCAAGAACTCATTTTTTGTTTACTCAAACACTTTTTCATGATCATCAATCATCATCTAGCATCATCCTTGATCATCTAGATGTCTCTTTGCATGGATTCTTCATCACACTTTGCTTGGTAAGCTTTTCACTAATATCTTACATATTTTGTTTAACAAGCATTCTCAATTTATTACTTGTATGATTTTCGTATATCTTTTGATACAAGATTGAGATTAGTGTGTTGTATGTTTGAGAAGTTGTATTGTGATAGCTAATTAGGTTTTGTGCTTAATCTTGATAACTAAACTATTTGATGTTCATGTCATTTAGTTTTAATATCTAGGATTATTCTAATTGCATATTAATCATCTTAGATAAGCATATAGGGTTTCCCTTGCTCTATGTTGCATTTGGATATTCATATATTCACTTAGGGTGTTATTCTCTTCATTGAGAAAGTAAGTCTTGTGTGTAGCTTCTGGGATTAGGTTTCTTAGATCGCAAGCAAATCGGACTACGTTCACTCATACCGGGATTAGGTAGGTGTGTGATTACTTCCGGGATTAGGTTGTAATCGTTTTACACATTTAGTGGATTCGAGGTTCGAGTGTGGCTTACTTACTAGCCTGTGGTTTTTCCCGTGAGGGTTTCCACGTAAAAATCAAGTGTTTTTTAATTTCCGCATTTTATACTTGATTTATTGCTTTGTCCATTTAGGGGTAATTTCGTAATATTGACTAAACACGAAAAATTGGGTAATAAGTTTAAAATCTATTCACCCCCCCTCTAGATAGTTTTATACACACCATGTTATAATTTGTTTCAGAACCTATGGCCCGAAGCCGTCAATACGGCTTGCTATATAGGGAATAGAGTTTTCCTAAGGCCCGGATCTAGAAATACCTCCTATGATTTATGTGAAACAAATACGATAAACGCTCGGTGTGTTCTAAGTATATTATCTAGAGGGGGGGTGAATAGATTTTAACTATTATTACCCAATTTTCACATGCAAGACAATTTTACGAAAATGCCCCTACTAGTTAAAGATACAAGCAAGTGTAATATAGTGCGGAATTTAAATAACACTTGATGTATACGTGGAAACCCAACCACTGGGAAAAACCACGGGCTGTTTAGTGCGCCACACTCGGACCTCGAAATCCACTAATCGAAATGGAGTTTACAACCTATGTAGACCTCGTCTAACACTCCGATCAATAACCCCCCACTTCTACCACTCAGGCCTTTAAAAGTGGCTCTAGTCCTAATTGCTTGAGGCCTAAGCAACCTTAGCCTCAAGACTTAATTCTCTAAGAAGAGATTATGCACACAAATGTGAAGAGTATGCACACAAATGCAAGTATGCTAAGTGTGTGTGTGCTTACTAAATCTCTTCAAAGAAAAATCAAGCACAATAAATTATACCTTTGGCGTGCTTGTCTCTTGAGGTTTTGAAAGGGCCTTCGAGCATGAAGTTCAAACACCTAAACTACCCTTACATTATCAACCCCAACATATGGTTTGTCCACGAAATAAGCCAATTAATATATGGGAATCCTTACATTATGGAAGGGTAGGAAGCCAAATGTTAGCTACTTCCACACATTTGGAAGCAAATGCTACATTTTCAATGACCGTGATCAACTTGGCAAATTTGATGCTAAGAGTGATGAGGGTATCTTTATTGTCTATGCCTTGAATAGTAGAGCCTATAGAGTTTTCAACTTGAAGACTCGAACCGTCATGGAATCATCCAATGTTGTCATTGATGATACAAGGCTCAAGTCTAATGACCATGAGGAGGAGGATATTTTAGATAATGACTCTCCTTTGGAGAGGGTTGTGGAGACTCCCAATGTTAGGACGTCCAATGGTAATAATGAGGACACACAACCTCTTACTAGAGTTCCTCTCTTGGACTCTAATGAACCCGCTCCATAGGTTAGAAGACTCCATAACAAAGAGGATGTTATTGGAGATGTGAATGAGGGTGTCAGGACTAGGCGTCAAATAGCTAATCTAATTAGCTACACATGCTACACTTCTCAAATTAAACCCAAAAAGGTTAATGAAGCCTTAAATGATGAGTTTTGGGTTCTTGCCATGCAAGAAGGGCTAAACCAATTCGAAAGGAATGAGGTTTGGACTCTAGTTCCTAGGCCTAAAAGCACACATGTTATAGGCACTAAATGGATTTATAAGAACAAATCCGATGAGGATGGCAACATAGTGCGGAACAAGGCTAGACTTGTAGCACAAGGGTACTCTCAAAATGAGGGTATCGATTTTGAGGAGACTACTGCTCCTGTTGCCCATTTAGAGTCCATTAGGCTTCTCTTATCCATTTCGTGTGTGCACAAGTTCAAATTACACCAAATGGACATCAAGAGTGCCTTCCTCAATGGCTTCTTGCAAGAGGAAGTGTTTGTTGAACAACCTAAGGGGTTTGTGGATGCACACCACCCCAACCATGTCTATCGCCTCAAGAAGGCTCTATATGGGTTGAAATAAGCACCGAGGGCTTGGTATGAGCGCCTCACTCAATTTCTTGTTGACAATGACTACACAAGAGGTAGTGTTGACAAGACCTTGTTCGTCAAGAGAAACAAAGATGAGTTATTTATAGCTCAAATCTATGTTGATGACATTGTATTTGGCTCAACCAACAACACAAAAGTTCAACAATTTGTTGATGTCATGTCTCATGAATTTGAGATGAGTCTTGTTGGTGAGCTTAGTTACTTCCTAGGTTTGCAAATTAGGCAAATGAATGATGGGATTTTTATAACCCAAGCCAAATATGCTAAGAACCTAGTGAAGAAGTTTGGTCTTGAAAATGCCAAACATTGTGATACACCCCTGAGTACCACTTTGAAGCTTAGCAAGGATGCAAGTGGAAAAAGTGTGGAACAAACTTTATATCGGGGCATGATAGGTAGCTTGCTTTATTTGACCACAAGTAGGCCCGATATATCCTTTGGTGCAGGTGTGTGTGCTCGGTACCAAGCAGATCATAAGGAGTCCCATCTCTCTTCCGTAAAGAGAATCATTCGCTATGTGAATGGGACTTCCAACTATGGGATTTGGTACTCTTTTGACACTAATGCTAGTCTTGTAGGCTTTAGTGATGCGGATTGGGCAAGAAATTGCGATGATAGGAAAAGCACATCGGGTGGTTGCTACTTTCTAGGCAACAACTTGGTGTCTTGGTTTTGAAGCAAAACTCGATTTCCTTGTCCACGGCCGAAGCCGAGTACATAGCCGCGGGGAGTGGATGAACACAACTCCTATGGATGAAGCAAATGCTAGTAGACTACGGATTCAACCAAGGTACACTCACTCTCTTTTGTGATAACATGAGTGCCATTAATATTTCCAAGAATCGGGTACAACATTCTAGAACTAAGCATATTGACATCCGCCATCACTTTATTAGAGAGCTTGTTGAAAATAAATGCATAGTACTTGAACATGTAGGTACTAATGATCAACTTGCGGACCTATTTACTAAACCCTTAGATTCTACTCGATTTAAAACACTAAGTAGATCTATTGGGATATGTCTTGTGGAGTGATGTGATTTGTATTAGACCCCATATGGGGAACTCAAGCAAAGAGAGTTATTTTGCATTGCAAAAAATTTGAAATAACTTATGCCTCTTCTTTTATTTGCTTATGTATGGCTCCCATTTGTTGATTGGCTCATTTCGCGGACAAACCACATGTTGGGGTTCTTTGTAAGGGTAGCTTAGGTGTTGTTGTTATTTCTCAAGCCCTTTGAAGACCTCGTCTTGATAAGCACCAAAGGTAAATTTCTATGTGCTTACTTGTCTTGAAGAGATAGTTGCACACACTCACAACTCATGCATATGTTTAATCCTTGTATGTTATGTGTCTTATTTTTGTGCATTAATGTTCATTAACATCTCTTCTTGCTTGTTATTTTGATTGCATCTTGCATTGTCCATTGCCTTAACATGATTAGGCTTAGAAGTCATGCATTGCAAAGGGCGTTGTTCAAAGCGCTCTACAAGGCACTGTTCGAACAGCGCCCACATGACCTGATGAAAAAATGGTCATTTTAATGCATCAGGTCTGATGCATTTTGAAGAGGCGCTGTACGAGCGCTGTACACAAGCGCTGTTCGTACATCGCCCAACTGAGACCCGATTGAAAATGTCATTTTAATGCATCAAGTCTGATGCTTTTTGGGTAGGCGCTGTATGAGCGCTGTACAGAAGCGCTGTATGTACAGCGCCATTCTGTTTTCCCGAGAGAACGGAGTTGGAGCGCTGTACAGGCGTGTAGGGAAAAATACCGTAGTACACGCAGCGGAAGCGAGACTAAAAAGAGATTTAGTATGTTTTAAAATTTTTCCTTTGATGAACCTTAACCCTTTAAATTAATTAAACATACATATAAAGTAACAAAAAGTATAATACCTTTTGTCGCGTGATCCGATTGACTTACGTCGATGATAATCCGCAAGATCTTCAATCCTAGCATGAACATGAATCACCTAGGAGCGTGGTCTCCTTTTTCTTTGAATTGCGTACCTAAGAATGGACAAACAAAACTTTCTTTTTCTTTTTCTTTTGTTAGTCACAAAACAACCAACAGACTACAAAGATTATTTCGGTCATTTTTGAGTTCTCAATCTAATGATCGAAACTCGCGTGAACCTAATTTGATGTTGTACACACAAGCTTATTGATGAACAAGCAATTAGTGTACCATCAAAAGAATAATCTCTTCTCACTTTTTTGTCTTGGTTGAAATTATCACACTAGTCTAAGAGTTGGATTCTATTTTTCTCACGCAAAAGAAAAAACTCTCAAGTTATTAAAAAAAACTTAGGGTTAGCCTAATTCTTTATATATATATAATGCGGCACACCATACTCTTTTTTTTTTTACAAAATATATATATTAGGTCTCTTTTATATATACTGCACGCCTACTAATAAATATATATATATCTATGCATGTGATGCAGTAAAATCTGTGTTCAATTTACTAAGAAAGATTCGTTCACTGGGATCGACGATTCTATCGGTCAAAGCCAATTAATCTAGTAAGGTTACTCTAAATGCGAAAAAAACTAAATTGCATAATGCTATTCTTTGGAATTTGTTTAATCTTAAAAATTAACCTAAATTATGACTACTTGAACTAAAGACTAAAATCAAATCAAAACAAATCAAAAATCACACAAGGGATGAATATATGGAGAGAAGTACTAGGGAATCGATGCACCTTTCTTAGACACTCAATGCTCACACTTAGTCTCGTTAAACACTTCAATCTAGTTTACGGGCTTGTTTTCAAGATAATTCAATTAGTTTCAAAGATCCTTTCCAATACTCGCACACGGTCATGCAACGAATACAGAATAATGAGCTAGGGTTCTTCCTATTACTCACACACGGTCATGTAATGAGCAATTGTCAAAACCCATATTTTACACAAAACTCTAAGCCAAATTAACATAGCACGGTCAAGCATATATTAATTTTCTTGTTTATTAAGCTTTTGATTCAGATTTAAATGGAACGGTCATCCACACCTAAACCCTAATCTCATAGATAAACTAAACTACAAAACTCAAATCACTTGCAGTCACAACATAATCAGAGAAAGTAGAATAGAGCAATTAATTCAATAAATAAAACGAAACCCAATTGATTAACAAAAGATAGACTAATTGTTCACATAGAGTTATCCAAAATCGGTTACATCAATCCCCTAGTTAGAGGTTTAGTTACACATCAATGGAGAGAACAAAAACATAGAAGAGAAGAAGAGAAAACCCATAATGGTGAGATGCTCTTGTCTTGAAGTCTCCGTCGTCTTCTGGATTCCAATAATCTTCAAATGATGGAACTTCTGGTAGAATGAATGAATTCCTCGTGTGTTTTCTGTCCTCTTTTGTATTCCCTAGTCGGCCTCTTATATTTTTCTTTTTCATTAGGTCTTCTGCCCTGTCCTGAGAAACGAAGAATGCGGAGGACCGCTGACCGTGCCGCTGGAGAGGCACTTGCATAGGCAGCGGTAATTCAAGCGGCCACACACTGTTCTGACTCACTGGGTAGGTCGCTGGGTAGGAGCTTGCATGTTGAGCGGCATGGGCCGCGGTAAATCAGCATTTGTCGTCCGCCTACCCACCGCTGGTGGTGCACATGTAAGCTGAGCGGCATGGGCGGCGGTAAATCACATATTTAGCCTATTTCTTCATCTTTTGACTCCATCTTCTCCCAAATGAAATCCGATCAATACCTCAATGGAAAGCGACCTACAAAGGCTCAACACACACATCAACCCACCAAAAGGACTCAAGAAACAAGCAAAACATAGGAAAAACGGGTGAAATATAAGCATAGAATTAGACTGATCAAATACCCCCAAACCTATACTTTTGCTAGTCCTCGAGCAAAACCAAACATTCCTCAACTGAAAAAAAAACTAAATCCTAACAAAGCCACTTTTGCAGGGAACGCAATAGCATTGAGCACATGCTACAAGCCTTGAAACCTCTAGGTGTCCCTAGTAGGAGGAGTGTTGTCTCCTGAGGGTTCTCAGCTATGACACCCACAAACATATCCCACAAACCAATCATTCGAGATGCAATCGATTAACGCCCAGATTTGAAACAATGCTTGCAAAAGTTAATAGGTAAAGACTAACATTAAGTCACAAATGAAAGCATTGCCCAGTTTTTAAATGAAAAGCCCAAGCTCAAGATATTCTAGCATCAAAAACACTTTCGCCGAATGCCATAGATGTAATTCGCCTCGACTCTAAGCCTCACCAGATATCGCTCATATTTCACATAAAACCTAAGCAAATACACTCATCAAGCATATGCGAAAGAAGTTATGCACAAGGAATTTCAAATTAAAATCGCATATGAATATATCAATGAAAGAACACTTTATTTGAATTCAAGAGATCTCATGAAAAGAATCAAACATTATGAGCAAGATAAACACACATTTCACTTCTACTTTCATAGCAAGGATAACCAGCAGATCAATTAGACTTTTCATTCGGTTGTAATGGGGCTATTGGGTAAGGGTTAAAAAGGAACGGGATGTAGGAGTTCAAAAACCTGGGATCATTCAGCGAGAGCCTTCAATTACCTTTACGGCTTGGCGTAAGCTCTTAGGTCTTCATTGACTTCCTTTGTAAGTGGAATAATGCCACTCACCATTCATTGATGCCTCCTTAATTCACCATTCTCTTTTGCCCACTCCTTCGAGTAGATACAACACTTAAATCCTTTGATTTGTTGTGTTCCTTAAGTTCTTTCCTCTGGCACACGCAACTAACCATTCATTTTGGTGGCAAATTTTTTTTTTTTTAATACAACCCGTACAACCTCTTCTCTTTCATTTGGATTGAATGCAACTCATTCTTTATTTGACCCATATCACTTTCACACACATTCTTATGCGAACTCTTCAGCGTTCTTCACAATCTCAAAGCATGATCCCAGTCTAATAGGTATGGCTATAATATGGCTTACATGGGTTACAGTAAATATGGTGAAGAAAGAAAAGGCAATTCAGTGTTTGGCTTCAAACAGGGCTATGGAGCACACACACATGGGTAGGAAATATTACAGGCCTTTTAAGTAGTTCACACACATAGTCTAAAATCACTTCCACTGGTTCGACTTTACTCAAGATCAAAGATAACATGTGAAATCTTTTATGATGAAATGCTCTATAATGCTCAATGTTCAACCTATAGAGATCAAATCTAATGTTAAGAACCTACTGAGTATTTAAAGAGTAGAAACAAAATAATCCCTCATATATGTCATTTATGTACGCACTTTGGCTTAGTGAACTCACAGGGTAGTCTCCACTATTAATCATGACAAACCACTAGGCATCCTATCCACTATCACATCAAGAGCATGTCATAAGTTATGAAAAATGCAATGCAATACTCTAAGTGGCAAGATGCTAGTTTAAACCCAGTGATTTAAGCATATCATTTCAAAGACACATACCAAAACATCTCATCAAGGTTAATGCGGGAACAACAGACTCTAAAATACTGAAAAACTTGACTCAAGACTCAAAACAACGACACACCCCCAAACCTAAACTCGACATTGTCCCCAATGTTGACAATCAAGAAAAGACAGGCAGTGAAAGACAAAAGAAAAACAAAAGAAAATAAAAGTTCAAAAAGAAAATCCATAGCCTGCTAATCTCCTCCATCCGCATCTGACAGCTGCAAGATCTCGGTCCCCTGATCGGAGTCTATCTGGTCATCCTGCATCGGCTCCTCATCATCAAAGTGCAAGATCGGGGTCCGCTGGTCAAAGTTCTGCGGCTCGAGACCTGATCCACCAGCTGCAAAAGGAACCGGGTCTGGAATAGGGGTCTGAAACGGCGCTCCACTCCCACTAGCCACAGAAGACCGGCTAGTCAACATCCCACGCAGCTCCTCTATGTTCGTCTCGATAGTGTCAAAATGAGCATCCATCAGTCCCTTTAACTGCCCGAAATGTAAATCCATGTGAGTCTGCATAGCCTGCAAAAGAGTGGCAAATGGATCACCCCCTGGCTGAGCTCCGCCTAGCTGAGCGGCATCTAGTGCCGTTAAAGGCTGGTGCTGTAAAAGTGCTGCTGCCTAAGCCTCTCGTGCCTCTCGCTCCTCCCGGCGATGTCTTCTCTCCCCATAATTTCCAATAGGAGGAAGGCCCCGAAGAACTAACTGCTGGTTCCAGTTTGTCAAGTTCATCATACTCGGGTCATGATTCTCTAACCCTGCACTCACATCAATGCCTGCCTGTCTGTCTGCAGAAAGCAGTGTTCAAACACGGAAATACCATGGATTGGTCATCGTGGGCAGTAGCGTCATGAATGGCATTGAAAATCACCTGTCCAATATTGATAGGGCCACATGTCCTCAAACGAAGCAACACAGGGGCCTGGTCATAAAAGATCTCTGAACGGTGCTGGGATGGCATCAGTGAGTATGTCAAGAAAAGGTTCCAAAAGGCAACATCGGCATGCGTGTCGCGCTGGTATAGCTTCACCAATGGACCCCATTCCTCATGTCCATCCATCTGAAGGCCTGCAGCCACTCTCCCTCGATAAGGGTCAAGATTGGCAATGTATTCTATTCCTCGACCGTGAACAATAGCTACCTCCGGAGCGTCAAAGTACTGATTAATGGCCTCCGGGGTTATAAGGACCGCAACTCCCTACACTAAAACTGGGCCCCCAGCTAGAAGCCTCTCTGGTACAGCACTAGCATAATATTCTGCCACAATCCCCATGTTCGGCCTTGGTGGGCGTGCAACATATCCACCCCATCTGCGGTCTTCAACCACCGCTGGAACAGGTGTCTGTACCAAACTATCAACGTCAATTCCCCTCTCAATAATCCAAGGTTGAGTGAGGAAGTTGCTAAAATGACTTTTAAAGTCCGTGTTTTGTGCCTGTTTCGGCACTGCCTTCTGTTTCCTCTTATCGGGTGTACCAACCCGAGGACGCTTCCCTTGATTAGTCCGTGCCATCTGCAAACAAAACACGCCAAAATTAACACATCATACCTCCATTGAAAATTCGGCAGCACTCCGTTTCAAAATTCAGCTCCAAATATGCTTATCAATGCCATATAATTACATGCACCACTAAATTATCCACAAAGCAAGTCCATCTAAACACAACCTATCATTCAATTCAATTCAAACATGGCAACCATTTTTCAAACAAAACATTCAAAATCTCCCAAGAACAAAGGATTTCGGAATTCCCAAAATACCATGTGAAGCACACCACAATAACCCTAATCATGCTAAATAACTCAAAAAAAAAACAAAACCCATTGATCAATAGAATTGGGAATTCGAATTCAAGCACTAACAACTCACAATCCCTTCATAGCAATGTGTATCACCAAAGCTTCATGAAATAATGCCATTGAAGCAAAATAGAAGAGAGGAGAGAGTGCATACCTTGTTGTTGAACGAGGAGAGGAAGAACCTTGAAGAGAAATTGAGAAGAGAAGAAAAGAATTTAGAGGGAAAGTGAAAGAAGACAACACAGCAGCTGTGGGTCAAATGAGACCCACCAAAACTGCGTGTAGGATATAACCGAAGAGGGTAAATTTTACCCTACCGCCGACCAGGCACGCTGCATGAGCAGCGGTCCGTCCAGCAGTAAAGCACAAATAAGCTTACCTGGTGAAGTCAAACGCTCCGTTTCATTTAAGTTACCGTTGCCCAGGCCCGTGCATCATGAGCGGCACACCCAGCGAGTCATTCCAGAATGTTGTCAAAATAATACCGCCGTGTGGACATTGGTGCCCCTTGAGCGGTCTAGTCCGCGGTAATTCCCAAATTTGCGGGCCTCAATTTCCCACTGGCTGGACACATGCATCTGGAGCGGTCTCTTGAGCGGTCTATCTTGGAGGAAGTCAGGTCTCCAATTTCCGCGGCCCATGCATGGTCATCCTCAACGGTCTAGGCTGCGAGCCATTCCAGTATGTTAAAGTTGCTCGTACCGCGGCCCGTGCATGTGTCTCTTAAGCGGTACGGGCAGCAGTAATTCCTGAATTTACAGCCCGAACCTGATTCTGACTAGGACAAACAAGCACACATAAAGCATATCTGCTCAAAGCTCAGCATAACAAGAATTTTCACTTCCCCCAAACCTGGAATGAATAATACCCTTCACTAAGCATATGACTCACACTAATTACTGACCCAAATTAATCTAAAGAAAATAAATGAAATAGAAAAATGTTACCTGGGTGGGTTGCCTCCCACCAAGCGCTTTATTTAGCGTCTAGGCAAGACGTGTGAGAGCATTACGGCTCAGTAAGCGCAACATCCTCCATTTGAACGACCTCGCCAAGCTCCATAATGTAAGTTTTACCCTATGCCCATTGACTTTGAACTTGTCGCCATTCCTCTCGTTCTGCACTTCCACAGCTCCGTGGGGAAAAATATGAGTTACCACGAATGGTTCAAACCACCTGGACCTCAACTTACCTGGAAATAGCTTCAGCGGGGAGTTGAATACCAGCACTTGCATACCGGGACGAAGGTCTTTATGCACTATCATCTTGTCATGTATCAACTTAGTCTTCTCCTTGTACAGTTTTGCACTCTCATACGCCTCCAAGCGAAATTCTTCTAGTTCACACAGCTGAAGTTTCCTCTCCTCACCGGCCTTGTCATAATCAAAGTTCAACTTTCTGACTGCCCATAAGGCTCTATGCTCTAGTTCTACTGGAAGGTAACACGCTTTCCCAAAGACCAACCTATATGGACTCATCCCAATAGGTGTCTTGAAAGCTGTCCTGTAGGCCCACAATGCATCATCTAACTTCAAAGCCCAATCCTTTCGAGTTGAATTCACAGTCTTTTCTAGGATACCCTTTATTTGCCTGTTGCTGACCTCAACTTATCCTGAAGTCTGTGGGTGGTATGGTGTAGCAACCTTATGCCTTACAACATATTTCTTCAAAAGTGCAGCAAAGGATCTGTTGCAAAAATGCGTACCTCCATCGCTAATGATGGCTCTAGGGGTCCCGAATCTTGCAAATATCGTCTCCCTCACAAACTTCACCACAGTTTGACTATCATTACTCCTTGTGGCCTTCGCCTCTACCCATTTGGACACATAATCAACTACTACCAAGATGTAACTATGACCGCCAGATGGTGGGAATGGGCCCATGAAATCTATGCCGCATACGTCAAAAAGCTCTATCACCAAATTCCCAGATAAGGGCATCTCATTTCGCTTACTTATACATCCCGTACATTGACATCTGTCACATGCCAAACAAAACCGGACTGCATCCTTGTGTAATGATTCCCAGAAGAATCCAGATTGCAACACTTTCAAAGCTGTTTTTCTTGCACCAAAATGTCCTCCATAATGTAGCCCGTGACAAAATTTCAGAACGTCTCTCTGCTCTGACTCAGGAACACATCTTCTTATCATAGAATCAGGACCATGAGTATACAAATAAGGGTCATCCCAAAAGTATTTTTTCGCTTTTGAAATGAACCTTTGTCTTCCTTGTGAGTTCAACTCATCCGGGACTACTTCACTTACCAAATAGTTAACCAAATCAGCATACCATGGTTCACTATCTTTCACAGCCAACAGTTGTTCATCCGAAAAATTCTCATGCAATGGCAATTTGTCTACTTCATCCGGATTTTCCTGTACTAACCTGCTTAGATGATCAGCAACCACGTTCTCACTACCTTTCTTGTCTCGTATCTCCAAGTCAAATTCTTGTAGCAGGAGGATCCACCGAATCAATCTAGGTTTGGCATCCTTTTTATGAAGAAGATAACGAAGGGCTGCATGGTCTGAATATACAATAACTTTGGCACCTACCAAGTATGTTCGGAATTTCTCCAATGCAAAAACTACTGCGAGAAGCTCATTCTCAGTTGTTAAGTAGTTCAATTGGGCATCATTTAAGGTTTGAGAAGCATAGTATATCGCTTGTGGAACCTTATCTACCCGCTGCCCCAAAACTGATCCAATGGCATAATCCGAAGAGTCACACATCAATTCAAAGGGCAATTCCCAATTAGGTGGAATTATTACTGGTGCGGTGGTCAATGCATTCTTCAAAGTGTTAAAAGCTACCATGCACTCATCGCTTACCTCAAAATCAATTTCTTTTTGTAGGAGCAAACACAAGGGCCTCGTTATCTTCGAAAAGTCCTTTATAAATCTTCTATAAAAACCCGCGTGCCCAAGAAACGACCTCACATCCTTTACAGATTTTGGAGGCTGTAAACTACTGATCACCTCCACCTTGGCTTTGTCCACTTCAATTCCTCTCCTTGAAATCACATGTCTAAGAACGATCCCTTGTTGTACCATGAAGTGGCACTTTTCCCAGTTCAACACCAAGTTGTTCTCTTCGCATCTCTTAAGGACTAAGGTAAGGTTGTGCAAACATGAATCAAATGAATCCCCAAACACCGAGAATTCATCCATGAATACCTCAATGATCTCCTCCAACATATCTGAAAATATTGACATCATGCACCTCTGAAAAGTACCTGGTGCATTACAGAGACCGAATGGCATTCTTCTGTATGCGAACGTCCCAAATGGACAAGTGAAAGTAGTTTTTTCTTGATCTTCTAGTGCGATAGCTATCTGATTGTAACCTGAGTACCCGTCGAGGAAACAATAATGACTGTGCCCTACCAATCGCTCAAGCATCTGATCTATGAATGGAAGAGGAAAGTGGTCTTTTCTGGTAGCGGTGTTCAGCTTCCTGTAGTCGATACACACCCTCCATCCTGTCTGAAGCCTCTGTGGAACCAACTCATTCTGCTCATTGCGAACCATAGTAATACCTGATTTCTTAGGAACCACGTGAATCGGGCTGACCCACTTACTGTCTGATATGGGATAAATTATCCCCACTTGTAAAAGTTTCAGGACCTCTTTCTTCACTACCTCTTTCATTATCGGATTTAATCTCCTCTGAGCCTCTCTAGACGGTCTAGAATCTTCTTCGAGAAATATCTTGTGCATGCAAATTGTTGGACTGATCCCCTTGATATCTTCAATCGACCATCCTATAGCTGACTTGTGTTTCTAAAGAACCCCGATGAGCCTTTCTTCCTCATTACTCTGCAACTCTGAAGCAACAATCGCTGGATATGTCTCATTCTCACCTAGATACACATACTTCAGAGTTGTTGGCAACTCCTTGAGTTCTAATTTTGGTGGTGGATCGTTGGCGAAACTGACAGTTGAAACTTGAAAATCTTCAACCTCTTCTTCAGCTAGTTCAGAACTATCGTCAGTCTTATCATTCTGATCATCCCAATCCCAATCCCAATCCCAATCCTCCAAATCTTCATCCTTGAATATTCCATCAACCCCAGGGTCTAAAACCTCGATGAATGAACAATCATCAGCTCCGGCGGGATATGATGATGCTTCAAAAAGTTTGAACTCCACTGTCTCATCTAACACTGTCATTGAAAGTTTTCCATTCTGCACATCAATAAATGTCTTTGCTGTGGCCATGAACGGTCTACCCAGAAGAACATGTCTCATGTTAGTCTCTTTACTCACATCCTCCATGTCTAATACCACAAAATCAGCTGGAATAATAAGTTTCCCAACTTGGACCAGTACATCTTCAACATTCCCTCTCGGATATCTTACTGAACCATCCGCCAAAAGAAGTGACATTGTTGTAGGCTTTAACTCATTCAACCCTAACTGCTTGTAAATGGAATAAGGCATCAAATTGATACTGGAACCTAAATCTAGCATTGCCATCTCAAGCTGGGTACCTCCAACCGTTATATTGATGCAGAAACTGCCCGGATCTTTCAGTTTGGGAGGAAGTCCCTTTTGTAAAACTGCACTAGCACTGCCAGCTATGTATTCCTGATGATTCGGCCTGAACTTCTGCCTGTTGGTGTGAAGGCTCTTGAAATTTTTTGCATATGCAAGCATCTTTTCTATCATTTCGAGTAAAGGCAAGTTCACATGTACCTTGGAAAGAACATCAAAAATCTCTTTGAACGCCTTACTTAGCTTGTCCCTTTTAAGTCTCCCAGGAAAAGGAATTGGTGGAACATATGGAGGGGGTGGAATGTAAGGGTCTGACGACTTGTGTAAAACTGAGGTCTTCTTTGGTATAGACTCTACCACTACCTCTTTTTCTGCTCTAGCCTCCTTTTCACTCACCTTTTCTGATCCCCTGGTGTCCTCCTTCTTTCGCCCATTAACAACATCAGTGTCTAGAACTCACCCACTTCTCAACACAGTCAATGCCTTGGCTTGCTCTGATTGACTAGGAAACCTTCCTGGTTCATTCTTGCGAACTGCGTCGACTATTTGTCCCATCTGTGTTTCTAGATTCTTAATAGATGACTCAACGTTGTTAAATCTCTGTTCTGTATCACGTGAGAAACGCTCTGTATTCTCAGCAAGGGATGTCACAATATCCTCTAAAGATCTCTTCTTCGGCTGATAGGTGATACTGTCTCTATTTGCAGCATTGTTCCATTGTTGAGGTTGACTATTGGAACCTTGGCCTTGGTAATTGCCTCTGTTGTACCCTCCTTTATTGGTTCCCTGAGTGTTCTGTTGAATGAGCTGATGACTATTTAGAGCAATGTTTGGATCAGAATAGGAGAGATTTGAGTGATTACGCCATCCAGAATTGTAGGTGTTCGAGTAAGGATCGTTTCTCCCTCTTTTGTAATTAAAAGCTTGAACCTCCTCTGTCTCAAATGGTATCCCGTCTCCATCTTGCACTGAGTGCACCCCTAACTGCTGTTGAGTCCTATTCGAGTTCTGGGGCATTAGAGCTTGTACTTGCTTAGCTAGATGTGTCATCTGAATTTCCACCCCAGTAGTCTGGTTGACCTCATACTTACCACCCTTTCTGACAGTTGAACTTCGATGTTGGGAGTTTAGAGCCAAAGTTTCATAGATCTCAGCAATCTCTAAAGCAGATTTCCTGGTGATGATACCCCCACAAGCGTTGTCAACAATGGCCTGTTTGAAAGGTGTCAATCCATCATAAAAAGTGCGGACTTTGTACTCTTCTGTCACCATGTGAGGGGGAATTTGATCTAACAGCTCCTTATATCGTGACCATGCTTCATGGAATGACTCACCATCTTCTTCACCGAAACTAGCTATCTTGATTCGGACTTCTTTTGCTTTTGAAGCAGGGAAAAATCTATTGAAAAATACAGTGCACACGTCAACCCATGATCTCAAAGATCCTGCCCTTACTGAATTGTACCACTTGATGCCCTTGTCCTTCAAGCAATACCGGAAACACCTCATCCTTAACTGCTCTTCTGTCAATCGGCCTATCGGGAAATGCTCTACGACACCTTGATAGTCCTTCATAAACTGGAGGCAGTCTTCTGTTGCCAAACCGTGAAAAGATGGTAGCGCATTTAAGTGCATACTCCTTAACTCATAACTCCTGGCTACGGCATCTAACATAATTGGCTGTGGTTGATTGCCCAGCATCGGTTGTCTGGACTCTCTCATAATTCTGATATCATCCTCTAGTGCACGTCTTGGAGAACCAGGTGGATTGTCTCGAATTTCCTGTCTAGTTTGAACACCTTGTTCATCATGAACCTCTCTTTCAACCTGAATAACCCGGTCACGTTGCTCGTCTCGATCACCCATGTCCTCAACCAAAGGATCTAACTCTTCAAACTGTCTATCAACTCGGCCTACTCGGTCAATCTCGTCGTTAGCAGGGATCAGAATACCTCCATGCGAACGACATCCGTTCATACACCTGTAAAACCTGAAACACCAAAAACACAACTACCACGAGGTAAAATGAAACAAAAGAAAAACTAAAACTTAAAACAAAATCTAATGACACACACTACCTAACTTAAACTAACCAGATTCAACTAATAGAATCTATACCATTCCCCGGCAGCGGCGCCAAAATTGAAGCAGTAAAATCTGTGTTCAATTTACTAAGAAAGATTCGTTCACTGGGATCGGCGATTCTATCGGTCAAAGCCAATTAATCTAGTAAGGTTACTCTAAATGCGAAAAAAACTAAATTGCATAATGCTATTCTTTGGAAGTTGTTTAATCCTAAAAATTAACCTAAATTATGACTACATGAACTAAAGACTAAAATCAAATCAAAACAAATCAAAAATCACACAGGGGATGAATATATGGAGAGAAGTACTAGGGAATCGATGCACCTTTCTTAGACACTCAATGCTCACACTTAGTCTCGTTAAACACTTCAATCTAGTTTACGGGCTTGTTTTCAAGATAATTCAATTAGGTTCAAAGATCCTTTCCAATACTCGCACACGGTCATGCAACGAATACGGAATAATGATCTAGGGTTCTTCCTATTACTCACACATGGTCATGTAATGAGCAATTGTCAAAACCCATATTTTACACAAAACTCTAAGCCAAATTAACATAGCACGGTCATGCATATATCAATTTTCTTGTTTATTAAGCTTTCGATTCAGATTTAAATGGAACGGTCATCCACACCTAAACCCTAATCTCATAGATAAACTAAACTACAAAACTCAAATCACTTGCGGTCTCAACATAATCAGAGAAAGTAGAATGGAGCAATTAATTCAATAAACAAAACGAAACCCAATTGATTAACAAAAGATAGACTAATTGTTCACATAGAGTTATCCAAAATCGGTTACATCAATCCCCTAGTTAGAGGTTTAGTTACACATCAATGGAGAGAACAAAAACATAGAAGAGAAGAAGAGAAAACCCATAATGGTGAGATGCTCTTGTCTTGAAGTCTCCGTCGACTTCTGGATTCCAATAATCTTCAAATGATGGAACTTCTGGTAGAATGAATGAATTCCTCGTGTGTTTTCTGTCCTCTTTTTTATTCCCCAGTCGGCCTCTTATATTTTTCTTTTTCATTAGGTCTTCTGCCCTGTCCTGAGAAACGAAGAATGCGGAGGACCGCTGACCGTGCCGCTGGAGAGGCACTTGCATGGGCAGCGGTAATTCAAGCGGCCACACACTGTTCTGACTCGCTGGGTAGGTCGCTGGGTAGGAGCTTGCATGTTGAGGGGCATGGGCCACGGTAAATCAGCCTTTGCCGTCCGCCTACCCACCGCTGGTGGTGCACATGTAAGCTGAGCGGCATGGGCCGCGGTAAATCACATATTTAGCCTATTTCTTCATCTTTTGACTCCATCTTCTCCCAAATGAAATCCGATAAGTACCTCAATGGAAAGCGACCTACAAAGGCTCAACACACACATCAACCCACCAAAAGGACTCAAGAAACAAGCAAAACATAGGAAAAACGGGTGAAATATAAGCATAGAATTAGACTGATCAGCATGCATATCTAAAGTGCACGATTCTGCATGCCTATTTATAAAGTGCACACTAATACTGCACGCCTATATATATATATTTGAAATTAATTCTACATCACTTATAATATATATATTTAATATATATCTATATATTGTGGCCAAAATCCTTTACCATGTAGGATTTGTGTCTTTCGACTTAAATCCTGACTCTAGGTAGATTTCCTTAGAATTCCAAACCCTAATCCAACTCTTTAATGTATTTGTGACTATATAAAAGACTTCCTTATTTGACTAGATAAATAAATCCCTTATTTATCTACTTACCAAATAAAGTATTTTATTTTATTTATACTACCACAATAGTATACTACTAAGAAACATATTTCCTAGTCAGAAAAAGATTTTGATTTTTAATTAAATAATTAATTAATCAATTAATTAATTTCCATTTAATCAAAATAATAAAAATAAAACAATATAATATCATATATATATCTCGGCCATGTGCCATATATATTAATATATCTATATATTGTTTTTCTATTTTATTAAATCCATTGGACCATAATAAAAGACCCACATGTGAACCAGACCTATTCTTACTAAAAGAAAGAAGCCCACATGCCTTTCATTAATATATTAATATAATTGATCATCCCATTAAATAAATAATGTGCAAATTATATTCTTAATACATTAAATACAATTCTAGATGGACCCATAAATTGGTCCGGTAGAATATATCAAGTGATCCATGCAAGTCCGTGTGGATTGGGGATCTTGGCGGGCTATCTAAATTTAAGCTTCAATAGACATAACCTAATCACAATCAACAAATGATTCACTTAGGTCCGATCTATTAATTTTAACTCATTCCACTAAAGAGCTAAAATTGAACTCTTAAATAAAGATAGAATAAGTAAATATTCCTCATTCATACCCTAGACAATCATGTTGGAGATAGTGTATCCTCATGATTAATATCAGTAATCGCTAAGAGTTCATAGACCGCCTATAACTCTCCAAGTTACCATATTTACTCATATGACCACGTTTTGAACTTAGATATTTTGACTTGTCCAGAAGCCATGTTTTCAATAGTCACTATCCAAAACTCAACGTTGAGATTTAATATTCAATTACCTCAAAACATCCATATGATGATATTATAATCTCATTTAATAAATGGAGCCACGATATCCATATCTATAAATGAAGTCCTCTATCGATTAACAAATGAATATCACCAAACTATCGAGGATAGACTATGCTATATAATCGTACCCATTGATAACTCAAATGAAATCACTTGCAACCATAAGTCCATCATTTATCTCAGGATTAAGAAAGACTCTCCGATTGTCCTGATAATGGAAAGACTATTATCTATTGACGGTTCTAGATAAAGCTTGTCATTGTGATCCTGTTCAATGCTCTCAGTGCACTAGATTCTTTTACTCAAAGACACTCCGATGATTTTAGACTCATCATATCTCATTTGATCCCACTCAAATGCTAGCAAAAGAATTCTACAACTTTAACAAGATAAAGGTGCCCAACCTTTAACTTAAGTTGTGAACATTATTCAAGACTAACTAAAGAATTGTGTCTCCCTCATACATATCCAGATGTACGAACAATTCTTCTTTTCTTATAGTCTTTAGACCTTATGATTATTTACTTTTGACAATTATAATAATTAAACTATAAATGCTATAAGATTTGTTAAACCAGAAATCACATTATTAATATGAATAGATTGTCAAAAACACTATTACACTCTTGCTATTGAGCATAATCCTAACAAGGCGCTGTACAGAAGCGCTCTACGTACAGCGCCCAAGGCAAAATAGTGGTGTCACTTATCAAAACGACCACACTTCATTTTGACTCCCTATATATATGCCACTTTGACTTTAGGTCAATTAGGAGAGTTCATATTCAAATTTCATACTTAGGATATTTTTCAAGGGAAGAAAAAAATTCCAAGAACTCATTTTCTGTTTACTCAAACACTTTTTCATGATCATCAATCATCATCTAACATCATCCTTGATCATCTAGATGTCTCTTTGCATGGATTCTTCATCACACTTTGCTTGGTAAGCTTTTCACTAATACCTTACATATTTTGTGTTTTTCTTAACAAGCATTCTCAATTTATTACTTGTATGATTTTCATTTATCTTTTGATACAAGATTGAGATTAGTGTGTTATATGTTTGAGAAGTAGTATAGTGATAGCTAATTAGGTTTTGTGCTTAATCGTAATTAGCTAAACTATTTGATGTTCATGTCATTTAGTTTTAATGTCTAGAATTGTTCTAATTGCATATTAATCATCTTAGAAAAGCATATAGGGTTTCCCTTGCTCTATGTTGCATTTGGATATTCATATATTCACTTAGGGTGTTATTCTCTTCATTGAGAAAGTAAGTCTTGTGTGTAGCTTTCGGGATTAGGTAGCTTAGATCGCAAGCAAATCAGACTAGGTTCACTCATACCGGGATTAGGTAGATGTGTGATTACTTCCGGGATTAGGTTGTAATCATTTACACATTTAGTGAATTCGAGGTTCGAGTGTGGCTTACTTACTAACCCGTGGTTTTTCCCGTGAGGGTTTCCAAGTAAAAATCAAGTGTTATTTATTTTCCGTAGTTTATACTTGATTTATTGCTTTATCTATTTAGGGGTATTTTCGTAATATTGACTAAACACGAAAAATTGGGTAATAAGTTTAAAATCTATTCACCCCCCCTCTAGATAGTTTTATACACACCGTGCTATAATTTGTTTCAGCTTGAGTAAGCTTGCACTACAAAAAAAAAAGGGCTATTGGGACGTTTTGTTTTCGTCCCAATAGCCCAAAAATCGTCCCAATAGGTCTATTGGGACGAATAAAATTCGTCCCAAATTACGTCGACTCAGGTGGGTCGCAACAACTTCTTTGGGATGAAAATTGAAATTCGTCCCAATAGACTACCTATAGGGACGATTTTTGTTCGTCCCCTTTGACAACTTGTAGGGACGAAATATTTCGTCCCATTAGATAAATTTTCATCCCTTTAGATTACCTATAGGGACGATTTTTATTCGTCTCATTTGACAACCTATAGGGACGAAATATTTCCTCCCATTAGATAAATTTTCGTCCCTATAGGTGTCCTATGGGGACGAAATTTTAAGAGAAAAAAAAATAAAAAAATTGCCCACTTATGCCACCCCCCCACCCCCCCACGCATGCCCGCCGAAGCCACAGGCACCCAAGCCACCCACTTAGGCCACCCCCCACCCTCCTACACACCACGCACCCAAGCCACACAAATTAGAAATAATATGTGTTACGACTGGGTGTTGAACCCAGCTTGCCCACGCCCACCCACCAACCTTATCAACCTAGCTGATGTTTCAAATCTGATAATAAAAGCATACTTTTTATATATAACCTCTAATTGTTATTAAATTTTTATTGATTTTTTTTTTCAATCAAAATTTTATTTGTAGATGGATTCTACTAATTTAAATTTTATTTTTATTTGATAAACAAATTGATATTAAAAAATATTTATTATAACATTTAATTAAATTTTTTTTTTAAAATTATATATTGTCAGATTAAATGGTCAATCGTTAATCGTACTCAGAATTAGACTTGACATCGGTTCTGGTTCTCGATTAGGAACCAGCGGTTCCAATTTTCAATTGGGAACTAGTGGTTTTGGTTTTCGATTTAGATATAGCGGATTCGGTTTTCGATTCAGAACCAGCGGTTTCAATTTTCAATTCGAAATCAACGGTTTCTGTTCCTGTTCCAGTTCCAGTTCCGACGATTCAGTTTTTTTTTTTTTTTTTTTTTTTTTAAATAATAGAAAACCTCTCAAGACTAATAGTTATTGATCCTTATGAAGAATTTATTGGAAAAAACAAAATTCATCTCGATAGAGAACCACTTTTGATGAACAAAATGATCCATATTGCATCATTTTCTAATTTATATGGTAATTTAATTATTAATCTACCTTTGGAAAAACTTAAAAAAAATCAAGAATTTTCAACAAATTTAATTACTTACTTCTTTGTTTTTTTTTTTTTTTTTGGATTTTTGAATGGATAACATATTTTATATCATAAATTCCAGTATTTTGATTATGTCAAAAAAATTCGAGTACTTTGAAGAATTTTTATCAACTATGTAATTATTTTATTTAAGCATTTCTATCAATAAATAAAAAAAGAATGCCACAAGTGAAAATATAAAAAGATATGAAATAAGAAATGTTATAAGATGAAAAGAAAATAATAGTAATAAGAGAGGAAAGAGAGAAATAAATGACTAGAGAGAAACAAATAAAATGTTTAGGAAAAGAGAAAAAATATGAGAGAGAGAAACAATTAAAATAATTAATGATCATGAAATCTTAACCATTCAGACAAGTATGATCTAATAGATACATAAGTGTGACAAATCCTGTGTAAAAAAAAAAAAAATGGTTAAGATGCACTCATAACCATAAATACAATAACTATTATACACATCAAAATAATATATATTTTTTTACCTCTATTATTTACCTCATTTTCTCTCCTTTCATCTTAATGTAATATTTTCTTCATCTTCGTCTTCTAATACTTTTTTCACATTTCTTTCTTCACTCGCATTCATCTAAGCCTTTTGAGGATTAATTGAAAACACTACAAAAGGGCTATTGGGACGATATTTTTCATTCTAATAGCCCTAAAATCGTCCCTATAGACCTATTGGGATGAAAAAAATTCGTTTCAATAAGATGTCTATTGGGACGAATTTATTCGTCCTAATAGGCTATCTATTGGGACGAATTATATATTTCGTCCCAATAGATATCCTATTGGGACGTAAAAAATTCGTCCCTAAAGTTCATACCACATTGGACAAAATTTGTTTCAATAAACATTCTATTGGGACGAAAATCTATTGGGACGAAATTTTTTCGTCCCAACAGGCAGTCTATTGGGACGTTTTTGTTTTTCGTCCCAATAGGATGTCTATTGGGACGAAATACATAATTCGTCCCAATAGACTGCCTATTGGGACGAAAATAATTCGTCCCAATAGGTTGTCTATTGGGACGAAAATAATTCATCCCAATAGGTTGTCTATTGGGACGAAGAAAAAACGCCCCAATAGATTTTTTGTCCCAATAGGTCATTTTTCTTGTAGTGTTGGTTGCACATATGTATATATGTTTTCAATTCAATAAGTGTGAACCTTGCTTGTTTACAATCCATGTTATATTTATGTTCAAACATGTATTTTTGGACTAGGAGATGTACATAGGAAGTATGCTTTGAATGACCTATAATTATCTCCATGACATTATGATTCTTTTATAACATGCTCAAATGAAAAAGCATGAATTGATGATTGCTTTCTTAAATGCAAAACTTGTGTGAAAAAGACTTATGAGACTCAAAATGAATAAAGGATCTTGTATCCGTTCAAAGGATCTAAACAATCCAAATGTCTCTCTTTCTTTATTTGTTGAACATGGCTACTATCATACGGATATCTTATCTGGAAAAATCAAATAGGGTGCAAAGTCTCTTTTGCCATTTTCGCTTATAAAGTTGGATATAGTTGCTCTTAAATTAAAATCAATGAAATTTCTATATCTTTGCTTTTCTCATGACAATGGTGAAATTGGTTTGAATTCTTATTAGAAACCTTTGTCATTTGCTTTGCCAAATACCATTGTATTTTGGACTTGAATGCTACATGTCTTGTATGCAAAGCATGTTTGATTCACACATTTTCTTCAAATAAATCTCCTTGTTTCCCTTCAATTAATTGGGATGCATAAAGTGACTTATATTATTATGCAAATTTCTGGCATGCTACTATCTTTCTTTGCTAAGAGTGACCCGGTTGGGGACTACTCCTTTGCCTATATCATGACAAAAAAAGGGAGTAGGATATGGTAAGGGGAGTTGCAAATTGTAGTAGCAATTGTGCATGTTGGGGAGAATATTCATTGAGGGGGAGTAACCCTTTGAGGGGGAGCATTGCATACACATGCATTGCATAATGTTGTGCCAAATCTCTTAAAATGCAAATGCTTGTGTTTTGTACTCACTTGATTAATCTCACATGTTTTATTTGGAAAGTATAGAAACCTTGTCTTGCAGGTTTGATTGTTCTATAAGAGATTGATGCCTTGAAGATTTTATTCTTTAAATATCTCTGTGTAATGTAGAAGATCTATTTGTCCCGTAGTTTCTATTTTTTTGTGAGGAATCAATGTGAGTGGTGGTTTTGTCACGAAATAGCCAAAAGGGGAGATTGTAAGGTTCTCATTTGTTGATTGGCTTATTTCGTGGACAAACCACATGTTGGGGTTTATTGTGTAAGGGTAGTTTAGGTGAGTGAGGTTCAAGCTCAAAGGCCCTTTCAAGACCTCAAGGGACAAGCACGCTAAAGGTATAATCTCAAGTGCTTAGTTTTTCTTTGAAGAGATTTAGTTAGCACACACACACTTAGCATACTTGTACTTGTGTGTATTCTCTTCACATGACACATTTCACTCTTGCACTTTGTTTGATGTATCTTATTGTGTTTGTGTGTTGTGTAATCCGTTTCCCAAATATGTTCAGAAAAGTCCACACTTGCACGAATGTGTGCTTGGTTTTGCGCGAAGACCGCTTAAGGGGAATGCTCTTGGCTTTTCCTTTAGATTCACCATTACTGGTGAATTGACGGTTTGATCGGTGGCCTGGCTGCCTAATTGAAACCACCGTTTCAGTCCAGAAAGGTCTAGAGTGATTCTGCGGTTACGATCGGCAGCCCCCGACCACCATTCGAAACCGCCGATCATACCTGATTGATTTTATTTCTCGGGTTTGATTATGCGGTTGGTTCGGCAGTTTCAAAACCGCCGATTGAATCCGCCGTTGTTCCCCTACCTTTCTCGGGAGCCATTCGGCGGTTGTAAACAGTGGCTTGGCCGTCGAATGAAACCGCCGATCGTGCGTTTTTAGGGGCAAACTTGTCTTTTCACATGCTCTGTTTTTCATGCCTATAAATACATTACTTTCTCTTGTTCTAAGTGTGACTCTTTAATCATCAAGAACCCTACTTTTAAAAGAGAGATTTTTATGAGAGAAAGCAACCAAGTTTGCTCATTTAAACACTCAAACCAAAATTCATTTGCATCAAAGTTCATCTATCATTCTCTAGCATATCTAGGATGCTTGCTTGCATGGGTCTTTCATCATCACACTTGCCTTGGTAAGTTTTTCACTATTATCATATATAATTAGTGTTTTATTTATTATGGCATCTCTTTTGTTACTTGATTGTTCTTAGATTGAATTCTAATATTCAAGATAGAGATTGTTGTGTTGATTTGATTGAGTGTTGTTTTGTGATAGCTAATTAGGCTTTTGCTTAATCTTAATTAGCTAAGCTATTTGACATGTCATTTAATTTTAATATCTAGGATTGTTCTAATTGCAAATTCATCATCTTAGATAAGCATATAGGGTTTCCCTTGCTCTATGTTGCATTTGGATATTCATATATTCACTTAGGGTGTTAATCTCTTCTTAGAGAATTAAGTCTTGTGTTGTAACCGGGATTAGGTTGCTTAATTCACAAGCAATCGGACTAGGTTCACTTATACCGGGATTAGGTAGGTGTGTGATTACTTCCGGGATTAGGTTGTAATTTTCATCACTTAGTGGATTCGAGGTTCGGGTGTGGCTCACTTATTAGCCCGTGGTTTTTCTCGTGAGGGTTTCCATGTAAAAAATCAAGTGTTATTTAATTTCCGCATTTTATACTTGATTTATTGTTTTATCTAGTTAGGGGTATTTTCGTAATATTGACTTCACACGAAAAAATTGGGTAATACGTTTAAAATCTATTCACCCCCCCCCCCCCCTCTAGATAGTATTTTACACACCGCCCAATATTTGTTTCACGTATCATATAGTGAAGTGCTTGTTGATGCGTTCATTCCCTTGCTAGATGATTGTGGACATGATATTAGGCAATGTGTGTAAATTGAATTACCTACAAGAGCCTAAACACTTTCCTATCCATATTGTGTGCTCCAAAGCCAAATTTGAAGCCAAACACTACTCTTTCATTTTGTACCACGTATAACCATATACCTCATAGCCTAAACACATGCCTACCTTTGTTATTAATCATGAATAGGATGTGTAATGAGGGTATTGAAAGAAGTTATGCTCTAATTGTCAAAAAGCGTGTACAAAGAAAAATATATTGAAAATATGCTTAACAAATGGCTTAAATTGTAAAGGTACCAAAATAAGTACTTATTGTTAGGATTATACTCAATAGCAAGAGTGTAATATTGTAATTGACAATCTTTTCATATTAATAAATGATTTCCGGTTTAACCAATCTTATAGCATTTATAGTTTAATATTATAATTGTCGAAGTAAATAATCATAAGGTCAAAAGACTATGAGAAAAGAAGAATTGTTCGTACATCTGGATATGTATAAGGTAGACACAATTCTTTAGTTAGTCTTGAATAATGTTCACAACTTAAGTTAAAGGTTGGGCACCTTTATCTTGTTAAAGTTGTAGAATTCTTTTGCTAGCATTTGAGTGGGATCAAATGAGTTATGATGAGTCTAAAATCATCGAAAGGTCTTCGAGTAAAAGAATCTAGTGCACTGGGTGCATTGAATAGGATCACAATGAAATACTTTATCTAGAACCATCAGTAGATAAACGTTTTTTCACTATCAAGACAATCGGAGAGTCTATCTTAATCCTGAGATAAATGATGGACTTATGGTTGCAAGTGTTATCATTTGAGTTATCAATGAGTACGATTATATAGCATAGTCTATCCTCGATAGTTTGGTGGTATTCAATTGTTAATCGATAGAGGACTTCATTTATAGATATGGACATCGTGGCTCCATTTATTAAATGAGAGTAGAATATCATCATATGGATGTTTTGAGGTATTGGATATTGAATCTTAACGTTAAGTTTTCGATAGAGTCTATTGAAACATGGCTTCTGGACAAGTCAAAATATACAAGTTTAAAATATGGTCATATGAGTAAATATGGTAACTTGGAGAGCTATAGGCGGTCTATGTGTAAGGAAAAATACCGTAGTACACGCAGCGGAAGCGAGACTAAATATAGTTTTAGTATGTTTTAAAACTTTTCCTTTTTATGAACCTTAACCCTTTAATTAATTAAACATACATATAATCAACAAAAGAATAATACCTTTTGTCGCGTGATCCGATTGACTTACGTCGATGGTAATCCGCAAGATCTTCAATCCTAGCACGAACGTGAATCACCTAGGAGCGTGGTCTCCCTTTTTCTTTTAATTGCAAACCTGAGAATGGACAAACAAACTTTTCTTTTTCTTTTGTTAGTCACAAAACAATCAAAAGAAGACTAAGATTATTCCGGTCACTTTTGAGTTCTCAATCTAATGATCGAAACTCGCGTGAACCTAAATCGATGTTGTACACACAAGCTTATTGATGAACAAGCAATTAGTGTACCATCAAAGAATAATCTATTCACTCTTTTATGTTTTTAGTAGAATAAAAATAATACTTTCTATGAATTGAGAAGAAGAAGAAAATTGTATCAAGAACAACTTAGTGTGGCCGAATTCTATAAGTGTAAATATATAGGTGGCCGAATTTGCTTCCTCTTGTCTTTTAGGGTTGCCGAAAATCCTTCTCTAATTTACACTAGGGTTGCCGCAAATCACACACCTAAAAAGGTTTGTGTTGCACCCTAATTTCCATCAAAGTTTAGACTTTAAACCCTAATCCAACTCATAGATATTTTATTCTTTTATTGACTAAATAAAAAGACTTCTTATTTGATTAAATAAATAAAATTAATTATTTATTTTCTTATCAAACAAGTCTTTTACTTTTAGTATACTACTACCAATAGTATAACTCTAGGAAATATATTTCCTGATCAGAAAAAGATTTGTTTCTTAATTAAACAATTAATTAATTAATTAATTAATTCTTATTTAATTAAAACAATGAAACAAAATAATATAATAGGTTAATTTTTACACCTAGCCGCCCCACTCATATAAATGGGCCATATATTATTTTCTTATTTCATTTAATCCATTGGACTTTAAATAAAAAGCCCACATGTGAACCAGACCCATTCTTACTAAAAGAAACAAGCCCACATGTCTTTCATTAATATATTAATATAATTGAGCAGCCCATTAAATAAATAATGTGCAAATTATATTCTTAATATATATTAAATGCAATTCTAAATGGACCCATAATTGGTCCGGTAGAATATATCAAGTGATCCATGCAAGTCTGTGTGGATTGGGGATCTTGGCGGGCTATCTAAATTTAAGCTTCAATAGACATAACCTAATCACAATCAACAAATGATTCACTTAGGTCCGATCCATTAATTTTAACTCATTCCACTAAAGAGCTAAAATTGAACTCTTAAATAAAGATAGAATAAGAAGATGTTCCTCATTCATACCCTAGACAATCATGTTGGAGATAGTGTATCCTCGTGATTAATATCAGTAATCGCCAAGAGTTCATAGACCGCCTATAACTCTCCAAGTTACCATATTTACTCATATGACCACGTTTTGAACTTGGATATTTTGACTTGTCCAGATGCCATGCTTTCAATAGACACTATCGAAAACTCAACGTTGAGATTTAATATCCAATTACCTCAAAACATCTATATGATGATATTATACTCTCATTTAATAAATGGAGCCACGATATCCATATCTATAAATGAAGTCCTCTATCGATTAACAAATGAATATCACCAAACTATCGAGGATAGACTATGCGATATAATCGTACTCATTGATAACTCAAATGATACCACTTGCAACCATAAGTCCATTATTTATCTCAGGATTAAGATAGACTCTCCGATTGTCCTGATAATGAAAAGACTTTTATCTACTGACGGTTATAGATAAAGTATTTCATTGTGATCCAATGCACCCAGTGCACTAGATTCTTTTGCTCGAAGACACTCCGATGATTTTAGACTCATCATATCTCATTTGATCCCACTCAAATGCTAGCAAAAGAATTCTACAACTTTAACAAGATAAAGGTGCCCAACCTTTAACTTAAGTTGTGAACAATATTCAAGACTAACTAAAGAATTGTGTCTATCACATACATATCCAGATGTACGAACAATTCTTCTTTTCTCATCGTCTTTAGACCTTATGATTATTTACTTTGACAATTATAATATTAAACTATAAATGCTATAAGATTTGTTAAACTAGAAATCACTTTATTAATATGAAAAAGATTGTTAATTACAATATTACACTCTTGCTATTGAGCATAATCCTAACACTATGAGCTCTTGGCGATTACTGATATTCTTCACAAGGATACACCATCTCCAATAAGATTGTCTAGGGTACGAATGAGAAATATTTACTTATTCTATCTTTATTTAAGAGTGCAATTTTAGTTCTTTAGTGGAATGAATTAAAATTAATAGATCGAACCTAAGTGAATCATTTGTTGATTGTGATTGGTTATGTCTATTAGAGCTTAAATTTAGATAGCCCGCCAAGATCCTCAATCCACACGGACTTGCATGGATCACTTGATATATTCTACCGGACTAATTATGGGTCTATCTAGAATTGTATTAAGGCATGTGGACTTGTTTCTTCTAGTAAGAATAGGCCTAGTTCACATGTGGGCCTTTTAATTAAGGTCTAATGGATTAAATGAAATGAGAAAATAATATATGGGCCATATATACATATATATATATGGGCGGCAAGGCTTACTTAAAAGTCTAATATATTATTTTATTTCATTATTTGATTAAATGGAAATTAATTAATTGATTAATTAATTATTTAATTAAAAATCAAATTCTTTTTCTGACTAGGAAATATGTTTCTTAGTAGTATACTATTGTGGTAGTATAATAAATATAAAAAACTTTATTTGGTAAGTAGATAAATAATGGATTTATTTATCTAGTCAAATTAGGATGTCTTTGATATAGTCACAAATACACTAAAGAGTTGGAGTAGGGTTTGGAATTCTAAGGAAATCTACCTAGAGTTAGGATTTAGGTCAAAAGGAATAAATCCTATTTGGTAGAACAATTGGGCCACCCTAATGTTTTTTAGGCAAGAATTCCGCAGCAAAGATATAAAGGATATATATGGCAAGTGCAGCAAAGATATAAATAATATATATATATATGGCAAGTGCAGCAGAGATATAAAGAATTTATATATATATATGGCAAGTGTTTCGCATATAACTAGATATATAAATATATATTATTTCGGGCACTATATTATATATAGCTGTATCAAGAATTCGGTCACTCTCAATTTTTAGAGGAAGGATTGAATTTGGCTTAACCCTAATTCTTCTTGAGAGAGTTTTTTCTTTTGCAAGAGAAAAATATAATCCAACTCTTAGACTAGTGTGATTTTCAGCCAAGAGGAATAGAGAGAAAAGTTTGTTCTTATTTCAATAGTGCACTAGTTACTTTTACATCAAAAGGTTTTGTGCACAATTTCGAATAAGGTTCACGCGAGTTTCAATCTAAAGATTGTGAATTCAAAAGTGACCGTAACATTCTTTGTTGTCTCTTGGAACTTGTTGTGACTAACGAAAAACGAAAAAGTTTTGTTAATCCATCCTCAGGTACACAATTCAAAGAGAAGGGAGACCACGCTCCTAGATGATTCACGTTCGTGATTGGATTGGAAGATCTTGCGGATTACCATCGATGCAATGTCAATCGGATCACGCGACAAAGGTATGATATCTTTAGTATTATATGTTATTTAATTAAAGGGTTAAGGTTCAAATTATGGAAAAAATTTAAACTATACTAAAACCCTTTTTTAGTCTCGCTTCCGCTGCGTTGACCGTATTTTTCCCTACAATTGGTATCAGAGCCTTGGTTGTACCCTTTAATTAATTAACGTATATATACGTGAATCTATTTCTTTTTATTGTGATTATGCATGTTTTAGAAAGAGATGGCACTCTAGGTATTCTCATATATAATTACATGTGGAATGTATGGATTTATATATGTTGTTATAAAGTGAATTGTTGTTGCTCGATTTTGGTCCTAGAATTTCAATGTAATTTTTGTTTCGGAATTGTAACAAGAAGGGTGGCCTATTACCGTCACAAGTTCCTTCTTGGTAGTTGCTAGGTTCACTATTTTTTTTATTGTATTAAAAGTACTGCAGTTTTTATTATATTTAAAAATATTGCAGATTTTTTTGTATCATTTAGTGCAGTTTTTATTGTGTAAAAAATTACTGCAGTGATTAAAAAAAAAAAAAAATCTGCAGTAGTTTATTTTGTTAAATAAAGTTGTAATATATTCAAGCATCGAAGATTCGAAGTTTTGAAGAATTGGAAGCAACTGGAACACGTTTGGGATCATGCGCACCATAGCAACAAGCGTGCGCGCAAGTTAGCATGCAGCTGCGCTTGTTGTGGCATGGACTACGCACGGCAGCCCTATGGAAGTCATGGGCTGCGCACGGCAGCCCTTCATGGTGCTATGAACATGCATTGAATGATTTAGGTATCTAAATTGGCATCTAGATAACTTGGTAAATCATTCTATGGGATTTAATCACATGCCTTAAATAATTGAGTGGGAGAAAGTGTTTTGCAACGCCTATGGCCTCCAAGGTTAGTTGAGCTTTATTATTTATTGGTAATCCCCCCAAGGGGCGTCCATGAATGGAATTTAGCAATATACTTCCTTACAAGGATAGACTAGACAATTGTCTCAAACGAGATCTACTCCCAAAGGAGGGATTTTTCGTGAGAGAAAATATTGAGGGTCGATATCTTGGTAACACACTCAATGTGATTTTATTGTTATCCTCCCAAGAGTTCTTGTCAATAAAATCGCAAGGCTAAAATTGAAAACGCTGGTTGTTATGTTAACAATTAGGTGGGACCTAGTCCAACTAGTAAATGCTCGTACTCCCAAAGGAGGTGTAACATTTATGGGTGTTGGATCACCGTTGAATTTTTACGATTGAGTTATTTATTTAATTCAAGATAAATATTTAAAAGTGCTTTATCATGATTATTTACTTATATATGTTTTGTTTTATTCAGAAATCATGACCCCATCACTTATGAACATCCTAAAAAATAAAACTTTAACTGGTAATAATTATGTCACATGGAAAAGGAAAATTGGGTTGTTGCTGCAAGCTGAAAAACATAAATTTATTCTATCTATTCCGAAGCCACTTGCTCATACTTGTGAATCTAATGGCACAAGTCAAGAGATTCATTTGGTTGGTAAAGTTGCTACTGTTAAGACCCATAAGAAGGTCAAGAAACAACAGAAGAAAAAGCAACTTGGGCCTATCAAGATAGTAACCAAGATCAAAGGGAAGTGCTCTCTTTGTGGTGAAAAGGGACATTGGAAAAGTAATTGCCCAAAGTCTCAGAACAAGAAGGAACAAGGTAATGTTAATTATCTTGAAACATGTTTTTTGGCAGATTCTACATATTCTATAGATTCTTGGATCATAGACTCTGGAGCCACTAATCATGTTTGTTATTCCTTGCAAGGGTTCAAGGAAAGGAAAAGACTGAATAAAAATGAAATCAACTTGCGTTTGGGCAACGGAACGTTTGTGTCTGCAAGTGCAGTGGGAGATATTAGAGTTAATATTGATTCTAGTAGACATTTAGAATTGATAGACGTTTATTATATACCTCAATTCAAGAGGAATTTAATTTTAGTTTCTTGTTTAAATAAATTTGGATATTCGGTTACTTTTAATAAAGTTTTTATTATTAGTAAGAACGACAAAATTATTTGTAAATGTACATTGGAAAACGGTATGTTCTTTTTGCATAGAAATATCTCTCACTCGTTAGACACAGTATTAACGGAACCTAATCATAAAAGAGTAAAATTATCAATAGATGAAACCTACCTATGGCATTTATGCCTAGGTCATATTAACCTTAATAGGATTATAAGATTGGATAGTGACGAACCTTTAAGTGACTTAAAGGTTGATGATCTACCAACTTGTGAATCTTGTTCGGAAGGTAAAATGACCAGAAGGTTGTTCTCGGCCAAAGGCGCAAGAGCCACTAAATGTTTAGGACTAATACACACTGATGTATGTGGTCCTGTGAGCATTCAAGCTAGAGGTGGATATGAGTACTTCATCACCTTCACAGATTATTACTCGTGATTTGGCTATGTGTATCTCATGAGACATAAGTCGGATGCTTTTGACATGTTCAAAGCATTCAAAGTTGAAGTAGAAAATCAGCTTGAGAAACACATAAAAATCTTGAGATATGATCGTGGTGGAGAATATCTATCTGGTGAGTTTCAGCAATATCTTATTGATAATGGGATAGTTTCTCAGTTTTCTGCACCAGGTACACCTCAATAGAATGGGGTAGCAGAAAGGAGAAATAGAACTCTTTTGGATATGGTTAGGTCTATGTTAAGTTATTCAACGCTTTCTTTCCTTTAGGGGATATGCTCTACAAACTGCAATATACATTCTAAATGTTGTATCATCTAAGTCGATTCCTGAAAACACCGCATGAGTTGTGGACTGGGCGAAAGCCTAGTTTACAACACTTAAGGATATTTGGTTGTCCTACACATGTGTTAAAAGGAAAAACAGAAAAGATGGAGTCCCGTTCGGAAACATGTATATTTATGGGGTATCCAAAAGGAACTAAAGGATATTATTTCTATAGTCCTTCAAATCTAAAAGTATTTGTTTCGACAAATGCTAAATTTCTGGAAAAGGACTATATGAATGATTTTGTGCCCAAAAGTAGAATTGTCCTGAATGAGATGTCAGGAGATACAATTCCACAAGAGGTTTTACAACCTAGCCCAATTGTAAGTTCCACTCCAACACAAAATCAACAACCTACCATTCCTCGTCGTAGTGGGAGGGTTAGTACACAACCCGAGAGATACATCGGTCTAGGAGAATCAGTGGAGAATCTCTTGGACGACGATGATCCCTACATGTATAAAGAAGCAATGGAGGATGTTGATTGTCGCCATTGGCAAAAGGCAATGCAATCTGAGATTGAATCCATGTTCGATAACAAAGTCTGGTCCCTTGTAGACTTGCCTAAAGGGATAAAACCCATTGGGTGCAAGTGGGTATATAAGAGGAAAAGCGGTATGGATGGAAAGGTGGAAACCTTTAAAGCTAGATTGGTAGCTAAAGGTTACACACAGAAAGAAGGTATCGATTACGAGGAAACCTTCTCTCCTGTGGCCATACTTAAATCCATTAGGATACTCTTATCCATTGCAGCATCTTTAGATCTAGAGATTTGGCAAATGGACGTCAAGACAGCTTTCCTTAATGGAAGTCTTGACGAAAGCATCTACGTGATGCAACCAGAAGGATTCATTGAAAATGGCCAAATGGAAAAGGTATGCAAGTTGCAGATATCCATATATGGATTGAAGCAAGCATCCAGATCCTGGAACATAAGGTTCGATCAAGCTGTGAAAATTTTTGGATTTATTCAGAATCTTGACGAACCTTGTGTATGCAAAAGGATTAATAGCGACAAGTTGGTTTTCCTAAATTCTTTATGTTGATGATATACTACTCATCGGAAACGATATAGGTGTATTGACATCAGTAAACGAATGGATAGCAAAACAATTTGATATGAAGGACTTAGGAGAAGCAAGTTATATTCTTGGTATCCAAGTAATAAGGGATAGAAAGAATAGAACGATTGCACTATCCCAAGCTTCATACATAAATAAAATCTTATCTAGATTTTCCATGCAAGATTCCAATAAAGGTATGTTACTTTTCAGACATGGAATCAAACTTTCTAAGGAACAAGTTCCTAAGAATGAGCATGAAGAGCAATTCATGAGTAGGATTCCAAATGCCTCGGCAATTGGAAGTCTCATGTATGCAATGCTCTACACTAGACCAGATATTTGTTTTGCTGTGGGCATAGTTAGTAGGTTTCAATCGAAACCTGGTCCTAATCACTGGACGACAGTCAAGCATATTTTCAAGTATCTTAGGAGAACGATAGATAATATACTTGTATACTCAGGAGAGGATTTAATTCCCGTTGGGTATACAGATTCTAATTTCCAGTCGGATTCTGACTCCAGAAAATCCACATCAGGATTTATGTTTACTATTGGAGGAGGAGGAGCAGTCATATGGAGGAGTATCAAGCAATCTTATATTGCTGTTTCCACCATGGAAGTTGAGTATGTTGTTGCATACGAAGCTGCCAAAGAGGCTGTTTGGCTCCGCCAATTCCTGATTGACTTAGAAGTGGTTCCCAGTGCGAATGAGCAGATCACTATCTACTGTGACAACAGTGGAGCAGTGGCTAATTCGAGAGAACCATGAAGTCATAAGAGAGGAAAACACATTGAAAGGAAATATAATCTTTTTAGGGAGATTGTACATAAGGGTGACGTGACGATTACCAAAATCGCGTCAGCAGAAAAACTAGAGGATCCTTTCACAAAAGCTCAACCACAAAAGAATTGTGATAGGCATCTAGAGAACATGGGAATGAGAGATATGACACATTTGCTATAGCGCAATTGGGAGATTGTTAGGATTATGCTCAATAGCAAGAGTGTAATATTGTAATTGACAATCTTTTCATATTAATAAAGTGATTTCTGGTTTAACAAATCTTATAGCATTTATAGTTTAATATTATAATTGTCAAAGTAAATAATCATAAGGTCAAAAGACTATGAGAAAAGAAGAATTGTTCGTACATCTGGATATGTATGAGGTAGACACAATTCTTTAGTTAGTCTTGAATAATGTTCACAACTTAAGTTAAAGGTTGGGCACCTTTATCTTGTTAAAGTTGTAGAATTCTTTTGCTAGCATTTGAGTGGGATCAAATGAGTTATGATGAGTCTAAAATCATCGAAGGGTCTTCGAGTAAAAGAATTTAGTGCACTGGGTGCATTGAATAGGATCACAATGAAATACTTTATCTAGAACCGTCAATAGATAAAAGTTTTTTCATTATCAGGACAATCGGAGAGTCTATCTTAATCCTGAGATAAATGATGGACTTATGGTTGCAAGTGTTATCATTTGAGTTATCAATGAGTACGATTATATAGCATAGTCTATCCTCGATAGTTTGGTGGTATTCAATTGTTAATCGATAGAGGACTTCATTTATAGATATGGACATCGTGGCTCCATTTATTAAATGAGAGTAGAATATCATCATATGGATGTTTTGAGGTATTGGATATTGAATCTTAACGTTAAGTTTTCGATAGAGTCTACTGAAACATGGCTTCTGGACAAGTCAAAATATCAAAGTTCAAAATGTGGTCATATGAGTAAATATGGTAACTTGGAGAGCTATAGGCGGTCTATGAGCTCTTGGCGATTACTGATATTCTTCACAAGGATACACCATCTTCAATAAGATTGTCTAGGGTACGAATGAGAAATATTTACTTATTCTATCTTTATTTAAGAGTGCAATTTTAGTTCTTTAGTGGAAAGAATTAAAATTAATAGATCGAACCTAAATGAATCATTTGTTGATTATGATTGGGTTATGTCTGTTGGAGCTTAAATTTAGATAGCCCGCCAAGATCCTCAATCCACACGGACTTGCATGGATCACTTGATATATTCTACCGGACTAATTATGGGTCCATCTAGAATTGTATTAAGGCATGTGGACTTGTTTCTTTTAGTAAGAATAGGCCTAGTTCACATGTGGGCCTTTTAATTAAGATCTAATGGATTAAATGAAATGAGAAAATAATATATGGGCCATATATACATATATATATATATATGGGCGGCAAGGCTTACTTAAAAGTCTAATATATTATTTTATTTCATTATTTGATTAAATGGAAATTAATTAATTGATTAATTAATTATTTAATTAAAAATCAAATTTTTTTTCTGACTAGGAAATATGTTTCTTAGTAGTATACTATTGTGGTAATATAATAAATATAAAAGACTTTATTTGGTAAGTAGATAAATAAGGGATTTATTTATCTAGTCAAATTAGGAAGTCTTTGATATAGTCACAAATACACTAAATAGTTGGAGTAGGGTTTGAAATTCTAAGGAAATCTACCTAGAGTTAGGATTTAGGTCAAAAGGCATAAATCCTATTTGGTAGAGCAATTGGGCCACCCTAATGTTTTTTAGGCAAGAATTCTGCAGCAAAGATATAAAGGATATATATGGCAAGTGCAGCAAAGATATAAATAATATATATATATATGGCCAGTGCAGCAGAGATATAAAGAATATATATATATATATATATGGCAAGTGTTTCGCATATAACTAGATATATAAATATATATTATTTCGGGCACTATATTATATATAGATGTATCAAGAATTCGGTCACTCTCAATTTTTAGAGGAAGGATTGAATTTGGCTGAACCCTAATTCTTCTTGAGAGAGTTTTTTCTTTTGCAAGAGAAAAATATAATCCAACTCTTAGACTAGTGTGATTTTCAGCCAAGAGGAATAGAGAGAAAAGTTTGTTCTTATTTCGATAATGCACTAGTTACTTTTACATCAAAAGGTTTTGTGCACAATTTCGAATAAGGTTCACACAAGTTTCGATCTAAAGATTGTGAATTCAAAAGTGACCGGAACATTCTTTGTTGTCTCTTGGAACTTGTTGTGACTAACGAAAAACGAAAAAGTTTTGTTAATCCGTCATCAGGTACACAATTCAAAGAGAAGGGAGACCACGCTCCTAGATAATTCACGTTCGTGATTGGATTGGAAGATCTTGCGGATTACCATCGACGCAATGTCAATCAGATCACGCGACAAAGGTATGATATCTTTAGTATTATATGTTAATTAATTAAAGGGTTAAGGTTCAAATTATGGAAAAAATTTAAACTATACTAAAACCCTTTTTTAGTCTCGCTTCCACTGCGTTGACCGTATTTTTCCCTACACTTATGAGCCTTAATTGTCAAATCAAAGAAAAATAAGCAACTCAAAAGAAAAGAAAATGAGAAAACCAAAAGATTCTCATATTATTTGTTGCTAAGTACTCACAATAAAGAGTACAAACATTGTAAGCATAAATGTGGGTAAAACAAATGCCTAAAGGACTAGCGTGCGAGTTCTCATGAAGATAAAAAGCATTGTAGGGGTGTGTGGACTTATTCTAGCATGATTGGTAATTTTGAGCTCCAAATTGTCCATATTTGTTGTATTACCTAATTACACCCCATGGCCAAGTTACAACCAATGAAAAGACATTTTTGATCCATAATGAGTCTAAATTTGGAATGAGGGTTGACACTTGATCTTTCACGTTCATGGCATGGTGAACTTTTCCTAGGATAGACATTGTTTAAATTCTATGCATAATTCATCTTTGCATATATTATGTGTGGAACCTAGGGCTCTAAGAGGAGAACAAAAGAGTGAATCACGTGAGTTTAGAATTGAAGCGAATTACGCTCAAGATGTGAGAGTGAGTAGTCCCTGATGCATGAGTACCTTTAGGTGTGGGACTAGTGTTCTTGCGAGCTTCCTTTTGGTATCTCCAAGTTGCTTTAGATAATATGCATATGTTTACTTCTCTCATTCACACATTCTTGTATCACATCACTGGTTGGACTTGCGACCCTTTTTGGAATTGTTATTAAGCTTCTTGGTTTAATTTTTTTCAGTCGAGTCGGTTGTCTATCCATCTTGTTTGTTTTTCCTTTTTGTTTTGCTCAAGGACGAGCAAAGGTTTGGTTTGGGGGTATTTGATCGTGCCAAATATGTTGTATATTTCGGCCCCTAAACCTGTAACCTTTGTCTCGTTTTCATGCTTTTTAGCATCACTTATGGGCTCTATGTTCGTATTTGCAGGCATTTCCCCATTTTGGGTGATTATAGCGCATTGCGGGACTTTCAGTCGAAAAGAGGACCAAGAATTGTAAAATGAGAGAGAAAAGCATCAGAGGTTACAACAAGTGCGGATGAGTGCGGGTCCCAACTGCACTCCACCCGCACTACTGCCCAGACCAGAGGACCTGATTACTGAAAGAGGATAAAGTGCGGGTGAGTGCGGGTCCCAATTGCACTACAGCCCAGACCAGAGGACCTGATTACTGAGAGAGGATAAAGTGCGGGTCCCAACCGCACTACAGCCCAAACCAGAGGACCTGATTGCTGAAGGACGATAAAGTGCGGGTAAGTGCGGGTCATCCAACCGCACCTCACCCGCAGTTCTTCTCAGATCTGGGAGTCCAAAATCGAAGGAAGTGATATAGTGCGGGTGAGTGTGGGTCACTGACCCGCACTCCACCCGCACTCCCACGCATCAGATATTATTTTAAAGCTGATTTTGTAACCTATTTTAGGGGACTATAAATAGAAAGTGTATGTAATGTTCTTAGTAAGCTTTTACACTTAGAAATTCTGAAAGTTGTAACTAGACTAAGTAATCCCTTTCTTCTCATTTCATAAGCTTCCTACTCTACATCTAAAGGATATTCAAGGTGGAGATGATCTTCAAGGGTTATTCCTAATTTTTTCTCTTCTTTTCATTATTGTCAATGAGTACCTAAACCTCACTAAGTGAGTCTACGGATTAGTTTGTGAATGATTGGGCTTTTGTATATAAGCTTTATTTCTTTTATATATCTATCTTCTATTTGATTTATTGATGAGTACGTATGGATTTCATTGGATTTACTTGTTTTAGATACACTCTCTTTACAAGCTTCCATTGGATTCTATCTTTTTAGGCAACTAGTGACCGGGCGTCGTTGTACCCGTCGGAAAAGATATTTCTATTCTAATCACCTCGCAAATGCAACGAGTCAAACGACAAGTATAGCAAGTAAGCAAGGGTCTCGTTCCATAGGGAGATGGAATCCGTTAACTGTATCTAGTTCTAGTGTTTATTAAAGCATGTAAAAAGGAAAGTGGTGTGGTGTGGTGTGTGCGGAAATGTAAACTAACTAAACTAAGATAGAAATGTAGCCGAATGTCTTGGCTATCTAATTAATCTACTCCTAATTAAGTTAATATACTCCTAGAGGCAAGACACCCTGACTACGAAAATAAAGGTAGCTTGGAGAAAAGCAAGATATATAACACATATTGGAACTCGGTTCACCAAACACGCTATGCAATTTATGTGGATTGTTTATCATGTAAATCCAATTAATTCAGTAAAGGGTTCATTCTCTTGATTAAGGAAATTACCCCGGAATCTTTATTAAGGAATTCCTGAAATCATGTCATCACTTTCCAATCGGAACAGTGATTGTGTCTAAGGTTTAGACCCATTAAGCACAAGAACTATGAACCAAAGCTATCTTGGCAAATTTATGCACAAACAAGCTATTTCCATTCCATAGAGCTAATAGCCAAGTTTATACCCGGAATGGAAATCGGAGCACAAACTCAACTCTCAATCTCTCTAATCATTCTAAACACATACATAGTAAATCATACATCAACATACATAAACAAATGAGATATTTGATTACAACTACTCCTAATCATTTAGTTAATCTACTCCTAATCTCATCCATACATATATATCAACACATAATCATCTACACATATAAATATCATAAAAAGAGCTTAATCACTATACAACTAAGGAATGAATCAATACCAAATCAAAGCATATGAACAAACATACATATATTAGCATAAGTATAGGTTACAAATACTCCCAAATGGGTTATACATCAATAGAAATACAAGAGATGAGCAAAGTGAAGAAATAACCCTTGAAGACAAGCCTCCAATAGTTCTTCCTTTCCTATGAAACTCCTATGGCTCAGTTTTGACACACAAGCCTCTCCTATCTCTACATCTCTACTCTCCATGGAAGGCTTTCCATAGAGGAAAATCCCCCATGGAAGGCTTGGAGTTGCTCTCTCTCTTTTGTGATGATCAATCCAAGAAAATGGATTTCTTGGAGCAAAGTGGGGTGGTGCACCTCCGAAAAAGAAGCAAAGTGATGTATATATATATTAGAAATGTGTAGGGCAAGAATGGGGATCAAAATATCCCAAAATATCTCAAAATCCTCATGAGTCGGCCAGCTTTGCGGGTTCAGACACCCTGCCTCGCGGGTTTGTTCCCGCCGCACAAACTCGCGGTGGAAAAATGGAAGTTGGCCGCGAGTTCTAACCTTTTGGACTGCTGGCTTTTTCCCGCTGCATGAAACCGTGAAGAATCCACGGGTTTGGACGTGCTGGTTCGCTAGAAAGAAGCTGCTGAACCAAGGTTGCGAGCTTGAATGGCCATGGAGTTTGGAGGATTTGGTGGAGAGTGAAACTTTTGTGTAGGAGGCTCAAAGTGGGTCCATCGTGACCGGAAAGAGTCCGGCTGCCGATTTGGGCAGAGATTGGCTGAAAAAACTGTCAGAAATTGGCTGAAAAAGGCCGAGTTATTGTCTGGTTTGAATCAAGTTGGACACGGGTTGGGTCGAGTCGTCACGGGTCAAGGTGACCCGGCACAAGCTTGATGACGACCTGACGTCATGCTTGCATCATGCTGACGCACACAATGCCAAAATGATGCCATTTCTCTGCTGACGTGACGGTGATGTTGTGCCTTGCTCGGATAATTACAATATACACCCCTGATCTCTCCCTTATTCACAGAATATTCAATATTTTCCCAAATATTGCAATTTGACCCCTGATTATCCACAATGACATAATTACCCTTGAATTTCCCTGTTTTAATCCAATTAGGTTTAAACACCCACTCTGAGGGATATTTACCTACACATAGCTAAAACACACATTATATACAAAAAAGTGCTCGGAAACGAAGACAAAAGTTAGGAATAGGGAGCGCTAAATGTGAACATTTGGAGCGCGATCAGACCCCCAAACCTAACTTTTGCTCGTCCTCGAGCAAAAAATAAAAAATAAAAAATAAAAAATAAATAACAAAACAAATTAACAAACTAAACACTAAAGCAATAATATATAGAAACTAATTAGTCCACTGTCGTGGGAGAAACGATGGCACTTAGCACGTGCCACAAGCCTTTTAAACCCCTAGGTGTCCCTAGTAGGAGGAGTGTAGTCTCCTGAGGGTTTACCGCTACGATACCCACAAACGTAACTCTACAAAGCAAAAGGTTGAGATGCAATCCATACATACCAAGCAAAAACCACAAGCATGCTAAAATTTCTGCATAAGGACTAAAAATATGCCGTTTAAATCAATACATCACACAATGCAAGTATGTCAATACTTAGGATGCTTTCGGTTCACAAAACAACTAAACTCGAATGCTCGGCTAGAATTCGCCTCGACTCTAATCCTCACCGGATTTCAGTCATTTGTTCACTCAGAATCCTAGGCTATCACTCTATATCAAACATATGCGATTGGAGTTTATGTATCAAAATCAAATATAACGCATATGAATATTTTCAAATAAAGCTCAATTTCTGAAAATGGATCTCATGGAAGGAATTGAAATACCATAAACGTGAAAAGAGCATGCATCAACTCATATCCCCAATATAGACTTCCTAAGAGATCAATTAGGCCTTCCCTAATTTGTATTAAGACCAAGGTGATTTGTGGTGTATGGATGTTATGGTAGGAATGGATAGATAAAGCTATTAATCCTGCCAAAGTGTTTAAACATTAAACTTTCAATATAGTAAGCTCTATGTATTTTTCAGAATACAATTTAAGCGTCTAGGCTATAAACTTTAAGTTCACATTGTGCTAATTTTTGTACTCACATTTTTTAGTAACTTTACATTGAAGATTGAAGGCTTACGTGTTTTTCATTGAACACTTCTTTTTGAAAGCCTTTTTGTAGCACAATGTTTTTACACAATTTGGAGTTTACAATTGACTTCTATTAAGCTATGCACCTTAACATGATTAGTAACTAGGGAGTGGTTAAGTGTTTGAATTGTGGGTGATGTGTGTAGGTTTAGTGTTTGGTCTCAATTTAAGCAATGAAGTACACATATAGGGACATGGAAGTGTTTAGGCTAGATTTGGAGTTTAGCACACACTATAGCCCAAAATCATTTCTAATAATCCATCTAGCAAGGGAATACAAATTTCAACAAGCAGTCCACATATATGTTCTATGGCAATCAATGCAAAATTGATGTACAATGAGATCACTAAAAATTAAGAAACAATATTCGAAGAGTGTTTAATGAGTAGAAACAAAATACCCTCTCAAATAAAAACGCTTATAGGCACAAATTCTCACAAGGGTAGTCTCCACTATTCTCCTAAGCTAAACAAGAATAGAGTTCTATCTACCTCAACATCAAAATATTGGCACTGAACAAGCAAATTAATAGTGATGCAAAGATCATACATGGCATGAATGATAGTCAAGATATAGACCTAAAAGCATACATGACATGTCTCTACAGGCACGCAAGGATATTATCTCAACAAAATGGACTTCAATTCCAAAATTTTCAATTTTGATCAGTTTTGTAGAGATTTGAAAATTATTAACGACAAAACCTAAAAAAAACAAAGACAACATCACGAAAGTTGTCCGCACCCCCAAACCTAAACTTCACATTATCCTCAATGTTGCACAACGAAACCTTTTCCGTACATAATTGGACAATGCTTAGCAAGACTCGGACATGAAAACAACAAAAATCACAAAGACTAAAAACAACAAACAAAACAAATCCTAAGATCTAAGCACAAACATTCACACTCTTAGATCTAAACAAAAATAAAAATAAAAATTACAAAAATTAACAAGCAATGCATTTATATTTGAAGCTCATAGGTGGGAAACTTACCACCATACTACAACGACCCACAAGTGCATTAAACTCAACACATGCATTCCACTTGAATTGAAGCACAAGACTAAGTCTCAATTCAGTCCTCACTAATCTAAACACGGAGGAGTTGATTTGGAGAGACTTATTTTTGGGAAAGCAAAGTGTAGAGGATACCTCTTGTAGCGTGCATCACAGTCCGTGGATTGTGCAGTCATCGACCGTTGGGGCTCGGCGCGGGTTCTTTCCCGCGGAATGAAGTCACGGAAGGTCCAACGAGTTCGTTCTTCCTGGCTGGCGGGCTTGTTCCTGCGGATACGAAGTCGCTGACAATTCCCATGCAGTCACGCTGGTTTTTCTCTTCAGCTCAGCGGGGGGAAGGAAGTCGGGGGAAGGAAGTTGCGGACTCTCCTTGAGTCTTCCGGCGAGTTCATGCCTTCTGGACGGCAGGTTCATTCCCGCGGACTTGTCTCGCTCAAGGCTCCTGAGTGGAACTCGCGGCATTGGTTGCGCGCATTAACCCGCGGACTGAGGTCGCGGAAGGTAGTTATTATCATTTTGACCCTCTTCCTTGATTCCGGACCTAAGAATCCTGCACAACACCAATACTCAAACAAAATCAAACGCATTTTCTTGGTACGAAAATAAAAACAAATAAAACAAACAAACATAACAAACTACATTATTTGCTAAAACTAAATACATTTAACGAAAACCATTCCCCGGCAGCGGCGCCATTTTCAGACCGGGGCGTGGTTGTACCCGTCGGAAAATATATTTCTATTCTAATTACCTCGTAAATGCAACCAGTCAAAGGACAAGTATAGCAAGTAAGCAAGGGTCTCGTACCACAGGGAGATGGAATCCGTTAACTGTATCCAGTTCTAGTGTTTATTAAAGCATGTAAAAAGGAAAGTGGTGTGGTGTGGTGTGTGTGGAAATGTAGACTAACTAAACTAAGATAGAAAAGTAGCCGAGTGTCTTGGCTATCTAATTAATCTACTCCTAATTAAGTTAATATACTCCTAGAGGCAAGACACCCTAACTACGAAAATAAAGGTGGCTTGGAGAAAAGCAAGATATATAACACTTGTGGGAACTCGGTTCACCAAACACACTATGCAATTTATGTGGATTGTTTATCATGTAAATCCAATTAATTCAGTAATGAGTTCGTTCTCTTGATTAAGAAAATTACCCCAGAATCTTGATTAGGGAATTCCCGAAATCATGTCATCACTTTCCAATCGGAAGAGTCATTGTGTCTAGGGTTTAGACCCATTAAGCACAAGAACTATGAACCAAAGCTATCATGGCAAATTTATGCACAAACAATCTATTCCCATTCCATAGAGCTAATAGCCAAGTTTATACCCGGAATGGAAATCTGAGCACAAACTCAACTCTCAATCTCTCTAATCATTCTAAACACATACATAGTAAATCATACATCAACATACATAAACAAATGAGATATTTGATTACAACTACTCCTAATCATTTAGTTAATCTACTCCTAATCTCATCCATACATATATATCAACACATAATCATCCACACATATAAATATCATAAAAAGAGCTTAATCACTATACAACTAAGGAATGAATCAATACCAAATCAAAGCATATGAACAAAGATACATATATTAGCATAAGTGTAGGTTACAAATACTCCCAAATGGGTTATACATCAATAGAAATACAAGAGATGAGCAAAGTGAAGAAATAACCCTTGAAGACAAGCCTCCAATAGCTCTTCATTTCCTATGAAACTCCTATGGCTCGGTTTTGACACACAAGCCTCTCCTATCTCTGCATCTCTACTCTCCATGGAAGGCTTTCCATGGAGGAAAATCCCCCATGGAAGGCTTGGAGTTGCTCTCTCTCTTTTGTGATGATCAATCCAAGAAAATGGATTTCTCGGAGCAAAGTGGGGTGGTGCACCTCCGAGAAAAAAAAAAAAAAAGCAAAGTGATGTATATATATATTAGAAATGTGTAAGGCAAGAATGGGGATCAAAATATCCCAAAATATCTCAACATCCTCATGATTCGGCCAGCTTTGCGGGTTCAGACACCCTGCCTCGCGGGTTTGTTCCCGCCGCACAAACTCGCGGTGGAAAAATGGAAGTTAGCCGCAAGTTCTAACCTTCTGGACTGCTGGCTTCTTCCTGCTGCATGAAACGGTGAAGAATCCACGGGTTTGGATGGGCTGGTTCGATGGAAATAAGCCGCTGAACCAAGCTTGCGAGCTTGAATGGCCATGGAGTTTAGAGGATTTGGTGGAGAGTGAAACTTTTGAATGGGAGGCTCACAGTGGGTCCATCGTAACCGGAAAGAGACCGGCTACCGATATGGGAGGAGATTTGTTGGAAAAACTATCGAAAATGGGCCCAAAAAGCTCGGGTTATCGTCGGGTCTGAACCGGGTCGAACACGGGTCGGGTCGGGTCGGGTCGGGTCATCGTTGGTCAAGGTGACCTGGCACAAGCTTGTTGACGACCTGACGTCACGCTTGTGTCATGCTGATGCACGCAATGCCATAACGACGCCGTTTCTCTACTGATGTGGCGCTGATGCTGTGCCTTGCACATATAATTACAATATGCACCCTTGATCTCTCCCTTATTCACAGAATATTCAATATTTTCCCGAATATTGCACTTTGACCCCTGATTCTCCACAATGACATAATTGCCCCTAAATTTCCCTGTTTTCTTCCAATTAGGTTTAAACACCCACTCTGAGGGATATTTACCTACACATAGCTAAAACACATATTATATACACAAAAGTGCTCAGAAACGAACACAAAAGATAGGAATAGGGAGCGCTAAATGTGAACATTTGGAGCGCGATCAACTAGATATACATCCTATATAGTTGTTTATTACTCTCATGAATTGATAGGATTCTCGTAATCTCGGCTCGATAACCACATTCTTCATCTAGCCTCTAATGGGTGTTCATGACTATACACCCTAAAACGGTTCTCGTAAGAGGCTAGAAGCCATTCTATACACCCTAAGTGGCTACCCTAAATGGTTGAGCCTGAGATAGGTATACGAGCTTCATTACTAGGGTCATAACCGAATAACCGACGCTATACACCCTAGGCCGGTTGTTTAGGAGGGACCAATCCCTATTAAGAGGCCTCCTATATACCCTAGTTGGCCCCTTGGTAGGGATAGATAGCCAACCTATACACCCTAGGTTGGCTACAATCGTCAAAACATGCTTATTTTACTAGTTTATTACATTTGCCCAAATGTTTGCTTTCTAATCTATTAACTCCCTAGTCTCCATCATACATATCTTTCGTTTCATTCATATTCTATCTTTAGTTACATTTCTAATTTTGTAGTAAGTATTTACTAGTTTACATTTCAACATCATCAACCATTCATCTTTATTGCACTAATATCACTTAAGTTTAGATTAGTTTTAGCTAAATTCCGATCTCTGTGGACGACCCTTGCTTGCCACTATATATGCGTTTTCATAAACATTGTAAGGTTTCTCATATCTTGATTGGCTTATTTCGTGGACAAACCACTTGTTGGGGTTGATTGTGTAAGGGTAGTTTAGGTGATTGAACTTCAAGCTCGAAGGCCCTTCCAAGACCTCAAGAGACAAGCACGCCAAATGTATAATCTCTAGTGCTTGGTTTTTCTTTAAAGAGACTTAGAATGCATACACAAACTTAGTATACTTGCATTTGTGTGCATACTCTTCACATGTCACTTTACACACTAGCACTTTGATTGATATCTTGTTGTGTGTATATGTGCTTAGTAATTCGTTTCCCGATAGTGTTCCAAAATGTCCACGCATGCACTAGAATGTGCTTGGTTTTACGCGAAGACCGCCCACAGAGAATGCTCTTGGCTTCTCCTTTAGATTCACCATCACTGGTGAATCGGTGATTTGATCGGTGGCCTGGCCACCGAATTGAAACCGTCGTTTCAGTCTAGAAAGGTCTGGAGTGATTCTGCGGTTACGATCGGCGGCCACCAACCGCCGTTCATACCCGATTGATTTATTTCTCGGGTTTGATTCTGCCGTTGGTTCGACGGTTTCTAAACCGTCGATTGAAACCGCCGTTGTTCCCCTGTTCTTCTCGGGTTCAATTCGGCGGTTGTAAACGGCGGCTTGGCCGCCGAATGAAGCCGCCGATCATGCGATTTCAGGGGTAAACTTGTCTTTTCACATGCTCTGTTTTTCATGCCCGTAAATATCTCACTTTCTCTTGTTTTGAACATGACTCTTGGATTATCAAGAACCCTATATTTTAAAGAGAGATTTTGAGAGAAAAAGCAACCAAGTTTGCTCATTTAAACACTCAAATACATTCCTTTGTGCATCAAAGTTCATCTTGCATTCATCCATGAATGGGTTTGCATCATCACAACTTGCTTGGTAAGATTTTGATTAAGTTCATCTCATTTTAGTATTTTTTACTATCAAGCTATTCTCTTTTAATTTACTTGTATGTTTTTGATCATATGATAAATACAAGAATAGAGAATTAATTGTGATGAATTGATTGAGTGTTGTATTCTGATAGCTAATTAGGTTTTTGATTAATCTTGATTAGCTAAGCTATTTGACATGTCATTTAGCAATTGATATCTAGGGTTCATTTAATTGATTATATCATCATCCTAGATAAGCATCTAAGGTTACCTAGCCTTGTTTGTTATTTGAATATTTATACATATTCACATAGGTTGCATAATCTCTTCATTGAGAATTAAGTCTTGAGGCTATTGTAAGGATTCCTGTTGTTTTTAATTGGCTTATTTCGTGATCAAACCATATGTGGGGATTCTTTGTAAGGGTAGTTTAGATGTTGTTGTTATTGCTTAGGCCCTTTGAAGACGTCATAATTGACAAGCACCAAAGGTAATACTCTAAGTGCTTACTTGTCTTGAAGAGATAGTTGCACACACTCACAACTCATGCATATGTTTAATCTTTGTATGTTGTGTTTCTTTTTGTTGTGCATCAATGCCTATTTACATCTCTTCTTGCTTGGTATAATGATTGCATCTTGTGTTTATAACATCATAGCATTTAGGCTTTTAGGATGCATCTTAGTTTACCTTTGTTCCCTTTGCATGATTGCTTGTGGGGTTCAAAGTTGTGGGCTGTGCGCTGGTCCACCTGCGCCTGACGTCCAGCGCCGCTCACCGGTGCAAAACGCCCAGTGGCGTGCCGCTGGTCGTGCGCTGGTCCACACCAGCGCAGATCGTCCAGTTCTCTGTAACCGGTCGTGCGCTGGTCTACACTAGCGCTGGTCTACACCAGCGCAAGGTCACCAGCGCTGATCGCCCAGTGTGGCTCCGCTGGTATGGCGCCTGTGTGAGCGCATGTCGTCCAGCGCCAATGCAAAAATGTGCGTGTGCGCTGGTCTTGCGCCTGTCGTCCAGCGCAAGGCCACCAGCGCACAGAGCAATTTTTGGTGCGTTTTTCAAAACGACCACACTTCACTTATGGCCCCTATATATATAACACTTTGACTTTAGGTCAGCTAAGAGAGTTCATATTGATATTCTATACTTAGGATATTTTTCAAGAGAAGAAAAATACACAAAGAACTCAATTTTAATCACTCAAACATTTTTTCATGATCATCAATCATCATCTAGCATCATCTTGGATCATCTGGATGTCATCTTGCATGGAATCTTCATCATACTTTGCTTGGTAAGTTTTTCACTAATATCTTACATGTTTTGTGTTTCTCTTATCTAGCAATCTCAATTAATTACTTGTTGATTATTTTGTATGCTTTGGATACAATATTGAGATGAGTATGATGTATGTTTGAGAAGTTGTATTGTGCTAGCATATTAGGTTTTGTGCTTAATATTGATTAGCTAAACTAATTGACATGTCATTTAGTTTTGATATCTAGGATTGTTCTTAACTGCATATTAATCATCTTAGATAAGCATATAGGGTTTCCCTTGCTCTATGTTGCATTTTGGATATTTACATATATTCACTTAGGGTTGTATTCTCTTCATAGAGAAAGTAAGTCTTGTGTGTAGCATCCGGGATTAGGTTGCTTAGAACGCAAGCAAATTGGACTAGGTTCACTCATACCGGGATTAGGTAGGTGTGTGATTACTTCCGGGATTAGGTTGTAATCGTTTGCACATTTAGTGGATTCGAGATTCGAGATTCGAGGTTCGAGTGTGGCTTACTTACATAGCCCGTGGTTTTTCCCGTGAGGGTTTCCACGTAAAAACCAAGTGTTGTTTTAATTTCCGCACCATATTACACTTGCTTGTTTATATTATCTTGAGGGCATTTTCGTAATTTTGACTAACACGAAAAATTGGGTAAAAAGCGTAAAATCTATTCACCCCCCCTCTAGATAGCTTTATACACACCGTGCTATAATTTGTTTCAGCTATGATTGCTTAGGCCTCAAGCAATTGGACTAGAGCCACTTTTAAAGGCCCGAGTGGTAGAAGTGGGGGGTTATTGACCGGAGTGTTAGACGAGGTCTACATAGGTTGTAAACTCCATTTCAATTAGTGGATTTCGAGGTTCGAGTGTGGTGCACTAAACAGCCTGTGGTTTTTCCCAGTGGTTGGGTTTCCACGTATACATCAAGTGTTATTTAAATTCCGCACTATATTACACTTGCTTGTATTTTTGACTAGTAGGGGCATTTTCGTAAAATTGACTTGCATGCGAAAATTGGGTAATAAAGCTTAAAATCTATTCACCCCCCCTCTAGATTAATCTATCATACACACCGAGCGTTTATTGTATTACTTTCAAACATTATAGGCATTGCTAGGTTTACAAATTGTGTTTGACAAGTGCTTTTAAATACACACAAAACTATTCTGTCAATTTATGTGTTAATGATAGTGTCATTGAACCTAAAGAAATTCTTGTTAATGACACTAATGCACCTATTGATGTGGCTAGTAGTAAGTCTAGTCAGCAAGATGATGAAAAAGATAGTTGTGTTGAAGTACAAAGTCAAGGATTAAAAAATGCCTTAAATGATAATCAACAAAATGACCAAGTTGTTGAAAATTCACACCCTAGACTTAGAAACTTACACTATCAAGAAGACATCATAGGTGATTTGAATGAAGGGATTAGAACTAGAAATCAAATAGCTAACCAAATTTCATATGCTTACTACACTTATCAAATTGAACCAAAAAATATTAATGAAGCAATTGTTGATGAATATTGGGTTAGGGCTATGCAAGATGAACTTAATCAATTTGAGAGGAATGAAGTGCGGTCCTTAGTTCCTAGGCCTAAAGACATAAATTTAATTAGCACTAAATGGGTATATAGGAATAAGACCAGTGAAAGTGGCAAGATTGTGAGGAATAAAGCTAGACTAGTGGCTCAAGGTTACACTCAAGGTGAGGGTGTAGACTTTGATGAGACATTTGCACCAGTTGCTCGTCTCGAGTCCATTAGACCTTTTTGGTCCATTGCATGCATTAAAAAAATTCAAATTGTTTCAAATGGATGTCAAAAGTGTTTTCTTCAATGGATACCTTCAAGAAAAAGTGTATGTTTGAAAGTATACAAAGGTAGTTAAATAGCTTAAAGCATACCTAGAAAGGGGTGAATAGGTTTTTTCGCCTTTTTCAAACCCTTGAACAAACTTACGTTTGTCCCTCAAGGTAGCCTTGCATACAACACATAAGCCAAGAAATCATACATAGACAAGATAAGCATGTGATCATTTAGGCATAGTCTATAAATATCAATTAGTGGTATGAGGTATAGGAACACATAAACTCAACAACATAGAATACTTGTATTTCAATATTTGTTCAATCTATTACAAGTAAAATCAAATATCACTATACACAAAAATTACAATCTGCAGAAGAATTATAATTACAAATATGATCAAATGAATTGGTTCACAAATCACACTTTACAAAATCTTATTTCAATATACATCACGTATCACACTTTACAAGAGATAGGAAGAATTAACCCAAGAGATTTTTTAACGTAGTAAAACCTCAAAGAAGGAAACATCCACGGGTTGAACTACAACCATTGGGTACTATATATATTAGATGGTAAATTAGAAATTCCTCAAAAGTGACCAACCTTAACCAACTTCTTATTGGAGTCTATGTTTATCCAACCCTATTGGAAAGTACGAAATCCCTCAATGATGTGAAACCACCATATATTGGACAACATACAAAACCAACATCGATGGTAGATTGGAAATTCCTCAATAGTGCATACACATCCCGTGTACCCCGCCCTTTTGGAGTCTATGTCTATCCATACGCCTAGGCCTACCAATAATGTAGCCAACTCCCTATCCAAGGCACTCATGCCTCTAGGGAGCCTCCCATGCATGACTATCCAAGTCCTCTCGACTCTAGCCATGACTTCTTGCTTGCCTATCCGAGTCCTCCCGACTCTAACCAAGACTTCATGCCTTTTACAAGGACTTCCTAGTGTGATACTGTGATCATGTGAATGCAAATGATGCAAACAATCAATTCAACATAAAACATGTGATCAATACATTCCATGGAACAACTTGACCTAAACATGTGATAACACAAGTAAAAAAAGTCTAGATGCAAAACTTGAATAAAAACCTAGAGCATGTGAAAACACCTAACACATAAAACTCATAGTTTCATTCACACAAATAACACTTGAACAATTCATATACCTGAAGCACAAATTCAAGATGTTATAAACATACATAAAAATGCTAGAATCACAAAATGTGTTCAATGAATATTCTAGCCAACAATTAGAACAAGGATATATTGAATAATCAATTAAATCCTATTTGTCTCTAAATACACATACAATTGAATTAAGCCTAGATTTTATCAATCAAAGGATCAAAAACACATTTCAAGGATTATTAATCATAAAATGAATCAATCAAGTCACAAATAATCCTAGATATCAATCTAATCACAATACAACTCTCAAACATATGAAAAACCTAGAATCTAAGAAACTAGTTCACATATGTCTCGAATTAGACTTTTGATTAAGATTGATTATGAAGCTATCTTTCTCAATAGCATTCATCATACATACACATACATATAGAAGAAGAAAACCCAAGCAAATTGAAGGTTATTGATGAGGTCGTTTTTCGTACTTAACAAAATACAATATTTATGTATAAATATGATCTTTAGAAAACCATGTTTTTACCACTAGAAAATCCTTTTAGGATGTAAAGATTAGTATAACGGTAAGTAAGGATTCGTTCCATAGGGAATCAGAGTAATAAGCTGAATAAATTAACTGGTCCTAAATGTAATTAAGCAAATCATAGTAGGTGGATAGTGTGTGGTTTGATAAACCACCAAAAATGCATAAAAAGTAAATGTAACTAAAAGTGATAGGACAAATAGAATGCTCACAATCTTGATAAGAGAAATGGATGTAAACAATTAATATAGATGTTAAGGAATAGATAGATTAGCAAGTGGGTATGGGTAGTGCTTTTTAAGCCACTTTAATGGACCAATCTCTACATGTTAACCATTTGTTTTCTATGATGTGTTTAGGTCATTACTATGAACCCTAAACATCTTCCTACCACAATGTTTAATCGATTAAGGAAAGGGGGTCATGGCGGGATTGGTTGGTTACAAATCTAGGTTTAGATTAGTGTGGTTGATATACCCTCCACTAATCAATCGTATTTATTGGGTTTTAAATCACACGAGGGTGTCAACCCAAGGATGATTGCATAACATGTTATTCTAACAAGATTATAATTGACAAGTGGATATACAAGTCAATCACATAGTGAATAGAATCTAATGAATAAATAAATAGAACACATTTAGAAATTCATTACAAAGCTTAAGCAAATACTGACAACCAAATGTTCCTCAAATTTATCCCCTAAATTAGGGGTTTAGTTACACATAGTTACACTCAAATAGAAAGCAAGTAATATATAAGGAAATTACCCTTAGGTCTCCTTCTTTAGTTCTTGCTCCTTCATTTCCAAGAGTGCTCCTAGTGCAAAGAGTGGTAGAAGAGGATGTGTCTAGATAGGTGGATGGCTAATGGTGAGTGACAAAGGTATTGGGATGTAGAGAATGGTAATAGAGGAATGATTTAGGGAAGTAATCAAGATTTGATGTGAGTTTTTGGATGGAAAAGATTAGTTCAAGTATAGAAATGGAGGAGTTTATGAGATGATTGATGGTGATCCTAGGTTGAAAAAGAGATAGGTAGGAGAGAATATGATGTTTTTCAAATAAAAAATAGGATGAATTTATACTGTTTTCAAATCAGGTCACGAGTGGCTAATTACCGAAACACCCCCTCAATATGTCTAATTTTCATTTTGACCCCTTAAGGGGTGCATTCTGTAATTTTCCAGGCAAATTCCACCAATCAGCGATGAACACAAAAGGTGTCACTACTTCTTCAATGGTGACGAGTATGGCAACACCATGGCGACAACGAAGAAATAAATGGCGACAAAAGAAGGCTCATGGCAACCAAAGGGCGAAGGAGGCGTGATTTGGAGGAGATCGTGATCAGCTCATCTCGGTGGTTTGGAGGGCAGAAAAGGGGATGAACAGGTTGCCCATGAGTCCGCCGTTTGTCTGAGCTGAAAATTGGCCGGTGATAGGTCTGTTTCTGGCGTCTTTAAGATGGTGGTTGCTAGGGTTTGGAGCTTGGTTGGTTGTCAATGGAGTCGATCGAAAGGTTGAAGATGAAACTTGAAGACAAATGGGGTGCATTTAGCACTGAGCAAGGGTGCACGCAGACTGCATCTTCTTTCTCATATGGGGGTGCACTTAGCAAGGTTATGGGGTGTGCATAGGCGTGTCTCACTTTGCCTCCTTTGGGATGCAATCAGCGGAAGACTGGGGTGTGCTCAGAGGCGCAAACTCATCAACGCCTAAACGCACCGTTTAACTTATCTGATGTGGCGCATTGTTGTTGATTTTCTTGGTGAATTACAGAACGCCCCCTCATCTCTTTCAATTTATAGAATCTTCAATCTTCTTCATAATTTTACACATTTGCCCTCAGTTTCTCCAAATTACTTCAGTGCCCCTGAACTTGTAAATTCTTAAAAATACTTAATTAACACTCATTAAAACACAGGGAAATGCTCGAGAATCAAGCATAAGTGGACGGGAGTGAGGGCCAAAATCGTACCAATTTTGGTTCGATCAAATACCCCTAAACCTATCTTTTGCTCGTCCTCGAGCAAAACAATCACAAATCAACCCCTAAAGACATGTATCAAGCCATTTCAAAGATTTTCAATAAAGTTCTAACTTACTCTAGCAAGGATCTACTATCCAATGATTAATATGCGAAACCAAAATGAAGAGATTAACACAATGATGCACTAGTGAGGACTTATACATGTAAGAAAATGTTAAGTAAAGATTAAGAGCATGCCACTGTAGATATGATTATACGTAATGCGACCTTACATTCAAAATGCCAAAGCTTCAAAGCAAATGTGCTATTCAGTTTAGAATGTAATTCGCCTTGATATCTAATCCTCACCGAATTCTCTCTTTTCTTCTCATTGATTCCTAGGTTTCGCTCAAAATACATATGCAATATGAATTTATGTCATGGATATCAAATTGATTGCATATGATGTTATTTAAAGCACAATTTCTGAAAATGAGGTCTCATGAATGGAATTGCAAGTCATGAATTAGAAAGAACATGCGTCAACCCAAATTTACAAGTGGACATCCCTAAAGATCATAAAGGTCTTTCTATGGTTGTAACGGGGCTTTAGGTGAATGGTGATTCAAATAATGGGGCAATAGATAACAAGGAACCTAATGATTTATACTTTAGGCATACATTCTAATTACAAGTTCCACTTGCTTCACACATTCGTATTACGCCTTTGGCGCCCATTGCTTACAATATCATTTCAAATACATATTCTCTACTCAACTTTTCTTGAGCATCTTATGCAATATTAACCCTCTATCTAGGCCAATTGTGCCTAATTCATGGTTCTCTTTTTATTTAATTTGGCTTTGCCCTTTCTTTTCTTTTCTTTTGCATACATCTTTTTCTTTCAAACTTTTTCTCTTCTTTTTCTTTTTCTTTGCTTTTGCTTTTTTGTTTTTTTCTTTTTATCATTGCTTTTTATTCACTCTTTCATTTCAATACTCTTTACACAAAATTACATGCCTAGGTACATGCATCAACATTTTCTCATAAAAGAGCTTACATTCATAACCAAAGCCTTTAGCAAAATCATTTGGTTGAGGCAAGTCAACTATGTAGGCTATATGGTTAATTTAGATGTGGTTCACAAAATGAAAAGCTTAATGTAAGGATTCCCATATATTGAATGGCTTATTTTGTGGAAAAACCACTTGTTGGGGTTGATTGTGTAAGGGTAGTTTAGGTGATTGAACTTCAAGCTTGAAGGCCCTTTCAAGACCTCAAGGGACAAGCACGCCAAAGGTATAATCTCTAGTGCTTAGTTTTTTCTTTGAAGAGATTTAGTTAGCACACACACACTTAGCATACTTGTACTTGTGTGTATTCTCTTCACATGACACATTTTACTCTTGCACTTTGTTTGATGTATTTTGTTGTGTTTGTGTGTTGTGTAATCCGTTTCCCGAATATGTTCGGAAACGCCCGCGCTTGCACGAATGTGTGCTTGGTTTTATGTGAAGACCGCTTAAGGGGAATGCTCTTGGCTTCTCCTTTAGATTCATCATTACTGCTGAATCGGCGGTTTGATCGGCGGCCTGGCCACCGAATTGAAACCGCCGTTTCAATCCAGAAAGGTCTGGAGTGATTCTGCGGTTATGATCGGTGGCCCTGACTACCGTTCGAAACCGCTGATCATACCTAATTGATTTATTTCTCGAGTTTAATTCTGCGGTTAAATCGACGGTTACGAAACCGCCGAATGAAACCGCCGTTTTTCCCCTGTTCTTCTCGGGTTCAATTCAGCGGTTATGATCTGTGGCCTGGCCACCGATTGAAACCGTCGATCGGTGCGCTTCAGGGGCAAAATTGCATTTTCACATGCCATGTTCTTGATGTCTATAAATATCTTACTTTCTCATTATCTGATTAAGTTCTTTTACTCCTTAGAACCCTAAACTTCAAAGAGATATTTTTGAGAAAAAAATCAAATCAAGAACTCACCTTTAAACACTCAAATCAAATCCTTTTTGCATCAAATTTCATATTGCATCTTCTATAACTATATAGAATGCATCCATGATTGGGTTTGCATCATCACAACTTGCTTGGTAAGATTTTGATTTAGTTTATCTTATTTTAGTATTTTTACTATCAGGTTATTCTCTTTTAATTTACTTGTATGTTTTTGATCATATGATAAATACAAGAATAGAGAATTAATTGTGATGAATTGATTGAGTGTTGTATTCTGATAGCTAATTAGGTTTTTGCTTAATCTTGATTAGCTAAGCTATTTGACATGTCATTTAGCTATTGATATCTATGGTTGATTTAATTGATTATATCATCATCCTAGATAAGCATCTAAGGTTCCGTAGCCTTGTTTGTTATTTGAATATTTATACATATTCACATAGGTTGCAAAATCTCTTCATTAAGAATTAAGTCTTGAGGCTAAGATTGCTTAGGCCTCAGGCAATTGGACTAGAGCCACTTTTAAAGGCCTGAGTGGTAGAAGTGGAGGGTTATTGACCGGAGTGTTAGACGAGGTCTACATAGGTTGTAAACTCCATTTCAATTAGTGGATTTCGAGGTTCGAGTGTGGTGCACTAAACATCCCGTGGTGTTTTCCCAGTGGTTGGGTTTCCACGTATACATCAAGTGTTATTTAAATTCCACACTATATTACACTTGCTTGTATTTTTGACTAGTAGGGGCATTTTCATAAAATTGACTTGCATGCGAAAATTGGGTAATAATAGTTAAAATCTATTCACCCGCCCCCCTCTAGATATATTTATCACACACACCGAGCGTTTATTCGTTCCTTTCAATTGGTATCAGAGCGGGTTCCTAGATATACTTAGGAGATCCAAGCTCATTTTTGGTGTGTTTTGTATTTGTGTGATTTTTGCTCATTCATACATTTTGCATTCATTTGAATTCATTCATTATATACAATGAGTGGATACGGTGGCAACCATGAGGGTGCGTTTAGTACACGACCTCCTCTCCTTACCGGTGTGAATTATGCCTCATGGAAAGGCAAGATGGAAGCATACTTGTGTCAAATCCATGATAGGGCATGGATGGCAATTGAAGATGGGTATGTGGCTCCTAAGATGACTCCCACGGTTGGTGGAGAAGAAGTACTCAAGCCGAAGGCTCAGTGGTCCACTGAAGAGTTTGAGACTTCAAAATGGAATAAGAAGGCTTAGCACGCTCTTCTATGTGCAGTGGATGAAAATCAGTACAAACTGATTCAGAACACTAGGATAGCCAAGGAGGCATGGGATATTCTAGAGGTTACACATGAAGGAACCGATGTTGTCAAGGATTCCAAGCTTCAAGTCCTTCAAACACAATTTGAGTTGCTCAAGATGTAGGAGGACGAATGCTTCAATGACTTTGAAGTCAAGTTGATGGATATTGTCAATCAAAGCCATCAATTCGGTGATCCTTATACGGATAGGAGAGTCAAGCAAATAATTATGAGGTCTCTCCCCACTAGGTTTGAAGCAAAGGTGACGGCTTTAGAAGAAAACAGTGGATATAAGGATATGAAGCCAAGTGAGGTAATTGGAAGACTCCTTGCCTATGAATCTAGGAAGGCTCCTAGTATTTCACCTCCTAAAAAGCAAAAAAGGGATTGGTTTGAAAGCTTCCAAGGTTGAGAAGGAGGAAAAAGGTGACTCGGACGAAGACATGGCTTTGATGCTTAGAAAATTCAAGAAATTTGTCAAGTTCGAGAAGAAAGGATTTGGATCCAAAGGCTAAGACTTAAAGAAAAAGGCTCCCTTCAAGAGTTTTGAGCCTAGGCAAGAGAAGAGTGAAAAGAAAGGGGTCCAATGCTATGAGTGTGGCGGTATAGGACATATCTCACCCGATTGTGGAAATTTAAAGAATAAGATGGCAAAAGTGATGGCCGCCACTTGGAGTGAAAGTGATGACTCCGGAAAGGGAGACAAGTCATCAAGTGATGATGAGCTTACCATCGACTACACGACATTTGGGGCCACTTGTGTAGAAGATAAAGTTGTTGGTAAGAAAGCCTTGACAAGTGATCCCATAGAAGAAAAAGATGAAGAAGTAGCTCTAGAGGAGATAAGTGTAGATACTCATTGGGATATGGCTCTCACTGACTCAAGAGACCAAGGTGAAGGTCTTAATAAGGGAAATGACTCCATAAGTGAGAAGAAGAGCGGAGGAGATAACTCAAGTGAAGATGACTCCTTATTTAACTCTACAAATGGAAGTGTAGAGAAAATGGATGTTCATGACTTTATAGTCAAGTGTGAAAGTTCTTTGAAGAAGAACAATAGAAAGTTGAAGATTTTAGAGGATGAAAATCTAGAGCTTTCAACACACAATGACCACTTGAGTAAGCAAGTGGAAACATCCAAGATGATTGAAGACAAGATAAAGGATGAGCTAGCTATGTCTAAGAGGAATGAAGAAGGGTTGAAGAGAGAGCTTGATGAAGCTAAAGAGTCAATGACTAGGATGACTACAAGCACCAAGAAGCTTAACCACATTCTTGGTAGTGGACTCCTAGGAAGAAAATTGATCTAGGACAATGTTCAAGAAGTGCACAAGTGAAGGAAGCTCCAAGGAGACAGCCTCAAGCTCAAAATGTTCCTCAACCTAACTTCCCTCAAGCTCAAATTCATCAAGGGAAGAGGCCAATCATGCAAAATGAACCAAGGAAGCAAGCTAGACCGGTTCAACAAAAAAGAAGATTTGAACCCACTTAACCACAAAGTCATGGGAAGGCTCCTATGCATGCTTAAGGACATGGTATGATTTCTAAATTCATCCCTACATGTCACTTTTGTGGTATTGATGGTCACATTAGACCAAATTGCTTTCATTTCATTAAATTTTGTAGATTCAAAAGCATGATTGAAAAGAGAATGACAAGAGCTAGAGTGCATGTTAATAAGAAAGAAAAAATTCATATTCATGATCCTATTATTTCTAGAACTCTTGAACCATTGACCACTAAGAAGAAAAATGTCATATCTATGTGGATAAGAAAAAATGAACCCGCTTGCTACGAGACTAACAAGTCTTAAATAGGTTCAATCAAGTCAAATGGACTTGGGAGGTCTATAGGACCTCATGACCTTCTTTGATGAAGGATGATGATTGACCCCATATGGGGAACTCAAGCAAAGAGAGCTTATGCATACTTGTTGCATGCAAATATTTGAAAAATCTTATGCTTCTTTGTTGATTGCTTGAGTAAGCTTGGTTGCACATTTGTATGTATGTTTTCAATTCAATAAGTGTGAACCATGCTTTTTTACAATCCATGTCATATTTATGTTCAAACATGCATTTTTGGACTAGGAGATTTACATAGGAAGTATGATTTGAATGACCTATAGTTATCTCCATGACATGATGATTCTTAATGACATGCTTAAAAATTGAAAAGCATGAGTTGTTTATAACTTGCTAATGTCAAATGAAAAAGCATGAAATTCATATAATATGCTCAAATGAAAAAGCATGAATTGATGATTGCATATTCTAAAATGCAAATCTTGTGTGAAAAAGCTTATAAGACTCAATGAATAAAGGATCTTGTATCCGTTCAAAGGATTTTAAAATCCAAATGTCTCTCCTTCTTTATTTGTTGAACATGTCTACTATTATACGGGTTTCATTCCCGGCAAAATCAAATAGAGTGCAAAGTTGCTCATGACATGTTTGGCTTATAAAGATGGATATAGTTGCTCATAAATTAAAATCAATGAAAACTCTATATCCTTGCTTCTCTTATGACATTGGTGAAATTGGTTTGAATTCTTATTAGAAACCTTTGTCATTTGCTTTGCCAAATACCATTGTATTTTGGACTTGAATGCTACATGTCTTGTATGCAAAGCATGTTTTGTTTCACACATTTATTTTAAATAAATCTCCTTGTTTCTCTCCAATTGATTGAGTTGCATAAAGTGGATTATATGATTATGCAAGTATATAATATGCTACTATCTCTCTTTGCTAAGTGACACGGTTGGGGACTACTCCTTTACCTATATCATGACAAAAAGGGGGAGTAGAATGGTGGTAAAGGGAGTTGCAAATTATGGTAGCAATTGTGCATGTTGGGGAGACAATACATTGAGGGGGAGTAACCTTTTGAGGGGGAGCATTGCATTCATCAAACATTGCATGATGTTATTGTTGTACTTAAATTTCAAGAATGCAAATGCTTGTTTATGCTCTCACTTGATTAATCTCACATTTTACTTGAATTGGAAAGTATAGAAATTTTGCTTTCAGGGATTGATTGTTCTACAAGAGATTGAAGACTTCAAGATTATTTTTATATATCTCTTTGTAAAGTAGAAAATCATTGTAGACCCGTAGTTTCTATTATGTTGTGAGGAATCAATGTGAGTGGTGGTTTTGTCACGAAATAGCCAAATGGGGAGATTGTAAGGATTCCCATATATTGATTGGCTTATTTCGTGGACAAACCACTTGTTGGGGTTGATTGTGTAAGGGTAGTTTAGGTGATTGAAGTTCAAGCTCGAAGGCCCTTTCAAGACCTCAAGGGACAAGCACGCCAAAGGTATAATCTCTAGTGCTTAGTTTTTTCTTTGAAGAGATTTAGTTATCACACACACTTAGCATACTTGTACTTGTGTGTATTCTCTTCACATGACACATTTCACTCTTGCACTTTGTTTGATATATCTTGTTGTGTTTGTGTGTTGTGTAATCCGTTTCCCGAATATGTTCAGAAACGTTCGCGCTTGCACGAATGTGTGCTTAGTTTTACGCGAAGACCGCTTAAGAGGAATGCGCTTGGCTTCTCCTTTAGATTCACCATTACTGGTGAATCGGTGGTTTGATCGGCGGCCTGGCCGTCGAATTGAAACTGCCGTTTCAATCCAGAAAGGTCTGAAGTGATTCTGCGGTTACGATCGGTGGCCCCGACCGCTGTTCGAAACCTCCGATCATACCTGATTGATTTATTTCTCGGGTTTGATTCTGCGGTTGAATCGGTGGTTACGAAACCGTCGAATGAAACCGCTGTTGGTCCCTTGTTCTTCTCGGGTTCAATTCGGCGGTTATGATCTAAGGCCTGGCCGCCGATTGAAACCGCCGATCTATGCGTTTCAGGGGCAAAATTATCTCTTCACATGACCTGTTCTTGATGTCTATAAATATCTTACTTTCTCATTATCTGATTAAGTTCTTTTACTCCTTAGAACCCTAAACTTCAAAGAGAGATTTTTGAGAAAAAAATCAAATCAAGAACTCACTGAAACAAATTATAGCACGGTGTGTATAAAACTATCTAGAGGGGGGGTGAATAGATTTTAAGCTTTTTACCCAATTTTTCGAGTTACTCAAAATTACGAAATTACCCCTAAATAGATAAAGCAATAAATCAAGTATAAAATGCGGAAATTAAATAACACTTGATTTTTACGTGGAAACCCTCACGGGAAAAACCACGGACTAGTAAGTAAGCCACACTCGAACCTCGAATCCACTAAATGTGTAAAACGATTACAACCTAATCCCAGAAGTAATCACACACCTACCTAATCCCGGTATGAGTGAACCTAGTCCAATTTGCTTGCGATCTAAGCAACCTAATCCCAGAAGCTACACACAAGACTTACTTTCTCTATGAAGAGAATACAACCCTAAGTGAATATATGAATATCCAAATGCAACATAGAGCAAGGGAAACCCTATATGCTTATCTAAGATGATTAATATGCAATTAGAACAATCCTAGATATTAAAAACTAAATGACATGTTCAATCAATTAGTTTAGCTAATCAAGATTAAGCACAAAACCTAATTAGCTATCACAATACAACTTCTCAAACATATATCATACTAATCTCAAACTTGTATTCAAAGTATATAAAATAACATACAAGTAATTAATTGAGATTGCTTGTTAAGAGAAACACAAAATATGCAAGATATTAGTGAAAAGCTTACCAAGCAAAGTATGATGAAGAATCCATGCAAGATGTCATCTAGATGATCAAGGATGATGCTAGATGATGATTGATGATCATGGAAAAGTGTTTGAGTAAACTAAAAATGAGTTCTTTGGAATTTTTCTTCTCTTTTAAAAATATCCTAAGTATGGAATATGAATATGAACTCTTTTTATTGACCTAAAGTCAAAGTGGCATATATATAGGGGGCCAAAACAAGGTGTGGTCGTTTTGATAAGTTGGCCTCATATTTGCCTTGGGCGCTGTACGTAGAGCGCCTCTTGTACAGCGCTTGTACAGCGCCCCTACTCTATTCTCACGGGAAACAGAGTGGCGCTGTACGTAGAGCGCTTTGTACAGCGCTTTGTACAGCGCCTGTACAGCGACCCAACAACAACCGAATTAAATCGATCAGGTCTGAACAGCGCTCAATGGGCGCTGTTCGTAGAGCGCTTTTGGGAGCGCCCAATGCAAAAATGCAATCCTAAGTCTAAGCATGACAAGGCAATTGGATATGCAAGATGCAATCAAACTAACATGCAAGAAGAGATGTTAATGAACATTAATGCACAAAAATAAGACACACAACATACAAGTATTAAACAAATGCATGAGTTGTGAGTGTGTGCAACTATCTCTTCAAGACAAGTAAGCACAAAGAGATATACCTTCGGTGCTTATCAATACGAGGTCTTCAAAGGGCTTCGAATAATAAACCCGATACCTAGGCTACCCTTACAAAGAACCCCAACATGTGGTTTGTCCACGAAATGAGCCAATCAACAAATGAGAACCTTACACTCACCTTTAAACACTCAAATCAAATCCTTTTTGCATCAAATTTCATATTGCATCTTCTATGACTATATAGAATGCATCCATGATTGGGTTTGCATCATCACAACTTTCTTGGTAAGATTTTGATTTAATTCATCTTATTTTAGTATTTTTACTATCAAGTTATTCTCTTTTAATTTACTTATATGTTTTTGATCATATGATAAATACAAGAATAGAGAATTAATTGTGATGAATTGATTGAGTGTTGTATTGTGATAGCTAATTAGGTTTTTGCTTAATCTTGATTAGCTAAGCTATTTGACATGTCATTTAGCTATTGATATCTAGGGTTGATTTAATTGATTATATCATCATCCTAGATAAGCATCTAAGGTTCCCTTGTTAGGATTATGCTCAATAGCAAGAGTTTAATGTTGTAATTAACAATCTTTTTCATATTAATAAAGTGATTTCTGGTTTAACAAATCGTATAGCATTTATAGTTTAATATTATAATTGTCAAAGTAAATAATCATAAGGTCTAAAGGCTATGAGAAAAGAAGAATTGTTCATACATCTGGATATGTATGTGGTAGACACAATTCTTTAGTTAGTCTTGAATAATGTTCACAACTTAAGTTAAAGGTTGGGCACCTTTATCTTGTTAAAGTTGTAGAATTCTTTTGCTAGCATTTGAGTGGGATCAAATGAGATATAATGAGTCTAAAATCATCGGAGTGTCTTCGAGCAAAAGGATCTAGTGCACTGGGTGCATTGAACTGGATCACAATGAAAAGCTTTATCTAGAACCGTCAATAGATAATAGTCTTTTCATTATCAGGACAATCGGAGAGTCTATCTTAATCCTGAGATAAATGATGGACTTATGGTTGCAAATGATATCATTTGAGTTATCAATGAGTACGATTATAACGCATAGTCTATCCTCGATAGTTTGGTGATATTCATTTGTTAATCGATAGAGGACTTCATTTATAAATATGGACATCGTGGCTCCATTTATTAAATGAGAGTATAATATCATCATATGGATGTTTTGAGGTAATTGGATATTAAATCTCAACGTTGAGTTTTCGATAGTGTCTATTGAAAACATAGCTTCTGGACAAGTCAAAATATCCAAGTTCAAAACGTGGTCATATGAGTAAATATGGTAACTTGGAGAGTTATAGGCGGTCTATGAACTCTTGGCGATTACTGATATTAATCACGAGGATACACTATCTCCAACATGATTGTCTAGGGTATGAATGAGGAACATCTTCCTTTTCTATCTTTATTTAAGAGTTCAATTTTAGCTCTTTAGTGGAATGAGTTAAAATTAATGGATCGGACCTAAGTGAATCATTTGTTGATTGTGATTAGGTTATGTCTATTGAAGCTTAAATTTAGATGGCCCGCCAAGATCCCCAATCCACACGGACTTGCATGGATCACTTGATATATTCTACCGGACCAATTTAAGGGTCCATCTAGAATTGCATTTAATATATTAAGAATATAATTTGCACATTATTTAAGTAATGGGCTGCTCAATTATATTAATATATTAATAAAAGACATGTGGGCTTGTTTCTTTTAGTAAGAATGGTTCTGGTTCACATGTGGGCTTTTTATTTAAAGTCCAATGGATTAAATGAAATAAGAAAATAATATTAGGCCCAATTTTATTCAAGTGGGGCGGCAAGGTTAATATTTTAACCTAAGATATTATTTTGTTTTCATTGTTTTAATTAAATAAGAATTAATTAATTTATTAATTAATTGTTTAATTAAGAAACAAATCTTTTCTGATTAGGAAATATGATTCCTAGTCTTATACTATTGTCGGTAGTATACTAAAAGTAAAATACTTATTTGGTAAGAAAATAAATAATTAATTTTATTTATTTAATCAAATAAGAAGTCTTTTATTTTAGTCAATAAAAAGAATAAAATATCTATGGGTTGGATTAGGGTTTGAAGTCTATTCTTTTATGGAAATTAGGGTGCAACACAAACTCCTTTTAGGAGTGTGATTTGCGGCAACCCTAGTAGAAAAAGAGAGCAAGATTTCGGCAACCCTAATAGGAAAAGAGAAGAAAATTTAGGCCACCTATATATTCATATGTATAGAATTCGGCCACCCTATGCTTTGTGCTTGAGAGACAATTTTTCTTCTTCTTCTTAATTCATAGAGAGCATTAATTTTATTCTACTAAAAACATAAAAGAGTGAATAAATTATTCTTTGATGGTACACTATTTGCTTGTTCATCAATAAGCTTGTGTGTACAACATCGATTTAGGTTCAAGCAAGTTTCGATCATTAGATTGAGAACTCAAAAGTGACCGGAATAATTTTTGTCTTCTTTTGATTGTTTTTGTGACTAACAAAGAAAAGAAAAGTTTATTTGTCCATTCACAGGTTTGCAATTCAAAGAAAAGGGAGACCACGCTCCTAGGTGATCCACGTTCGTGCTAGGATTGAAGATCTTGGGATTACCATCGACGTAAGTCAATCGGATCACGCGACAAAAGGTATTATTCTTTTGTTAGATAATATATGTGTTTAATTGATTAAAGGGTTTAAGGTTCATAAAAAGGAAAATTTTTAAAAGTTACTAAATCTATTTTTAGTCTCGCTTCCGCTGCGTGTACTACTGTATTTTTCCCTACATCCCTAACCTTGTTTGTTATTTGAATATTTATACATAATCACATAGGTTGCAAAATCTCTTCATTGAGAATTAAGTCTTAAGGCTAAGATTGCTTAGGCCTCAAGCAATTGGACTATAGCCACTTTTAAAGGCTCGAGTGGTAGAAGTTGGGGGTTATTGACCGGAGTGTTAGACGAGGTCTACATAGGTTGTAAACTCCATTTCAATTAGTAGATTTCGAGGTTCAAGTGTGGCGCACTAAACAGCCCGTGGTTTTTTCCCAGTGGTTGGGTTTCCACGTATACATCAAGTGTTATTTAAATTCCGCACTATATTACACTTGCTTGTATTTTTGACTAGTAGGGGCATTTTCGTAAAAATGACTTGTATGCGAAAATTGGGTAATAATAGTTAAATTCTATTCAACACCCCCCCTAGATATATTTATCATACACACCAAGCATTTATTCATTCCTTTCACTTAAGATGTATTTGGCTTCGAAAGGTCTTAGAAGCACACACATTAAGAGGGTATGGAAGTATTTAGGCCAATTTACGGTTTTCTTCACATGCATTGCCTAAAGTTTTTTCTAAAGGGTTGTCCACAAGCAAATCAAAGCATCCACAAGCAGTCCATAATATTCTATGACATGCAATATTTAAGTACAAATGAGACCTATACATGTGTAAGGATTCCCTTTTGTTGATTGGCTTATTTCGTGGTCAAACCACATGTTGGGATTTGGTTGTAAGGGTAGTCTAGGTCATTAAGGTTGAAGATCAAAGACCCTTTCCAAGACCTCAAGAGGACAAGCGCCAAAGGTATATCTTGTGCTTACTTTGGCTTGAAGAGATATAGTTGCACACACACACAACTTGCATAACTCTTATTCTTGAATGTTGTGTTTATATTTTGTGTGCATTGTGCTTTATTGTTTATTCAATGTCTCTTCTTGCATTAAATTGATTGCATCTTGTTATATGAAATGCCGTGACATGATAGGCATTAGGATGCATTCATTACCCACACTTGCACTTCATGTATGTTAGTTCTTAGTGTGGAGTAATTCGTTTCCCGAAGGATGTTCGGAAACGTCCGCGCGTGCACGTTGATGTGCTTTGTTTTTACGCGATGATCGCCGGTGGAGATGCCTTTGGCTTCTCCTTAGTTTCACCATTTTTGGTGAAACGGCGGTTACGTTCGGCAGCCTGGCCGCCGTTCGAAACCGCCGAATGAGACCTGATTGAAATATTTCTCTCGGGTCCAAAACGGCGGTTGGGATCGGCGGTTTCGAAACCGCCGAACGAAGTCGCCGAAGTTCCCCTGTTCCACTCGGGAGCCATTCGGTGGTTCAATTCGGCGGCCTGGCCGCCGAATGAAACCGCCGATAGTGCGATTTCAGGGGCAAAATTGTCTTTTCACTTGCCCTGTTCTTGATGTCTATAAATATCACACTTTCTCATTATCTGATGATGTTCTTTGACTCTTAAGAACCCTAATCTTAAAAGATAGATTTTGAGAGAAAATCAAATCAAGAACTCAACTTTAACCACTCAAATCAAACCCCTTTTGCATCAAATTTCATATTGCATCTCCTATGTCTATATAGAGTGCATCCATGTATGGGTTTGCATCATCACAACTTGCTTGGTAAGATTTTGATTAATTTCATCTTATTGTAGTATTTTAAATACCAAGCCATCTCTTTTAAATTACTTGTATGTTTTAGATCATATGCTAAATACAAGAAAAGAGATTATTTGTGATGAATTGATTGAGTGTTGTTTGTGATAGCTAATTAGGTTTTTAATTAATCTTGATTAGCTAAGCTATTTGACATGTCATTTAGCTATTGATATCTAGGGTTGATTTAAATTGAATATATCATCATCCTAGATAAGCATTTAGAGTACCCTAGCTCTTATTGCATTAATTGAATATTTATACATATTCACATAGGGTTGTGCATCTCTTTTGAGAGATTGAAGTCTTGGTCTAGGGTTGCTATTACAGGCCCGCTGGGTAGTGGTGGTGGGTTACAGACCGGGATTAGGCTATAAACATCATTACAAGTAGTGACTTCGAGGATCAAGCAAATTGGAATAGGGTTGCTAATAAAGGCCCGCTGGGTAGAAGTGAGGGGTTACAGACCGGAGTGTTAGACGAGGTCTACATAGGTTGTAAACTTCATTTCAATTAGTGATTTTGAGTTCCGAGTGTGGCGCACTATACAGCCCGTGGTTTTTCCCAGTGGTTGGGTTTTCCACGTATACATCAAGTGTCATTTATTATTTTCGCATCTTATTACACTTGTATGTATTGTTGACTTGCTAGGGGTATTTTCGTAAAATTGACATGCATGCGAAAATTGGGTAATAATTAGATAAAATCTATTCACCCCCCCTCTAGCTTTATATTGAAAAACACACTTTGAGAACTTTCAATTGGTATCAGAGCGGGTTCCTAGATATACTTAGGTGATCCTTTGCTCATTGTTGGTGTGTTTTTGCATTTTGTATGTTTGTTTGATTTCTTCATACATTTTGCATTCTTCTCATTTGCATTCATTCAACGCAAACACTATGAGTGAATTTGTGAGAGAAGAAATTGACTCCGTTGAGGAGATACCTCTCTTACTAGAGAGATTTAGGAGATTTGTGAAATTAACCACCTCACCTCCTAAGAAGAAGTTGACCACCTCACCTCATAAGAAGAAGAAGACAATTGCTTTGGAAACTTCGAAGCATGACAAGAAGGAGGGTATCTCAATTGAAGACATGGGACTCATTAACAAGCCAAACCAAGGAGTGTCTTCAAGAGAGGGGATTCAGTGCTACGAATGTGGAGGATTCGGGCATTTCTCCCCGGAGTGTGGAAACTTGAAGAATAGAAGAAAAGGGAAGGCGAAGGCCACCTTATGGGATAAATATGAAGATGACGAAAATCCTTCAAGTAATGAAGAACTTGCCATCATCTACACAGAATTTGGAGCCAAGAGTGTAGAAGTTGAAGAAGATGGCAAAGTTGCTTTTCCTTGTGATCCCCAAGAAGAACTAGGTATAGAAGTAGTTGGTGTAGCTACTCATAGGGATTTGGCTCATTCCTCATCAAGAGAAAAATTTGATGATCTTGATGAAGGAGATGACTTCATTGGTGAAATGGAGATTAGAGGAGATGACACAAGTGTTGAATGTTTGTCATCTAACTCCACAAATGGAAGTGTGGAGTGTATGGATCTTAATGACTACAAAGTCAAAGTTGAGAGCTCGATGATGAGGAACAAGGAAGAAATTAGAAGATTAAAAGAAGAGAATCTAGAGCTTTCAACACTAGTAGACCACTTGTGTGAAAAAGTGGTGAGATCCATGGCGGATGAAGATAAGCTAAAAGAAGACTTAGCCTTATCTAAGAGGAGAGAAGAAGAGCTAAAAAGAGAGCTTGAAGAAGTTAAGGTCTTAATGGCCAAGATGACTTTAAGCACCAAGAAGCTTGACCACATGTTGGGAGTTGGAAGAAAGCCAAGTGACAAGAGAGGTCTTAACTACATTGATGACACGGATGCCTCCTCCACAAGCAAGACATCCTGTGCCATGGACATGGACTTCAATATGTCCCCTCCTCTTCAACAACCTAGGAAGAAAAGTGACCTAGGAGAATGTAAGGATTCCCGTTGTTTTTAATTGGCTTATTTCGTGATCAAACCACATATGTGGGGGTTCTTTGTAAGGGTCGCCTAAGTATCGGTCTTATTGTTCGATGCCCTTTGAAGACCTCGTGTTGATAAGCACCGAAGGTAAATTTCTATGTGCTTACTTTTCTTTGAAGAGATTAGTTGCACACACACACTTAACATTCATTGCATATGTGTACATTCTCTTCATTTGTCACATTTCACACTTGCACTTATTTATTATATTTTGTTGTGTGTAATTGTGTCATGGTTGTGTAATTCGTTTCCCGATAACTTTCGGAAACGTCCGCGCATGCACGAGAATGTGCTTGGTTTAGCGCGAGGACCGCCTATGGAGAATGCCATTGGCTTCTCCTTGGTTTTCACCTATCTAGGTGATCGGCGGTTATGATCGGCGGCCTGGCCGCCGAATGAAACCGCCGTTTCAGTCCAGATTGGTCTGAAGCATTTCTGCGGTTCAGATCGGCAGTCACGACCGCCGTTCGAAACCGCCGTTTCAAGACCTGATTGATTTATCTCTCAGTCTAATTCGGCGGTTGAAACGGCGGGCATGAAACCGCCGTTCGAAATCGCCGTTCATACCTGGTTGATTTTGATCTCTCTGTTCTGTTTCAGCGGTTGGGATCGGCGGTCACGAAACCGCCGAATGAACCGCCGTTTATGCTCTGTTCTTCACGAGCTCAATTCGGCGGTCATTAACGGCGGCCTGGCCGCCGATTGAAACTGCCAATTGGCGCGTTTCTTTGAAACTTACTTAAACGACCTCACTTTGATTTGGCCCCCTATATATATGCCACTTTGACTTTAGGTCAATCAAGAGAGTTCATATTCAGAATTCATACTTAGGATATTTTTCAAAGAGAAGAAAAATTCCAAGAACTCCATTCTTGATTCTCAAACACTTTTTCATGATCATCAATCATCATCTATCATCATCTTAGATCATCTAGATGTCATCTAGCATGGAATCTTCATCATACTTTGCTTGGTAAGCTTTTCACTAATATCTTACATGTTTTGTGTTTCTCTTATCTAGCAATCTCAATTAATTACTTGTTTGTTATTTTGTATGCTTTAGATACAATATTGAGATGAGTATGATGTATGTTTGAGATTTTATATTGTGCTTCCATATTAGGTTGTGTGCTTAATATTGATTAGCTAAACTAATTGACATGTCATTTAGTTTTGATATCTAGGATTGCTCTTAATTGAATATTAATCATCTTAGATAAGCATATAGGGTTTCCCTTGCTCTATGTTGCATTTTGGATATTCACATATATTCACTTAGGGTTGTATTCTCTTCATAGAGAAAGTAAGTCTTGTGTGTAGCATCCGGGATTAGGTTGCTTAGAACGCAAGCAAATTGGACTAGGTTCACTCATACCGGGATTAGGTAGGTGTGTGATTACTTCCGGGATTAGGTTGTAATCGTTTGCACATTTAGTGGATTCGAGGTTCGAGTGTGGCTTACTTACATAGCCCGTGGTTTTTCCCGTGAGGGTTTCCACCTAAAAACCAAGTGTTGTTTTAATTTCCGCACCATATTACACTTGCTTGTTTATATTATCTTGAGGGCATTTTCGTAATTTTGACTAACACGAAAAATTGGGTAAAAAGCGTAAAATCTATTCACCCCCCTCTAGATAGCTTTATACACACCGTGCTATAATTTGTTTCAGAGAGTGTTCAAGAAGTGCCCAAGTGTTTGAGGCACCAAAAGGTCAAGCTCAAGCTCACACCCAAAGGGCTCCTCACATTATCTTCCCTCAAACTCAAAAACACAATGGGAAGAGTTCAATCATGCAAGCTCAGACAAGCAAGCAACCTCGTCTTGGTTTTCAACAAAAGAGGAGAGATCCGATCCAACAACCGAGACAACCACAACGACAAGGGAAAGCACCTATCCATGCTAAAGGGAATGGTATGATTCCTAACTTTATTCCCACTTGTCATTTTTGTGGTATTGTTGGTCATATTAGACCAAGTTGCTTGCATTACATTGAAATGTGTAGAGCTAAAAGCATGTTTGACAAGAAAAAGGCTAGAGCTAAGATGCTTCATAAAAAGGAAGAAAATCATGTGCATGATCCTTTTTCATCTTGTACTCTAGAACCTTTGTCCACTAGGATTGACTTAGTGTCACCTAGGTGGATTAAAAATGATGAACCCGCTTGCTACGAGACTAACAAGTCTCAAATAGGTTCAACCAAGTCCAAAGGACTTGGTAGGTCCATAGGACCTCATACCCTTCTTTGAAGTGGTATGGAAATTTGACCCCATATGGGGAACTTAAGCAAAGAGAGCTATTTTGCATTTTAGTCACGTGCAAAAAATTTGAAATATCTTATGCTTCTCTTTTTGTTGCTTGAGTTAGCTTGGTTACACTATGTATATATATTTTCTATTCAATAAGTGTGATCAATGCTTGTATTGCAATCCATGTCATATTTATGTTCAAACATGCATTTTTGGACTAGGAGATATATACATAGGATAAAATTTGAATGACCTATAATGATCTCCATGACATGATGATTGCTAAAATGACATGCTAAATGCTAATCTTAAAAAGCATGTTTTGATGATTGCATTTCTTAAATGCAAAAAATGTGTGAAAAAGCTTATGAGACTCAAATGAAAAAGGATCTTGTATCCATTCAAGGATTTTACAATCCAAATGTCTCTCTTTCTTTATTGGTTGAACATGTCTACTATCATACGGATATTTATCCGGAAAAATCAAATAGGGTGCAAAGTTGCTCATGACATGTTTGGCTTATAAAGTTGGATATAGTTGTTCTTAAATTGAAATCAATGAAAACCTATATCCTTGCTTCTCTCTTGACATTGGTGAAATTGGTTTGAATTCATATTGAAAACCTTTGTCATTTGCTTTGCCAAATACCATGATATTTTGGACTTAAATGCTACATGTCTTGTATGCAAAGCAATTTTTTGATTCACACATTTTCTTTAAATAAATTTCCTTGTTTCTCTCCAATAATTTGAGATTGCATAAAGTGACTTATATTGATTATGCATATACTAGAATGCTACTATCTCTCTTTGCCTTGAGTGACCCGGTTGGGGACTACTCCTTTGTCTATATCATGACAAAAAGGGGGAGTATGTTGTGGTAAGGGGAGTTGCAAATTGTAGTAGCAATTGTGCATGTTGGGGAGTAACCCTTTGAGGGGGAGCATTTGCACATTCATACATTGCATGATGTTGTACTTAAGTTCTTAAATGCAAATGCTTGTTTTATCTCACTTGATTCATCTCACCTTTTCTTGTATTGGAAAGTATAGAAACTGTGCTTTCAGGGATTGATTGTTCTACTTGAGATTGAAGACTTCAAGACTATTTATCTTATCTCTTTGTAAAGTAGAAAATCATAGTAGACCCGTAGTTTCTATTATGTTGTGAGGAATCAATGTGAGTGGTGGTTTTGTCATGAAATAGCCAAAGGGGGAGATTGTAAGGATCCCCTTTTGTTGATTGGCTTATTTCGTGGTTAAACCACATGTTGGGGTTTGGTTGTAAGGGTAGTCTAGGTCATTAAGGTTGAAGATCAAAGACCCTTTCCAAGACCTCAAGAGGACAAGCGCCAAAGGTATATCTTGTGCTTACTTTGGCTTGAAGAGATATAGTTGCACACACACACAACTTGCATAACTCTTATTCTTGAATGTTGTGTTTATATTTTGTGTGCATTGTGCTTTATTGTTTATTCAATGTCTCTTCTTGCATTAAATTGATTGCATCTTGTTATATGAAATGCCGTGACATGATAGGCATTAGGATGCATTCATTACCCACACTTGCACTTCATGTATGTTAGTTCTTAGTGTGGAGTAATTCGTTTCCCGAAGGATGTTCGGAAACGTCCGCGCGTGCACGTTGATGTGCTTTGTTTTTGCGCGATGATCGCCGGTGGAGATGCCTTTGGCTTCTCCTTAGTTTCACCATTTTTGGTGAAACAGCGGTTACGTTCGGCGGCCTGGCCGCCGTTCGAAACCGCCGAATGAGACCTGATTGAAATATTTCTCTCGGGTCCAAAACGGCTCTTGGGATCGGCGGTTTCGAAACCGCCGAACGAAGTCGCCGAAGTTCCCCTGTTCCACTCGGGAGCCATTCGGCGGTTCAATTCGGCGGCCTGGCCGCCGAATGAAACCGCCAATCGTGCAATTTCAGGGGCAAAATTGTCTTTTCACTTGCCCTGTTCTTGATGTCTATAAATATCACACTTTCTCATTATCTGATGATGTTCTTTGACTCTTAAGAACCCTAATCTTAAAAGATAGATTTTGAGAGAAAATCAAATCAAGAACTCAACTTTAACCACTCAAATCAAACCCCTTTTGCATCAAATTTCATATTGCATCTCCTATGTCTATATAGAGTGCATCCATGTATGGGTTTGCATCATCACAACTTGCTTGGTAAGATTTTGATTAATTTCATCTTATTGTAGTATTTTAAATACCAAGCCATCTCTTTTAAATTACTTGTATGTTTTAGATCATATGCTAAATACAAGAAAAAAGATTATTTGTGATGAATTGATTGAGTGTTGTTTGTGATAGCTAATTAGGTTTTTAATTAATCTTGATTAGCTAAGCTATTTGACATGTCATTTAGCTATTGATATCTAGGGTTGATTTAAATTGAATATATCATCATCCTAGATAAGCATTTAGAGTACCCTAGCTCTTATTGCATTAATTGAATATTTATACATATTCACATAGGGTTGTGCATCTCTTTTGAGAGATTGAAGTCTTGGTCTAGGGTTGCTATTACAGGCCCGCTGGGTAGTAGTGGTGAGTTTCAGACCGGGATTAGGCTGTAAACATCATTACAAGTAGTGACTTCGAGGATCAAGCAAATTGGAATAGGGTTGCTAATAAAGGCCCGCTGGGTAGAAGTGAGGGGTTACAGACCGGAGTGTTAGACGAGGTCTACATAGGTTGTAAACTTCATTTCAATTAGTGATTTCGAGTTCCGAGTGTGGCGCACTATATAGCCCGTGGTTTTTCCTAGTGGTTGGGTTTTCCACGTATACATCAAGTGTCATTTATTATTTCCGCATCTTATTACACTTGTATGTATTGGGTTTTCCTAGTGAGTGTTTAAAGAGTGAACATTTGACAACTCAAAATACGTTTTTTAAGGCCATGTTTGCGATCCTCACGAGAATCTCCACTATTAATTCCTAGCCTTAAAGCAAAATTGATAATTCACCCTAACAATATGAGAAAAAGATTAACGCACTTTGTTCAATGACACCCTAAATAGCATGACGTTAATCTAAACCAAACAATGGCAAAGATGCACAATTCCTCACTACTCATGTAAAGCACAATCTCAACAAGCAAAGTATGCTTAAATATGGCATTATCGCAAGAATTTGAAAATTTTGGCTCAAGTTTTAAAACCAAGTAAAGTAAGTAAAGTGGTGTTGCGCAAATATACCCCCAAACCTAAATTGGACATTGTCCTCAATGTTCATGGGAGGCAAAATTTGTCAAAAGGCGCAACCCAACAAATCCAAAGCAAATGATGCATATATGTCCACAAATAATCAATGTATTTTCAAAATTTTGGCAAAGTGCCTTCTCAACCTAATATGCTCAAAATTATCCTAAAAGATGCTTAAACACACATGGCATATTCCTCAATATTCCTATCATTCAAAAATCATCCATTAAGCACATTCATCCTAAATCCACTACCAAAATTCATCTCACACCCTTATTCTAAGCAAAAACGAAATAAAGATAAAAGAATTCAAAAATGATATGACTAATTAAAAACAAAATTTTAAACTATGAAAGAAATGTACCAAAGTGGGTTGCCTCCCACCAAGCGCTCGATTTAACATCTCAGTAAGACGTGGCATGGTGCTCCCGCACTTCGAACTTCAAAATGTTGCTTTTCTTATAATAAAGCTCTCGCCTTTTTTATGAGCACTCTTGGCTTGCTCGTCCCTCCAAGACTCGCAAGTGATCTTTGTTTTATCCCAAGAGATAAAGAACCTTGATTTAACACATATGCAACAAAAATCTTGCTTCCTTAAGAAGCAATAGAAAATCTACACACTCACAAAGCATATTAGAAAGTTCTTGGCAAATAAAAGTCTACTCAGTATATGCAATTGCCAACAAAAGCTTGAAACACCAATTATTCAAAGAAATAAATTAAATAAACTAGACAAAAAGCATAAATATAAAATGCACTAATATATTCAACATTGTGCATTTTTGGTGGGGTTAGGATTAACTAAGGGTGGTTTGACCAAGTTGGGAAATTCACTCTTCTTTACAATCCAAACAAATATGGATGACTTCCCCATCGTTTCCTTGCCCTTCTTTCTCATTTGGTTCATTGGTTCTTTCCTCACCCAAATTTTCTTTATCCTAGGTGGACTCTTCCTATTCGTAGGCTTCTTAACCCATACCTTCCTAACATGCCTATACTTCTCTCTCTTTCTGAAATTTCCTCGTGTGCCTTGCCTCTCATATTCTTGGCTTAGTGGTCTAATGTGACCTATCTTATGGCAATGGTGGCACATGGTGATAGGGTTAGGAAGGATACCTTGTTGGTGGTTCTTTATTGGAGGTGGAGGTGGAGGTGGAGGTGGAGGTGGAGGTGGAGGTGGAGGGTTCTTATTCCTCATTTTTGCCTTCCTCATCTTTCCTTTGCTAGGATTCGGCTCGTTGACCTTGGAACTTGAAGAGGCTTGACTCAAGTCGGGCATTTCTTCTTTTTCTTGCTTAGACCTTGCAAGTTCCGCAAGGTGGTCAATTTCCTCATTCTTCGTTATCTCCAAAGCCTTGTCCCGTGCTTGAATTTCGGCTTGCATTAGCTGCATCCTCTTTGCAAAGTCCTCGGTCTCTTCAAACTCCTTCAATGTTGTACTCTTTTCGGCTTCAAGTCTTTCAACTTGTTCTTCGAATTCTTTGTTCTTGTAGGAAACTTCGCCATTATGCCTCTTAAGAGTACCATTTTTGACTCTGACTGTCTTTACTTCAAGTATGAGCCAGGACGACCGAACCCAGGTGGCGTACTGGATATTCTCTCTAGTAGAGGATGTTGAAGTGTTTAACAACTTCGCCTGGGGTCACTAGGTTTTCAAGATGACCCTCTACTACATCCATCAAGGTTTTAAGGTACCGGCAAACCCTCTCGGGTAGACTAGGAGATACAACCTATACGGATTCATTTGGGGATTACAGGTTATTTTTTAAATCCTTAATCCCTTTGACCTTTGACCTTTGACCTTGACATATGTTTGTAATTTAGATTATTCATTTTTCCGTGATACTTAATGCTAATTACACCCTCTAAAACAGTTTTTTCCGGATTTGACATGGTACAGTTTTGGGCTACGGAGGCTATACCTGTGATGTGCAACAAATGCGGTAAGCTAATAGGGGATCCCAACGGAGCGCCACGGTATAAGAAGTACTGTTTCAAACAGAGGGGATCGGACATGGTCAATGCCTGGACCAAAGATGAGACAAACGGGAAGGTAATTTACAAATATCTCATTGTGCTATAATTTAGTATTATTTATGTTCTTTAGATATTGGACAATTATATTAGTTCCATAATCCTTCAGCTTACTGGGATTTCGAAGCTTGTACCCACCGAACGTGAGTTGCAGAAACATTACTGGAGGGATATTGATATGGAACTGTCTGAGGGACCCCAGTGGAAGTCGAGTGGGAGTAACGAGGTTGAGGAACTCACGAAGAGAAAATGCAGGCCAAGGGAGAAAACTAACGGCAGGTGGAGAGTACGTGCCCGTGTAGATACAATGGAGCGTACATATATGGTTCTTCCGGATATACAACGATCCAACAATGGATAGGGATCTTTCCCTCCACCAGCTGACCAGCCAGTTCATTCACTTGACCAAGATGTAGCAAGCCCGGTTGATGATGCTAGGCAAGAAGACTTATATCAGAGGGAAGGATTAAACGGTGGGCGATATTTGCTTGGTCACACAACCGATGAGGTAACTTGGCGAAGTATTATTGGATCAATGGTTTATTTCGAAATGTTGTTGATTGCCCAATTTGTTTGTGGATCTTGAAAATGTATATAACATGTCTAAAATAATCTAGAGGGGGGGGGGGGGGGGGGGGGGGGGGGTGAATAGATTTTAATTGAACTATTACAAACTTTTTGCGATTAATCAATATTACGAAAAACCCCTAACTAGTCATAAAATAAAATCAAGTGTAATAAAGCGGATTATAAACGACACTCGATTTTTTTATGGAAACCCTCACGGGAAAAACCACGGGCCATTTTCTGCGCCATACACGAACCTTCATCCACTAATTGTAATGGCAATTACAACCTAGGTTGACCACGTCAAACCTCACACGGTTACTAATCTACTACCCGCAGGTCTTCAAAAGTGAATCTAGTCCATTGCTTGCAAACTACCAAATGGTAAATACAAGTCTTAACTCTTTAAGAGAAGAGATAACACAACCTAAGGTGAATATATGCAACATTCAAGATGCTAAATTGCTAGGTTATAATAGGAGAAGTGAGGTTCACTAAATCATAAACTGCATTTCAGTAGTTTACCGTATGTATTTAGGTTTAACTGGGTGTATTTACTATCATACCCTGTGCAATGTAATTTGTATAAATACCTCTGTTATCAATGATTAATTAAGTTCAGTTATTTCACAAACTTAGAACTCTTTATGGTATCAGAACAGAGATCCTGATAACCTAGTTGAAACCCTAGCCACACAAAATTTTCTTCTTTCCTTTTTCTCTTTTCTTCAACGTCTCTATCCGTCCTAAACAATGACTTCTTCTGCGTCTGCAACCTTAATTGCCTCTTCCTCGTCTTCTGCTCCTCAAGTCGTCCTCATGGGCACTAACAACTCCAATCACCCAATGCAACTCATAGCAATCAACTCGACACATATACCAATCAAGCTATCCAAAGGTGGAAACTATACTGCCTGGAGATCGAGATCACAATTTGAAAACCTTCTCTTCGGTTACGAACTTATGGGATTTCTGGATGGTACTAAGACATGTCCTCCAGCACTCAGTCCTAATTCTTCAACAACTTCTGATAATCCAACATCATAAGAAACTGTCCCGAATCCTGGTCATCATATCTGGCTTCGTCAGGACCGCTTACTTCTTCATGCAATACAAGTCTCATGCACCGGTGCTACGCAATCTATTATCACTCACACATCTACTTCTGCTCAAGCTTGGGAGAAACTTGAATCTTCATATGCTAATCACTCGAACACCCGTAAATTGGGACTTCTTGACTCACTCACCAATGTCAGTATTACGGACAAGTCGGTTTCCGAGTACATGTAGAGCATCAAAAGCACACTCGACAACCTAGAATTAATTGGCCATATTGTTGATGATGGTGCAGCCATCATACACACTCTGAATGGATTGGGTCCGAACTATTTACCCCTTGCTTCTGTAATTCAAGCTCGCGACTCTCCAATCTCATTCGAGGAACTCTATGATAAATTACTGGACTATGAGTCTTTTCTCAAACGTGAGGACACCAAAAAGGATGGACCATAGATAACTGCGCAGTTTAATCAAAGGACATCGAACCGCCGAGGCCGTGGCTATCAAGGGCGCTCACCTTTCATGGGTTACAACCACCAATTTGCTCTTAACCAGCAGTTCAATCACAACCAGCAATTCGGTCAACATAGCAACAACAATCAAACCTTTGGACCATCAACAGGTGGTGACCGTGGCATCTCCAATCAAGGCCACTTATTTAGGCCGAGCAATAACTCTCAACAGTGGCGCTCCCCTATCACCAGCAGTCAATCCCATCCAATTTGTCAGCTTTGCGATAAGGTTGGCCATACAGCCCGTGTATGTCGCTCACGTCCCTCACCTGCATCTCCACCATGGCCACAGGCAAATCACATGAACTTGGGTCAGTCAAACAATCACAACAACTGGATACTTGATACTAGTGCTTCACACCACATGACATCGGACCTTCAGAATCTTTCTCTTCACTCAGAATATGGCGGTACAGAGGATATCATGGTAAGGGACGGTAAAACTATTCCTATCACTCATACTGGTTCCACTTCTTTACTCTCTCCTACTACCTCATTTCGTATTAATCATGTTCTGTGTTCTCCTCACATCTCACAAAACTTAGTGTCTGTGTCTAAATTTTGTTCTCACAATAATACCTCCATTGAATTTTTCCCTGACTATTTTGTTGTGAAGGATCTGAACACGGGGGCATCCTTGGTCCGCGGCCAGAATAAAGGGAACCTTTACGTATGGCCCAAATCGAGTGTACCATGTCATTCTAGAGCTCACCAGAACTTCGCATCCTCCCAGTCAACAATCTCTTCTCAGTCATGGCATTGTCGCCTAGGTCATCCGTCTACATCAGTTCTCCAGTATCTTCTCTCATCTCATAACCTTCTTGTTTCCAAGTCTGCAAATTTTATTTCTCATTGTTCTGCATGCCTTTGTAATAAAAGTCACAAACTTTCGTTTGGGATATCAACATTGACAAGCAATAAACCGTTTGAAATTTTGTTTACTGATGTCTGGGGTCCTGCACATATACCGTCATTTGACAAATATAAATATTATGTCATATTTATGGATTATTATTCGAAATATACCTGGCTATATCCACTTAAACACAATTTTGAAGTCTCACGGGTTTTTAAAAAGTTTAAACTTCTTGTCGAAATTTTTTTTACCACCGGGTTTTATCAATTTGCAAATTCTTCCTCAGTTAGTTAAAAGAATGAAATTGGCAGATATTATGACGATACTAGGTAGTATAGATATCATTATGGGAGAAGTTGATCGTTGAAATGATAGTTGATACAACAGAAGTACAAGATATTAATTCTTTTTCCCGATTGGAATCCTTAAAAGAGCTCTATGGGACCATACGGGTGTTTGCCCCTATTTTGACTCTTGTATTAGGAATCACAATAGGTGTACCCAAATCAAAACGGTCTATTCGAATGGCAGTGGGGAGGCCCAGACTCTGGGTCTTAAACTGAAAAATTTTGGTATCCAACATCTGAAATCCCCACCTCACACACCTGAACATGTTGGTACGGTTGAATGCAAGCATCGACATGTGGTCGAGACAGCCCTCACTCCTTTTCACCACGCCTCAGTCCCTCTAAAATTCTAGTCTCTAGCCTTCCAAACAGCTATCTACCTCATAAATCGTATGCCTACCACAGTTCTGAGTCACAAAAGTCCATACTCTATCTTATTTGACAAAGAACCAAACTACAGTAAGCTTCGTGTATTTGGGTGCCTTTGCTACCTATGGCTTCGCCTATACACGTCTCACAAGCTGCAGCCCCGTTCTCGACCCTATGTCTTTGTTGGTTATTCTAATGAGCACAATGCTAACCTATGTCTAGACGTGTCTACAAATCGAGTGTTTGTCTTTCATCATGTCGTTTTCGTTGAAAACTTCTTTTCGTTCTTCACCTCCTTGAGTCCTGCATGTTCGGTTCCTTCCTTGTCTATCACGCCCTGGCTCAATTCGTCACCCTCCACTGAAACTTCAGACGAGGGTAATGTGTCTGCCTCTAATAAAACACAAACTTCTAACCATGACAGTTCCCTAGCTGATGTTATTCCTATACACGTACAGCTGCCACAAAACTCCCTCTCGTCTACACCTATCACACACACAACCAACAACCCACCATTAACTGGTCCTTCTCTCCTCACGAATAATTTCTCCCCCCAACACGTTGCCACACCTCCAACACACCAATCTTTGAGTGATCATACTAGCCTCCAGTCAGCTCCACTGTCACAAAACCTGAACATCATTCCTCCTCCCAATCAAATACATACTCGGTCCAAGAGTCATATTTTCAAACCGAAAGCTATATTTGATCTACACACCAAAGCCCATTCACCTCCCCAAACCGAACCAAGTACTCTGTCTCAAGCTCGAAAAATTTTGGAGTGGCGACAGACCATGAGTTCTGAATATGATGCACTAGTTAAAAATGGCACCTGGAAACTGGTTCCTTCCAGCTCCACCCAGAATGTGGTTGGGTGCAAATGGATCTTTCGCATCAAACGTCACCCTAATGGCTCGGTGGCTAGATATAAGGCTCGCCTGGTGGCAAAAGGTTTTAACCAATGCCCTGGAATTGATTTCACAGAGACTTATAGTCCGGTTGTAAAACCCGTTACTGTCCGATTGATCCTAACATTTGCTGTCACTAATGGTTGGCCTTTGCGTCAACTTGATGTTAATAAAGCTTTTTTGCAGGGCTCTCTTACTGATGACGTATACATTGAACAACCGGCTGGTTTTGTGGATCCCTCCATGCCTCATCACGTGTGCAAGCTTTAGAAAGCGATATACGGGCTCAGTCAAGCACCCCGTGCTTGGTTTAATGAATTGCACACTTTCCTTCAAGCAACTGGTTTCGTCAACTCCAAATGTGAGGCATCACTCTTTGTTCACCGGCACTTTGGACAGACATTGTATCTCTTGGTATATGTTGATGATATCATTGTCACTGGTTCATCATCGTCACAGGTCACTGACTTCATTGCTACTCTGGCTCACTGCTTCTCATTAAAGGACCTTGGTCATCTGTCGTTTTTCCTAGGTGTTGAGGCAATTCATTCTACAAGTGGATTATTTCTCTCCCAACATAAATATATATGTGATCTCCTCACCAAAACAGACATGCTTTGAAACAAATTATAGCACGGTGTGTATAAAGCTATCTAGAGAGGGGGTGAATAGATTTTACGCTTTTTACCCAATTTTTCGTGTTAGTCAAAATTACGAAAATGCCCTCAAGATAATATAAACAAGCAAGTGTAATATGGTGCGGAAATTAAAACAACAATTGGTTTTTACGTGGAAACCCTCACGGGAAAAACCACGGGCTATGTAAGTAAGCCACACTCGAACCTCGAATCCACTAAATGTGCAAACGATTACAACCTAATCCCAGAAGTAATCACACACCTACCTAATCCCGGTATGAGTGAACCTAGTCCAATTTGCTTGCGTTCTAAGCAACCTAATCCCGGATGCTACACACAAGACTTACTTTCTCTATGAAGAGAATACAACCCTAAGTGAATATATGTGAATATCCAAAATGCAACATAGAGCAAGGGAAACCCTATATGCTTATCTAAGATGATTAATATGCAATTAAGAGCAATCCTAGATATCAAAACCAAATGACATGTCAATTAGTTTAGCTAATCAATATTAAGCACAAAACCTAATATGCAAGCACAATATAAAATCTCAAACATACATCATACTCATCTCAATATTGTATCTAAAGCATACAAAATAACAAACAAGTAATTAGTTGAGATTGCTAGATAAGAGAAACACAAAACATGTAAGATATTAGTGAAAAGCTTACCAAGCAAAGTATGATGAAGATTCCATGCTAGATGACATCTAGATGATCTAAGATGATGCTAGATGATGATTGATGATCATGAAAAAGTGTTTGAGAATCAAGAATGGAGTTCTTGGAATTTTTCTTCTCTTTGAAAAATATCCTAAGTATGAATTCTGAATATGAACTCTCTTAATTGACCTAAAGTCAAAGTGGCATATATATAGGGGGCCAAATCAAAGTGAGGTCGTTTAAGTAAGTTTCAAAGAAACGCGCCAATCGGCGGTTTCAATCGGCGGCCAGGCCACCGTTTATGACCGCCGAAATGAGCTCGTGAAGAACAGAGCAAAAACGGCGGTTCATTCGGCGGTTTCGTGACCGCCGATTCCAACCGCCGAAACAGAACAGAGAGATCAAAATCAACCAGGTATGAACGGTGGTTTTGAACGGCGGTTTCATGCCCGCCGTTTCAACCGCCGAATTAGACTGAGAGATAAATCAATCAGGTCTTGAAACGGCGGTCTCAAACGGCGGTCGTGACCGCCGATCTTAACCGCAGAAATGCTTCAGACCAATCTGGACTGAAACGGCGGTTTAATTCGGCGGCCAGGCCGCCGATCATAACCGCCGATCACCTAGATAGGTGAAAACCAAGGAGAAGCCAAGGGCATTCTCCATAGGCGGTCCTCGCGCTAAATCAAGCACATTCTCGTGCATGCGCAGACGTTTCCGAAAGTTATCGGGAAACGAATTACACAACAACATGACACAATTACACACAACAAAATATAATAAATAAGTGCAAGTGTGAAATGTGACAAATGAAGAGAATGCACACATATGCAATGAATGTTAAGTGTGTGTGTGCAACTAATCTCTTCAAAGAAAAGTAAGCACATAGAAATTTACCTTCGGTGCTTATCAACACGAGGTCTTCAAAGGGCTTCGAACATTAAGACCGATACTTAGGCTACCCTTACAAAGAACCCCCACATATGGTTTGATCACGAAATAAGCCAATTAAAAACAACGGGAATCCTTACAATCTCCCCCTTTGGCTATTTCGTGACAAAACCATCACTCACAATGATTCCTCATAAAAAAATAGAAACTACGGGACTATAATGATATTCTACATTACAAAGAGATAAGAAAATGCAACTTGAAGTCTTCAATCCTCTTGTAGAATAATCAATCCCTGAAAAGAGTTTCTAACATTTCTAATACAAGAAAAGTGTGAGATTAATCATGTGAGAACAATACCAAGCATTTGCATTTTTAGAATTTAGGCACAACATTACCAAATGTATGCAATGTATGATAAATGCAATGCTCCCCCTCAACGGGTTACTCCCCCTCAATGTATGTTCTCCCCAAAGTGTACAATAGCCTCTATATTTTGCACCTCCCCTTACCATATCCTACTCCCCCTTTTTGTCATGATATAGGCAAAGGAGTAGGCCCCAACCGGGTCACTCATAGCAACGAGAGATAGAAGCATGCAAGATATGCATATACATATAAGTCACTTTATGCACTTCAATCAATTTGAGAGAAACAAGGAGATTTATTTTGAGAAAATGTGTGAATCCAACATGCTTTGCATACAAGACATATAGCATTCAAGTCCAAAATACAATGGTATTTGGCAAAGCAAATGACAAAGGTTTCTAATAAGAATTCAAACCAATTTCACCAATGTCATGGGAAAAGCAAGGATATAGAGATTATTGATTTCAATTTAAGAGCAACTATATCCAACTTTATAAGCGAAACATGGCATGAGCAACTTTGCACCCTATTTGATTTTTCCGGATAAAATTATCCGTATGATAGTAACCATGTTCAACTAATAAAGAAAGAGAGACATTTGGAATGTAAATTCCTTTGAATGGATACAAGATCCTTTATTCATTTTGAGTCTCATAAGTTTTCACACAAGTTTTGCATTTTTAAGAATATGCAATCATCAATTCATGCTTTTCATGTGAGCATGTTATATGAATTTCATGCTTTTTCATTTGTCATTAGCATGTTATTAAAGAATCATCATGTCATGGAGATAATCATAGGTCATTCAAATCATACTTCCAATGTAAATCTCCTAGTCCAAAAATGCATGTTTGAACATAAATATGACATGGATTGTAGACAAGCAAGGTTCACACTTATGGAATTTTAAAACATATATACATATGTACAACCAAGCTTACTCAAGCAATTAAAAGAAGAGGCATAAGATATTTCAAATTTTTTGCAAGATACAAGAATGCAAAATAGCTCTCTTTGCTTGAGTTCCCCATATGGGGTCAATCATAGAACATCACTCCACAAGACATACCCCAATAGATCTACTAAGAGTTTTAAATCGAGTAGCATCTAAGGGTTTAGTAAATAGGTCCGCAAGTTGATCATTAGTACCTACATGTTCAAGTACTATGCATTTATTTTCAACAAGCTCTCTAATGAAGTGATGGCGGATGTCAATATGCTTAGTTCTAGAATGTTGCACCGGATTCTTGGAAATATTAATGGCACTCATGTTATCACAAAAGAGAGTGAGAGTACCTTGGTTGAATCCGTAATCCACTAGCATTTGCTTCATCCACATAAGTTGAGTGCATCCACTCCCCGCGGCTATGTACTCGGCTTCCGCCGTGGACAAGGAAAATCGAGTTTTGCTTCTTGCAAAACCAAGACACCAAGTTGTTGCCTAGAAAGAAGCAACCGCCCGATGTGCTCTTCCTATCATCACAATTTCCTGCCCAATCCGCATCACTATATCCTACAAGACTAGGATTAGTGTTAAATGAGTACCAAATCCCATAGTTGGAAGTCCCATTCACAAAGCGAATGACTCTCTTAACCGAAGAGAGATGGGACTCCTTGGGATCGGATTGGTACCTAGCACAAACTCCTACACTAAATGATATATCGGGCCTACTTGCGGTCAAATAGAGCAAGCTCCCTATCATGCCACGATATAAGGTTTGGTCCACACTTTTACCGCTAGCATCCTTGCTTAGCTTCAAAGTGGTGCTCATAGGAGTGTCACAATGTTTGGCTTTTTCAAGACCAAACTTCTTCACAAGGTTTTTGGCATATTTGGCTTGGGTTATGAAGATCCCATTATCAAGTTGCCTAATTTGCAAACCTAGGAAGTAATTAAGCTCACCAACAAGACTCATCTCAAATTCATGAGACATAACATCAACAAATTGTTGGACCTTGGTGTTGTTGGTGGAGCCAAACACTATGTCATCGACATATATTTGAGCTATGAAAAGCTCATCATTGTCTCTCTTGATGAATAGTGTCTTGTCAACACTACCTCTTGTGTAGTTATTGTCAACAAGAAATTGAGTGAGGCGCTCATACCAAGCCCTCGGTGCTTGTTTCAACCCATATAGTGCCTTCTTGAGGCGATAGACATGGTTGGGGTGGTGTGCATCCACAAACCCCTTGGGTTGTTCAACAAACACTTCCTCTTGCAAGAAGCCATTGAGGAAGGCACTCTTGACATCCATTTGGTGCAATTTGAACTTGTGCACACAAGAAATGGACAAGAGAAGCCTAATGGACTCTAGACGGGCAACGGGAGCAAATGTCTCCTCAAAGTCGATACCCTCAATTTGAGAGTACCCTTGTGCTACAAGTCTAGCCTTGTTCCGCACTATGTTGCCATCCTCATCGGATTTGTTCCTAAATATCCATTTAGTGCCTATGACATTAGTGGTCTTAGGCCTAGGAACTAGAGTCCAAACCTTATTCCTTTCGAATTGGTTTAGCTCTTCTTGCATGGCAAGAACCCAAAATTCATCATGTAAGGCTTCTTCAACCTTTTTGGGTTCAATTTGAGAGGTGTAGCAAGTATAGCTAATAAGATTAGCAAGTTGACGTCTAGTCCTAACACCCTCATTTACCTCTCCAATGATATCTTCTTTATCATGGAGTTTCCTAACCCATGGAGCGGGTTCTTTAGAGTCCAAGAGAGGAACTCTAGTAATGGGTTGTGTGACTTCATTAGATGTCCCAACATTGGGAGTCACCACAACCCTCTCCAAAGGAGAGTCATCCTCTAGAACATCCTCCTCCTCATGGTTATTAGACTTGAGCCTAGTATCATCAATGACCACATTTGATGATTCCATGACGGTTCGAGTCTTCAAGTTGAAAACTCTATAGGCTTTACTATTCAAGGCGTAGCCAATAAAGATACCCTCATCACTCTTAGCATCAAACTTGCCAAGTTGATCACGGTCATTTAAAATGTAGCATTTTGCTTCCAAATGTGTGGAAGTAGCTAACATTTGGCTTCCTACCCTTCCATAGCTCATAGGAGGTGTTTCTAGAACCGGGCCTTAGGAACACACGATTTCCTATATAGCAAGCCGTATTGATGGCTTCGGCCCATAGGTTCCTAGGGACATTGTTGCTAAGCAACATCACTCGGGCCATCTCTTGGAGGACCCTATTCTTCCTCTCAACAACTCCATTTTGTTGAGGTGTCCTAGGAGCCGAAAACTCATGGGAGATGCCTAAGCTATCACAAAAGCTTTCAAAAGAGGCATTCTCAAACTCTCTCCCATGGTCACTTCTAATCCGTTTAATGCTTCTAATGTTAGATTTCATTTCATTTTGTAATTTAGTACAAAGCATTTTAAACTTATCAAAAGTTTCGGATTTTTCTCTAAGAAAGTATGTCCATGTAAATCTAGAGAAATCATCAACACATACAAAAATGTATCTCTTTCCACCCAAACTTTCGGTTTGCATGGGACCCATGAGGTCCATGTGGAAAAGCTCAAGAGGCTCCTTGGTGGTGAGATACTTACCCTTTTTGTGCATGCTTTTAGTTTGCTTTCCTTGTTGGCAAGGTCCACAAACACCATTGGCTTTCTTCCCAAGCTTAGGGAGGCCACGCACACACTCGAACTTTCCAAGGGTCCGTAGATCCCTAAAGTTCATGTGGCCAAGTCTTTCATGCCACAACTCAATTTGCTCATCCATGGACACATTGTTTGAGACTATTCTAGCTTCAAGACAATAGCAATTGTCGCTAGATCTCATACCTTTCAATAAGGTTTGTCCATCGGGCTTTAGGATCGAGCAATCATCTTTACAAAACAAGATGGAATATCCTTCATCACTTAGATGTGAAATGCTTATTAAATTGGCTTTCAAGCCATCAACAAATAAAGCATCGGATAAGGAGGGTAATCCGGGAACGGAAATGGTTCCTTTCCCTACAACTTTCTTTTTGGATCCATCACCAAAAGTGACATATCCACCTTCCTCCATAACAAGAGTCTCGAAGAAACTCTTGTTTCCCGTCATGTGCCTAGAGCACCCACTATCTAGATACCAAAAATTAGAAGAATTTGCCTTCAAGGCTATTTGAGCAACATGGCAAACAATATCATTCTTTCTAATCCACCTAGAAACAATCTTAGCTTTCTTAGTGGTCTTTGGTATATGGGCTCTAGATGTCCTAGGATCATGCGTAATAATATTATCATTCCTAGGAACATGCATCATGGCTCTTTTCTTTTTCTTCTCTATCATGCTTCTAGTTTTGCACATTTTTATATATCGAAAGCAATGTGGTCTAATATGACCATCAAATCCACAAAAATGACATATAGGAGTGAAATAAGGATTCATACCTTGTCCTTGTCTTTGTGGATGAAAGGGTTCAATCCTATTTCGTTGTTGAACCGGTCTTGGTTACTTCCTAGCTTGAGGTTGCATGATAGGTCTCTTTCCTTTGTGAGCCATTTGAGGAGGAGTGTTGGCTTGAGGGACCCTAGGGGGTTGAGCTTGAGATTTCCTTCTTGGTCCCATTTTCACTTGAGCATTAGAACATTGTCCTACTTCTAACTTCTTCCTAGGAGGTTGCACAAATGAAGTTTCTTCGTTCTTCAAGCTCTTGACAAACACGGTCTTGTTAGAGGTTGAGATTTTCTTGCCTTCATCATACCCAAGACCTCTCTTGTCACTTGGACTCTTTCCAACACCAACTAAATGATCAAGCTTCTTGGTGCTAGAATCTATCCTAGCCAAGGACCCTTTAACTTCTACAAGTTCCCTCTTCAAGCCTTCTTCACTTCTCTTGGATAAGTCTAACTCCTCAATTAACTTATCCTCTCTCATCTTCAATCTTTCCACTTGTTCACTTAAGTGGTCATTGTGAGCCGAAAGTTCAAGGTTTTCTTCTCTCAACCTCTGAATCTTTCTTGTGCTTTTAAGTGCTAAATCATTGAACTCGGCATGGTATTTAGCAAGCACCTTTTGCTCCATAAATTTCTTTTTGGAACTAGAAGAGGAGTCACTTTCTATTTCACTTGAGTCATTTTTCTCTTGACTCATTTCCTCTTTCTCACTACCACTTTTGCTCTTATGTGAGGAGGCAAAAGCTAGGAGGTTAGCCATGAGCTCTTCTTCACTTGAAGACTCATCTTCCTCATTGGAGTCTGTTAGAATATGTTAGAATATTAGTCATTAATGTATAGGACTTCTATTTTGTTTAGGATTCAATTAGCTTAATTATAAGATTTCCTACTTCTTTCCTAATTGTATTTCTATATCTGTTTTGATTAAGGAATCAATTAGCTTAATTATAGGATTTCCTGATTCTTTTCTAGTTATATTTTCCTATAAATTACCTCCTATACGGAGAAGAATAATAACAAAATATGAATTTGTTCATGGTATCAGAGCCTAAATCAAATTTTTAGGTCTTCTTTTTCTTTTCTCTGAATCTCATTGCCGGTAGCTAGTGGCAGTGGTGCCGGCAGTGAGGAAAAAATGGTACTACCGTTCTACTTCTCTGACATCCGGCCCTCCTACCGGATTTACTGTTTTGACTATTCGATTCTACTGTTCCGACCACTGGAGTACTGTTCCAGCAGCCAGAGTTACTGTTCCAGCTGTCGGATTTACTGTTCCAGCCATCGGAGTTACTGTTCCGGCCAGCGGAGTTATTGTTCTTTTGCTTCCGCTGCTATCTCTGCTATGTTAAAAAGAAACGAAAAAATAAAAAATAAAAAAAATCATTGAGATCTACTTGCTACCTCTCTTTTCTATCTACCCTTTTCTTCTACTTGCTACCCTCTTTTTCTAATCTACCCCTTTTTTCTCTAATCTACTTCTAATCTACCCCTTTTTTTCTAAATCTACTTCTAATCTACCCCTTTTTTCTACCTCTTTCTTTTTTTTTCTACCTCTATAAGTTGCTAACAGGACTATTGCCTGTTTTCAACTTTTCTACTACTATACAGAATTGCTACCTGTTTTTCAACAGGACTGCTACCTGTTTTTTCTACCACTACTATAAAATGTTAACAGGACTATTGCCAGTTTTCAACTTTTCTACCCCTTTTTTCTTCTTTCTTTTCTATCCTTTTTTTTATTTTCAGGTAAGCCTCACAGCCGACCCTTCTATCTTCGACCACCGGTACTACCTACAAATAAAGACCAGCTTGCAGATATCCTTACGAAGGCTATTAATGGAAGGAGCTTCCATGACCTAATTTGCAAGTTGGGCATGAGTGACATCTATGCACCAACTTGAGGGGGGGTGTTAGAATATGTTAGAATATTAGTCATTAATGTATATGACTTCTATTTTGTTTAGGATTCAATTAACTTAATTATAGGATTTCCTATTTCTTTCCTAATTGTATTTCTCTATCTGTTTTGATTAAGGAATCAATTAGCTTAATTATAGGATTTCCTGATTCTTTTCTAGTTGTATTTTTCCTATAAATTACCTCCTATACGGAGAAGAATAATAAAAAAATATGAATTTGTTCAGAGTCATCACTACTCCCACTCCAAGTGGCGGCCATCACTTTGCTCTTCTTCTTTTCATTGTGATTAGCACATTCGGGGGCAAAGTGACCAATCCCACCACATTCAAAGCATCGGACCCCTTTCCTTTCGGTCCTCTCTTGTCTAGGCTCAAACTTCTTGAAGGAACTCTTTTTCTTCAAATCCTGTCCTCTTGACCCAAATCCCTTCTTCTTCTTGAACCCCATAACCTTGTTGAACCTTTTCACAAATAAGGCAAGGTCTTCATCCGATTCATGCTTTGCCTCCTTTGCATCCTTAGATGCTTTCAAAGCTATTCCTTTAGACTTCTTAGGAGGAGTAGTGGTGCTAGGAGCCTTCCTAGACTCATATGCAAGGAGACGCCCAATCACCTCACTTGGCTTCATATCCATGTAGCCACTATTTTCTTCTATGGCCGTCACCTTGGATTCAAACCTATCGGGGAGAGATCTCATAATTTTTTGCTTGACTCTCCTATCCGAATACGGGTCTCCGAGTTGATGGCTTTGATTTACAATGTCCATCAATTTGATTTCGAAGTCATTGAAGCATTCATCCTCTCCCATCCTTAGAAGCTCAAACTGAGTTTGGAGGACTTGAAGCTTGGACTCCTTCACCACCTCGGTTCCCTCATGTGCAACTAGAAGGATGTCCCATGCCACTTTGGCAATCTGAGTATTCTGAATAAGCTTGTACTGATTCTCATCCATAGCACACATAATGGCATGCATAGCCTTCCTATTCCACTTAGAAGCCTCAAACTCTTGCGCGTTCCATTGCGCCTTAGGCTTCAAAACATCTTGTCCTCCACCCTCGGGAGTCATCATAGGGAGATCATATCCGTCTTCCACCGCCATCCAAGCACGGTCATGAATTTGGCATATGTAGGATTCCATCTTCCCTTTCCATTGGGAATAGTTCAATCCGGTAAGAAGTGGAGGCCTTGTGCTAGAAGCTCCTTCGTGGCCACCACCATTTCCACCGTTTCCACTCATAGTGTTTATGAATGAATGAAATGAATGCAAATGTATGAATGATCAAAAATCACACAAAATGCAAAACACACCAAAATAAGCAAGGATCACCTATGTATGTCTAGGAACCCGCTCTGATACCAATTGAAACAAATTATAGCACGGTGTGTATAAAGCTATCTAGAGGGGGGTGAATAGATTTTACGCTTTTTACCCAATTTTTCGTGTTAGTCAAAATTATGAAAATGCCCTCAAGATAATATAAACAAGCAAGTGTAATATGGTGCGGAAATTAAAACAACACTTGGTTTTTACGTGGAAACCCTCACGGGAAAAACCACAGGCTATGTAAGTAAGCCACACTCGAACCTCGAATCCACTAAATGTGCAAACGATTACAACCTAATCCCGGAAGTAATCACACACCTACCTAATCCCGGTATGAGTGAACCTAGTCCAATTTGCTTGCGTTCTAAGCAACCTAATCCCGGATGCTACACACAAGACTTACTTTCTCTATGAAGAGAATACAACCCTAAGTGAATATATGTGAATATCCAAAATGCAACATAGAGCAAGGGAAACCCTATTGCTTATCTAAGATGATTAATATGCAATTAAGAGCAATCCTAGATATCAAAACTAAATGACATGTCAATTAGTTTAGCTAATCATATTAAGCACAAAACCTAATATGCAAGCACAATATAAAATCTCAAACATACATCATACTCATCTCAATATTGTATCTAAAGCATACAAAATAACAAACAAGTAATTAATTGAGATTGCTAGATAAGAGAAACACAAAACATGTAAGATATTAGTAAAAAGCTTACCAGCAAAGTATGATGAAGATTCCATGCTAGATGACATCTAGATGATCTAAGATGATGCTAGATGATGATTGATGATCATGAAAAAGTGTTTGAGAATCAAGAATGGAGTTCTTGGAATTTTTCTTCTCTTTGAAAAATATCCTAAGTATGAATTCTGAATATGAACTCTCTTAATTGACCTAAAGTCAAAGTGGCATATATATAGGGGGCCAAATCAAAGTGAGGTCGTTTAAGTAAGTTTCAAAGAAACGCGCCAATCGGCGGTTTCAATCGGCGGCCAGGCCGCCGTTTATGACCGCCGAAATGAGCTCGTGAAGAACAGAGCAAAAACGGTGGTTCATTCGGCGGTTTCGTGACCGCCGATTCCAACTGCCGAAACAGAACAGAGAGATCAAAATCAACCAGGTATGAACGGCGGTTTCGAACGGCGGTTTCATGCCCGCCATTTCAACCGCCGAATTAGACTGAGAGATAAATCAATCAGGTCTTGAAACGGCGGTTTCAAACGGCGGTCGTGACCGTCGATCTTAACCGCAGAAATGCTTCAGACCAATCTGGACTGAAACGGCGGTTTAATTCGGCGGCCAGGCCGCCGATCATAACCGCCGATCACCTAGATAGGTGAAAACCAAGGAGAAGCCAAGGGCATTCTCCATAGGCGGTCCTCGCGCTAAATCAAGCACATTCTCGTGCATGCGCGGACGTTTCCGAAAGTTATCGGGAAACGAATTACACAACAACATGACACAATTACACACAACAAAATATAATAAATAAGTGCAAGTGTGAAATGTGACAAATGAAGAGAATGCACACATATGCAATGAATGTTAAGTGTGTGTATGCAACTAATCTCTTCAAAGAAAAGTAAGCACATAGAAATTTACCTTCGGTGCTTATCAACACGAGGTCTTCAAAGGGCTTCAAACATTAAGACCGATACTTAGGCTACCCTTACAAAGAACCCCCACATATGGTTTGATCACGAAATAAGCCAATTAAAAACAACGGGAATCCTTACATGCTTGAATCGAATGCTGTCTCCACACCAATATCTCTTACAGAATCTCTCAAGCTGTTAGATGGTAGTGCGCCTACGGATGCCACCAAATATCGGCAGGTTATAGGCTCTCTCTAGTATCTGTCTCTGACTCGTCTAGATGTATCCTTCATTGTCAATAAGCTCTCACAATTCATGCATCGTCCAACGATAATCCATTGGAATGCAGTAAAAAGACTTCTTCGGTATCTCAAGGGGACGTTGACTTATAGGCTCCTCATTTGTCGTCAGTCTTCTCCGCACCTTCATGCCTTTGCTGATGCTGACTGGGCAGGCGATCCAGATGATCGGCGATCAACTACGGCTTATGTTATCTTCTATGGCTCCACTCTTATAAGCTGGAGCTCCAAGAAGCAACATACTGTTGTGCAGTCCACAACTGAAGCAGAGTTTTGTGCCATTACCTCTACCGTTGCTGAACTAAATTTGATTAGCCATCTTCTAACCGAGCTTCAGATACGTGTTCCAAGTACTCCAGTAATCTATTGTGAAATGTCGGTGCCACATACGTCTGTGCTAATCCTATTTTTCACAACTGAATGAAACATGTAGCCATCGACTTTTTCTTTGTTCGGGATCAAGTTGCTCGTCAACAGCTGTGTGTCTCTCATGTCCACACAAACGATCAGCTGGTGGATTCTTTAACAAAACCTCTCTCCCGATGTTAGTTCACAGATCATCGCTTCAAGATAGGCATCCTTGACGGTATCTCTATCTTGCGGGGACATAATAGGAGAGGTGAGGTTCACGAAATCATAAACTGCATTCCAGTAGTTTACCGTATGTATTTAGGTTCAACTAGGTGTATTTACTATCATACCCTGTGCAATGTAATTTGTATAAATACCTCTATTATCAATGATTAATTAAGTTCAGTTATTTCACAAACTTAGAACTCTTTAGGTTAAACATTCAAGCTTATCTAGGCATGGATGGACATGTTAGACACTCCTAGAAATCATTTTGCTACGTGACATGCCACTACAAGAAAAATCACTTTTGGCAATGTTAGAAAGACAATGTACATAGGGCGCATGTTGCAAAAAGTGATCTACCGCAACAAGTATCAAATGTACGTTGTGAAACCAACCTACAGCAACGTACAACTTAATGTTACCGATAATTAAACACATATGACTACACAATTCAGAGTGTACGTTGCTGAAGAACACTTATTACAACATACAAAAAATGTTGTTAAAAATATATTGTTTATAACAACGCGAAAGACGGCACGTTGTTATTTTTATTTAAATAAACAACAAAAAATTCTATGTACGTTGCTATAGTCATATATTTAGCAACCTATAAATATGTATGTTGCGAAAAAGACAATATTTGACAACACACATATTGCGCGTTGTTTAAAATGTGATATTTTGCAACTTGCCTTTTGTGCACGTTGCTGTAAATTTCTATTTGGCAATGCTCACATTAATAGTTGTTAAAAAGTTGATTATTCGCAACGTACCTCTGTCGCACGTTGTTGTAACTCTATCTTATGCAACCCACCTTTTTTGCACGTTGCTATAGGTTTTCATTAGGCAACACGCACATTACTTGTTGTTAAAAAGGTGATTATTTTCAACAAACCTCTATTGCACATTGTCGTAAGTAAATCTTCCACAACACACCTCTTTTGGATGTTGCCGTAAGTTTCTATTTGGCTACACACCTCTATCACATGTTGTTGTACATTTATCTTCCGCAACACAAACCATGAACGTTTTTGTAAAAGCTTATTGACAACATGCATCGTGTATGTTGCGAAAAGTTTATTTTATGACAACATCGGTTTTTTCTATACGTTGCCATATACAATCTTCAGCAACATACCGTGCGTAGTTAAAGATTGCTAATTTTATTATTTATTAACTTTTAATTTTATAAGTATAGCACATGTAATTCTTATCTATAATTACTTTCATTTATTTTTTTAAATTAAATCTATAATTTATTCACTTATTCTATATTATATATATACTTGTCTTTTCGCAACATATATTTGATTACAATGCAACATACATCATTTGATTTGGCATGCATGTCATTCGACGGTCGGTGGTCTTGCACATTGTAAAAAAAGTCTAATATTCTACAACACACTTACACATATATCATGCACGTTGCCATAGGTTTCTTTAGCAACATATAAATGTGTAAGTTGTTGAGTCTTGTATTTGTAACGATTAATATCATTAGGTTTCGATAGACCCTTAACCAGATTGTTTTTTTTTTTTTTTCAAATAAATGATTTAGCTATTATATATGACATGTATAGGACATGGATAGTTATGATAGAAAATTATTTTATTTTTAAATCCTTGATTTTCGTAGATCATTGGAGAAATCCAATGACAATATGAGGTTGGCCTAGTGGTTTTTCATCACACCCACATCATGAGGTTGTGGATTCAAATCTATCCCCCTCCACCAAATCCCAAATTATTTTAATATTTAAAATATAAAAAAAAATTGTAAGTTGTAACTATATGGAACTTGTATATTAACCAAGCCCTTTGATTAAACGTTTGGATAAAATTTATAAAATTTAATTGTTTATTATAAAAATAATTATAATGATTATCATAATGACCCTAAATTATCAATTAATAAAATTAATAAATTTTTTTCAATAAAATATTGAATTAATTTTTTTTATAACATATGTTATATATAAATAAGTGTGTAATATTATCAAAGTTAAACTCGCAGCAGAATGGTAAAGACTCGCATGGTGGTTGGTGTTTATCACAGGTTCAAACCTTCTTCTAAACAAAGTTTGAGATGTAAGTTGGCAAGGGGTGGCTAGGGGTGTTGCATAGTGATTGGGTAATAAGGGGGCTAGTCCAACGAGATTGAATTTTTTTTTTTAATTCTTAACCTAAGACAACGTACAAAACGCGTTGTGAAAATTTTCTAAGGCAATGTACAATGCACGTTGCGAAATCCGTCTAAGGCAACGCACGATAAAATTGTCTAAGACAATGCATGGTAAGGCAACATACATCAACTGTTCGTTGCGTTAAATGTCAGTGACAACACGCATAGTACGTTGTTATTATTCTACGACTACACACATTGCGCGTTGCCAAAAGCTTTGGGACTTTTGGCAACATGCGTATCAACAACATACACCTGCACGTTGTGAAAACCTTTCGCAACGCATTTTGTGCGTTGCAAAAGGCCAAATTTCTTGTAGTGTGCATATAATATAACCAAATAGGCAAACAAAGTCCTATATGTAATATCTTCCACAAACAACTCACAAAACACAATAAAGAAGCTATCTTGAAACTATTCAAGTCATAAAGAAGCAATCTAGAGACAAGTCAAGAAATAAAAATGCTATCTTGTAGAGAAAGAACATGTAAGATGATACAAGTAATGTTCTAACTA